>JAEOAD010000006.1:10412500-11117500 GCA_036365145.1 Orientallactaga sibirica | reverse complement strand
ACAGTGATCCTCCTACCTTTGCCTCCCGAGTGCTGGGATTAAAGGCATGTGCCCCCACACCTGGTGATTTTTGTTATCAAGTGCAGTTTCCCTGTTGAAGAGACATCTGTGGCCTGCTCATCACATAGACATGGTACAACCCCTGTGTTAATTTCCTACGACTTGCATAGCACAGATACCCACAAATATGCATGGCTTCCGACAATAGAAACACATTCTTTCCGGTAGGAAGGCCAGAAGCCCAGCAGCAAAGTGTTAATACTTGGGATGGTCTCCCAGAGTTTCCAGAGGATCCTTGTCTCTTCCATCTTCTGCTAGCTCCAGGTGTTCCTGGGCCCGAGGCTCAGTCACTCCAATCTCTGTGTCTTTCTTCAAGCGTCATCTTCTCTCTTTGTCTTACACTGGCGTTATCAGAGATAGGGCCCTCCCTGCCCCAGGATGAGCTCAACCTAACAATTATATTTGCCATGTGTATTTCCAAATAAGGCCATGTTCTGAGATACCAGGGTTAGAACTTCTACATATTTTTTGGGGGGGGGGCACAATTCCACTCCTAACTTTCCATCTCATTCTTCAAGCCTGACCTGCATTTCCTTGTATGTGATCCTTCTGCATTGAACGCACTGATCATTCTCCACGGGACAGCTGTCTGCTTTCTCCCAGTCTCCCTCTGTCCCTGCCTTTCTCTTCTCTCTGCCCCTCAGGCTCTTCTCGTCCCAAAAATGATGGGCCTGTTAACCTTAGTTTTCCTGGTGCTGATTCTGTGCTGGGCACAGTGCTAAACTCTTAGATGAAGCTGAGCATGGGGCCCATGCCTATAATCCTAGCACCTGGGAGACCAAGGCAGGAAGATCCTGAAGAGTTCAAGCCAGCCTGGGCTACCTAGCAAAGCCCTATCTCAAAAACAAACAAACAAACAAACAAAAAAAAAAACACTCCTTTAATCCCAGCACTCAGAAGGCAGAGGTAGGAGGCTTGCCATGAGTTCAATGCCACCCTGAGACTACAGAGTGAATTCCAGATCAGCTTGGACTAGAGTGAGACCCTACCTTGAAAAAATAAACAACCACCCCCCCCCAAAAAAAAACAAGTAGGAGCTTGGGAGCTGGCTCATCCATTAAAGGTACTTGCAGGCCCAGGTTCAGTTCCCCAATGACCACGTAAAGCCACATGCACAAAGTGGTGCATGCATCTGGAGTTTGTTTGCATCAGGAGCAGGAGGACCTAGTGTGCCCATTCCCCCTGCCCCTTGCCTTGCAAATAAATAAATTAAAAATAAACCCACTGGGAAGCCAGGCGTGGTGGCACACGCCTTTAATCCCAGTAACTCGGGAGGCAGAGGTAGGAGAATCGCCATGAGTTCAAGGCCACCCTGAGACTACATAGTGAATTCCAGGCCAGCCTGGGCCAGAGTGAGACCCTACCTCGAAAAATAAATAAATAAATAATAAATAAATAAACCCACTGAGGGCTGGAGAGAAGGATCAGCGGTTAAAAATACTTGCTTGCGCCGGGCGTGGTGGCTCACGCCTTTAATCCCAGCACTCGGGAGGCAGAGGTAGGAGGATCGCCATGAGTTCGAGGCCACCCTGAGAATACAGAATGAATTCCAGGTCAGCCTGGGCTGGAGTGAGACCCTACCTCGAAAAAAAAAAAAAAAAAAAAAAAAAAAAAAAAAAAAAATTTGCTTGCAAGGCTGAAGGCCCAGGTTTGATTTCTCTGTATCCACATAAAACTAGATGCACAAAGTGGCATAAGCATCTGGAGTTCGTTGGCAGAGGAAGAGGCCTTGGCACACCCATTCTCCACCCCCCTCTCTGTTGGCAAATAAATAAATACAAATTTAAAAATTAAAAAAGAAGCTGGGCGTGGTGGCACACGCCTTTAATCCCAGCACTTGGGAGGCAGAGGTGGGAGGATTGCCGAGAGTTCGAGGCCACCCTGAGACTACATAGTGAATTCCAGGTTAGCCTGGACTAGAGTGAAACCCTACCTCGAAAAACCAAAAAAAAAAAAAAAAAAAAACAACACTTGTAAGACATGGTGGCACATACCTTTAATTCCAGCACTCAGAAGTTAGAAGTAGGATTGCTGTGAGTGAGTTCGAAGAGGCACATGTATCTGGAGTTAGGTCTGCAGTGGCTAGAGGCCCTACTGCACCCATTCTCTCTTTCTCTCTCTCAAATAAATAAGTAAATAATGAAAACTATAAAAAAAGAAAAAAGGAATGGTTGGGTGGATGGTTCAATGGTTGGCTAGTCTGGTTCAGTGGGGTTTGTTTGTTTACTCCAGACGCATGTGCATCTGGCTTATGTGGGTCCTGGAGAATCAACCTGGGTTCTTTGACTTTGTAAGCAAGCGCCTTAATTGCTAAGCCATCTCTCCAGCCTGTTTTTTTTTTTTAGGGTTTTTTTTTTTTAGGTTTTTTTTTTTTTTTTTTTTTTTTAGGTCACTCTAGCTCAGGCTGACCTGGAATTCACTATGTAGTCTCAGAGTGGCCTTGAACTCACAGTGATCCTCCTGCCTCCCAAGTGCTGGGATTAAAGGCATACACCACCATGCCCAGCTTATTTTGATTTTTTTTTGTTTGTTTGTTTGTTTGTTTTTTTCAAGGTAGGGTCTCATTCTAGCCCAGGCTGACCTGGAATTCACTCTGTAGTCTCAGGGTGGCCTCATACTCACAGTGATCCTCCTACCTTTGCCTCCCGAGTGCTGGGATTAAAGGCATGTGCCCCCACACCTGGTGATTTTGTTATCAAGTGCAGTTTACCCTGTTGAAGAGACATCTGTGGCCTGCTCATCACATAGACATGGTACAACCCCTGTGTTAATTTCCTACGACTTGCATAGCACAGATACCCACAAATATGCATGGCTTCCGACAATAGAAACACATTCTTTCCGGTAGGAAGGCCAGAAGCCCAGCAGCAAAGTGTTAATACTTGGGATGGTCTCCCAGAGTTTCCAGAGGATCCTTGTCTCTTCCATCTTCTGCTAGCTCCAGGTGTTCCTGGGCCCGAGGCTCAGTCACTCCAATCTCTGTGTCTTTCTTCAAGCGTCATCGTCTCTCTTTGTCTTACACTGGCGTTATCAGAGATAGGGCCCTCCTGCCCCAGGATGAGCTCAACCTAACAATTATATTTGCCATGTGTATTTCCAAATAAGGCCACGTTCTGAGATACCAGGGTTAGAACTTCTACATATTTTTTTTTGGGGCACAATTCCACTCCTAACTTTCCATCTCATTCTTCAAGCCTGACCTGCATTTCCTTGTATGTGATCCTTCTGCATTGAACGCACTGATCATTCTCCACGGGACAGCTGTCTGCTTTCTCCCAGTCTCCCTCTGTCCCTGCCTTTCTCTTCTCTCTGCCCCTCAGGCTCTTCTCGTCCCAAAAATGATGGAACTGTTAACCTTAGTTTTCCTGGTGCTGATTCTGTGCTGGGCACAGTGCTAAACTCTTAGATGAAGCTGAGCATGGGGCCCATGCCTATAATCCTAGCACCTGGGAGACTGAGGCAGGAAGATCCTGAAGAGTTCAAGCCAGCCTGGGCTACCTAGCAAAGCCCTATCTCAAAAAAAACAAAAAAAACAAAAAAAAAAAAACACTCCTTTAATCCCAGCACTCAGAAGGCAGAGGTAGGAGGCTTGCCATGAGTTCAATGCCACCCTGAGACTACAGAGTGAATTCCAGATCAGCTTGGACTAGAGTGAGACCCTACCTTGAAAAAATAAACAACCACCCCCCCCCCCAAAAAAAAAACAAGTAGGAGCTTGGGAGCTGGCTCATCCATTAAAGGTACTTGCAGGCCCAGGTTCAGTTCCCCAATGACCACGTAAAGCCAAATGCACAAAGTGGTGCATGCATCTGGAGTTTGTTTGCATCAGGAGCAGGAGGACCTAGTGTGCCCATTCCCCCCGCCCCTTGCCTTGCAAATAAATAAATTAAAAATAAACCCACTGGGAAGCCAGGCGTGGTGGCACACGCCTTTAATCCCAGTACTCGGGAGGCAGAGGTAGGAGAATCGCCATGAGTTCAAGGCCACCCTGAGACTACATAGTGAATTCCAGGTCAGCCTGGGCCAGAGTGAGACCCTACCTCGAAAAATAAATAAATAAATAAATAATAAATAAATAAACCCACTGAGGGCTGGAGAGAAGGATCAGCGGTTAAAAATACTTGCTTGCGCCGGGCGTGGTGGCTCACGCCTTTAATCCCAGCACTCGGGAGGCAGAGGTAGGAGGATCGCCATGAGTTCGAGGCCACCCTGAGAATACAGAATGAATTCCAGGTCAGCCTGGGCTAGAGTGAGACCCTACCTCGAAAAACCAAAAAAAAAAAAAAAAAAAAAAAAATACTTGCTTGCAAGGCTGAAGGCCCAGGTTTGATTTCTCTGTATCCACATAAAACTAGATGCACAAAGTGGCATAAGCATCTGGAGTTCGTTGGCAGAGGAAGAGGCCTTGGCACACCCATTCTCCACCCCCCTCTCTGTTGGCAAATAAATAAATACAAATTTAAAAAATTAAAAAGAAGCTGGGCGTGGTGGCACACGCCTTTAATCCCAGCACTTGGGAGGCAGAGGTGGGAGGATTGCCGAGAGTTCGAGGCCACCCTGAGACTACATAGTGAATTCCAGGTTAGCCTGGACTAGAGTGAAACCCTACCTCGAAAAACCAAAAAAAAAAAAAAAAAAAAAAACACTTGTAAGACATGGTGGCACATACCTTTAATTCCAGCACTCAGAAGTTAGAAGTAGGATTGCTGTGAGTGAGTTCGAAGAGGCACATGTATCTGGAGTTCGTCTGCAGTGGCTAGAGGCCCTACCGCACCCATTCTCTCTTTCTCTCTCTCAAATAAATAAGTAAATAATGAAAACTATAAAAAAAAGAAAAAAAAGGAATGGTTGGGTGGATGGTTCAATGGTTGGCTAGTCTGGTTCAGTGGGGTTTGTTTGTTTGTTTTTTGGTTTTTCAAGGTAGGGTCTCACTCTAGCCTAGGCTGACCTGGAGTTCACTATGTAGTCTCAGGGTGGCCTCGAACTCATGGCGATCCTCCTACCTCTGCCTCCCGAGTGCTGGGATTAAAGACGTGTGCTACCACACTTAGCTGTCATCCAACCATTTTTATGTACAGTACTCCTTTAACCTGCTTGAAAGGGACTGCACTGTTCCCCCATTTAACAGATAAGAAACAGGATGTGAAAGGGTCCCTTGCTCAAGGCCTCACTCTAAGATGGCCCTGTGACCTGTTCTTGATTCGCTTCCTCCTCGCTCTGAGTTACTCGTCTGTGTTGAAGGACTCTCCAGATGAACAGTGTACTCGGGTCTGTCCTTGTGAGGTCTTCAGACCCCTGCGTGCCCTGTGTTCCCCAAGGTCCCAGGTCACCCTGAGCCACCTGAGGCCATCGGCGTCAACAGTGAAAGGGCTTGGTGTCCATCCCTTCCGATTGGTCTTCCCGTCTAGGGTGACAGGAGGATGTGCATCCCTTGCCTTCCCTGCTTCTTCCCTTCCTACAGCAGCTCACTCACCCTGGAAGCTTCCAGTAACCCACACTTTGCCAGAAGAGGGGCCACTGTGCCCCTTGTGTTAAGATCTCCCAGTATCCAAAATTTGGAGTCCTGGGCCCCACCCCAGATGTCCTGAATCAAAATCTTTGGTGGATGTGCCTGACGTGGTGGCGCACGCCTTTAATCCCAACCAGCACTCAGGAGGCAGAGGTAGGAGGATCACTGTGAGTTCGAGGCCACCCTGAGACTACATAATGAATTCCAGGTCAGCCTGGGCTAGATTGAGACCCTACCTTGAAAAAAAAAAAAAAAAACTTTGGTGGTGATGGGCCGGGGGCAGGAGGGCTGGAGAGATGGCTTAGCAATTCAGGTGCTTGCCTGCGAAGTTTAAGGACCCAGGTTTGATTCCCCAGTACCCACCTAAGCATCTGGCGCGTGCGTCTGGAGTACGTTTGCACTGGCTAGAGGCCCTGGCATGTCCATTTTCTCTCTTTCTCTCCCTCTCTTTCAGATAAATAAATTAATTAATTAAAAAAAATTTTTTTAAGCCAGGCATGGTGGTGCAAGCCTTTAATCCCAGCACTCGGGAGGCAGAGGTAGGAGGATCGCCGAGAGTTCGAGGCCACCCTGAGACTACATAGTTAATTCCAGGTCAGCCTGGACCAGAGTGAAACCCTACCTCGAAAAAAAAAAAAATTTACACACACATACCACACAAGTGCAATTTTTAAAAATTCATTTGTAGTTTATGCAGTGATGTGTGTGTGTGTGTGTGTGTGTGTGTGTGTGTGTGTGTGTGTATTTAATTGGGCTGGAGAGATGGCTTAGCAGTTAAAGCACTTGCCTACAAAGCCTAAGGATGAGGGTTCAAGTCCCCAGTACCCATGTAAAAAGCAGTCATGGCCATTCACACATATAACCCTTGAGGTGGAGGCAGAGACAGGAGGATTGCTGGGACCTACTCACTGGTCAGTCAGTCTCACCAAAGATCTCCAGGTTCAGTGAGAGACTCTGTCTCAGAGAAATTAGCTGAAAGAGTAGGAGAGGCTATCTAACATGTCTCCCTTTGACCTCCTCCATGTGTCTGTGCACACTCGCATGCACACACCACAAAAATTACACACTATACAATTAACCCCCCCAAATAGCACATGAACCAGTTGATTATTTGAATGAACTGCTGTGGTGTTCTCTACAGGATAAGCCCTCAGTTTTCACAGTGAACCTAAAGCTGGAGAGAGGTTCAGCAGTTAAAGGCACTTGCTTGCAAAACCTAACGGCCTGGGTTCGAATGCCCAGCACCCACGTAAAGCCAGACGTACAAAGTGGCACATGCATCTGGAGTTTGTGTACAGTGACAAGAGGGCCTGGTTCACCCATACTCACTCTGTCTTATCCTAAACCAGGACTAGTGGCGCACGCCTTTAATCCCAGCACTCGGGAGGCAGAGGTAGGAGGATCGCCAAGAGTTCGAGGTCACCCTGAGACTACATAGTTAATTCCAGGTCAGCCTGAAGTAGAGTGAGAAGCTACCTCGAAAAACAAACAAACAAAACAAAAAAGAAAATCAAATGGTGCTACATGCTTTTAATCCCAGTACTTGGGAGGCAGAGTTAGGAGGATCACTATGAGTTCAAGGCTACCCTGAGAATACATAGTGAATTACAGATCAGCCTGGGCTAGAGTGAGACCCTACATCAAAAAATCAAAACAGTGGGCTGGAGAGATGGCCTAACAGTCAAGACGTTTGCCTGCAAAGCCAAAGGATCTCAGTTTGATTCTCCAGGACCCGCGTAAGCCAGATGCACAAGAGGGCACACGTATCTGGAGTTGGTTTGCAGTGGCTGGAGGCCCTGGCACATCCATTCTCTCTCCCTCTTTCTCTCTCAAATAAATAAATAAAATATATTTTAAACAAAGAAGCCGGGCATGGTGGCACATGCCTTTAATTCCAGCACTCGGGAGGCAGAGGTAGGAGGATCGCCATGAGTTCGAGGCCACCCTGAGACTACAGAGTGAATTCCAGGTCAGCTTGGGCTAGAGCAAGACCCTACACCGAAAAACAAAAACAAAAAAAAAGGAAAAAAAAAGGATGTTGTGGAATGTTCTAGGGCTTCACCACCTCTGTACTAATGGCAGTGATGTGATGTCCAGTTAGTTCAGTATTTGAAGAAGAAGATAGGCAGGTCCCAGCCTACCACAACGTGTGGTGACTTTGCCTGAAGGAAGAAGATGTGAGTGAGTGTGGTGGCAGTTGCTCCACCCCTGTAGAGGAGCACAGCTGTCTGGGCCAGCCTCATTCAGCCACCTGAAATCATTCACAGTTTTCCTGTCAGTTAGTCGGGTGCTGCAGTGTGGGAAGGGGCCCCTTTGGGTGGGGCTTGGTGCCTTTCCTATGGCCTCAGCTGAACAGGTGCAGGCCGACCAGCTGGTTGAAATGAGGACATCTCTCCCCTGCCTGCTGTCTGCTCCCTGGGTGTCATCCTACCCCAACCAGACCAAAGCCACATCCCATTTCCTCCCCATAGCAGTCCCCCTTCCATGTTAAGGGCAGTGCCCCAGGGGAGGGACTGGGTTAAGGGAAAAGGAAAGTTCCACTGCCACCCTTCCATTGTGTTTTAAAATATTTTGTTTTGGGATGGGAGATGGCTTAGTGGTTAAGGCACTTGCTGGCAAAGCCAAAGGACCCAGGTTCGACTCCCCACTTAAGCCAGATGCACATGGTGGCACATGCTTCTGGAGTTTGTTTGCAGTGGCTAGGGGCCCTGTGTACCCATTCTCTTTTTTTTTCTCTCTCTCTCACTTGCCCTTTCTTTAATAAATAAATAAAATTAAAAAATATAATTGAACCCCGTGTGGTGATGCATGCCTTTGATCCTAGCACTTTACTTATTTTATTTGATAGAGAAAGAGGTAGAGAGAGAGAGAGAGAGAGAGAGAATGGGCATGCTGGGGCCTCCAGCCACTGCAAAGGAACTCCAGAAGCATGTGCCACCATGCGCATCTGGCTTAAGTGGGTTCTAGGGAATCGAACCTGGATCCTTAGGCTTTGCATGTGCCTTAACCACTAAAGCCATCTCTCCAGCCCCACTATGTTCTATTCACAGAGGATGGAGGAATGGAAGAGGTGTCCTAGGGAAGATAGAGTAGGTTGTCCCAGGGATGACCCAGGTCCCTGACTTTGCCTACGGCCTTGGCGCATGTGTCAATTATTGAAGTTGACTAACCCTTCCTTCAGGGCTGACTCCTTGTCTCCTCATGGGCATGTGGGTGGAGGGGAAAGATATCACCTTGGAAGCACTTTTTAGAACAAAGGTTCTCAAAGCTGAGTTTCTTCTCTGCATTGCCTGGAGGGACTATGAAAGCCTCACTGACTCTGTGACTCAGTGGGACTGAGGTGGGGCCCATCATTTGCATTTCTAGGTTGTTCCCCAGTTGAGGCTGCTGGGACTACTCTTAGAATACCTTCTCCTAGGGCTTCCCTTAAGGTGGAGGTACATCTAGAAGTTAGGTGGGTGGAGAACCTGCCACTCAGGGAAGTGGGGCTCCAGCCAAAGAGCCTTTGCAGGCTCCAGATAGAGCCCCTCCCCACCACCAACCTTGTAGTTCTGTGAGCCCTGCCAGGAGAGGACACTGGTTGAAGGGGAGAAGCCAGGGGTTGTACCGCACACCTGTAATCTCAACACTTGGAAGGTGGAGGCAGAAGGATCTGGAATTCATGACCAGCCTCAGCTGCATAACCAGTTCAAGGCCAACCTGGGCTACAGAAGACCCTATCTCAAAAATTAATTGACTCGCCCTGGGCGTGGTGGTGCACACCTTTAATCCCAGCACTCTGGAGGCAGAGGTAGGAGGATTGCCGTGAGTTCGAGGTCACCCTGAGACTACAAAGTAAATTCCAGGTCAGACTGGGCCAGAGTGAGACCCTATCTCAAAAAAACCAAAACCAACCCCTAAAAAAAAAAGAAGAAGAAGAAGGAGAAGAGAAGAAAAAGAACGGGGAGCTGGAGAGATAGCTTAGTGGTTAAGGCGCTTACCTTATTGGCCTCTGCTACTGATTTTTACTCCAGCTCACACACAAATATGAACATTTGTACCTAGGATCCACATATGAGAGAAAACATGTGACATTTGGCTTTCTAGGCCTGGGTTACCTCACTTAGTATAATCCTTTCCAGATCCATCTATTTCCCTGAAAAAATTTTTTTAAGATTTTATTTATTTATTAGAGACAGAGAGAGGGAAAGTGAGAATGGGTGCGCCAGGGCCTCTAGCCACTGCAAATGAACTCCAGAGGCATATGCCCCCTTGTACATCTGGCTTATGTGGGACCTGGAGAATCAAACCGGGGTTCTTAGGCTTCGCAGGCATGTGCCTTAACCACTAAGCCATCTCTCCAGCCCTTCCCTGAAAATTTTATAATTTCGTTTTTCTTTAGCACTAAGTAGAATTCCATTGTATTTTTAGAAAAATTAAAGAGATTGGGCGTGCTAGAGCCTTCAGCCACTGCATACAAACTCCAGATGTATGCACCACCCTGTGCATCTGGCTTATGTGAGTCCTGGGGAATCAAACCTAGGTCCTTTGGCTTTGCAGGCAAGCATCCTAACTGCTAAGCCATCTCTCCAGCCCTGCTCTACCATCTTCTTTCTTCCTGTCACCATCAAGTTTCTCCACTAAGTGGCCTTCACCGACTGGCTCCATTTCTTTTTTTTTTTTTTTTTTTTTTTTTTTTTTTTTTTTTGGTTTTGCAAGGTAGGGTCTCACTCTGGTCCAGGCTGACCTGGAATTCACTATGTAGTCTCAGGGTGGCCTCGATCTCTTGGCGATCCTCCTACCTCTGCCGCCCGAGTGCTGGGATTAAAGGCGTGCGCCACCACGCCCGGCAGTAGGCTCCATTTCTTCAACAGCTACTCTTCTCTCTCTCTCTCCATATATATATATTTAATATTTCATTTATTTGAGGAAGAGGCAGATGTATATAAAGAGAATGAGTGTGCCAGGGCCTCCAGCCGCTGCAAACAAACTCCAGATGCATGTGCTACCTTGTGCATCTAGCTTACATGGGTACTAGGAAATTGAACTTGAGTTCTTAGGCTTTACAGGCAAACACCTTCACCACTAGGCCATATCTCTCTCTTTCTATATATATTTTTTTCTTTTTGGTTTTTCGAGGCAGGGTCTCCCTCTAGCTCAGGCTGACCTGGAATTCACTATGAGTCTCGGTGGCCTCGAACTCTCAGCAATCCTCCTATCTCTGCCTCCTGAGTGCTGGGATTAAAGGCATGTGCCACCACTGCCTGGTATGTGTGTGTGTGTATGTATGTATGTATGTATACATATAATTTTTAAAATTTACTGCCTGGTATGTGTGTATGTATGTATGTATGTATGTATGTATGTATACATATAATTTTTTAAATTTCTTTGAAAGAGAGAGAATGGGCTCCCCAGGGTCTCTAGACACTGCAAACAAGCTCCAGACACATGGGCCACCTTGTGCATTTGGCTTTACCTGGGTCCTGGGGAATCGAACACCAGTCGTTTAGGCTTTGCAGGTCAGTGCCTTAACCGCTGAGCCATCTTCTCCAGCCCCTACTCTTTTTATTTTAAAGAAACATTGCATGTTTTTCTTTACTGACTGCCACCCTTTCAAAAAAATAAGATGATCCCCAGACTTGAAAGCAGCCTGCAGGAGCAGGACTTGATCCCCAGCCGCCCTGCATCCCCGAGCAGACGCATGTCCTTTCATAATTGTAATCTGTACAAATGCCATTTTGTGTCTTGAGATGGTTTACGTCACCTAATTTTGGAAGCCCGTGCATGGATGGACACAGAATCATTTCTTCTGTGAATGGTACTCTGGTGGGGTAGCCAAGCCCTGATTGTTATGCCTTTGGGCTGTTTCCAATTTGGGGCTATTTATTCATTCACCAGTGAACTCCCTGCGTTCGGGCTCTGCCTATTAAAAAACTTCCCTCTTAAAGGTTATCATTCTCCCCGCTCTCCCATCCAGTTTCAGCAGCTTCTCCTCAGTCCATGACGAAAGCCTTCATGGCTGTCCACCAGCCCATTGTTCAAACTGTGGAATCCCAGCTTCCTCTCCTCTGTTGTCTTTGCGTTTTAATATGTTATGTATTTTATTTATTTATTTGAGAGAGAAAGAGAGAGAGAGAGAGGGAGAGAATGGGCGCACCAGGAATTCACTGTGTCGTCTCTCAGGCTGGCCTCGAACTAGCACTGATCACAGCCTCCCAAGTGCTAGGATTTCAAGGCGTGTACCACCACGCCCAGCCTTATAAAAATATTTTATTTATTTATTTATTTGCAAGGAGAGAGAAAGAGAGAATGGGTGCACCAGGGCCTCCAGCTAGTGCAAATGAACTGCAGACTTAAGCACCACTTTATGCATCTGGCTTACTGGGGAATCAAACTTGGGTCCTTGGGCTTCCCAAGCAAGCAAGCACCTTAACTGCCATCTCTCCAGCTTTTTGTTTGTCTCAAAAAACCAGAGTCTCAGCTGTAGTCCAAGTTGGCCTGAAATTTTCATTAATCCTCCTGCTTCAGCTTTCTGAGTGCTGAGATTGTAGACGTGAGCTTATTTTGTATTTGTCTTCTATTTATTTATTGTTTTTTTCTTTTAAAAATTTTTTGCAAATATTTTATTTATATTTATTTATTTGACAGAGAAAGAGGGGGAGAGAGAAAATGGGAGTGCCAGGGCTTCCAGCCACTGCAAACGAACTCCAGACGCATGTGCCCCCTTGTGCACCTGGCTAACGCCTTAATTGCTAAGCCATCCCTCCAGCCCTTTAATTTATTTTTATTTATTTATTAGAGATGGAGAGAGGGAGAGAGACAGAGAGTGAGAATGGGCACTCCAAGGCCTCTAGCTACTGCAAACTCCAGACGCATGTGCCACCAGGTCCATCTGGTTTACGTGGGACCTGGAGAATCAAACCTGGGTCCTGGCTTTGCAGGTATGTACCTTAAGCCATTTCTCCAGCCCTTGTTTTTGTTTGTTCAAGGTAAGGTCTTGCTCTAGCTCAGCCCAGGCTGACCTGGAATTCACTATGTAGTCTCAAGATGGCCTGGAACTCACAGCCATCTTCCTACCTCTGCATCCCAAGTGCTGGGGTTAAAGGCATGCACTACCACGCCCAACTGGTTTTTGTTTATTTTTATTTATTTACTTATTTATTTATTTATTTATTTATTTTATTTTGGTTTTTCGAGGTAGGGTCTCACTCTGGCCCAGGCTGACCTGGAATTCACTCTGTAGTCTCAGGGTGGCCTTGAACACACGTGGCGATCCTCCTACCTCTGCCTCCAGAGTGCTGGGATTAAAGGCGTGTGCCACCACGCCCGGCTTTGTATGGTTTATTTTTAATTTAATTTAATTAATCATTTTTTTTCTCTTTTACAAATTGCTTATACATTTTAAAAAGTTGTTCACAAAAAAAAAAAAAAAAAAAAAACTGGGTGTGGTAGCATATACCTTTAATCCCAGCTCTTGGGAGGCAGAGGTAGAAGGATCACCATGAGTTCAAGGTCACCTGAGACTTCATAGTGAATTCCAGGTCAGTCTGGGCTAAAGTGAGACCCTACCTCGAAAAACCAAAAAAAAAAAAAAAAAAAAAAAAAAAAAAAGTCCTTCATGCTATGTACACAAAGCTTGGATTATAGCTGAGACAATGGAAGTTTAGAGATCACCAAACTTTTAATATTTTAAAAAATATTTTATTTATTTTTATTTAATTAAATTTATTTATTTATTTATTTTGGGTATTTGAGGTAAGGTCTTGCTGTAGCCCAGGCCGACCTGGAATTCATTCTGTATTCTCAGGGTGGCCTTGAACTCATGGTGATCCTCCTACCTCTGCCTCCTGAGTGCTGGGATTAAAGGTGTGTGCTATCACGCCCAGCCTTTTGTTTTTTAATTTAATTTATTTATTTGAGAGAGCAAGAGAGAAAGAAGCAGAGAAAGAGAGAATGGGCATGCCAGGGCCTCTAGCCACTGCAAATGAACTCCAGATACATGCACCTTTTTGTGCATCTGGCTTACGTGCATCCTGGGGAATCAAACTGAAATCCTTTGACTTTGCAGGCAAATACCTTAACCACTAAGCCATCTCTCCAGCCTATCTTTTTAATATTTTTATATATTGACTTACAAACACAGAGAGAATGGATGTGCCTCTAGCCACTGCACATGAGCTGCAGGTGTATGCACCACTTTGTGCGTCTGGCTTTACATGAGAACTGGGGAATTGAACCCAGGCCAGTCGTTCTTGCAAGCAAGCACCTTTAACTGCTCAGTCATTTCGCCAGTCCTTAGGTATTCTTTATTTTAAAAAATATTTTAAAATTGTATTTATTTGAGAGACAGAAAGAGGCAGAGAGAGAAAAAGAATGGATGTGTAAGGTCCTCCAGCCACTACAGAAGAACTCCAGACACATGCGCCACCTTATGCATCTGGCTTACGTGGGTCCTGGGGAATCAAACCTGGATCCTTTGGCCTTGCAGGCAAGTGCCTTAACTACTAAGCCATATCTCCAGCCCTATTCTTTATTATTTTTGAAAGATTTGTGTTTTTTTAAATGTGTTTTTATTTATTTGTTTATTTGACAGAGAGAGACAGACAGAGAAAAGAAGCAGAGAGAGAAAATGGGCACACCAGGGCCTCCAGCCACTGCAAATGAACTCCAGATGTATGCGCCACCTTGTGCATCTGGCTTACGTGGGTACTGGGGAATTGAGACTCAAACAAGGGTTCTTAGGCTTCAGAGGCAAGCACTTAACCATTAAGCCATCTTTCCAACCCCTTAATTTTTTTTTATTTTTTATTTTTGGTTTTTCGAGGTAGGGTCTCACTCTAGCCCATACTGAACTGGAATTCACTGTGTATTCTCAGGGTGGCTTCGAACTCATGGCGATCCTCCTACCTCTGCCTCCCGAGTGCTGGGATTAAAGGCGTGAGCCACCATGCCCAGAACCCTTTAATTTTTTTAATTTTTATATATTATTATTATTATTATTATTATTATTATTATTATTATTATTTTGGTTTTGCGAGGTAGGGTCTCACTCTGGTCCAAGCTGACCTGGAATTAACTATGTAGTCTCAGGGTGGCCTCGAACTCTCGGCGATCCTCCTACCTCTGCCTCCCAAGTGCTGGGATTAAAGGCGTGTGCCACCACGCCTGGCATAATTTTTTTATATTATTAAATACATACACACTATCCACAGAGAGAGAGACACAGAGAGAGACTGAACTATAGGCCCTTTCCCTATTAACCTTACTTAGCACCTACCTCCCTTGCTTTTTGGTTTTGGCCTATTTATTTACTTACTTATTTATTTATTTATTTACTTATTTATTTATTTATGAGAGAGAATGGAGCAGAGGAAGAGAGAGAGAAAGAATGGGCGCACCAAGGTCTCCAGCCATTGAAAACAAACTCCAGACACATGTGTCACCTTGTGCATCTGGCTTATGTGGATCCTGGGGAACTGAACCTGGATCCTTTCAATTTGCAAGCAAATGCTTTAACCGCTAAACCATCTCTCTAGCCCCAACCCCCAGTGACTTCTTTCTTTTAAGATTTTATTTTTATTAGTTTATTTATTTATTAGAGACAGAGAGAGGGAGAAAGAGAGTGAGAATAGGTGTGTCGGGGCCTCTTAGCCACTGCAAACAAACTCCAGACACATGCGCCATCATGTGCATCTGGCTAACCTGGGACCTGGAGAATCGAGTCAGGGTTCTTAGGCTTCACAGGCATGTGCCTTAAGCCATCTCCCCAGCCCCCCCAGTGACTTCTTAAAGCAAATCATTGGACAGCCAGTTGTGGTAAAATTAAATTCTGGTGTGAATTATCAAGGGGTCATGGTCTACCTGGGCAGCTTTATGAACATAGCCCTGAAATAGAGGGAGGAATATATAAATGGACAGCTGGAGAATGCTTTATTTATTTATTTGAGGGAACAATGTGCTGAGCATAAGTACACAGAAGAGGATGATGTGATACCACTAGAAAGCAGTTCTTTTCATAGTCAGCTATATATTTATGGAATATTTTTCAATTTTTTTTGTTTATTTGAGAGAGAAAAAAAAGGCAGAGAGAGAGAATGGTGAGGAGGGGGAGAAAATGGGTGCACCAGGGCCTCTAACCATCACACATAAACTCTAGACACATGTGCCACCTTGTGCATCTGGCTTATGTGGGTCCTGGGGAATGGAACCTGAGTACTTACACTTTGCAGGCAAATACCTTAATCACTAAGCCATCTCTCCAACCCATTTTTCTAATTTTGTTTTGTTCTTTTGTGATATATCGTCTTCTTTCCTAGTGGTTGGTCATTTTCATCACATTGTGAATATGGTGGGTTGAATTACAGTCATTCATTTTCACATTCATTATCTTTTCTGTGCACTGTTCTTCCTGTAGAGTGATTGAGCATCAGGTTTGAGCAGGGCCATCGCATTTGATTTGCTGATGAGCATGCTGCATAAGCAGACATATAATGAAAACATTCTTTTTTTTTTTTTTTTTTTTTTTTTTTTTTTTTTTTTTTTTTTTCGAGGTAGGGTCTCAGTCTAGCTCAGGCTGACCTGGAATTCACTCTGTAGTCTCAGGTGGCCTCGAACTCATGGCGATCCTCCTACCTCTGCCTCCCAAGTGCTGGGATTAAAGACGTGCGCCACCACGCCTGGTTTAATGAAAACATTCTTGAGGTGTAAAAAAATTATTTACTTATTTGCATGCATGCATCAGTGGCTTCCTGCCACTGCAAACACCAAACACTTGTGCCACTTTTTTTTTTTTTGAGGGTAGGGTCTCACTCTAGTCCAGACTGACCTGGAATGTGCTATGTAGTCTCCGGGTAGCCTCAAACTCACGGTGATCCTCCTACCTCTGCTTCCCCAATTCTGGTATTAAAAGCGCCCACTTTTTGTGTCCAGTTTAGGTTGATGGATTGGGAATTGAACCCTGAACCCAGGTTGATAGGTTTTGCAGGCAAGAAACTTTAACCTCTGAACCATTTTCCCAGCCTCTTTTTTTTTTTTTTTTTTTTTTTTTGGGAGGGTTCAAGGTAGGGTCTTGCTTCAGCCCAGGCAGACTTGGAATCACTATGTAGTTTCATGCTGGGCTTGAACTCATGGGATCCTTTTACCTCTGCCTCCTGAATGCTGGGATTAAAGGCAGGCACCACCACAGCGGGCTCATTTTTGGCTATTTTTTAAAATGAATTTTATTTATTTACTTGAGACAGAAAGAGTGAGAGAGAGAGAGAGAATGGGTGTGCCAGGGTCTCCACCCACTGCAAATGAATTCCAAGATGCATGTGTCCCCTTGTGTATCTGGCTTGTGTGGATCCTGGGGAATCAAACCAGGGTTCTTTGACTTTGCAGGCAAGCCCCATAACCGCTAAGCCATCTCTCCAGCCCCATTTTTGGCTATTTTTGAGATAGAGTCTCACTGTCTTATCTCAGGTTGGCTGTGACCTCACTATATGGTCCAGGCTGTCCTCAGACTTGAACTTACAACAGTTCTTCTGCGTCAGCTTCCTCAGTGCTGACATCACTGACATGAGCCCCATCCCTGGGGCCTCAGTGTTCTTGTGAAAATGAAAGGGGTGGGGAGAGAGTACTTTCTGAGGTGCTTTCACAAGCTGGAGGCCGATGGAGGAAGATAGCACGAGTTCGAAACCAGCTAAGGCATCAGAGGGAGGCTCTGTCTTAAAAAGTAAAAAGGAGGGGCTGGAGCGATGGCTTAGCAGTTAAGGCGTTTGCCTGCAAAGCTAAAGGACCCAGGTTCAATTCCCCAGGATCCACATTAGCCAGATGCACAAGGTGGTACATGCATCTGGAGTTCATCTGCAGTGGCTGGAGGCCCAGGCTCACCCATTCTTTCTCTCTCTCTCTCCCTCTTTTTCTGTCAAATAAATAAATAATAAATAATGTTTATTTAAAAAAAAAAAGAATTTGACAGTTAGGCCAGGGATGGTGGCACATACCTATAATGCCAGCACTTGAGAGGTAGAGGTGGGGTGACTGAGAGGCTCACTGTCATCCTCGGGTATACATTAAGGTTGAGACCAGCCTAGGCTACATAAGAACCAGCCAGAAAAGAGAGAGAGAGAAGAGAAAGAAATAAAAACATATATATATTGACAGGTTCACTTGACTGGACCCTCCCAACCCCCAGCAAATCCATTTGTGTTCAATTGACAATAGTGCCTGAGGGAACCCAAGTGAAGAACTGAGATGGGAAGTGAGGCGTAGTGTGGTTCAACAGGTGGCTGCCTCCCTGTGACCTTGTCTCACTTGGGCTATTGTTAAGCAGTAATGTGGGCACTGGGGACTCTCCTTTTTTTTTTTTTTTTTTTTTTTTTTTTTTTGTTGAGGTAGGGTCGCACTCTAGCTCAGGCTGACCCTGAACTATGTAGTCTCAGGGTGGCCTTGAACTCACGGCGATCCTCCTACCTATCAAGTGCTGGGATTAAATATTTTTGTTTATTTTTATTTATTATTTGAGAGAGACAGAGAGAGAGAGAGAGAGAGAATGGGCGCACCAGGACTTCCAGCCACTGCAAATGAACTCCAGATGCATGTGCCACCTTCTGCATCTGGCGTACATGGGTACTGGGGAATTGAGCCTCAAATTGGGGTTCTTAGGCTTCACAGGCAAGCGCTTAACTGCTAAGCCATCTCTCCAGCTGCAAGAGTAGTGTTTTTTATTAACCTTTTTTTTGGGGGGGGTAGGTTTTCAAGGTAGGGTTTTACTCTAGCTCAGGCTGACCTGGAATTCACTATGTAGTCTCAGGGTGGCCTTGAACTCACAGCGATCCTCCTACTTCTGCCTCCCAAGTGCTGAGATTAAAGGCGTGCACCACCACGCCTGGCTCTAACCTTTATTTTTTTTAAAGATTTATTTTTATTTTTTAATTTATTTACTAGAGACACAGAGAGAGAGAGAATGGGCACACCAGGGCCTCTAGCCACTGCAAACAAACTCCAGATGTATGTGCCACCTTGTGTACCTGGCTTATGTGGGACCTGGAGAATCGAACCTGGGTCCTTAAGCTTCACAGGCATGCACCTTAACTGCTAAGCCATCTCTCCAGCCTGACAGTAGTATTAATATATGGGTATGAATGTTAAGAAAAGTGCTTGCAGGGCATTTTGGTGAGTATAATGCATTTAGCCAGACAACAATAGGCATTACACTCCTAGGGCTCGTGACCTCCCCTGTCGTAGGTTTTCAGTATTAGGCATGTATTCCCTCCCATGGAGCGGGCCCCCAGTCCAATTAGAAGCGGTTGGTTTCCCCCATAACAGATATACCACTGTCGCACCCATTGGCTCATTTGGCTTGGCTGGACAAATTTAAGGCTTACAGTATCTGCTGCTGTTTATCTCCACTGATGACTTCTGTCTCCCATAGGGCTGCATGTAGCGTAGTTTTTTCCAGCTTTCTGTCAGCTGGCCTACAGGTTTTCAGCTAAGATCCAGCTTGATTTCTCAGTGATCTTGCAGCCCAAGCATCCAAGCATGTGGAGTCTTCAGGGTCTTACCATCTATTTCTGGTGGGAAGCCAAGAGCCTTAGCAATGGCCTGCAATGTTTTGGGGGAATCAGGGGCCTCCTTGGTCAACAATTCACAGGAAGGTATCCCATCCCTAGTACTAAAATTTTTCTAGTAACAATCTATGGCTTCTGGGTGCACCATTATACAAAAAAGTAGGTTTCCATATGACTTATTCGTAACATCTTAAATTTTGATTAACCCTTCCTCCACCTTTCCTTTACTCAGTCTCTTCCCCTGACCTCACTTTAGGCCATTCCACCACCAGTTTTTTTTTTTTTTTTTTTTTTTTTTTGAGTTAAGGTCTTGCTTTAGCCTAGGCTGGCCTGCAATTCACTGTGTAGTTTCAGGCTGGCTTCATAGTCACAATGATCCTCCTACCTCAGCCTCCGGGGTGCTGGGATTAAAGGTTTATGCTACCATACCCAGCTGGTTTATTTTCTTAAAAAAAAAAAATAGTTCTTTTAAGCCGGGCATGGTGGCACACGCCTTTAATCCCAGCACTCGGGAGGCAGAGGTAGGAGGATCACCGAGAGTTCGAGGCCACCCTGAGACTACAAAGTTAATTCCAGGTCAGCCTGGGCCAGAGTGGTGAGACCCTACCTCGAAAAACCAAAAAAAAAAAAAAAAAAGTTCTTTTAAAATAAAAAAAGAGTTCTGTTAAAAAAATCCCAGCACTGGGAGGCAGAGGTAGGAGGATCACTGAGAGTTCGAGGTCACCCTGAGACTACATTTAGGTCAGCCTGAGCCAGAATGAGACCCTACCTCGAAAAACAAAACAAAACAAAATAATAATAATGTAATATTTAATATTTATTAATAATATAGTACTTATCTAACAATTTAAACAAATGACAAGGTTTTTTTTTTTGGTTTGTTTGTTTTGATTTTTCAAGGCAAGGTCTCGCTCTAGCTCAGGTTGACCTGGAATTCACTATGTAGTCTTAGGATGGCCTAGAACTCATGGCGATTCTCCTACCACTGCCTCCCGAATGCTGGGATTAAAGGTGTGAGCCACCCCTGGTTTGCTTAGGCAGCACATATACAAAAGTTGGAACAATACACAGAAGATTAGCATGGCCCCTACACAAGATTTTGTTGTTGTTTTTTGAGGTAGAGTCTTGCTCTAGCCCAGGCTGACCTGGAATTCACTCTGTAGTCTCATGGTGTCCTCCTACCTCTGCCTCCCAAGTGCTGGGATTAAAAGCATGCACCACCACGCCTGGCTTTGTGCAAGATCTTTGTAAAAAAATATTTTATTTCTATTTATTTGAGAGAGAGAGATAGAAATAAGCAGGTAGAGAGAGAGAGAATGGGTGCACCAGGGCCTCCAGCCACTGCAAACAAACTCCAGATGTGTGTGCCCCCTTGTGCATCTGGCTTATGTGGGTCCTAGAGAATCTAGCCTTGAACTGGGGTCCTTAGACTTCACAGGCAAGCATTTAATCGCTAAGCCATATCTCCAGCCCTTGTGCAAGATTTTTAAGGAGAGGGAACTCGTAGGAATTTGGTTTGGTTTTTCAGTTTATTTCTCGTTGGAAGGCTTAGGACAGCTTCCAGAGGCTGGAGTTGGAGGCCTGCCGTCTAGGACTTGAGCAGGAAAGGAAGCTCCGATTAGTGATGGTGCCGGGGCTGAGAGGAGGGAAGAACAGGCTGTGTGCTGTTCGCCAGGGACTGGGCATTGCCTGCTGAGAGGCAGGATTTGGGATGCATTTCAGAACTATTTGTAATTCCCTCTCTGGGGATTGTAGCAGTCTCTAGCATTTTCCAGCCAGCCTGTCAGTGACATCTCCCAGACACATGTGGGAGGGGTGGGGACATTCTCTTTCAGCTCAGCCATGTGCAGCCATCTGGTGTCCCACTGCCTGTCTGTCCCTTGTCCTTGCCTATTTCTCTCCAAATATTTCTCACTCTGCTTTTCCAAGCTAGGGTCTTACTCTAATAGCCCAAGGTTGGCCTTGAACTCATGGCAATCCTCCTACCTCAGCCTCCCAAGGGCTAGTGCTCTTTTATTTATTTATTTATTTATTTATTTATTTATTTACTATTTTAAATACTTTATTTTATTTATTTATTATGAGGGAGAGGGAGAATGGGCATACCACAGCCTCCAGCCACTGCAAACGAACTCCAGATGCATGGGGCCACTATATGCATCTGGTTTACATGGGTACTGCAGAATCAAACCTGGGTCCCTTTGGCTTCACTGGGAAGTCTTAATGGCTAAGCCATCTCTCCAGCCCCTTATTTATCATTTATTTATTTATTTTCAAGCAGAGACAGAGATAGAAGAGAGGCAGAGAGAGAGGGAGAGAATGGGCATGCCGGGGCCTTTAGCCACTGTAAATGAACTCTAGATGCATGTGCCCTTTGTGCATCTGGCTTATGTGGGTCCTGGAGAATCGAACCAGGATTCTTTGGCTTCGAAGGCAAACGCCTTAACCACTAAGCCATTTCTCCAGTCCCTTATTTATTTTTTTAAAATATTTCATTTAGAGCCAGGCGTGGTGGCGCACGCCTTTAATCCCAGCACTTGGGAGGCAGAGGTAGGAGGATCGCCGAGAGTTCGAGGCCACCCTGAGACTACATAGTTAATTCCAGATCAGCCTGGACTAGAGTGAGACCCTACCTCGAAAAACCAAAAAAAAAAAAAAAAAAGGAGGATTGCTGAGAGTTTGAGGCCACCATGAGACTACATAGTGAATTCCAGGTCAGCCTGGACCAGAGTGAGACCCTACCTCGCAAAACTATATATATTTCATTTAGCTATGTGTGGTGGTGGTGCACACCTTTAATCCCAGCACTCTGGAGGTAGAGGATTGATGTGAGTTTGAAACTGTATGTGAATTCCAGTTCGTCCTGGGCCAGAGCAAGATCCTTCCTTGGAAAAAAAAGAAGAAAAAAATATATTTGAGAGAGAGACAGAGTGTGTATGAGTGCACCAAGAGGTTGCCACTGTAAATGATCTCCATACGCATGCTCCACTTTGTTTCTCTGTCTTTAAGTAGCCCAGCATGGGGAAATCGAACCTGGGCCATCAGGGTTTGCAAGCAAGCACCTTTAACCAGTGAGCCACTGAGCAATTTCTCCAGCCCAGTTTTTTTAAATTTTTTCATTTAAAAAATTTTTTAATTCCTAGGCAGGGTCTCTAGCTCAAGCTGACCTGGAAAACTTATTCTGTAATCTCAGGTTGGCCTCAGCCTCACAGCCAGTTCTCCTACCTCAGCCTCCAGAGTGCTGGAATTAAAGTCATGAGCCACCATGTCTCACTTATTTCCCTTATTTTAAATTTCCTTTCTTCCTTTCCTCCTTCCTTCTTTCTCTCTCTCTCTTTTTTTTAAATATTAAAAAAATTTTATTTTATTTATTTGAGAGATAGAAAGAGGCAAACACCTTGTGCATTGGCTTACATGGGTCCTGGAGAATCAAACCTAGGTCTTTTGGCTTTGCAGGCAAATGCCTTTAACTGCTAAGCCATCTCTCCAGCCCCTTTCTCTCTTTCTTTACTGTGTGTGAGTGAGAGTGTGTGTCTGTGAGTGAGAATGTGTGTGTGCATGTGTGTGAGAGAGAGTCTGTGTGTGTGTGAGAGAGAGAGAGAGAATGTGTATGAGTGTGCCAAGAGGTCAAGGACAGCTTTTTTTCCGGTCCGTCTTCATCATCCACCTCATTTTGAGGTAGGATTTCTCTCCTTGTTGGTTTGAGGCCTTCTGGTAAATTTTCTTCTCTCCACCTCCCCTCCTGCTATAGGCACATTGGGATTGCAGAAGGCCACCACGGTTTATACTTTTTAACGTGTGGTCTGAGGACCCGAACTCAGGGACTCCGAGCTGCGTGCCAAGAGCTTTATCCTCCTGAGTGTGTCAACTGCAGTATAACCCGAATGCCGCTCCTTTGGAGCACCCACAGCGTGGCACTGAGCACTTCTTAGACACCATCTCTGCTACCTTCCCAGTGACTTCCCTTCTGGAGGTGTCGTGCAGCCACACGTCACAGAGGACAAAAGGGAAGCTGACCAAAGATGTGAGTCCTCATCCCAGCCGCATCACTAGGGCCTGCGAGTCAGAGGCAGGACCGTCTAAACTTCCTGGTCACATCATGCTAACTTCCATAGGTACTTTGCAACCTCCAGGGAAAATCCCTGGGAAATCTACAGGACTGTGTTCTGGTACCCTCAAATACATAGGCACTGGATGGGCTCACGTACAGAGGGCCTGTGCTGCAAAGGTCCCCTTTCCTGGAAGTTCTCCCCCTTACTTTTTTTTTTTTTTTTTTTTTTTTTTTTTTTTGAGGTAGGGTCTCACTGTAGCTCAGACTGACCTGGAATTCACTCTGTAGTGTCAAGGTGGCCTTGAACTCACGGTGATCCTCCTGAGTGCTGGGATTAAAGATGTGCGCCACCATGCCCAGCTTCCTTCCACTTTTTTTTTGAGGTAGGGTTTTGCTGTAGCCCAGGCTGACCTGGAATACACTATGTAGTCTCAGACTGCCCTCAATCTCAGGATCTCACAGCAATCCTCTTACCTCTGCCTCCTGAGGGCTGGGATTAAAGGTATGTGCCACCACACCCAGCTTGATGTATTTTTTTAAGTAGGATTTCCCTCTAGCTCAGGCTGACCTGGAATTCACTATGTAGTCTCAGGGTGCCCTCAAACTCATGGCGATCCTCCCACCTCTGCCTCCCAAGTGCTGGGATTAAAGGTGTGTGCCACCATGCCTGGCTTTAAAAAATATATTCTATTTATTTTATTTGAGAGATAAGAGGCAGGTAGAGAGAGATGGGCGTACCAGGGCTTCTAGCCACTGCAACCAACTCTAGATGCATGCACTACCATATATATATATCTGGCTTATGTGAGTGCTGGGGAATCGAACCTGGGTCCATAGGCTTCGCAGGCAAGTGCCTTAATCGCTAAGCCCCCAATGTATCTTTTGACACAAGGTCTCTTATCTAGCTCAGACTAGACTGGAATTCACAATGCCTCTCAGTGCATTGACTAGTTTTCTTTCATTTACCTGTTTATTTAAAAATTTTGCTAGGCATGGTGATGTACACCTTTCATCTCAGCACTCGGGAGGCAGATATAAGAGGATTGCCATGAGTTCAAGGCCACCCTGAGTCTGCACAGTGAATTCCAGGTCAGCCTGAGCTACAGTGAGACCCTACCTCAAAAAAATTTTTTTTTTTGTGAATGGGCTGGAGAGATGGCTTAGTGGTTAAGGCACTTGCCTGTGAAGCTTAAGGACCCAGGTTTGATTCCCCAGTACCCACATAAGCCAGATGCACAAGGTGACACATGCATCTGGAGTTCATTTGCAGTGGCTAGAGGCCTTGGTGTGCCCAGTCTCTACCTCTCTCTCCCTCTTTGCCTGTCTCTCAAATAAATAAATAAAATATTATTTAAAGAAATAAAAAAAAAAAAAAGGAGAAGAGGAAGAAGAAAGATGAAGGGGAAGTAGCCTGGACTACAGACTTTTGCAGTAACTTCTCTTGCCTCCTGCCCCAGCTTGGCACCTGGCCTGTTTTTCTGTGTTCACAGTCTTAAGAACAGGCTTGGTCTATAGCAGTCTAACCCCCATTCAGTTCTTGCCTCACTGTTATTGGCTGAAATGAATATGCCCATTTTACAGGGGAAGCAATTGAAGTCCTTACACAGAGTCCTAAATGGAGAAACTGGGAGTCAAATCTTCGAGTGAGCCAGGCATGGTAGTGCATGTTTTTAATTCCAGCACTCAAGAGGCAGAGGCAGGAGGGAAGATCGATATGTAGGGAGGATTGACATGAGTTCAAGGCCAGCCTGAGACTACATGGTGAATTCCAGGTCAGCTTGGGTTAGAGCGAGACCCTACTTCGAAAAACCAAAAAATAAATAAATAAATAAAATAAATAAATAAATAAGAGGTAAAATCTTAGGCCACCCTGAGACTACGCAGTGACTTCCAGGTCAGTCTGGGCTGGTGAGACCCCTTTAAAAAAAAAAAGACAAAAAAAAAAAAAAATGGGAGGCAGAGGTAGGAAGATTTAATCCCAGCACTGTGAGTTAGAGGCCACCCTGAGAGTTCAAGGCCACCCTGAGACTACACAGTGACTTCCAGGTCAGTCTGGGCTAGAGTGAGACCCTACCTCGAAAAACAAAGAAAAAAAAAAAAAAAAAATCTTAGGGAATCAGAAAATGGTGGATTACTCATGGACTTAATTATCTTTTTTTTTTCTCTCCCGTTTGTTTTTCCAGGTAGGGTCTCCTTTTAGCCCAGGCTGACTTGGAATTCACTAGATAGTTCTCGGGCTAGCCTTGAACTCACAGCAATCCTCCTACCTCTCTGCCTCCCAAGGGCTGGGATTAAAGGCGTGTGCCACCACGCCGAGCCCCAGTTGAGCATTCATTAATATTCTTATTTACTGAGGAGCCAGGAGAAGAAAAAGAAGCCAGGGCCTGGGAGGTAGACGTTCCTTGGTCAGTATGGGAGGGGCCGTCTGGTGATGGAACTGCAGGGCAGGGAGCAGGGTGGTCCTGGACGTCTCTCAGACTGCCCAGCCATGGTGAGTGACTCCCTGGGAGAGAGGATGACCCTCGGGCCCCACCTCCTGCTGCATTCATGGTGTTATGTATGACTCAAGGAAGATACCATGGCTCTGAAATCAGAGATGAGGCTACACAGACACACACAGACACACACACACACACACACACACACACACAACTCAACCCACAGAAACCTCAAAAATGTGTTCTCTTCCTGAAGGAATATCCCAATATCCCTTTTCATTCTTCTGCTAGGGAATCCAGGAAGTCTCCATGGAGCCTGTGGTCAGCTGTGTCCCACAATCTGGCTTCTCTAAGCCTCACCTCCTCTTCCTCTGGTCCCTCATGGAACCTGGGGACAACATCAGGCTTCCTTCCTCCATGCCTTTAATTCCAGACTGCTGGGGACCTACCCAGCCCTGATCCGCTTATTGGATCATTAAATCCTGATCTGGACCCAGATTATCTGTGTTCAAATTCTACCTCCAACTCTTACTAGCTGGATGACCTTGGTAGGCCACCCATCTGTGTTTTAATTTGCTCATCTGCACAATGGGTGGATAATAATAAATTTGAGCATTAAAAAAATTTTTTTGCCAGGTGTTGTGGAACACGCCTTTAATCCCAGCACGCAGGAGGCAGAGGTAGGAGGATCGCCGTGAGTTTGAGGCCACCCTGAGACTACATAGTGAATTCCAGGTCAGCCTGGACTAGAGTGAGACCCTACCTCGGAAAACCAAAAAAAAAAAAAAAAGAGAGAACTGGGTTCAATTAATTCCCTAGTACCCATGTAAGCCAGGTGTACAAAGTAGCATATGCATCTGGAGTTTATTTGCAGTGGCTAGAGGCCCTGTACACCCATACCCTCTCTTTGTCTGTATCTCTCTGCTTGCAAATAAATTTAAAAAAATTTTATAAGCTGGGTATGGTGGCGCATGCCTTTAATCCCAGCACTCAGGAGGCAGAGGTAGGAGGATCGCCATGAGTTCAAGGCCACCCTGAGACTACATAGTGAATTCCAGGTCAGTCTGGGCTAGAGAGAGACCCTACCTCGAAAAAACAAAACAAAAAAATTATTTATTCAATTGAGACAGATAGAAAGAGGAAGATAGAGAGAGAGGGAATGGGCGTGTCAGGGCAACTAGACACTGCAAACACGCTCCAGGCACATGGGCCACCTTGTTCATCTGGCTTTACATGTACTGGGAAATTGACCTGGTCCTTTGGCTTTGCAGGCAAGTGCCTTAAGTGCTAAACCTAGATTAAAAAAAAAAAATTAACTCATTTATATAAAGCAATTAGAAAACAAGTGCTTAGACTGGAGAGATGGTTCACTGGTTAAGGCGCTTGCTGGCAGGGCCTGATAGCCTGGATTCAACTCCCCAATACTCACTTAATCCAGATGCATAAAGTGAGGCATGCATCTGAAGTTCGTTTGCATCAGCTGGAGGCCCTGATCCACCCATTCACACTCTCTCTCTTTGTGAGTAAATAAAGAAAAAAAGAAAAGAAAAGAAAAACAAGTCCTCTGCTTTAAAAAATAATGTTAGGGAGCTGGGCTGACACGCTTTAATCCCAGCACTAGGCAGAGGTAGGAGGATCGCTGAGAGTTCAAGGCCACCCTGAGACTACATAGTTAATTCCAGGTCAGCCTGAGCTAGAGTGAGACCCTACCTTTCTAATTTTGTTAGGACGGGGTGGTGGCGATACCTTTAATCCCAGCACTTGGGAGGCAGAAGTAGGAGGATCACCGTGAGTTCAAGGCCATCCTGAGACTACAGAGTGAATTCCAGGTCAGCCTGAGCTAGAGTGAGACCCTACCTTGAAAAAAAAACAAACAACAAAAAAGTAGTAATAATATAATAATAATAATGTTAGTACTATAGAATAATAAACACCTACAGGAGATGTGGATGGACTTGTCCCAAACTTCCTTCTTTCCCTCTTTTTTCCTTTCTTTTTCTTTTTCGAGGTAGGGTCTCACTCTAGCTCAGGCTGACCTGGAATCCACTATGTAGTCTCAGGGTGGCCTTGAACTCACAGCGATCCTCCTACCTCTGCCTCCTGAGTGCTGGGATTAAAGGCGTGCACCACCACGCCCGGCTTCCTTTCTTTTTTTCTTTTTCTTTTTTTGGTTTTTTCGAGCTAGGGTTTCACTCTAGCTCAGGCTGACCTGGAATTCATTATGTAGTCTCAGGGTGGCTTCGAACTCAGGCAATCCTCCTACCTCTGCTTCCTGAGTCTGGGATTAAAGGCGCCTTTCTTTTTTTTTCCTTTTCTTTTCTTTCTTTTTTTTTTTTTTTTTTTTTTGTTTCAAGGTAGGGTCATACTGTATCCCAGGCTGACCTCGACTTCACTATGGAATCTCAGGGTGGCCTCAAATTTATGGCAATCCTCCCACTTCAGCTTTCTGAATGCTGGGATTAAAAGCACGCCCCATCACGCCTGATCCTCACTTCTTCTTCTCCTTCTTCTTCTCCTTCTCCTTCTCCTCCTTCTCCTTCTTCTTCTTCTTTTTTTTTTTTTTGAGTCAAGGTCTCCTGTATCCCAAACTAGCCTCAATCTTGCTATTGTAGCTGAAAATGACCTTGAACTCTTGATCCTCCTGCCTCTACTTCCCCATTGCTGTGGGGATCACAGGCGTGTGTCACCTCCCTAGCTGTCTTCTCTTTTCATTGGTTCCTCCCTAGAATTTTGTGCGGTCTCAATTATTCACGCTGTGGCGGGTTGAGGAGGGCTGAATGAGTGAATACATTAATAAATTAGGAAGCTGAGTTGCTCTCTGATAATGAGATGATTGTTATGGATGAAGAAGTTTGACTCAATAGATTGTTGATTTGGGAATAATTATAACCAGTCTAGGAGAGGGGCTGCCCTCTGAGAATTTCTAGTCAGGAGTTAGAACATCCTATGAAGAAACAGTTTACTTACCCAGTGTACTAAATTCTGAGTTAGGAATTTTTTTCCCTTCCTTCCTTCCTTCCTTCCTTCCTTCCTTCCTTCCTTCCTTCCTTCCTTCCTTCCTTCCTTCCTTCCTTCCTTTTTTTTTTTTTTTGGGCTGGTTTTCCAGGTAAGGTCTCACTCTAGCCCATGCTGACCTAGAATTCACTCCGTAGTCTTAAGGTGGCCTCCAACTCATCGATCCTCCCTCCTCTGCCTCCCAGTGCTGGGATTAAAGGTGTGTGCCACCACGCCCGGCCCTTCCTTCCTTCCTTCCTTCCTTCCTTCCTTCCTTCCTTCCTTCCTTCCTTCCTTCCTTCTTTCTTTCCTTCTTTCCTTCCCTCTTTCCTCCCTCCCTCCCTTCTTTCCTTCCTTCCTCTCTGCTATTTCTCTTTCTTTCTCTTTTTTTTGGGGAGTTTACTCTAGCACAGGCTGACCTGGAATTCACTCTGTAGTCTCAGGGTGGCCTTGTTTTTCCTTAAAATAATTAAAAGAGCCCAGTGTGGTGGTGCATACCTTTAATCCCAGCAGAGGTAGTAGAATCGCCGTGAGTTCAAGGCTACCCTGAGACTACAGAGTGAATTCCAGGTCATTCTGGGCCAGAGTGAGACCCTACCTCAAAAAAACCAAAAAATAAATAAATATAATAATAATAATTAAAAGAGAGCGAGATATTGAGAAAGGGAAGGAAGGACTGACTGTTCCACACCCAGAAATGGAAATCAGAATGTCTAGGAATGGATGTTCACCCTTAGGTTATCTATCTATCTATTTATCTATCATCTATCAATCAATTTTTCTATCTTTTTGTGGTTGGGGGTTCAAGGTAGGGTTACGCTCCAGCAATTTAATTATTTACTTGAGGGGGGGGGAAGAAACAGATAGAAAATGGGCACACCAGAGCCTCCAGCCACTGCAAACAAACTCCAGGGGCATGCAGCACCTTATGCGACTGGCTTACTTGAGTACTGGGGAATCAGACCTGGGTCCTTAGGCTTCACAGGCAAGTGCCTTAACCACTAAGCCATTTCTCCAGGCCCCCTTCCTCCTTTCTTTCCTTCCTTCCTCCCTCTATTAATTTATTTAGAGAGATAGAGGCAGATAGAGAGGATGGGCTCACCAGGGCCTCCAACCCCTGCAAACGAACTTCAGATGCATGTGCCAACTTGTGTATCTGGCTTATGTTTTTTTAAAAAAATTATTATTTATTTATTTATTTATTTGAGAGAGAGAGTGAGAGAGAGAGAATGGGCAGGCCAGGGCCTCTAGCCACTGCAATCAAATTCCAGATGCATGTACCTCCTTGTGCATCTGGCTTACATGGGTCCTGGGGAATTGAACCAGGGTCCTTTGGCTTTGCAGGAAAGCGCCTTAACCACTAAGCCATCTCCTCCAGCCCATGGCTTATGTCTTATGTGGGTACTGAGGAATAGAACCTGGGTCCTTAGGCCTTGCAGGCAAATGCCTTGACCACTAAGCCATCTCTCCAGCCCTCTTTTTAAAATTTTTTTTTTTATTTTTCTTTTTTTCTGACAGGGTCTCACTCTGTAACCCAGACTAGCCTCAGATTCACCACCCTCTTTTTTTTTTTTTTTTTTTTTTTTTTTCGAGGTAGGGTCTCACTCTGGCCCAGGCTGACCTGGAATTCACTATGTAGTTTCAGGGTGGCCTTGAACTCATGGCAATCCTCCTACCTCTGCCTCCCGAGTGCTGGGATTAAAGGCGTGCGCCACCACACCCGGCAGATTCACCACCCTCTTGATCAGGTTCCCGAGTGCTGGGATTCCATCATGCCTTCCAGCACAAGACATGAAGTGGAGCTGTGCATATGATAGTTGCTGCACATACTATTAGCTGGACATTTTAAATATATATATTATTTATTTGGTTTTTCAAGGTAAGGTTTCAAGCTGGGTGTGGTGGCGGATGCCTTTAATCCCAGCAATTGGGAGGCAGAGGTAGGAGGATTACTGTGAGTTCAAGAGCACCCTGAGAATTCATAGTGAATTCCAGGTGGGATTGAGACCCTACCTCAAAAAAATTTAAGATAAGGTTTCACTCAGTCCAGGCTGACCTGGAATTTACTATATAGTCTCAGGATGGCCTCGAACTTATGGCAGTCCTCCTACCTCTGTCTCCCCAGTGCTAGGATTAAAGCGTTCACCACCATATCATATAGAATTTTTGTTTGTTTGTTTGTTTGTTTGTTTTTTTTCAGATCTCACTCTAGCCCAGACTGACCTGGTCTTGATCAGGTTCCCGAGTGCTGGGATTCCATCATGCCTTCCAGCACAAGACATGAAGTGGAGCTGTGCATATGATAGTTGCTGCACATACTATTAGCTGGACATTTTAAATATATATATTATTTATTTGGTTTTTCAAGGTAAGGTTTCAAGCTGGGTGTGGTGGCGGATGCCTTTAATCCCAGCAATTGGGAGGCAGAGGTAGGAGGATTACTGTGAGTTCAAGAGCACCCTGAGAATTCATAGTGAATTCCAGGTCAGCCTGGGCTAGAGTGAGACCCTACCTCAAAAAAAAAATTTAAGATAAGGTTTCACTCTAGTCCAGGCTGACCTGGAATTTACTATATAGTCTCAGGATGGCCTCGAACTTATGGCAGTCCTCCTACCTCTGTCTCCCCAGTGCTAGGATTAAAGGCGTTCACCACCATATCTGGCTTATATATAGAATTTTTGTTTGTTTGTTTGTTTGTTTGTTTTTTCGAGGTAGGATCTCACTCTAGCCCAGACTGACCTGGTATTCACTATGTAATCTCAGGGTGGCGATCTTCCTACCTCTGTCTCCCGAGTGCTGGGATTAAAGGCATGTGCCACCACACCTGGCTTGAAATTTTTTTTTAAATTTTTATTTTCAATGTAGGGTCTCAATCTAGCCCAGGCTGATCTGGAACTCACTCTGTGCTTAAGGCTGGCCTTAAGCTCATGATGGTCCTTCTACTTCAGCCTGGGACTAAAAGCATGCATCACCACATCCAGCTGTTATCCCCATTTTATAGACAAGAAGGCTAAGGTTGAAATGCCTGGGCTACATAGCAGAGCATTAGTGCAAATCTTAGTTAGTCCACAGGACTCACTTACTTTGCCCCATCCCACACTGTAGGAAGTCAGCCTGGAGGAATCTTTCCAGAAACTGAAAGGAAGACAACTCAGATATAAACTATAAAGTTGGAACCTAACGGGGCAAAGATATGCAAGCAATTGAGAGTCACCAAGGTGGGCTGAAGGGATACTTAGCTGTTAAGGCATTTTCCTGCAAAGCCAAAGAACCCAGGTTTGATTCCCCAGAACTCATGTTAGCCAGATGCACAAGGGGGTACATGCATCTGGAGTTTGTTTGTAGTGGCTGAAGGCCCTGGCCTGCCCATTCTCTCTCTCTCCCTCTTTCTCTGTCAAATAAATAATAGAAGATTTGACTTCTGATTTCAGTGAATATTCTGGCCACATTATGAGTCAAAGTTCTAAAATCTGAGTCAATTAAAGAGGAAGACACTTCCATGGTTGACTTCTGACCTCCACATGCGCACACACAGACATGCACCCACCCATGCACAGATGCACCACAAATACACATGCAAAACAAGAGAAAATGAAAGGAAGGCTGAGCATGGTGGTGCAGGCCTGTAATCCCAGCATGTAAGGGACAGAGGTAGGAGGACTTGAAAAACCAAACAGAAACAACAACAACAAAAGGAATGACACGAAGACAATTAATATTATTTCTTTTGGTAGGGTCCTACTCTAGTCCAGACTGACCTGGAACGCACTCTAGTCTGAGGCTGGCCTGGAACTCACAGTGATCCTCCTATGCTGGGATTAAAGGTGTGCTCCAGCTGAGTCAGGTGGTGCACGCCTTTAATCCCAGCACTCGGGAGGCAGAGGTAGGAGGATCGCTGTGAGTCTTAGGCCAGCCTAAGACTACATAGTGAATTCCAGGTCAGCCTAGGCTACAGCGAGACCCTACCTTGGAAGAAGAAGAAGAAAAAAAAAAAAGGTGTGCTTCACCACACCCAGCTGTGAAGGTAATTATTAAGAAGGAAATCTTATTCTTTTCAGCACAGTGTTTTTCTCTTTAAGATAAAAGAACTGAGCTGGGTGTGGTGGTATGCCTATAATCCAGGAGTTGGAGGCCAGTTTGTGACATACTGAGACTGTGTTTAAAGAGAAAAAATAAAGAACCTTTTTATTTGCCTATGTATTGTTCATCAGACAGGAATGTCTTGGGTTAGATGGAAGCTCAATAAAGATTTGCAGAATGAGTAAATGACTGGGAGAATGGATAATTCCCCCTCTCCTGAATGAGTCACTTTGTATAGGCCAGTGAGTATGAGATAAATGTAAATCGTTTCTAAGCATGCTTCTCTAGGGGCCTGGAGAGATGGTTCAGTAGTTAAGGCGCTTGCCTGCAAAGCCTAACGACCGGGGTTTGATTCCCACGTAAAGCCAGATGCACAAAATGACACATGCATCTGGGGTTCATTTATAGCAGCTGGAGGCCTTGGTGTGCCCATTCTCTCTGTCTCTCTTCTCTCTATCTGCTTGCAAATAAATAAATAAATAAAATAAAATATTTTTTAAAAATGCTTTTCTGGACTGGAGAAATGGCTTAGCAGTTAAGCACTTGCCTGCAAAGCCAAAGGACCAAGGTTTGATTCCCCAGGATCCACATAAACCAGATGCATAAGGTGGTGCATGTGTCTAGAGTTCGTTTGCAGGGGCTGAAGGCCCTGGTGTACTCATTCTTTGTTTTTCTCTCTCTCTATCACTCTCCCTCTCTCTTCCTCTTTCTCTCTTAAATAAATAAATAAATAAATAAATAAATAAATAAATAAATAAATAAAAAGTGCTTTTCAGGGCGGGTATGGTGGCAGATGCCTTTAATCCCAGCACTTGCGAGACAGAGGTAGGTGGATCGCCATGAGTTTGAGGCCACCCTGAGACTACATAGTGAATTCCAGGTCAGCCTGGGTTAGAGTGAGACCCTACCTCAAAAAATAATAATAATAATTTATGCATAGGAAACAATGAGAATGAGTTGGAACAAGCATTAACTGGTGCCCGTGATCTTTGCTCCTACAGCACTAGAAGCTTTTGGAAGTCGCAGACCAGAGAGGCCTTCGGGAAGGGGCTGGGTCTGGAGAAAGGAACAGAATGGCCGTGGTGAGTGATAAGGCCCTAGGTGGGCTGGAGTGCTGGGGATGAGATAAAATTGGATGGGGCAGCTGGGGCCTCTCAAAGGAGAACTTGAAAAAGCCAGACTGGTTGACTTTTACATTTTGACCAGATAAGCAGGTTCCTTGGACTGGAGATGAAAGGAGTGTGTCTGAGAGATTAATCTGATGGCCTTGGGCCATTCATTGATTGGGATCTGGGAGCAGTGTGGAGACGGGGTGCTCTGAGGCTTACAAACCGCAGTGTGGGCCTGACCTTTCAAGCAAGAGTGTGAAACTCTGCCAGTTGAAGGGCATATTTGACATCCCTAGAATTCACTCTCCTTATCCATAAGTGATAGAAACCATTTACATATATGTTACAACAATTAGGATTGTATCATGGACCAGAATCCAAAATGTATACATTTAGAACCCACGTACTCACGAAAAGCCAGATGCATAAAGTGGTACATTCATCTGGAATATATTTGCAGTGGCAAGAGGTCCTGCCGTGCCAATTCTCTCTCTCCTTGCAAATAAATGAAAGAAAATAAGCTGGGTGTGGTGGCGCACACCTTTAGTCCCAGCACTCTGGAGGCAGAGGTAGGAGGATCCCTATTGGTTCGAGGCCACCCTGAGACTACATAGTAAATTCCAGGTCAGCCTGGGCTACAGTGAGATCCTACCATGAAAACAAAAGACTTGAAATAAATTTCATGTTTGCAGTTGATAGGTTAAGACCATAGTATCAGATAACCTCAGATGCATTCCATTTTCTTTTTAAAAATGTGCATGTTTGGGCTGGGGAAATGGCTTAGTGGTCAAGGTGTTTGCCTGTGAAGCCTAAGGACTGTGGTTCGATTCCCCAGGACCCACGTAAACCAGATGCACAAGGTGGTACGTGTGTCTGGAGTTCGTGTGCAGTGGCTGGAAGCCCTGGTGTGCCCATTTTCTCTTTCTCTCTACCTCTTCCTCTCTCTCTCAAATAAATAAATAAAATATATTAAAAATGTGCATGTTCAGGCTGGAAAGATGGCTTAGTGGTTAAGGAGTTTGCCTGCAAAGCCAAAGGATCCCAGTTCAACTCTCCAGGACCCACGTAAGCCAGATGCACAAGGAGGCACATACATCTGGAGTTCGTATGCAATGGCTGGATGCCCTGGTGTGCTCATTCTCTCCCTCTTTCTCTGTTTCAAAATAAATAAATAAGCCGGGCATGGTGGCGCATGCCTTTAATCCCAGCACTCAGGAGGCAGCCTTAGGAGGATCACCATGAGTTCCAGGCCACCCTGAGACTACATAGTGAATTCCAGGTCAGCCTGAGCCAGAGTGAGACCCTACCTCAAAAAAACAAAAAGAAGGGCTAGAGAGATGGCTTAGTGGTTAAGCGCTTGCCTGTGAAGCCTAAAGACCCCGGTTCAAGGCTCGATTCTCCAGGACCCACGTAAGCCAGATGGACAAGGGGGCACATGCATCTGGAGTTCATTTGCAGTGGCTGGAGGCCTTGGCGCGCCTATTCTCTCTCTCTCTCTACCTGCCTATTTCTGTATCTCTCTCTCTCTCTCTCTCTCTCTCAAATAAATAAATTAAATATTAAAAAAAAAAAAAGAAGCCGGGCGTGGTTGGCACACGCCTTTAATCCCAGCACTCAAGAGGCAGAAGTAGGAGGATCACTGAGAGTTTGAGGCCACCCTGAGATTACATAGTGAATTCCAGGTCAGCCTGAGCCAGAGTGAGACCCTACCTTGAAAAACCAAAAAAAAAATAAATAAATAAAAATAAAAATAAATAAATAAATAAATAAAATAAAATAAAATAAAATATATGTAAAGAAAAAATGGGGCTGGAGAGATGGCTTAGTGGTTAAGGCACATGCCTGCAAAGCCTAAGGACCCTGGTTTGATTCTCTAGGACCCATGTAAGTGAGATGCACAGGGGGGCGCATGTGTCTGGAGTTCATTTGCAGTGGCTAAAGGCCCTGGTGTGCCCATTCACGCTCTCCCTCTCTCTCTGTCTCTAATAAAAAGTAAATAAATTAATTAATTAAATAAAATCTAAGCCGGGCGTGGTGGTACACGCCTTTAATCACAGCACTCGGGAGGCAGAGGTAGGAGGATGGCTATGAGTTTGAGGCCACCCTGAGAATACAGAGTGAATTCCAGGTCAGCCTTGGCTAGAGTGAGACCCTACCTCGAAAATAAAATAAAATCAGAGGTAGGAGGATCGCCGAGAGTTCAAGGCCACCCTGAGAAGACATAGTGACTTCCAGGTCAGCCTGAGCCAGAGTGAGACCCTACCTCACAAAAAAAGACAAAAAAAAAAAAATATTTTATTTATTTATTTGAAAGAGAGAGAGAGACAGATAGATAATGGGTGCGCCAGGACAGCCAGCCACTGCAAACAAACTCCAAACACATGTACCACCTTGTGCATCTGGCTTATGGTCCTGGAGAATCAAACCTAGGTCCTTTGGCTTTGCAGGCAAGTGCCTTAACTGCTAAGCCATTTCTCCAGCCCTCATACAAATTTTTAAAAAATGAGTTGACAGCCTGGGCTAGAGTGAGAGCCTACCTCAAAGAAAGAAAAAGAAAGAAAGAAAGAAAGAAAGAAAGAAAGAAAGAAAGAAAGAAAGAAAGAGAAAGAAAGAGTTGAAGGGGATGGAGGGATGGCTCAGAGGTTAAGGTGCTTGCCTGCAAAGCCTAAGAACCCAGGTTTGATTTTCCCAGTGCCCAAGTAAAGCCCGATGCACAAGGTGGTGCATGCATCTGGAGTTGGTTTTCAGCAACTAGAGGCCCTGGCAAGCCCATTCTATCTGTCTTCTCTCTGTATTCCCTCTGCTTGCAAATAAATAAATAAAAATAACAGATTTTATTTAAAAGAAATGAGTTGAGGGCTGGAGAGATTGCTTACCATTTAAGGTGCTTGCCTGCAAAGCCAAAAGACCCAGTTTCCATTTCCCAGGATCCACGTAAGCCAGATGCACAAGGTGGCACCTGATTGTGGAGGCCTTCGCAGTGGCAAGAAGCCCTGGTGTGTCCTTTCTCTTCTCTCTCTCTCTGCCTTTCTCTGGAAGGAAGGAAAGGAGGGAGGGAGGGAGGGAGGGAGGGAGGAAGGAAGGAAGGAAGGAAGGAAGGAAGGAAGGAAGGAAGGAAGGAAGGAAGGAAGGAAGGAAGGAAGGAAGGAGACAGGCAAGCAAATCGGGCGTGGTAGCCTTTAATCCCAGCACTTGGGAGGCAGAGGTAGGAGGATTTCCATGAGTTTGAGGCACCCTAAGACTATGTAGTGAATTCCAGGTCAGTTAGCCTGAGCAAGAGTGAGACCCTACCTCGAAAAAAAATTACATAAATAAGTAGAAATTATTTAAAAAATGAGTTGAGGCTAAGCATGTGATGCATGCCTTTAATCCCAGTACTCAGGAGGCTGAGGCCAGCCTGGGAATACAGAGTGAATTTCTGGTCAGTCCAGGCTAGAGGAAGACCCAAACTCAAAAACAAAAAATGAGGGGCTGGAGGGATGGCGTAGCGGTTAAGGCACTTGCCTGCAAAGCCAAAAGGCCCAGGTTCGATTCCCTAGGACCCATGTAAGCCAGATGTACAAGGTGGCGCATGTGTTTGGAGTTCGTTTGCAGTGGCTGGAGGCCCTGGTGTGCCATTCTCTCTGCCTCTTTCTCTCTGTCAAATAAATAAATTAAAAAACAAAACAAAACAAAAAATGAGTTGTGACAGGTTACCCTGGGTGCTTCTGGGAGGTGTTCTTGCCAGGTAGTCAGGACCTGGGGCCTGAGGAGAAGTCGTGGCCCCGGGCTCTGCCTGTGGAGTGCCTCAGAGCTGAACTGATGCCACTAGACAAGGAGCATCCTGACTGGACCGGTGACCTTTCTCTTAATGGGATAACACATGGCCTTAAAAGTCTCAGTGTAAGCCGGGCGTGGTGGTGCACGCCTTTAATCCCAGCACTCGGGAGGCAGAGGTAGGAGGATCACCATGAGTTCGAGGCCACCCTGAGACTACAGAGTGGATTCCAGGTCAGCCTGGGCTAGAGTGAGACCCTACCTCGAAAAACAAAACAACAACAACAACAAAGTCTCTGTGTACCTGTGAGCTTATCCAATGACAATGACTCACCTATCAAATTTATTTAAATTATGGCTCTGAGAAGTAGACCTGGTTTAAACTCAGGGCTTTTTCTTTCTTTCTTTTTTTTTTATTTTTAAAATTTATTTTATTTATTAGACAGAGAGAGAGAGAGAGAGAGAGAGAGAGAATAGGGGCCCCAGGACCTTCAGCTTCTGCAAAGGAACTCCAGACTCATGCCTTACCTTGTGCATCTGGCTTATGTGGATTCTGGAGAATCAAACCTGGATCTTTTGACTTTCCAGACAAGCGACTTAACCACTAAAACATCTCTCCAGTCTTTTCTTTTCTTTTTTCTTTCCCTCCCTCCCTCCTTCCTCCCTCCCTCCCTCCCTCCCTCCCTTCCTTCCTTCTTTTTTTGTTTTTTTGGTTTTTCAAAGTAGGGGCTCTTTCTAGTCCAGGCTGACCTGAAACTCACTATATAGTCTCACAGCGGCCTTGAGCTCACTGCAATCCTCCTATCTCTGCTTGTGTGTATGTACGTGTGCAATATGTGTGCAATATGGGGTGTGTGTGTATGTGTGCAATATGGGGTGTGTGTGTATGTACATGTGCAATATGGTGTGTGTGTGTATGTACGCGTGCGATATGGTGTGTGTGTATGTGTGCGATATGGTGGGTGTGTGTGAAGTGCCTTTGCAGCTTCCCATGCATTTGCCCATTCCTTACAGTGGGGGATGTCATTTGCCTGTGGTAGCCAGAGCAGAACATCGGGTGTCCCACTCCACCCTTCTTCTGTGGTTATTTTTTTAAAATAATTTCTTTTTATTTATTTGAGAGAGGGAAAGAGGCAGAGAGAGAGGGAGAGAATGGATGCGCCAGGCCATTGCAAATGAACTCCAGATGCATGCACCCCCTTGTGCATCTGGCTTACGTGGGTCCTAGAGAATCGAACTGGGGTCCCTTGGCTTTGCAGACAAATGCCTTAACAGCTAAACCATCTCTCCAGCCCCTCTTCTGTGGTTATTTTGAGCCAGAGTCTCTTACTCATACCTGAATTTGCTATTTTATTTTATTTTGTATTATTTTATTTTTATTTTTATTTTTATTTTATTTTATTTTATATTTTCCAGTTGTCTGTCAGTTACTTCCCTGCCCCCCTTGCAGTTGCTACTTCCATGGTCTCCATCTGCAATCTTTATTTTTATATTTAAAATATAACAGTTTTCATGTGAGGTTGGGGGTACACTCCTGTAATCCCAGTACTCGGGAGGCAGAGGTAGGAGGATGGCCATCAGTTCGAGGCCACCCTGAGACTACATAGTGAATTCCAGGTCAGCCTGGGCAAGAGTGAGACCTTACCTCAAAAACCCCAAAAAAGGGCTGGAGAAATGGCTTAGTGGTTAAGGTGCTTGCCTGCAAAGCCAAAGGACCCTGGTTCAATTCCCCAGGACCCACGTAAGCCAGATGCACAAGGGGGTGCATGCATCTGGAGTTCATTTGCAGTGGTTGTAGGCCCTGGTGCGCCCATTCTCTCTCTCTCTCTCTCTCTCTCTCAAATAAAGAAAAATAAAATATTTTTTTAAAAACCAAAAAAAAAAAAAAAAAAAAAAAAGAAAGAAAAGAAAATGAAAATGAAAAAAGAGGCAGGCATGTGGTGCACACCTTTAATCCTAGCACTCAGGATGCAGAGGTAGGAGGATCACTGTGAGTTCAAGGCCACCCTGAGACTACATAGTGAATTCTAGCTCTGCCTGGACTAGAGAGAAACCCTACTTCAAAATTCAAAGCCGGGCGTGGTGGCACACGCCTTTAATCCCAGCACTGGGAGACAGAGGTAGGAGGATGGCCAAGAGTTCGAGGCCACCCTGAGACTACATAGTTAATTCCAGGTCAGCCTGGACCAGAGTGAGACCCTACCTCGCAAAACCAAAAAAAAAAAAAAAAAAAAAGAATGTAGGCTGGAGAGATGGCTTAGTGGATAAGGCACTTGCTTTGCAAAGCCAAAAGACCCAGGTTCCATTCCCATTCCCCCAGGACCCATGTAAGCCACCTCACCTATCAAATTTATTTAAATTATGGCTCTGAGAAGTAGACCTGGTTTAAACTCAGGGCTTTTTCTTTCTTTCTTTTTTTTTATTTTTAAAATTTATTTTATTTATTAGACAGACAGAGAGAGAGAGAGAGAGAGAGAGAGAGAGAATAGGGGCCCCAGGACCTTCAGCTTCTGCAAAGGAACTCCAGACTCATGCCTTACCTTGTGCATCTGGCTTATGTGGATTCTGGAGAATCAAACCTGGATCTTTTGACTTTCCAGACAAGCGACTTAACCACTAAAACATCTCTCCAGTCTTTTTCTTTTCTTTCTTCTTTTCTTTTCCCTTTCTTTTCCCTTCCTCCTCCTCCCTCCCCCCCTCCCTCCCTCCCTTCCTTCTTTTTTTTTTTTTTGGTTTTTCAAAGTAGGGGCTCTTTCTAGTCCAGGCTGACCTGAAACTCACTATATAGTCTCACAGCGGCCTTGAGCTCACTGCAATCCTCCTATCTCTGCTTGTGTGTATGTACGTGTGCAATATGTGTGCAATATGGGGTGTGTGTGTATGTATGCAATATGGGGTGTGTGTGTGTATGTACATGTGCAATATGGTGTGTGTGTGTATGTACGCGTGCGATATGGTGTGTGTGTATGTGTGCGATATGGTGTGTGTGTGTGAAGTGCCTTTGCAGCTTCCCATGCATTTGCCCATTCCTTACAGTGGGGGATGTCATTTGCCTGTGGTGGCCAGAGCAGAACATCAGGTGTCCCACTCCACCCTTCTGTGGTTATTTTTTTAAAATAATTTCTTTTTATTTATTTGAGAGAGGGAAAGAGGCAGAGAGAGAGGGAGAGAATGGGTGCGCCAGGCCATTGCAAATGAACTCCAGATGCATGCACCCCCTTGTGCATCTGGCTTACGTGGGTCCTGGAGAATCGAACTGGGGTCCCTTGGCTTTGCAGACAAATGCCTTAACAGCTAAACCATCTCTCCAGCCCCTCTTCTGTGGTTATTTTGAGCCAGAGTCTCTTACTCATACCTGAATTTGCTATTTTATTTTATTTTGTATTATTTTATTTTTATTTTTATTTTATTTTATTTTATATTTTCCAGTTGTCTGTCAGTTACTTCCCTGCCCCCCTTGCAGTTGCTACTTCCATGGTCTCCATCTGCAATCTTTATTTTTATATTTAAAATATAACAGTTTTCATGTGAGGTTGGGGGTACACGCCTGTAATCCCAGTACTCGGGAGGCAGAGGTAGGAGGATGGCCATCAGTTCGAGGCCACCCTGAGACTACATAGTGAATTCCAGGTCAGCCTGGGCAAGAGTGAGACCTTACCTCAAAAACCCCCAAAAAGGGCTGGAGAAATGGCTTAGTGGTTAAGGTGCTTGCCTGCAAAGCCAAAGGACCCTGGTTCAATTCCCCAGGACCCACGTAAGCCAGATGCACAAGGGGGTGCATGCATCTGGAGTTCATTTGCAGTGGCTGTAGGCCCTGGTGCGCCCATTCTCTCTCTCTCTCTCTCTCTCTCTCTCAAATAAAGAAAAATAAAATATTTTTTTAAAAACCAAAAAAAAAAAAAAAAAAAAAAAGAAAGAAAAGAAAATGAAAATGAAAAAAGAGGCAGGCATGTGGTGCACACCTTTAATCCTAGCACTCAGGATGCAGAGGTAGGAGGATCACTGTGAGTTCAAGGCCACCCTGAGACTACATAGTGAATTCTAGCTCTGCCTGGACTAGAGAGAAACCCTACCTCAAAAATTCAAAAAAAGCCGGGTGTGGTGGCACACGCCTTTAATCCCAGCACTGGGAGACAGAGGTAGGAGGATGGCCAAGAGTTCGAGGCCACCCTGAGACTACATAGTTAATTCCAGGTCAGCCTGGACCAGAGTGAGACCCTACCTCGCAAAAACCAAAAAAAAAAAAAAAAAAAAAGAATGTAGGCTGGAGAGATGGCTTAGTGGATAAGGCACTTGCTTTGCAAAGCCAAAAGACCCAGGTTCCATTCCCATTCCCCAGGACCCATGTAAGCCACATGCAGTAGGCGGTGCATGCATCTGGAGTTCCTTTGCAGTGGCTAGAGGCCCTGGCGCACACATTCTCTCACTGTCTGCCCTTCTCTCTTTCTCTTTCATTCTCAAATAAATAAATAAAAATTAAAAATACGTTAAAAAATGATGCCAGGCGTGGTGGCACATGCTTTTAATCCCAGCACTCGGGAGGCAGAGGTAGGAGGATCGCCATGAGTTTGAGGCCACCCTGAGAATACATAGTGAATTCCAGGTCAGTCTGGATTAGAGTGAGACCCTACTTTGAAAAACCAAAAAACAGTTTTAAAAAAAAACTAGCTGGAGGGCTGGAGAGGTGGCTTAGCAGTTAAGGCACTTGCCTGCGAGGCCTAAGGACCCAGGTTCGATTTCCCAGTACCTACATAAGCCAGATGCACAAGGTGGCATATGCGTCTGGAGTTTGTTTGCAATGTAGACCCATTGCCTCTCTACTCTACTTGCCTCTTTCTCTCTCAAATAAATAAATAATTTAAAAAAAAAAAAAAAAAAAAAGGCTGGAGAGATGGTTTAGGGATTAAGGCACTCGCCTGTGAAGCCTAAGGACCCAGGTTTGATTCTCCAGGACCCACATAAGCCACATGCACAAGGTAGGGCATACATCTGGAATTTATTTTCAGTGGCTGGAGGCCCTGGGGTGCCCAACTCTCTCTGACTCTCTTTCTCCCCACTTCAAATAAGTAAGTTAATTAATTAATTAAAATACTTTTTAAAAAGAAAAAAAAAAAAGCCGGGCATGGTGGCGCACGCCTTTAATCCCAGCACTCGGGAGGTAGAGGTAGGAGGATCGCTGAGAGTTCAAGGCCACCCTGAGACTACATAGTTAAATCCAGGTCAGCCTGGACCAGAGTGAGACCCTACCTTGCAAAACCAAAAAAAAAAAAAAAAGACAAGATCAAGAATGTGTGCCTCACTACCAATGTGTCAGGCATGATATGGCCTCTGCAATAGTGTGACTGCTATAGAGGTAACCAACTTTCTTTCTTTCTTTCTCTCTCTCTCTTTTTTGCTCTCTCTCTTCCTTTCTTAACATTGTTTTTTTTTGGGGGGGTTGCGAGGTAGGGTCTCACTATGGTCCAGGCTTACCTGGAATTAACTATGTAGTCTCAGGGTGGCCTTGAACTCATGGCGATCCTCCTACCTCTGCCTCCTGAGGGCTGGGATTAAAGGTGTGCGCCACCACCCCTGCTCCTAATTAAATGTTTTTGGTCACATACACACTAAACGACTTGAAAGCACGAAAGTAGAAGAGGCAGGGCTAGAGAAATGCCTTAGTGGTTAAGGCACTTGCCTGCAAAGCCTAAGGATCCAGGTTCGATTCCCCAGGACCCACATAAGCCAGATGTGCAAGATGGCGCATGCATCTGGAGTTCCTTTGCAGTGACTGGAGGCCCTGGCAAGCCTATACTCTCTGTTTCTCTGTCTGTATGTCTCTCTCTCTCTTTTGTCTGCTTCCAAATAAATACATAAAATATATTTTTTAAATACATAATAGGAGGCTGGGTGTGGTGGCGCACGCCTTTAATCCCAGCACTTGGGAGGCAGAGGTAGGAGAATCGTCATGAGTTCGAGGCCACCCTGAGAATAGAGTGAATTCCAGGTCAGCCTGGGCTAGAGTGAGACTCTACCTTGAAAAACCAAAAAAATAAAAATAAAATAAAATACATAATAGGGCCTGGCGTGGTGGCACACACCTTTAATCCCAGCACTCGGGAGGCAGATGTAGGAGGATTATCATGAATTTGAAGGCCCGCTGAGAATACATAGTGAATTCCAGGTCAGCCTGGGCTAGAGTGAAACTGTACCTTGAAAAAACAAAACAAAAACAAAAAACAAACAGACAAACAAAAAACATAATAGGGGGCTGGGGATATAGCTCAGATGGTACAGTGCTTTCCTAGGATGCATCATAAAACCAAGCATGGTGGTAGAAACAACAGAATCAGAAGTTTAAGGTCATATCCTCAGCTCCAGAGAGCTCCAGATCACACTGGGTACATGGGACTCTATCTTAAAAGAAATAAATAAAAAAGGAAGAGCCGGGCGTGGTGGCGCATGCCTTTAATCCCAGCACTTGGGAGGCAGAGGTAGGAGGATCGCCGAGAGTTCGAGGCCACCCTGAGACTACATAGTTAATTCCAGGTCAGCCTGGACCAGAGTGAGACCCTACCTCGCAAAACCAAAAAAAAAAAAAAAAAAAAAAAGGAAGGGCCAGGCATGGTGGCACATGCCTTTAATCCCAGCACGTGGAAGGCAGAAATAGGAGGATCGCCTGAGTTCAAGGCCACCCTGAGACTAATTCCAGGTTGGCCTCTGCTCGAGTAAGACCCTCTAAAAACCACAAATAAATAAATAAAAACAAATAAATAAGGAAGGGAGATTGAGAAGGAGAGAGGGAAGAAGGAAGGGAGGGAGGGAGGGAGGGAGGGAGGGAGGAAGGAAGGAAGGAAGGAAGGAAGGAAGGAAGGAAGGAAGGAAGGAAGGAAGGAAGGAAGGAAGGAAGGAAGGAAGGAAAGGAGAAAGGAAGGAGAGGAAGGAAGGAGGGAGGGAAGGTACTCTGGGCTTTTCTGTCCCTCCCTATGTCATTTCTCACTCCCCTTCGATTCTCCCCGGATGGCCAGTCAGGTAAGTCGCCTGTAAGGTGCATGAGTTCACTTGCATTCTAGTGTCAGGTCAGCTGGCTTCTGGAGTGCATAGATAGTCACTTGCTGGCTGGCTGGCTGCCCTTGGGTGTTGCCCACTCTCTTTGGGTCTTTCATTTCCTATCTTTGTATGAGTATGTACTAATAGCATCTAATAGCCCAAAGCAGATGTGCTAATTCCTCAGTGCCTGGTTACAGAAAGTGCTTAGCAAGTAGAATGTACTATGATTGCTACAGGTTTGGTGTGTTAGGGGTAGTTTGTTAATTTGTTTTATCCTATTGGGGACTGAACCTAAGATCTCCTGCATTCCAGGCTTCCATCCAGCTATGTCCCCCAGCCCAGCCCAGCCCAGCCCAGCCTTCTTTTTTCTTTTCTTTTCTTTTTTTCTTTCTTTTTTTTTTTTTTGGAGACAAGGTGTCATGTACCCCATGCCCGCCTCAGATTTGCTGGTAGTAGAGGATGGTCTTGAACACCTGATCCTCCTGCCTCCACCTCCCATGTACTAGGATTATAAGTATGTACCACCACGCCCAGCTATGTTTTAAATTTTTTATTTATTTATTTTTTAGGTTTTTTTTGTTTTTTTTTTGAGGTAGGGTCTCCCTCTAGCCCAGGCTGACCTGAAATTCACTCTGTAGTCTCAGGGTAGCTTTGAACTCACGGCAATCCTCCTACCTCTGCCTCCTGAGTGCTGGGATTAAAGGCATGTGCCACCACGCCCGCCTTTATTATTTTTTAATTTTTAATTTTTTGGTTTTACGAGGTAGGGTCTCACGCTAGCCGAGGCTGACCTGGAATTTACTATGTAGTCTCAGGGTGGCCTCGAACTCATGGCAATCCTCCTACCTCTGCCTCCTGAGTACTGGGATTAAAGGCCTGGCATGTTTTTAATTTTTTAAAAAATATTTTATAGAGCCAGGTGTGGTGGCGCACGCCTTTAATCCCAGCACTCGGGAGGCAGAAGTAGGAGGATTACTATAAATTTGAGGCCATCCTGAGACTACATAGTGAATTCCAGGTCAGCTTGGGCAAGAGTGAGACCCTACCTAGAAAAACCAAAAAAAAAAAAAAAAAATTATTGGAGCCGGGCATGGTGGTGCACGCCTTTAATCCCAGAATTTGGGAGGCAGAGGTAGGAGGATTGCCATGAGTTCAAGGCCACCCCATGAGACTCCATAATGAATTCCAGGTCATCCTGAGCTAGAGTGAGACCCTACCTCGAAAAACAAAACAAAACAAAACAAAATATCAAGCTGGAGAGATGGCTTAGTGGTTAAGGCACTTGTCTGTGAAGCCTAAGGATCCAGGTTAAAGTCAACAGGTTCCACATAAGCCATATGCACAAGCTGACACATGCATTTGGAGTTTGTTTCCAGTGGCTAGCGACCCTGGCAGGCCCATTCTCTCTCTCTTTCTCCTTCTTTCTCTCCCTCTCTCTGTCTCTAATAAATAAAACTGACAAATAAACTGGGTGTGGTGGCACATGCCTTTAATCCCAGCACTCATGAGGCAGAAGTAGGAGGATCCCTGTGAGTTTGAGGCCACCCTGAGACTACATAGTGAATTCCAGGTTGACCTGAGCTAGAGTGAGACACTACCTTGAAAAACAAAAGCAACAACAAAAAATTCAAAAAATATTTTATTTATTTATTTGAGAGAGAGACAGACAGACAGAGAGAGAGAAAGAAGAGATAATGAGTACACTAGAGCCTCTATCCACTGCAAAGAACTCCAGATGCATGCACCACTTTTTGCTTCTGGCTTGACTTGGGTACTGGGGAATTGAACCCTGGTCACTTTGCATTGCAGACAAGTACATTTACTGTTAAGCCATCTTTCCAGCCCACATAAAGTATTTTGATAATAAAAAGTATCAGTAATCTGGGCATGGTGGCACATGCCATTACTGCCAGCACTTGAGAGGCAGAAGTAAGAGGATTGCTGCTGTGAGTTCGAGGCCACCCTGAGACTACAACAATGAATTCCAGGTCAGCCTGGGCTAGAGTGAGACCCTACTTTGAAAAAAACAAACAAACAAACAAAAAAGTGTCTTTAACTGTCAATCCATCTCCCCAGCCCACATGCTGAGTTTAAAAACTTTGCACCTTTGCCGGGTGTGGTGGTGCACGCCTTTAATCCCAGCACTCAGGAGGCAGAGGTAGGAGGATCACCGTGAGTTCAAGGCCACCCTGAGACTACATAGTGAATTCCAGATAAGCCTGGACCAGAGTGAGACCCTATCTCAAAAAAAAAAAAAAAAACTTTGCACCAGGAGCTGGAGAGAGATGACTTAGCGGTTAAGGTGTTTGCCTGCAAAGCCAAAGGACCCAGGTTCAATTCCCCAGGGCCCTCGTAAGCCAGATGCACAAGGGGGCGCAGGCATCTGGAGTTTGTTTGCAGTGGCTGGAGGCCCCGAAGAGCCCATTCTCTCTCTTTCTCCTTCTTTCTCCCTGCCTTTCTCTCTCTGAAATAAATAAATAAAAATTAAAAAACAAAACAAAACAACTTTGCAACAGACCCGGGCAAGATGCTTTCCTGGCTTGGCTGTCCGGGTTATCTCATTGGGTCTGAAGATAGCAGCCAGAAGTGTGGACTGTGGCCTCACCTGTCACCTCCTTCCCCTCTCCAGTTCTCAGATGGAGACATGGCAAAGGTAAAGGGGGGGCGGGGAGGAGGGTGAGAGCAGTGTGACCTTCCTCCTTGGGGCTTTCCCTCTGGCCTGTAACATTCCATTCTAGCCAGCATCTAATTTGCTGTTTTGTTGAGTAACTTTTTCTAATTGAATTCACCTGGTCAACAACCCCCAAATCTTACTGACTGGTCATTGCTTTGTTTCTTTTTCTTTCTTCTTTTTCTAAAGCAGAGTCACTCTAGTTCAGACTCTGACCTGGAACTCTCAGCGACCTTCCTACCTCTGCCTCCCTAGTGCTGGCATCAAAGGCATGAGTCCTCCTTTTTAATTTTCTTTTGTTTTTGTTTTGTTTTGTTTTTCAAGGTAAGGTCTCACTCTAGCCCAGGACTCGAACTCACAGCGACCTTCCTACCTCTGCCTCCCAAGTGCTGGCATTAAAAGCGTGCGGCACCATTCCCTGGCTCGCTCGCTCTCTTTTTCTTTCTTTCTCTCTCTTTCTCTCTTTTTTCTTTCTTTTCTTTCTTGGTAGGGTCTCGCTCTAGCCCAGGTTGACCTGGAATTCACTCTGTTGTCTCTGGCTGGCCTTGAACTTGCAGTGATGCTCCTACCTCAGGCTCCATCCCAGTGCTAGGATCAAAGAGGTGCACCGCTATGCTTGGCTAATTTATCTATTTATTATTAAGTTTATGAATTTATTTGCCAGCAGAAAGAGAGAGGAAGGCTGAAGGAGGGGGGGGATGGGCACACCAGGGCATCCTGCCACTGCTCGTAAACTCCAGATGCATGCACTACTTTGTGCATCTGGCTTTATTTATGTGGGTACTGGGGATTTGAACCTGGGCCATCAGGCTTTGGAAGCAAGCACCTTTCACTGCTGAGCCATCTCTCCAGCCCTGGACTAATGTATTTTTACTTCTTGAGTGTCTGTTCCTTTGATGGTGAAGTTCTAGGCAGATCAACCCACCTCCGGGACCTCTTCCCTGGAGCCACTGGCTTTCTTAGTGATCAGACCTGTATTCAGGTGGCTGGCTCCTTGGTCCTGAAGGGCCCAGATATAGGGGCTGCAGATGCAGGGAATGTCTGTCTAAGCCACAGCAGAACAGCCAGTGTCCTAAAGCTGTATTCCCCAGGAGCGCCCACTCTAGGGAGCAGGTTCCTACTTGAGCTTCCAGACAGGACACTGGGTGCCCCTTCCTCAATTAATAGATCAAAAATTAATGAATTGAGGGCCGGAGAGATGGCTTAGTGGTTAAGGCGCATGCCTGCGAAGCCTAAGGACCATGGTTCAATTCTCCAGGTCCCATGTAAGCCAGATGCACATGGTAGCGCATGCGTCTGGAGTTTGTTTGCAGTGGCTGGAGGCCCTGCCATGCCCATTCTCACTCTTTCTCTCTCTCCCCCCTCTCTGTCTCTAATAAATAAATAAATGAATAAATAAATAAAAATTAAAAAATATTAGTGAATTGATACACATTCAAGGGACAGCACCAGAGGTAATTGAATGAAATAGAATGAAATACTAAGAGCTCAAACTGTAGAATGCAACGTCCGGCACCACAGACGTAACCCATACATCCAAGAGCATGAATTCCAAAGCCAGGCTGCCTGGGTCGAATCCTGACCCCACCACTTAATAGCTGTGTGACCTTGGGCTGGTGACTTAACCACACACTGAATGTAGGACGTACCAGGTCCTACAGGGAATGGGGTGAACATGGATGGGGAGGGATTGAGGAGTGGAGAGGGCAGTGAGACCATTTGCTCAATTTTTTTTTTTTGCGAGGTAGGGTCTCACTGTGGCCCAGGCTGACCTGGAATTAACTATGTAGTCTCAGGGTGGCCTCAAACTCATGGTGATCCTCCTACCTCTGTCTCCCGAGTGCTGGGATTAAAGGCCTGCACCATCACGCCCGGCTCCCCTTTGCTCTATTTTTAGAGGTCTGTGGAGACATGCTGGTACTCCTTCTTTTCCCATCTTTTTGTTTTATTTATTTATTTGAGAGAAGGAGGCAGAGAGAGAGAGAGAGAGAGAGAGAGAAAAAGGGAGAGAATGGGTATGCCAGGGCCTCTAGCCACTGCAAATGAACTCCAGGTGCATGCGCCCCTCCTTGTGCAGCTGGCTTACGTGGGTTCTGGAGAATCGAACTGAGGTCCTTTGGCTTTGCAGGCAAGTGCCTTAACTGCTAAGCCAACTCTCCAGCCCACCCATCTTTTAAAAAAATTTATTTATTTATTTATGACAGAGGGAATGAGAATGGGTGCTTCAGGGCCTCTAGCCATTGCAAATGACCTCCAGATGCATGCACCACCATGTGCATCTGGCTTACGTGGGGCCTGGAGAATCAAACCTGGGTCCTTAAGCTTTCTAGGCAAGCGCCTTAACTGCTAAGCCATCTCTCCAGCCCCTTTCCCATCATCATCATCTTCTTCTTCTTTTTTCTTTTTTGTTTTTTTGAGGTATGGTTTCACTCTAGTCCAGGTTGACCTGGAATTCACTATGTAGTCTCAGGGTGGCCTTGAGCTCGCTGTGATCCTCCTACCTCTGCCTCCCGAGTCCGAAGGCTGTCTTTTTTTTTTTTTTTGGATGTAGGGTCTCATTCTAGCTCAGGCTGGTCCATTCTGTAGTCCCAGTTTGGCCTTTTACTCACAGTGATCCTCCTACCTCAGCCTCTGGAGTGCTGGGATTAAAAGCGTGCACCTGGTTCGTTTTTTAGTTTTTATTTATTTGAGGTGTATGGGTGGGGGGCAGCATACCAGGGCCTCTTACCACTGAAAATGAACACCAGACACTTCACGTCTTTTTCTTTTTTTTAGACAGGGAGGGAGGGAGAAAGAGAGAGAGAGGGAGAAAGAATGGGCATTCCAGGGCCTCCGGCCACTGCAAATGAACCCCAGACGCATGTGCCATCTTGTGCATCTGACTTACCTAGGTCCTGGAGAAATGAACCTGGATTCTTTGACTTTACAGGCAAGTGCCTTAACCACTACACCATCTCTCCAGCCCTTGCATCACATTAAAAAAATTATTTACTTATTTATTTATTTAAGTGAGTGAGAGAAGGAATGAGGCAGACAGAGAGAGACAGAGAGAGAATGGGTGTGCCAGGGCCTCAGCCACTGCAAACGAACTCCAGACACATGCACCACCTTGTGCATCTGGCTTTCATGGGTCCTGGGGAATGGAACCAAGGTCCTTGGGCTTTGCAGGCAAATGCCTTAACTGCTCAGCCATCCCTCCAGCCCCCTTGCATCACATTTTGCATCCCGTTTACATGAGTGGTTTGGGAATTGAATCACAAGCCAGTAGGCTTTGCAAGCTAGCATTTTTTAACCATTGAGCCATCTTCCCAGGCACTCTGATGATCTCTTTTTCTTTCTTTCTTCTTTCTTTTTTCAAGGAAGGGTCTCACTCTAGCCCAGGCTGACCTGGAATTCACTGTGTAGTCTCGTGGTGGTCTTGAACTCACATCGATTCTCCACTTCTGCCTCTGGAGTACTGCTGCCTGATGGATTTTTTTTTTTTTTTTTCTGATTGCACTTTGACTTGCTGTCTATTTACATCCATTTTGCTGCAAAGGAAGGGCAGATCTTTCTAGGACTGGAATACAGTAGTTATTTCAGACGCGTTTTGGTGTTTTTCTCAGGTAACACGATGCGGGATATTGGGGTAAGGACCATAGTTTTCATTTTGTGTGTGCTGGGGATTGAACTCATGGTCTCAGGAATGGTAATTTCATGTTCCGCCCACAGACCCAAGAGGTTTCCAAGAAAAATAAAAAGTAGATTTTTTTCTTTTTTTTTTTTTTTGTTTTTCAAGGTAGGGTCGCACTCTGGTCCAAGCTGACCTGGAATTCACTATGTAGTCTCAGGGTGGCCTTGAACTCATGGCAATCCTCCTACCTCTGCCTCCCAAGTGCTGGGATCAAAGGCGTGCACCACCACGCCCAGCTTGGTTTTTTTCTTTTTTTGAGACTGGGTCTTAAGTGTTTCAAGTTGGCCTCTAACTTACTGTGTAGCTAAGGATGACCTTGAACTTGATCCTTGATCCCCAAATGGGGACTAAATGCTTGAGCCCAAATGTTTTTTTTTTTTTTTTTTTGGACTCAAACTGGTCCAGGCTGACCTGGAATTAACTATGTAGTCTCAGGGTGGCCTTGAACTCTCGGCGATCCTCCTACCTCTGCCTCCCGAGTGCTGGGATTAAAGGCGTGCGCCACCACGCCCGGCCTAAGCCTAGTTTTTAATATGCTGATTTTAGCCAAATTGCTCCTTTTCCCAAGTGCTTGAGAGATGGCTTTGAGGTTAAGGCATTTCCCTACAAAGCCAAAGAATTCAGGTTCAATTCCCTAGGACCCATGTAAATGGCTGGAGGTCCTGGTACACCCATTTTTTTCTCTCTTTCTCTATCTGCCTCTTTATCTCTCCAACAAATTAAAAAAAAAAAAAGAATTGGTTAACAGTAGTTAAAGGTGCTTCCTTGCACAAACCTGATAGTCCAGGTTCAATTCTCCAGTACCCACATACAAGCAGACACACAAAGTGGCACATGCTCGTTTGCCACATTCTGTGCCCGTTTTCTTCCTCTCTCTTTTTTTCAAGATTGGATCTCACTCTAGCCCAGGCTGACCTGGAACTCACTCTGTAGTCTCAGGCTGGCTTTGAACTCACCACGATCCTCCTACCTCTGCCTCCTGAGTGCTGGCATTAAAGGCGTGCGCTAACACACCTGGCTTTCTCTTTTGAAATATTTATTTATTTGATAGAGAGAGGGGGAAGAAAGAGAAACAGAGAGAGTATGGGTGCACCAGGGCCTCTGTCACTGGCAAGGAACTCTAGATGCACGTGCCACTTTGTGCATCTGGCTCTGCATGGCTTCCTTGGAATAGGACGCTACGGTCAGCCTTTGCAAGCGAGCGAGCGTCTTTAACCTCTGAGTCATCTCCCCAAGCCGTTTCTCTCTTTCTTCCAAATAAAAATAAATAAATAAATAAATAAATAAATAAATAAATAAATAAAATTATTAATCGATTTATTAAGACCTAAAGCAGAGTTTTTGTGGAAAGCTGTTATGGTTATCCACGCTGGTGAAGTAGGGTTTGCCAAATGGATATCCACGAATGGATAAGCAACTTTTGGAGACAAGCTCTTTGCTGGGGTGACTATGGAAAGGCACATTGCTAGGGTGGGGAAGGGGGGGGGTTAAGAAAGAGGACACCGTCCCAGAAAGTTCTCTCCTCTGGGGGAGGGGGTCCCGGAAGCCCGCAGGGCCTCAGCCGGGACAACCAATGGGGCCGCGGCGAGGGACGGGAGGGGAGGACGTCCGCCAGCCCTTTCCGTCTGGGGCGCGGGCGGCTCCGCCCCTCGGGACGTTGCGACGTCGGAGCATTCCACGGTTGCTACATCGTCGCGAGGGGCGGGGCGCCTGTCAGGGAAGCGGCGCGCGCGGGCGGGCGGGCGGATCGGATCGGGCCGGCCCGGGGCTTCTGCGCGCAGTGCCAGCGCCGGCGCCAGACCTGCCCGCACCGCGCACCCCGCGCTCTCGCCTCGCGCCTCCCGCTCCTCTCCTCTCCTCTGCTCCATCCTCGCTCTGCCCCGATTATGGAGTTGCTGTGCTGCGAGGGTACCCGGCAAGCTCCCCGGGCCGGGCCTGACCCGCGGCTGCTGGGGGACCAGCGTGTCCTGCAGAGCTTGCTCCGCCTGGAGGAGCGCTACGTGCCCCGTGCCTCCTACTTCCAGTGCGTGCAGAAGGAGATCAAGCCGCACATGCGGAAGATGCTGGCATACTGGATGCTGGAGGTACTCCTCCCCCCCCATCCAAAAAAAAAATCCCCCCTCCCCCAGGTTCTGAACAAAATAACATCGAGGCTGCCTCGCTGGACACATCATGATTCCAGCAACCATCTGCAAGATGCTTAGGTTGCCCATGCTAACAGGGGCCTGGGCTTGCTCGCAGCCACCCTATTCCAGCTGTCTGGGTCCCGGGTCCTTTCCCTGTCCCCACTGTCCCGATCGGTTCTCTCTGGGACTTGCCAGTCACTTGGCACCTTTAGCTGTGCTTTCCCGCGGGCCAAGGGCCACCCTTTCCACCCCCATCCAGCTTTTCTCGGCGCCTCTTGCTTCCTTCCCCGTCGTCCCCCCGTCCCCACCCCCGCCGCCCGGTCTGCTTGGGAGAGCGCGCTTGGAGAAGCCTGGGCCCCGCCGCCCCCGCCCCAGAGCTGGCTCGGGTGCCGGGCCGTGGGGTGCTCTGGTGGGGAAACCGGTGGGGGTGGCGCGCGCCTCTGTTCCGGCTCACCGGGAAACGAAAAGTGCGGGAGTCCGCGGCCGGAGAGACCCCTCCCTTCCCCTTGGGACTGTGAAAGTGGGTGGTGGTCATGGGGGTAAGGTCCCCAGCTCTCTGGGTGACCCTTCCGTCTCCTTTCCGCTCTCTGTGGGGGAAGGGAGTCTGGAATCCGTAGGAAGGGCGCCTCTTTTTTTTTTTTCCGCCCACCCCCCCATCCCTCCTGGAGGCAATCGGGGAGGAGGCTGTGCAGAGGAAGTGTGTGTGTGTGGCGGATGGGGGGATCCACCTTGGGGAGGGTGCATCTTCCCTGATTGATTCTTGTCATTGTGAGCTTATCCCTCTCCGGTTTCTGCTCCTCACTGCACCTCCCTACTCCCCCCCCCTCAGCCCCAGCGCCCACATGCTTGCTGCAGCTCCCCTCGGCTCTTCCCTGGCAGTGACTGTGCGCCATCCCCTAGGTGTGCGAGGAGCAGCGCTGCGAGGAGGACGTCTTCCCCCTGGCCATGAACTACCTGGATCGTTACCTGTCCTGCGTCCCCACCCGAAAGGCCCAGTTGCAACTCCTGGGTACCGTCTGCCTCTTGCTGGCCTCCAAGCTGCGCGAGACCACGCCCCTGACTATCGAGAAACTGTGCATCTACACGGACCAAGCGGTGTCCCCCTGCCAGTTGAGGGTGCGTGTGGACCACCCCCCTTACGTCCTGGAAAAAGGAAAGCGAGAGCTCAGAAACTTTCTGACCTCCCCCTTTCCATCCCCCCGCCCCACTCTTGCAGAAGGCAAACGTTTTTGGAGAAGAACTGGGCAGGGATAAGGATGAAGCAGTGTGCAGTGATAGCTGGCCTGGGGCTGTAGGCTTTTTTTTTTTTTTTCTGACCCCGGGGGTGTGCCACCTCTGTTTTACCTCCAGATAGCAACAAGTCCAGCTGCGTGTCTATACGCTAGTACTTTTGCCTCTGGGTTTACACAGCCACTGTGAGTTATTTATTGGTTAGCTTTTGCACACCCCCACTGGAGTGGGGGAGTGGAATGTGCTCCACGTGGGGGGAGGGGGCTGCCTTGCCTGGAGTCTCTCTCCCCGTGTGGACTTTGTGATGGAAAAGCCTTCCAGAGCAGATTAAAGCCAGGCCCTGATTGCTCTGAGGAAGTGCTGAGGTATTTTCATCGCACCGTCTTTCCTTCCTTCCTTTCTCTTCTATCCCTAAAGACACAGCCCCTTCCTAATCCTCTCTCTCCCCTGTCCTCGTTCTGAGAAAGTGGAGCAGCTGCTTTCGGCCTGTGCAAGTCTCTTCTTTTTGCCCCTTAGCCAAAGCTGGAGCGGAGACCGAGTTGCAGCTGCTTCCGATGTGATAATGTTGCCCCCTCCCCTGGCCCGCCCACTCAGACCAAGGGCTTTCATAACTCTGTGGGGAGCTGCTGTCACTCCCGAGGTTTGGGAAGTGGCTCCTTGGGCCTCTTGCTGGGAACTTGGGCTGGGCTCTTCCAGGGGAGGGGGGGGGCACGAGAGTCTGGAGAGGATGTAGAGGAAGTGCTTGGATCTGGAAGGACCGCATGAGATGCGAGCATCTCTCCTAAGCGGCCTGGGGTGGGAGAGGGACGGGAGAGCTGGCACCTCCCTCCACCTTGCTCTGTGGCCTGCCAAGCCTTCCCTGACCCTGAGAGGAGTCTCTGGGCCCCATCTCCCAGGGAGGAGGGCAGCAAGCCCGCTGATGTGATTGGCTGGTGTGGAAGCTAGGGTATTGGGGCCCCTGACTGGAACTGGAATCCTCTTCCTGCCAAGTAGCTCTCACGGATGGGAGTCAGAGGCCTGAGTTGGGAATCCAGGAGGCCCCCACTCTGCTCTTTGTGATGATTCTGTAGCTGGGAGCAAGTCAGAAGGTGGAGCTGATTCCCAGGGCTAGGGAGCAAGATGGTTTGGGAGGGGCTGGGGCTGGAGGGTAAATGGGAGCTCTCCCCTTTTTATAGTGTACATGAATGTATGAGGGGAGTTTTTCAGAATAGGTAAAAGTATTCTTCTGCGACTGTGCAGGAGTTCATGGTGGAGGGCCTGATACAGCTTCCTGCAAGGGCAGAGTTGCAAGGAACCCCCAAGAACTCCAGTGTTCACGTAAATCCTTTTGTGGCAGAGGAGGCTGAGGCCCAGCGAAGGAAGGAAAAATCCTGCTCTGCTCCGCTCTGTACAGAGCTGGAGGCCTTCAAAGCCAAGGATAAGATGCACACTGTCAGCCACAATGTTCTCCCAGCAGGGCTAGGGCTGTCCGGGGAAATGCAGAATGCAGCCACTCTCCTGTGCTCACACCCCTGTGCTCCGGGGTGCTCCCTTGGAGGGTGGGTGCTTTCTTTTTACCATGTGTGGAGCTTGCCCTGGGAGCAGAACCTGGGCCTCTGTCTTCTGTCTAGCCCAAGCTGTTTCTGTGGGGCCTCCCGTGAGAAGTCTGGTGCTGACACCTAGTCAGGGACCAAGAGGGGGACAGCTGTTGCTCGGGGCCTGAAAGAGGGTTGGGTTGGGTGCGGCTGTCATCTCTGCCTCAATGAGGAATCAAACCCACGAGTTCCTTCCTGAGATAAAACAGTGAAGAAATCCTCCTGTGTGTAATTCGGAAATGGGGCCAGCTCTGGGAACCCCAGACAAGTGGATTGGGGTGGGGCTCCAGGCGTTTTAAGATCTCTCATTGGTTACACAGGCATGGGCAGGGGGCATAGGACTCAGCAGCTCCATTCTGACTGCCTTAGCTTCCTTGTGTCCACCTGAGAATCAAGTGTCCCCAAGTCCTAAAGGGAGTGGGATGAGGTGCTACACCCCAGGACCCACCGGATGTCCCACCAAGGGGATGTGGGCTGGGTTGGGCAACCTCTCCTTTGAGGAACCTCAGCAGAGGCTGGGTGACATTGTCAGGAGGACTCCTGCATTCCTGTTTCTTTAAGAGACTTGGAGATGCAGAATTGGGGAAGGGGAGGCTAATGATATCTTTTGTCAAGCCCTTCCGGTTTGGAGTTGGCCTCAGGTTATGCTAATGATGTCAGCATTAAAGAGATAATGCACACCAGTCCCAGTATCCAGTCAATGGTCATAGATGCTCACATTGGCAGATGCTCCCACTGCTTTTTTGCTGGGGACTCTTCATCCTACAGTGCCAGCCCCGAAAACCAGTTTGATGTGCTCCCTGTAAGCTTTCTGCTATCTCCCCTCCCACCCCAGCTACTGACTCTCCTCCTTTCCCAACCCCCAGGAATGGGAGGTGCTGGTTCTGGGCAAGCTCAAGTGGGACCTGGCTGCTGTGATCGCACATGATTTCTTGGCCCTCATTCTGCACCGACTCTCTCTGCCCAGTGACAGGCAGGCCCTGGTCAAAAAGCATGCCCAGACCTTTTTGGCCCTCTGTGCTACAGGTAAGAGCCCCCCACACTTACATCCATCCATCCATCTATCTATCTATCTATCTATCTATCTATCTATCTATCTATCTATCTACCTTTCTTTCTTTCTTTCTTTCTTTCTTAACTTCTCTCTCACTTTCTTTCTTTCTTAACTTCTTTCTCTCTCACTCTTTCTTTCTTTCTTTCTTTCTTTCTTTCTTTCTTTCTTTCTTTCTTTCTTTCGCCAAACAAAATCAGAAGACTGGAAAAAGTGAGCGTTAACTAGGAGACTAGTTTATATAGTTTATACGCTTCTCAAAATTCATTTGTGGAAGTTGTATCCTTTTTGAGACTCCCGTTTGTAAAAAAAAAATTAGAGCTACACAGAATCTTGGGGAGCCCAGTAAGACTCTGAGGGTACAGTGAGAATGACTTGCCCAAGGTCTCAACAGATTTTAGGCAGTCTCTAGTTCTTTGTCAGCTCCATTATGGCTGGGGGGGGGGTATAGCTCAGTGGTGGTGTGCTTGGCCTAGCATGCCCCCAGGTTGGATCCCCAGCATTAAAAAAACCCAAAAAGGCTGGGCGTGGTGGCGCACGCCTTTAATCCCAGCACTTGGGAAGCAGAGGTGGGAAGACTGCCATGAGTTCAAGGCCGGAGAGACTACATAGTGAATTCCAGGTCAGCCTAAAAAAAAAAAAAACCAAACAAATGGCTGGAGAGGTGGCTTAGTGGTTAAGGCACTTGTCTGCAAAGACTAAGGACCCAGGTTCCATTACCTAGGACCCAGGTAAGCCAGATGCCCAAGGTGGCACATGCCTCTGGAGGTCATTTGCAGGGGCTGGAAGCCCTGGGGCACCCATTTTATCTGCCTCTCTCCAATACATAAAATCAAAACCCCTCAAAACAAAAAACTACACCAAACTCCACCCTGCTCTCCTAAGACTTGCTTTCTTTCCCTGCCCATGTGTCTCATCACCCACTCATGGCGTTTCCCAGTGTGCTCTGCTGGATTCACGCTGCCTGGCACTTTTTTCCCCATTTTTTTTTTCAAGGTAGGGTCTCTAGCTCACTCAGGCTGACCTGGAATTCACTGTGTAGTCCTGGGTGGCATCAAACTCATAGCAATCCTACCTTTGTCTCCTAAGTGCTGGGATTAAAGGCATATGCCACCATGCCCGGCTTGCCTGTTACTTTGTTTTTTATTTTATTTTTTGTTTTTTCCAAAAAAAGTTTCACTCTAGCTCAGGCTGACCTGGAACTCACTATGTAGCCTCAGGGTGGCCTTGATCTCACGTCGATCCTCCTACCTCTGCCTCCTGAGTGCTGGGATTAAAGGCATGTGCCACCATGCCGGGCTCTTGCCTGGCACTAAGCGGAATGAAGTCCACACAGCGGTCAGCTCACGATTCCCTCTCTTTCTTCCCAAGATTACACCTTTGCCATGTACCCACCGTCCATGATCGCAACAGGCAGCATCGGGGCGGCAGTGCAAGGCCTGGGTGCCTGCTCCACATCTGGAGATGAGCTCACAGAGCTGCTGGCGGGGATCACAGGCACCGAAGTGGTGAGTCCGGGCACAGCACTGTGCTATTCCCTGAGCCCCCAGAAGAGGGAGGCATCTGCCTGCTGCCTCGTGAGCCTACACCTTGTCTGCTTCAGCGGCCTTTATCTCCTGCTTGGGTCTGGAGTTGGGTGGAGTGAGGGACATTGGCCCTCCATGCCCTTTTCTTGTCGAGGGTAGGCTGTGGTGTGGCGGGGGCTGGGGATTGTCAGATGCTAGGCTGCTCTCACACCCTCTTGCCACATCCTCTTGCCAGTTTCTGAGAACTGAAGACCTGATTCCTGGGCTGGGCTGTGGCCCAACCTCCCCAGACTGACTTCCCTGTGTGCGGGACGTGTCCTTTGCTTTTGCACCTGCCTGCTGTCAGTGTTGCGGGCTCCTTATCAACCCGACTCTGTCGTTCCCAGGACTGCCTGCGGGCCTGTCAGGAGCAGATTGAAGCTGCGCTCCGGGAGAGCCTCAGGGAAGCTGCCCAGACTGCCCCCAGCCCGGTGCCCAAAGCCCCCAGGGGCTCCAGCAGCCAGGGGCCCAGTCAGACCAGCACACCTACAGATGTCACAGCCATCCACCTGTAGCCCCTGGACAGGCCCCCTCGAGTGGCCAGCAAGCAGAGGAGGGGTTTTTGCCACTCCCTCCCTGCCTCTAGGAACAATCCGTGCCACATCTGAAGTCCGAGGGGGCTCTTCCCACCTCAAAGCCCTAGGGGCCAGGTCCTGCCTATCCCCGCAGTGTGCACTAAGGGGCTGGCTCGCCATGTGGTCTCTGCATGGCCAGGCAGCTCCTCTTCCTCCCCTGCCTGACCAGCCTGGCTCCTCTAGCTTGGGCTGGTCCAATGAGAACAGGTCAAATCCATGCACCAGCATTCCTTTTGAGGCCTCTCATGTTCTCAACTGCCACAATGCCTCAGTGCCTTCCAAAGGTGTCCTCCCTCCCGGGGTTTTCACTTGGATCAGGGTCCTTCATGCATCCAGATACACACGTGACAGGGACCAGCATAGATGGCTCCTTGACACACTTCAGGCCCCCCACCCCAGGAATTCACGCTCCCAGCTGCTAAGAGGGAAGGGCCCAGGCCTTGGTCAGAGGGGAAGAATTTATAAATCTCCTGGCTTTGCTTGCCGCTCAGCTTCCTGTGTGATTGAGGGGTTTGGTGCTGGAGGATGAGGTCATTTTTATTTATTAATTGCTCTGAGTACAACTGTAAGAGGGTACAGTGGGCCCTGTACCCCCAAGTGGTGGTGACCCTGGTGGTTGCTGTTTCCCTCCCCTCTGCTACCGCTTTGTGGCCCAGGAGCTGCTATAGCCTGGGATGGGGTCATACCCTCCTCTCCTTCGGCTCTCTACTCATCCTTCAGTGGAGAGGGTGAGGCAGGGATGCTGTGGGAGTAAAGAGCCCCTGTCTGGAGAGAGGCAAGCCCCGTTGACACAGGCTTTCCTAAGGCCACAAGGTTTAGGCTGGTGGCCTAGGACCATCATGCTGCCTTAATAAAGATTCTGGAATAAAACTGGCTTTGGCTCTTGGATTCCGCGGTGTTAAAGCCTACTTGTAGACTGTATAAGGACGGGGTGGGGAGACAAGTGTGGAGCCCCTTTTCTATGAGGGGCTGGTTAGGAAACACTAAGGTCTTGTGGGCCAGAGGGTCTCTGTCCTAGTCTGTTCTGCTTTATAATGTGGCCTGTGCAGTCCGGCAAATTATTGTGCTGTGAAAAGGAAACATGAAGCTGGAGTGTTGGGGTATACACCTTTAATCCCAGCACTCAGGAAGCAAAGGTAGGAGGATTGCCATGAGTTTGAGGCCATCCTGAGCTAAAGTGAAACCCTACCTCAAAAATAAATGAAAAATCTGGACATTAAACCCCAGAGGGCTTAATTAGAAAAAGGGGGCTTGAGGTACAACAACCAAAAAATGCAAGCTACAAACTGAGTGTGGCGGCACACACCTTTAATACCAGCACTCATGAGGCAGAGGTAGTTTGAGGCAACCCTGAGACCCTACCTTGTACTGTCCAGCCCACCACCCTCCAACAGTGCACTGGGATTCCTGGAGTTGAGGAAATGGCTCAGCTCTTACTTAGCATGCGCTGTGCAAGTCTGAGGGTTCAATCCCAGGACCCATGCAAAATGCCAGGCGCAGGGAGACAGGAAAAGCAGCTCCAGGTTCACTGAGTCTCCCCTTCCAACAACAGAGCAACAGGGCACCTGGCATGGGGTGCATGCATCTGCACACACACATGCTTACACCACACATGCTCCACGTAGGAAACATTTACCCGACTACTGCCTGCTGACCTCTTCCTTGTTACTGGTGAAAAGACACTCCCTTTTTTCTGAAAGGCTGGAGAGAGCTCAGTTGAACTGCCTGTTTTGCAAGCGGTCGAACCCAAGCCAAACATGAGGACCTCAGTTCACACTGTAGTATCCATATAACACGATGGGCATGGCAGTGCCAGAGAGACAGACAGGAGGGCCCCGGCCAGGTAGGGGCTCAGTGGTCAGCTAGTCTAGCCTAACTGGTGAGCTTTAGGACAGTAAGACCTTGTCTCAAAGAAGGCACATGATGTTCCTGGGGATGAAGCCCAAGACTGTCCGCCAGCCTCTGCACACATATGCATCTGCACAAACATGCTACGTGCTCTCATGTATGAATTTTTTTTTCTTGATGCCATCAGTTTTAGTGTCCCATGCCTGTGATTGGCACTCAAGAGCCAAAGATAGGAGGATCCCAAGTTCTAAAGCAGCCTGGTTACATGGCAAAACCCTGTCTCAAAACAACCTGATAGAGCTGGGTGAGGAGGCGCACGCCTTTAACCCCAGACCCTACCCTGAATAACTAAAAAAGAGCTGGGGAGATGGCTTAACGGTTAAGGTGCTTGATGCAAAGCCAGGTTTGATTCTTCAGGTACCACATAAGCCAGATGCACAAAGTGGTGCATGTGTCTCGAGTCCCATTTGCAGTGGCTAGAGGCCCTGGCGCACCCATTTTCTCTAATAAATAAAAAAGGATTAAATAAAAAATAAAAGTTGGTGGACTAGGCACAGCTCTTTAGAACAAATCTCTAAAATGGTGAGGCCAATACTGTAAGGGTAGGGGATCAGAATGCAATCTTCCTATTGAATAGTTAAAGAACAAACTATAAGATGACCTTTGAAGACACGGACCTTGGATAATAACTTTTTTTTTGGGGGGGGGGGAGTTCAAGGTAGGGTCTCCATCTAGCTCCAAAACAAGAGTGCTGGGACTGAAGGTGTGTGCCACCACACCTAGCCCAACTTGTTGATATAGTGGCAAGAAAAGCCCTCTGGAGGCGAGGGAGTGTGGCCTGCTCTGCTGGAGGAGGAGGTAGGCAGTGTGAGTCATCTGGGTTGGCCAGCAGGCTGCAGCTTTCTTTGCATTGACCTCATGTTTCCAAGAGGAAAAGGCACATAAGCAAATAAGAAATCTGTTAGGATCAAGCTTTCCAAATATATTAACTGGGTTGGAACAAATGCACTTTTTCAAAACCAAGTCTGTCTGGAGCAGTATGACACTTCATATATGCAAGTGGGTGGGGCATGGCCAAATTCCAAGAAAATGTTAATAGAAGATTTGAATTATTCCTTTTGGGGGGTGAGGAGAGGACAGGGTTCCACATAGCCCAGGCTACTCTTGACTATAAACTTGCCATGTAACCACCTGAGGAGAATGGTCTTGCACATCCAGTCCTCTGTTTGCAGCCTCCAGTGTGTTGATTCACAGGTGTGCTCTATGCCCAGCATTCACTGTGTAACCCTGGCTGGCTTGGCACTTACATGTGTCCATCTCTGCTGGCATTACAGGCAGGAACCACTGCACCTAGCTGAAATTTCCTTTTAGTCCTCATCTGTCACAAATACCGTCCTTTTAACTTCCTCCCTAACCACTGAAAAATAAGAAGATAATTCTGTGCTCATCAGCTCCACACAATATGGGCCTTTGGCCTCAAGTTTTTCTTTGCCAAAAAGCTAGAAAGATAGGAGCCTAGCTGGATCTACCACTCCCAGGCTTCTGACCTGTTTGTCAGTCACAAAGGCCTTTCTCTGCTCTAGTTCTTTACCTACAGCTATGTTACCACTACCTCCAATAATCTGTTCTGGCACTGCCTCAGGGTAGCCGATGTCCTGTCAAGGACAGGCAGAGCATGTGGTCCTCGGGGCACACAAAGGGGAGTTGAGCCTGGAGAGACAAATTTGTGCATTAAGAGATGGAGGCCCTTGAGCCAGCAATCAGAAGACCCACTCCCCACTCCAGGGACCACACTGCAACAGAGGTTCAATAAATACCTGATCTGTTTTTATCACATCCCAGTGAGCTGACACTATAGTTGGAGAGGGTGCTTGTACCAACTGCCAGCCTGGGTGGGGCAACTCCTGTCAGGTCCCAGAAGCGAGCAGAGACTGAGGCCTAGAACAGGAGAGCTAACTAGAGTCAGTCCTTCCTGCCCAGGACACAGATGCCCCAGCGACCCCTTGGCACCCTGTTGTAGATCTTTAGTCATTTTTGGTCACCAAAAGGGGTCCTAGAATCCTTCCATGCCCTTGGACCAGGACAGATGACTTCTCATTCCATGGCGACAGGAACATCTTCCACATCTCTGGGGGCTGCGTTCTGAAGCTCGCGCCTGATTTCAGGGGACAGCTGTGGGTGTGGCTGCAGCCGGAGCAGTTCCAGGAGGGCCTCCTTCTGCTCGGTAGCCAGGTCGGCCTTGTACCGCTGCACCAACGTCAGGAGGCACTGATGCCACAGCACGGGCAGCTCACGCTTCTCAGTCCGGAAGCCCAGGAAGTGGAAGACCAGGGCGTCCAGCACCCGGTAGGGAAGCGCATATTTCTTATCCAGCAAGAGGCGCAGGAAGATGCTGTTGGCACCACTGTATTCCATCTCGGCAATTTTCAGCATGGCTGCACTGGTGGGGAGATGAGGTTGCAGAGGCTTGGGGGGATGCTGGAGAAAGGATTCTTCCACCTGCCCACTGGCCCTTACTTATGACACAGCTAAGGGGGCCACCTGGAGTTTTCCTCACATATTCTTTAAAATCCCCAGGATTCCACTTACCATCTATGCCCCAAACCCAGGCTACTCTTAGCTCTTTCCCCACGCCCAAGGCCTGGCATGGCCACTGTGTGGGAATACTACCTGGAGTGCAACACAGGGATGGAGCACTTGGTGATGATGCTGCCCACGATGATGGCTTCCCGGAGGGTACAAGTGCCGGACTCGCACAGGGGGATCAAGATTCCTGGGAAGGGTCACAGGGAGTCACTTTTAGTTTGCAGTAAGAGAAAGGAGGTACAGCAACAAGCACCCCAGCCATCCATCTAAAGAGTGAAGCCCAAACGACAGCACTCTGCCCAGTCGTGTCTGTCTGTATCCCCTGCGGGAGCTCTGCCTGGGTTCTTCCCGCCTCGGCGCTCCCACCTTTGAACCAGGCTCCAGGCTTGAACAGGGCTTTCTTGAGGGCCATGTAGAGGTGAAAGTTGAGCCGTTTGTATTCAGCGATGTCATCTCGGACCCGGGGGAGCAGGACAAGGTTGTAGAAGCGCTGAGCCATGCGTTCCTTCAGGTTAGAGGCAAAAATCCTAGTGGGGTGGGAGTTCCCAAGTCACATGATAGCCTGGCCCTTTATCACTGAATGGTGCGTGGAAGAGATGTTACCGTAAGACGGAGAGGAGTGTGTGAGAACTGTGTGCATAACACACCCAGGCCATTTCAGAGAGGAACAATAGGGTGTACTCAAAAAAGATGCATGTTGTTTTTTTTCTTCTTCTTTTTCAGGATTTTGTTATTGTTTTATTTATTTGTTTGAGAGAAAGAGGCAGATAGAAAGAGAGAATGGGCATGCTAGGGCCTCCAACTACTACAAACGAATTCCAGACGCATGTGCCACCATGTGCATCTGGCTTATGTGGATCCTGGGGAATTGAACCTGAGTCCTTAGGCTCAGCAGGCAAATGCCTTAACCACTAAGCCATCTCTGCAGCCCTGTCTGTCCTTTTCTGAGAGCCAGGGATGAAACCTGAGGCCTTGTGTGTGCTATTCACGTACTGTAACCTCGGCTACTTCCCCAGTCCAGTCTTTGCTGGCTACTCAGCTACTCTCCATCTGTTTCCATCATGGCTCCACCTTCCCAGCTATTAGGAAAGGGTCTGAGCACTCCTGGACAGTCCTGAAAACACTCAGACACACTGGGGCCATTTCCTGATAACCATAAGCCAGTCCCCTAGAAGTCCATCACAGGGGTTGCCAGCTCAGTCTTGGCCCTAAAAATGAAAGCAGAAAGCTAGGGAAATGGAGGCAGGGAGAAGTGTGGGGCCAAGCTCCTGGGTGATGGTAAAGGCGAGTAGACCCGCACCCCCACACCCTGACCTGCAGATGGCTCACCCTAACCCATCCAGGCTACCTCGTGGCTTGGTACATGGCAGCTGCAGTCCAGGCCTCAGGCTCTGTGATATAGAGGATCTGCTCCCAGTTCGAGAGTGCTGGGATGATCTTAAACGCCTTGGGAAGTTTCCCACTGCGGTACTTGGACAGCACCTGGAGGCGAGGGAGGCGAAATCATCATCGGGACCTACGCTCCCGTCACGGGTCAAGTTCTTATCCCCATCCCCGTGCATTCGACGTCTTACCTCGCCTGGTCTTCACAACGCCCCTGAAAGGCAGCCATGCTGCTATACTTTAATTTCTTTTTCTTTTCTTTTTTCTTTTCAATTCGGGTTTCACTCTAGCCCAGGATGACCTGGAATTCACTATGTAGTCTCAGGGTGGCCTTGAGCTCACACCAATCCTCCTACCTCTGCCTCTTGAGTGCTGGGATTAAAGGCATGCATGATGCCATGCCCAGGGTTTTTTTTTTAGGCAAGGTCTGACTCTGTAGCTCAGACTGGCCTTGAACTCACAACAATCCTCTTATGTCAACCTCTTGTGTGTACTGAGTTCAAAGGTGTGAGCCATTGTGCTTAGCTCCACCTTACATTTTTTTCTTTTTTTTTTTTTTGATTTTTCGATTTTTCGAGGTAGGGTCTCACTCTGGTCCAGGCTGACCTGGAATTAACTATGTAGTCTCAGGGTGGCCTTGAACTCTCGGCGATCCTCCTACCTCTGCCTCCCGAGTGCTGGGATTAAAGGCGTGCGCCACCACGCCCGGCTTCCACCTTACATTTTTGTTCCCTGAGGTAGGGTCTCACTCTAGCCCAGGCTGACCTGGAATTCACTAGGTAGTCTCAGGGTGGCCTCGAACTCACAGCGATACACCTACCTCTGCTGGAATTAAAGGCCTGCACCACCACACCCAACTCTACCTTACTGTTTTGACACAGTCTCTCCCTGAACCTGGAGCTCACTGGTTCTCTAGACTAGCTAGCCAGTAAGCCTTAGGAGCCCCGACCTCCAAGTTCCCAAAGGTGGGTTACAGGCAGGAGCGCCCACTCCTGACATTTTACACTGGTGCCAGGATCTGAACTCGACCGGCTCCTCGCACTTATGAGGCAATTGTTGTTTCTTATTTTATTTTTTGCTTGTTTGATTTTTGAGGTAGGGTCTCACTCTAATCCAGGCTGACCTGGAATTCACTATGTCGTCTCAGGGTGGCCTCCAACTCACTGCGATCCTCCTACCACCTCTGCCTCCCGAGTGCTGGGATGAAAAGCGTGCGCCACCACGCCTGGCTGAGGCAATTGTTTTACCCAGTGAGCCGTCTTCCAGGCTCACGCTGTACTTGTTCATCAGAGGACCAGAGTTCAGTAAGCTATCAGGGGTCACTGGCTCTGTCTTGAACCTGCTTTGGCTACCATGCTTGAGGTGGGAGCCTACCTCCCCAGTATCTCCCCAGCTGTCCTCTCCGCTCTTACCTCCCGGACCCCTCTGTAGACCTCCAGGACACGGGGGTCCAGCTGGGGCATAGGGAAGCCTGACACCTCTGACATGACAGTTTCCACCTCTGTCTGCTTCTCTGTCAGCTTCTCCATGATGATGTCAGCAAGGGTGCGCCTGTGGAGGAGGGAGGAGAGGGGAAGAGCTGGGGTCACTGTCCAGCAAGTTCATTGCATTTGGGTCAAAGCTGGCAGTCCCGTGGAGGTTAGGAACCTCCAGTCTGCCTGAGCAGTCTGTCTGCTCAGGTTTCCACGCTGGCTCTTCTACTGCCTGTAGGACCCTGTGCATGTTTCTTTACTGTTCCATACCTCAGGTTCCTCCACTATGAAACAGGGGTGGAAACTGCACCAAATCACACATTTAACTGAAGAGTTAAGAGACTGCACGGGCACTACCTGGAACCATCAGTACCCAGCACGTGTGAAATGTGTTGCCTTCTTCAAACACACCTACCATGTGCTGTAGAAGGAAGCACCCTCTAATTATACACTCCTGCCCTGCCCTCTCCAGCATGCCATGCCCATGTCAAGTCCTGCTCCCCATTCCAGGCCACTTCACTCATTAAGGAGAGAATACGGCACCAGGCCTCCTCCATCTGCAGAAACATGCCCGAGTTCCCCGTCCCTCTCAGCTTCTTTAAACAGGGTATCTGACCTAATAGTAAGGATCAGAATTACCATGAGGTAGAGCTATGTTTGATGACCGTATCTTCTGAGTTGGGAGTGACACTTTGTCACAGAACATTTGCCTAACATGTGTGAGGCCCTGAGTTCCTCTCCCAGTGCCACAAGGAAAGCAAGTAATATAAAATTTTCTTCTGTTTTCTAAATGCCAGGTGGCACTTAGTTTGAGACTTTCCAGATATTATGACATACAGTCTGGGTGACACTTATGAGACACAGGAACAAATCCAAGAGCTGAGACTCAGAAGGGCCTCATGGCCATAAACAGGTCTTTCCACTTCTGAGGTCTGGACGCTTTACAGTCCTCTATCATGTTCTCATCCCAAGACCACACGTCCTGACTGCTGAGCACATGAGCACCTGGGCCCACTCTTATCTTTTTGAGGCACGGTCTCCCTCCTTTAGTTCAAGCTGATTAGAACTCATGGCAATCCTCCTGCCTCAGTCTTGTGAGTACTAGGCATGAACCACTAGGCCCAACCTTAGTCCTGCCCCTAGGACTGCCTTTGGCCTCAAACTCAGTGATTCTCCTACGCTGGCCTCACAAGTGCTGGGGTTAAAGGCATGCACCATCACGCCTTCCTTCCCTTCTTTTGAGGCAAGGTCTCACTCCAGACCTGGAACTCACTCGATAGCCCAGGCTAGCCTTGAACTCACAGTGGTCCTGCCTCAGCCTCTTCAGTGCTAGTATCACAGGCGTGAGTCGTTGCACTTGGCTTGAACTGTCTTGCTCTCTCTCATTTTTGGTAGTACTGGGGAGGGAACCTAGGTCCTCGTGCACACTAGACAAACTCTACCACTGAGCTACATACCCTGCCCCTAGAATTATCTTCTTGGTTTTTCAAGGTAGGGTCTCACTCTAGCCCAGGCTGACCTGGAATTCACTATGTAGTCTCAGGGTGGCCTTGAACTCATGGAGATCCTCCTGCCTCTGCTGGGATTAAAGGCGTGCACCACCACATGTGCCTTAGAATTATCTTTGAAGCAAGAGTTATGAGGCACTGAATGAGAATGTGAGAGGATCTGAGGGGCAGGAACACAGCCCAAGCACACACGCTGTGACAGTGATTACAGCCATTTATGAGAGGGGCTCATTTCTTCCCTGTATCAAGACACTATAGAACTTACTCACCCCCTGTCTTTTCACAGTACTACAGAAACATGTTAATCCTCACATCATGTTAATATCACGGGATCCAGAATAAATGGGTTGCCTTACTCCCCCCAAGGCCAAATATGTGTGTGCAGGGACTGCGGCTCAGATATTTGAATACAGGCAGCCTACACGGCTGCATGTTTTGGAGATGGTATTTATATTTATTTGAGAGAAAGGAGAGAGAGAGAATGGCCACATCAGGGCCTCCAGCCACTGCAACCGAACTCTAGACGCATGTGCCCCTTGTGCATCTGGCTTACATGGGTCCTGGGGAATCAAACCGGACTCCTTTGGCTTTGCAGGCAAGCGCCTTAACTGCTAAGCCATTTCTCCAGCCCTTAAGATGGTATTATAATACATGTGAATAAATGAATAGTTCTCCCTGGGAGCAAATCTGCTCCCTACCGCCTCCAGGAACATTTTGGCAACATCTGGAGGGGTTATCAGTAGGGTGGGCATTATAGATGTCTGAGAAACATCCTCATGTTCTAGCTTCCACAAAATTACCCAGCCCTGAGCTAAGATGGCTCAGCAATTAAAGGTGTTTGCTTGCAAGGCCTGTTTACCCTGGTTCAATTCTCACATGAATTCAGGTACTCCACATGGCATATGCACCTGGAGTTTGTTTGCAGTGGCAAGAGACCCTCGAAAGTCTCAAGAGAGCCATACTTGCTCTACCTTCCTTCTCTCCTCACAAATAAGAAAATAAAAATATCTTTTGGGCCAGAGCAATGGCTTAGCGGTTAAGGCTCTTGCCTGCAAAGCCAAAGGACTCAGGTTCGATTCCCCAGGACCCATGTTAGCCAGCTGCACAAGGTGATGCATGCATCTGGAGTTCATTTGCAGTGGCTGGAGGCCCTGGTGTGCCCATTCTCTCTCTCTCCCTATCAAATAAATAAGTAAATAAAAATATCTTTTAAGATGGAGAAATGGCCGGTTAAGGCGCTTGTCTGCAATGCCAAAGGACCCAGGTCCGATTCTTCAGGACCCACATAAGTCAGATACACAAGGTGGTGTGTGTGTGGAGTTTGCAGTAGCTGAAGGCCCCAGTGTGGTCCAGAGAATGGGTTCTCTCTCTCTCTCAAATAAATAAAAAATCTTTATAGCATGAGAGAAATTTATCCAAGGAAATTGAGCTTATCACTAAAAAAATTAAATATACCAAGACCAAATGTAGTGGGCTAGATCCTAGACAACCAAGAGCTGGCCAAAGTCTTTGCTCCCCTGTGAAAATTTTCTTTCTTTCTTTTTTTTTTTTTCCTTCAAGGTAGGGTCTTACTCTAGCTCAGGATGACCTGGAACTCACTCTGTAGTTCTAAACTGGCAGTGAATTCACAGTGATCTTCCTGCCTCTGCCTCCCAAGCCCTGTGGAAACTTTCTCTCCTGACAGAAAATCCCCAGCCCTACCTGACAGGCGGATTCTTGTTCATGAACATTTCAATAGCACGCTCATCCTCAGGGTCTACGACCACCTCTGCCTGGTGGTTCACCCCTGTCATTTTGGCTGCCTTTTCCAAGGTGGGCCACTCCTCGTCCTCATCATCAGATCCATCCTGTGGCACTCCTGGCCCTAGAAGCACAGAGATGAAATGGGTAAGGAGCCGGCAAGGGCTTGTCTGAGTCAGTCTCACTTGGACCAGGCATTGTGCCTCTTGTGCTTGTGAGACAAAGACATGCTCAGGGAAGCAGGGGAGACACAAACTATTTTCCTGCTCTGAGGGCTCGAGAAACCAAAAACAACGTATGACACAAAGAGGCAGCAAATGCCCATAAACAACGGTTACCATAGCACCCTCAGTTATGTAGTAGGACCCACTCTACGTGGCATGTATGTTACCTTGTTAGCCCAGAGAATCTCAAATAGGTACTGGGCTGGGGAGATGGCTTAGTGGTTAAGGTGTTTGCCTGCAAAGCCAAAGGACCCTGGCTCAATTCTCCTGGAGCCACATAAGCCAGATGCACAAGGGACGCATTCACCTGGAGTTCATTTGCAGTGGCTGGATGTCCGAGCGTGTCCATTCTCCCCCTTCTCTCTCCCTCTTTCGCTCTCTCTCAAATAAAATATATTTAAAAAAAAAAAAAAAAGAAGAAGTAGGTACTATTGCTATACTCAAATTTAAATGAGGACAATGAAACATAGAAAAACTGATTTTCTCATGGCAGGTAGACTGGGTCCTGACAACATCTTAAAATTTTTATTTATTTATTTGAGGGGGTAGAGGGAGAGAGAGAGAGAACACAAACCAGCATGCCAGAGCCTTCAGCTGCTACAAACAAACTCAATGCATGTACCACCTTGTGCATCTGGCTTATGTGGGTCCTGGGGAATTGAACCTGGGTCCTTTGGCTTTGCAGGTAAGCACCTTAACCACTAAGCCAAGCCATCTCTCTAGCCTCAGATTGCATTCTTTACCATTATGTTACAACAACAGGGCTAGACCACACGGCAAATCCATAGACAAGATAGCATATAGCTCAGGGATTTGGAATATGATCTGTGAAAGGCCATCAGGCTCACAGACAACAGGTTGGGAGCAAAAGGGACGTGTTCCATACTCTGGACAAGGACTTCATTATCAGAGACCAGAGGATTGGCTGGGCATGAAGTATCCAGAAATAGGGCCAAATAGAAAAAGTGAAGAAAAGCTGGGCGTGGTGGCACACGCCTTTAATCCCAGCACTCGGGAGGCAGAGGTAGGAGGATCGCCATGAGTTCGAGGCCACCCTGAGACTACATAGCTAATTTCAGGTCAGCCTGGACCAGAATGAGACCCTACCTTGAAAAACCAAAACAAAAAAAAAAAGTGAAGACAGGGCTAGACAGATGGTTTAGAGGTTAAGGTGCTTGCCTATGAAGCCTAAGGATCCAGGTTCCAGGACTCACGTACAGCCAGATACACAAGGTGGCACGTGTCTTCAGTTCCTTTGCAGTGGCTAGAGGTCCTGGCATGCCCATTCTTTCTCTCTCTACTAAATAAATACAAAAGAAAGCCGGGCGTGGTGGTGCACGTCTTTAATCCCAGCACTTGGGAGGCAGAGGTAGGAGGATTGCAGAGAGTTCGAGGCCACCCTGAGACTACATAGCTAATTCCAGGTCAGCCTGGACCAGAATGAGACCCTACCTCGGAAAACAAAACAAAACAAAAAAAAGTGCGTGCAGCGTGCATATATATGTATATATACATTGTTATGTAATATGTATTATCATATAATTAAAATAAATAAATATAATATATAATTATTATATATGCACATTATGTATATATGATATACACACACACACAATAATAGAAAAAGTGAAGACAACCTGAAGGGTAGGCAGCGGAGTTCATATTCCATTCAGCCAATACATTTAAATTGACTTTGTGTGTTTTTGGTGTGTGTAGGTGTTCATATGTATAATGGTGGTTGTGTGTGCATGTAGAGGTCAGAGGACAACTTCCGGTGTTAGTCCTTGCCTTGCACCTCACACCTAGCCATGGGTGTGTTGGGATTCCAGAGGCCTGTCACACTTTCTGACTTTTTTACGTGGGATCTGTGTATCTGAACATGGTGCTCAGCTTGCAAGGAAGCCCTGTTTGTTTTGAGAAGAGGCCTCATGTAGCACAGCCAAGAATGACTTTGCAGTGTTGATCCTCCTGCCTCCAAGCACTGGTGTAACAGGCACAAGCAACCATGGCTGGCTTTGAACCAGGGACTTCTGAAAGGGTACATACGGCTGGCTGGGTATTTGGAAAATGGTGTATACAGTAACAGGCTATCTGCAACAGAGGTGGATTGGGGGGTGTAGCTCAGGGGTCTGCACGCTTAGACATATGAATGTCTGGGATCAATTCCCAGAACCACACCCCAAAAAGACCAGAGGTAGTGTGTGATAAAAGCTAAACACGAGTATGAACAGACATTTCACTTGTACAGGCCAGCAATTCCTAAATTTACACTTAAAATTTTTTGTTTATTTTTTTGCAAACAGAGAGGGGAGAGGGGAGAGGAGAGAGAATGGGCACAGGCACTCCAGATGCTTTCTACTTTGTGTATTTGGCTTTATGTTAGTACTGGGGAACTGAACTAGGGCTGTCAGGCTTTGCAAACAAGTGCCTTTAACTGCTGAGCTACCTCTTTAGCCTTAAATCTACAGTTTTGGCTAGTCATGGTGGCATATGCCTTTAATCCCAGCCCTCAGGAGGCAGAGGTAGGAGTATCCTCATGCGTTTCAGGCCACTCTGAGACTACATAGTGAATTCCAGGTCAGCTTCAGCTAGAGTGAGACCCTTCCTTGATGAGAGAGAAGGTGGGGAGTGCAGGGGAAGCACACACCACCTTGTACGTCTGGCTTTACATGGGTACTGGAGATGTGAACCTGGGTCCTTGGGCTTTGCAGGCAAGCATCTTAACGGCTAAGCCATCTCTCCAGCCCTAAATCTATACTTTTAAATCAATGTCCCTTGCACCCTAATTCCAAGTGCCTAATGTACAACTAACTAGCTGTCCTTGTATGACCGAAAAAGGTATGTCAAACATGCAGAGCACCACTACCTAATGAGAAACCCGGGAGGCAGCCCTGCCTCGGACTCATCCTCCAAATTCAGTCAATTACCAGATCCTACCAGATTCTACCTCAGACCGTCTCTCCTACTCTGCACAACTGTAGCTAAGCCCACCCCAAGTGAGCTGTATCATCATTTCTCCCTCCCTCTTTTTTAGGCAGGGTCTCACTCTAGCCCAGACTGACCAGAAACTCACTCTGTAGCCCCACACTGGCTCCAAACTCATGGCAATCCTCTTACCTCTCTGTCTCCTGAGTGTTGCGGTTAAAGGCATACACCTCCACACCGAGTTTACAGAATCTTTTTTTAAAATTTATTTTCATTTATTTATTTGACAGCAACAGACAGGGAGAGAAAGAGGCAGAGAGAGAGAGAGAATGGGCGCACCAGGGCCTCCAGCCACTGTAAATGGACTCCAGATGCATGCACCATGGTTTACATGGGTCCTGGGGAATGGAGCCTCGAACCAGGGTCCTTAGGCTTCACAGGCAAGCGCTTAACCGCTAAGCCATCTCTCCAGCCCTAAAATAATTTTTTAAGCTGGGCATGGGGGTGCTTGTCTTTAATCCGAGCACTCAGGAGGTAGGATTGCTGAGAGTTCAAGGCCACCTTGAGACTAGAGTGAATTCTGGGTCAGCCTGGACTAGAGTGAGACCCTACCTTGATAAACAAACAAAAAATTTAGTTGAGAGAGAGAGAGAGAGTGGGTAGAGAGACAACTGGCATGCCAGGGCCTCCAGCCGCTGCAAATGAACTCCAGACACATGCACCACCTTGTGCATCTGGCTTACATGGGTACTGGGAAATCAAACCTGGCTCCTTAGGCTTTGCAGATAAACGCCTTAACTGGTAAGCCTTCTCTCCAGCTCAGATAAAAATTTCTTTTTCCCTTTTTTTGGTTTTTCAAGGTAGGATGTCACTCTAGCCCAGGCTGACCTGGAATTCACTATGTAGTTTCAGGGTGGCCTTGAACTCAAAGTGATTCTCCTATTTCTGCCTCCCGAATGCTGGGTTTAAAGGTGTATGCCACCTCACCCAACCCCCAGATAAGGTATGGGACGGAAAGGAAGCTTGAGCTAGAGCGAGACACTCCCTTGGAAAACAAAACCAAAAAGGTCCCAAAAATCAAAAAAGAAAAGGCATGCACACAGGTCACGCCTGTAATACCAGTACTCCAGAGGCAGAGGTAGGAGGATTGCTGTGAGTTTGAGGCCAACCTGAGAAGCCTGACATGTAAGATTAATGCCATTTAAAAATATATATATTTTAAGCGGGGTGTGGTGGCCCAGCCCTCGGGAGGCAGAGGTAGGAGGATCGCTGTGAGTCTGAGACCACCCTGAGAATACAGAGTAAATTCCAGGTCAGCCTGGGCTAGAGTGAGACTCTTATCTCAGAAAACCAAAAACAAACAAATAAACAACAAAAACAAAACCCTAGTGTATTCTGGCAGAAGTTAGACATGTTAGCTTAAATTACCATTGACCTAACTTTGGGGTGCCTGAAGCCAGGAGTGGGCGTGGGGGACTATTGGAGAATATAATGTGACTTCTCCTTTCTTTCTTTTTTTCTTTGGTTTTTTTCATTTTTCGGTTTTTCAAGGTAGGGTCTCACTCTAGCCCAGGCTGATCTGGAATTCGCTATGTAATCTCAGGGTGGCCTCGAACTCATGGCGATCCTCCTACCTCTGCCTCCGGAATGCTGGGATTAAAGGCGTGCGCCACCACGCCCGGCATGACTTCTCCTTTCATTTACAGATGAAACTATTTATTTGAGAGAAACAGAGTGGGCGGAGAGAGCGTATAGACGCGCCAGGGCCTCTAGCCGCTGCAAACGAACTCCAGACACAAGCATCACTTTGTGCATCTGGCTTTACGTGGGTGTACTGGGGAATCGAACCCGGGGACCCCGCAAGCTTTGCAAACAAGCGCCATCCTCCCCAGCCCCCCGGCCTCAACCCTGACCTCTCCGCTTTAATTCCAGGCTATTGTCCTTGGTGGGCTTAACAGTGGTCCAACCAACCACTCTAGCTCGTATCCCACCCCCGGGGCACTCACCCAGCCGCGTGGCGCGTTCCCGCGGCTTGGCGGGCCTGCGTCCAGCGCCATGCTCGGTCTCGAGCTCCTCGTGCTGCTGGCGCGCTTGTTGCAAAATCCGTCGGCTCAACCGGGGCCCCACGTACTCCTCTTCTTCCTCGTTGGTCCCGCGACCCCGCCGCTTTGCCCGGCTCCCTGCCCGCACCGCCTCTCCAGCCAGGATCTGCTCGGCCAGAGGCGCATGCTTCTCCTGACTCCCGGCCCCACGAGACGCTTTACATTTGGGCATTTTATTTTATTTTCTCCTTCCTCTTCCAAAGGAGAGTTCAGACGGCACTCACACGTGGGGGGAGTGTGCCAATGCCGGAAAGCTTCCACTGCGCTTGCGCGGCCGGTGGAGGCTACGCGTGCGCAAGACGTCACGCTGAGGTCATGGCGCCCCCTGGCGTTCGGAGGCTGGAAGCGCCGCCATGGCGCCTCGCTGCCCCGCCAGGAAGCTCCGGAGTCTGGGGAGTTCGCATTCCGGGGACGTTCACAGAATCTCATTGTGTTTAACATCGCTGTCCGGGACTGGTGTGGTCAATCTGAGCCACGGTTTCCAGAATTCGTGGATACACCTGTCAGCCTGGTGGGGGCGGAGCCGGCGATGACACATCACCAAGCGTCACACGCTAAGCGTCAGGCCACGCCCCTGCGGCGCGCTGTGGTTACGTATTTCCGGAGCCCAGTGCTTTGCCGCTGTCTGCGTTAGGTAGGAGGCTCCCGGGGAGCTTCTTGTTCACCTGATCCATCGGTGGTGCCACCGTAGTGACCCCACGCCATGGGAGTGACTTGGTAGGACTGGCTAAACTTAAATTTTTATTTTTTCGAGGTAGGGTTTCATACTAGCCCAGGCTGACCTGGAATTCACTATTGCCTGCGAAGCATAAGGACCCAGGTTCGAGTCTCCAGGACCCACGTAAGCCAGTTGCATAAGGTGACGCATGCATCGGGAGTTCGTTTGTAGTGGCTGGAGGCCCTGGTAGGCCCATTCTCTCTCTGTCTGTCTCTATTAAATAATTTTTTTAAAAAATTTGTGAATGAGAGAGAGGGAGAGAGAATGGACACGCCAGGGCCTCCAGCCACTGCAAACGATCTCCCGAGGCATGCGCCATCTTGTGAGTCTGGCTTTACATGGGTACTGGGGAATCGAACCTGAGTCCTTTGGCTTTGCCTGCAAGCGGCTTTACTGTTAAGCCATCTCTCCAGCCCTGGTTAAGGCTTTTGTGGGGCGGAACTTGGGTCGTGCGGGGTCCTCAGCTTGGAGTGTTCCCGGGAGCAGGATCGGGACCAATGCCTGCCGTTCCGACATCCTGACTTGGTGTTCTGTTTTCCAGTGTGTCCCAGATGCCCGTGGCTGAGGGCAAAAGTGTACAGCAGACAGTGGAGCTCCTCACTCGGAAACTGGAGATGCTTGGGGCAGAGAAACAAGGAACGTTTTGTGTGGACTGTGAGACTTTCCACACGGCTTCCTCCACCCTAGGCAGTCAAGGTCAGTAGAAGGCTGGGGAGGGGAGCTAGAACCTGGCTTGGAGTTCCCCAAAAGAATCAGAGATAAGGATGGTGAAAGCGTGTAGAAAAGAAGGCCTTTACATACAGAAATAAGATGGCAAGCTGCTTCTAGAAAAGCTACCTGCTCTCCTGAGTAGTCCCTTACTTACTTATTTATTTCAAAGTAGTGTCTCACCCTAGCCAAAGCTGACCGGGAGCTCACTCTGTAGCCCTTGGCTGGCCTTGAACTCACAGTGATCCTCCTACCTCTGCCTTGCAAGTGCTGGAATTAAAGGTGTGTGCTATCACACCCAGCTTTTAACTTTTTTGTTGTTGCTTGTTTGAAACATGATCTCACTATGTAACCCTGGCTGGCCTGGAAATCACGATGTAGCCCAGGCTGGCCTCAAATGCCTCAACCTCCCTAGTGGAGGGATTACAGGCACTCCCATGTCCATCTGGCTCAGACCCTTTTCAGAAGCTGCTGTCTAAGTGGGGGTGTGACTCAGCTATAGAGTGCTTGTCCTGCATGGATAAGGCTCTAGGTTCAACTCCTGGTACCATGAAAAGCAAAGCTTACAGTCTAGTGGAGGAGACAGCACATTTGTGGCAGATAGAGGTGTAGAAAGGAAAGAGCAAAAAATATAAGGTGCCATTTCTGCTGCTTACTGTCTGTGTCCATTAGGGTCTATGATTCTCATGCCAGCCAGCATTAGTATCACCTGGAAGGCTTATTAATACACACGGCTCACCCTAGTCTCTGAGTAAGGGGGGGGAGAGCAGTCTGGTAGCTGAAGATGTCACCTCAAACCACAGCCCACACCTTCCTGTCTTTGAGAAATGAGTTTTCATTCATTCCTGTAAGTTGTCTGCAAGGAGGGAAAGCTCTGTGTATTTGGTTATGGACAAAATGAAAGAAGGAAAAAAAATGGGGAAGCAGGATTTGTTGTGTAATTCAAGCTGGCCTTGAACCCAGTAGCCCAGACTCATCTTGAGCTTTCAGCAGTTCTACCACAGCCCCCCAAGTGCTGGAGTTACAGGCATGCACTACCATGCCCCTCTTTAATACACTACAAGTTAATGGTCATTGAGCCAGGTGTGGTGGGGTGCACCTATAATCCTAGTACTTGGAAAGTGGAGGCAGGGGTAAGAAGTTCAGTTATTCTCAGCTACATGGTGAGTTGGCAGCCAGCTTAGCTAAGATAAGAGAGACAAGCCCAAATCTTAAATCATGGTTTTCTTTTGTCGTCATCCCCCCACCGCCCCCCCCCCCCCCGTAGGTTTTCACTTTGCTCCAGGCTGACCTGGAATTCACTATGTATTCTCAGGCTGGCCTTGAACTCACAATGATTCTCTTACCTTTGCCTCCCCAGTGCTGGGATTAAAGGCAGGGACCATCATGCCTGGCAAATCCTTTCCCTTTTATTATTTATTTATTTTGAGGCAAGCCCAACAGACTGGCCTTTTTTAATTTATTTGTTTAATGCTGGGGGTTGGGGGGGGGAGAGAATTGTCTCGTCAGGGCCTCCAGCCATTGCAGTTAAACTCCAGGTGCATGCATCCCCTTGTGCACATGTGCAACATTGCGTGCTTAGATTTCTGTGCATCTGGCTTATGTGGAACCTGGAGACTCGACATGAGTCCTTAGGCTTTGCAGGCAAGTGCCTTAACTGCTAGGTCATCTCTCCAGCCCTCCTGGTTTTTTTTTTTTTTTTTTTTGTTGTTGGTTTGTTTATTTGAGAGAAAGAGGCAGAGAGAGAGAGAGAGAGAATGGGAGCACCAGGAGCTTCTGGCCACTGCAAACTCCAGATGCATGCAGACCCTTGTGCATCTGGATTACGTGGGTTCTGGGGAATTGAACCAAGGTCCTTTGGCTTTGCAGGCAAGTGCCTTAACCGCTAAGCCATCTCTCCAGCTTGCTTCTTTAAAAATGTATTTTATTTATTTCAGAGAGAGAGAGAGAACTTGGGTCGTGCAGGGTCCTCAGCCACTGTGTTCCCGGGAGCAGGATCGGGACCAATGCCTGCCGTTCCGACATCCTGACTTGGTGTTCTGTTTTCCAGTGTGTCCCAGATGCCCGTGGCTGAGGGCAAAAGTGTACAGCAGACAGTGGAGCTCCTCACTCGGAAACTGGAGATGCTTGGGGCAGAGAAACAAGGAACGTTTTGTGTGGACTGTGAGACTTTCCACACGGCTTCCTCCACCCTAGGCAGTCAAGGTCAGTAGAAGGCTGGGGAGGGGAGCTAGAACCTGGCTTGGAGTTCCCCAAAAGAATCAGAGATAAGGATGGTGAAAGCGTGTAGAAAAGAAGGCCTTTACATACAGAAATAAGATGGCAAGCTGCTTCTAGAAAAGCTACCTGCTCTCCTGAGTAGTCCCTTACTTATTTATTTATTTCAAAGTAGTGTCTCACCCTAGCCAAAGCTGACCGGGAGCTCACTCTGTAGCCCTTGGCTGGCCTTGAACTCACAGTGATCCTCCTACCTCTGCCTTGCAAGTGCTGGAATTAAAGGTGTGTGCTATCACAGCCAGCTTTTAACTTTTTTGTTGTTGCTTGTTTGAAACATGATCTCACTGTGTAACCCTGGCTGGCCTGGAAATCACGATGTAGCCCAGGCTGGCCTCAAATGCCTCAACCTCCCTAGTGGAGGGATTACAGGCACTCCCATGTCCATCTGGCTCAGACCCTTTTCAGAAGCTGCTGTCTAAGTGGGGGTGTGACTCAGCTATAGAGTGCTTGTCTAGCATGGATAAGGCTCTAGGTTCAACTCCTGGTACCATGAAAAGCAAAGCTTACAGTCTAGTGGAGGAGACAGCACATTTGTGGCAGATAGAAGTGCAGAAAGGAAAGAGCAAAAAATATAAGGTGCCATTTCTGCTGCTTACTGTCTGTGTCCATTAGGGTCTATGATTCTCATGCCAGCCAGCATTAGTATCACCTGGAAGGCTTATTAATACACACGGCTCACCCTAGTCTCTTGAGTAAGGGGGGGGAGAGCAGTCTGGTAGCTGAAGATGTCACCTCAAACCACAGCCCGCACCTTCCTGTCTTTGAGAAATGAGTTTTCATTCATTCCTGTAAGTTGTCTGCAAGGAGGGAAAGCTCTGTGTATTTGGTTATGGACAAAATGAAAGAAGGAAAAAAAAATGGGGAAGCAGGATTTGTTGTGTAATTCAAGCTGGCCTTGAACCCAGTAGCCCAGACTCATCTTGAGCTTTCAGCAGTTCTACCACAGCCCCCCAAGTGCTGGAGTTACAGGCATGCACTACCATGCCCCTCTTTAATACACTACAAGTTAATGGTCATTGAGCCAGGTGTGGTGGGGTGCACCTATAATCCTAGTACTTGGAAAGTGGAGGCAGGGGTAAGAAGTTCAGTTATTCTCAGCTACATGGTGAGTTGGAAGCCAGCTTAGCTAAGATAAGAGAGACAAGCCCAAATCTTAAATCATGGTTTTCTTTTGTCGTCATCCCCCCGTTGCCCAAAGGTTTCACTTTGCTCCAGGCTGACCTGGAATTCACTATGTATTCTCAGGCTGGCCTTGAACTCACAATGATTCTCTTACCTTTGCCTCCCCAGTGCTGGGATTAAAGGCAGGGACCATCATGCCTGGCAAATCCTTTCCCTTTTATTATTTATTTATTTATTTTGAGGCAAGCCCAACAGACTGGCCTTTTTTTAATTTATTTGTTTAATGCTGGGGGTTGGGGGGGTGGAGAGAATTGTCTCGTCAGGGCCTCCAGCCATTGCAGTTAAACTCCAGGTGCATGCGTCCCCTTTGTGCACATGTGCAACATTGCGTGCTTACATTTCTGTGCATCTGGCTTATGTGGAACCTGGAGACTCGACATGAGTCCTTAGGCTTTGCAGGCAAGTGCCTTAACTGCTAGGTCATCTCTCCAGCCCTCCTGGTTTTTTGTTGTTGTTGGTTTGTTTATTTGAGAGAAAGAGGCATAGAGAGAGAGAGAGAGAGATTGGGAGCACCAGGAGCCTCTGGCCACTGCAAACTCCAGATGCATGCAGACCCTTGTGCATCTGGATTACGTGGGTTCTGGGGAATTGAACCAAGGTCCTTTGGCTTTGCAGGCAAGTGCCTTAACCGCTAAGCCATCTCTCTAGGTTGCTTCTTTAAAAAATGTATTTTATTTATTTCAGAGAGAGAGAGAGAGAATGGATGTGCCAGGGACTCCAGCCACTGCAAACGAACTCCAGATGCATATGCCTCCTTGTGCATCTGGCTTACATGGGTCCTGGGGAATCAAACCGGGGTCCTTTGACTTTGCAGGCAAACTCCCTAGCCACTAAACCATCTTCTCCAGTCCTCACTTTTTAATTTAATTTAATTTAATATATTTATTTGAGAGAGAATGGGTGTGCCAGGGCCTTCAGCCACTGCAAACGAACTCCACATGCATGTGCCACCTTGTGCATCTGGCTTATGAGGGTCCTGGGGAATTGCACCAAGGTTCTTTGGCTTTGCAGGCAAACACCTTAACTGCTAAGCCATCTCTCTCTCCAGCCCTAAAATATTTTATTTATTTATTTGAGAGAGAGTGAGAAAGAGGCAGAGAGAGAATGAATGTGGGCATGCCAGGGCCTCCAGCAACTGTAAATAAACTCCAGATGCATGTGCCACCTTGTGCATATGGCTTTGTGTGGGTATTGGGGAAGTGAACCTGGGTCCTTTGGCTTTGCAGGCAAGCACGTTAACCGCCAAGTCATCTCTGCAACCCCCAGCCCTCCCTTCTTTTTTTTTTTTTTTTTTAATTTTTTTTGGAGAGAGAGAAGAGGGAGAGGGAGCTGCTGTGAACGAAACCCAGATGTGTGCGCCCCCTTGTGGGCAAGTGCGGCATTGCGCCCTTGCCTCACTTTGCATCTGGCTAAACGTGGGACCTGGAGATTGGAACCAGGTTCTTAGGCTTAGCAGGCAGGTGCCTTAACTGCTAAGCCATCTCTCCAGCCCCCCAGCCCTCACTTTTAATTTTGGTCTTTTTTTTTTTAAGGTTCTGGGGATTGAAACCAGGGTCCTCCAAATGTCTATTAAGCTACCTCAGTTTTACTTATGTGGCATATATGTGGGTTATTAGTTACCATAATGAAGTAGCAGTCTGAGCTCACCCTACCACTTAACAACCAAATGTTTTTAATGCTGTCAGAATTCCCTGAGTGCCTTCACATTTTCAGGTGGGTTGTAGCCCCAGCTTTTGAGCCTGCTGGTCCTCTCTCTGCCTCTGGAAAAGGAAGTCAGGGAGGGGACCCCTTCCCTTCTCAGATGGCCCAGGTAAACACCAGCCACGCCACCTGGTCTTGCTCTGTGAACTGTGCTGGGGTGTGTTGACAGAAGTCCTGATGACGAGTGGGACGTCTGTCCTTCACAGGTCAGGCTGGGAAGCTGATGTACGTGATGCATAACTCTGAGTACCCACTGAGCTGTTTTGCCCTCTTTGAGAACGGCCCTTGCCTTATTGCTGACACCAACTTCGATGTGCTCATGGTGAAACTCAAAGGCTTCTTCCAGAGTGCCAAGGCCAGCAAGATTGAGACCCGGGGCACCCGTTACCAGTACTGTGACTTCCTGGTGAAGGTGGGCACAGTCACAATGGGGCCCAGTGCCCGTGGCATCTCTGTGGAGGTAAGATGTGCTGCTGTGAGGCTGTGCAGCAGAGGTCTCTGCAGGTTCCTGTCTTGTACAGTTCACACCAACTGCTCAGAATCTTTTACAGGAATATGTTTACTTGCTTTAGTGTGTGTGTGTGTGTGTGTGTGTGTGTGTGTGTGTATGTTTGCATGTAGGTATGGGTACACATGTGCCAAAGGCAGCTTTCAGATCTGTTTTTCTGGCCCACTTCTTTTGAGGCTGGGTTTCTCTCTCTCTGCTGCTGTTTTTGCTAAGCTAAGAGCTTCCGGGAAATTCTCCTGTCTGCCTTCATTTAACCATTAGTATCAGTGTGCTGGGATTACGGAAGCCCACCATGGCTACTAGTTTTTTACAGGGGGTCTAGAGATCAAACTCAAGTGCTCAGACTTGAGCAGTGAGCAGCACTTTGTCTGCTCAGCCAGCTCCCCAGTACCCCGGGTTTTTTTTTTTTTTTTTTTTTGTTTTTTGAGGTATGGTTTCACCTAAGCCAAGGCTGATCTGGAATTCACCATATAGTCTCAGGGCAACCTCAAACTCATGGTAATCCTCATACCTCATAAATGCTGGGATTAAAGGCGTGTATCACCATGCCCAGCTGTTTTGTTGTTGTTGTTGTTGTTGTTGTTTGTATTTTTGAGACAACACATCTGTAGTCTAATCTGGAAATGTTGCATTCAGGATCACCTGATCAAGAGCAGCTTTTGGGAGAAAAGGGCTTACTTTGGTTTATAGGCTCGAGGGGAAGCTGTGTTATGGCAGGGGAAAATGATGGCATGAGCAGAGGGTGGTCATCACCCCCTGGCCAACATAAGGTGGACAATAGCAACAGAGGAGTGTGCCAAATGTGGCACAGTGGCAAGGGGCACTGGCTATAATACCCATAAGCCCACCCCCAAAAATACACCGCTTCCAGGAGGCGTTAATCCCCAAATCTCCATCAGCTGGGAACCTAGCATTCAGAACACCTGAGTTTATGGGGGACGCCTGAATCAAAGCACCACAGGAAGCAAGGGAGATGAACTACTGATCCTCTTGCTTCTTCCTCCAAAGTCCTGGGATTACAGATATGCTCCACCACTGTTTATGCAGTGCTAGGGACTTCATGCACTCAAGGCCTGGTTCATGCTAAGCAAGCATTCTGCCTGCTGAGCTATCTTCCTAACCCTTTTTAAAATTAATTAATTTTTGGTTTTTCAAAGTAGGGTCTCGCTCTAGCCCAGGCTGACCTTGATTTCACTTCACTGTGTATTCTCAGGGTGGCCTTGAACTCCTGGCAATCCTCCTACCTCTGCTTCCTGAGTGGTGGAATTAAAGGCGTGTGCCACCATTCCCAACCCCTTTTATTTATTTGAGAGAGAGAGAAAAGAAGCAGATATATAGAGAGAATAGCTGCATCCTGACCTCTAGCCACTGCAAACAAACTACAGACACATGTGCCACCTTGTGCATCTGGCTTACATGGGTACTACTGGGGTATCGAAGCTGGGTCCTTAGGCTTTACAGGCAAGTGCCTCAACTGCCAAGTCATCTCTCCAGCACTATCCTTGCTTTTGATCATTCAACCACTCTCCAGCCCAGGATGGGAAGTAGGCTTATGGCAGCCTGGGAAGGCTGGTTTGCTGGAGAATTAAGAGTTATGATATAGAGGAATCAAGCGTCCCTTCCAAGAAGGACTGCAGTAGACAGGACAACTTTCAGGGCACTTTTGGAAGGTGGGCCATCTTTTATTTTGTTTTTTAAAATAAAAAAACAATGTTGTTGTTGTTTATTTATTTGAGAGTGACAGAGAAAGAGAGAGGGAGAGAGAATGGGCATATCAGGGCCTCCAAACAAACAAACTCCTGATCCATGTGCTACCTTGTGCATCTGGCTTATGTGGGTCCTGGGGAATTGAGCCTTGAACTGGGGTCCTTAGGTTTCACAGGCAAGCGCTTAACTGCTAAGCCATGTCTGCAGTCCCCCCCCCCCTTTTTGTTGTTTTTTTGAGGTAGGTTCTCCCTCTAGTCCAGGCTGACCTGGAATTCACTCTGTAGTCTCAGGGTGGCCTCAAACTCTCGGTGATCCTCCTACCTCTCCCTCCAGATTGCTGGGATTAAAGGCATGTACCACCATGCCTGGCTCCAGCCCTTATTTTTAAAAGTATCTTTATGTGTTTATTTGCAAGGAGAGAGAGAGAATGACTATAAACGGGCACAGCAGGGTCTCTAGCCACTAAAATCAACTCCAGATGCATGTGCCACTTGTGTGTCTGGCTTTACATAGGTACTGGGGAATCAAACCAGGCTATCAGACTTTGAAAATGAGTGCATTTAACCTCTGAGCCATCTCTCCAGCCGTATTATTATTTAATTTGAGAGACAGAGAGAGAATGGGCACGCCAGTGGCCTCTCAGTCACTGTGAATGAACTCCAGATGCATGTGCCCCCTTGTGCACATGTGTGACAATGCACACTTGTGTCACTTTTGTGTCTGGCTAAACGCAGGATCTGGAGAACTGATGGGGCGATCTTAGGTTTCAAAGGCAGGCGCCTTAACCGCTAAGCCATCTCTCCAGCCCTGTAGCAGACAGCTTTAGGTTTACTGAGATGAACTTCCAGACCAGGCACAGTTATGGAAGAAGGGATTTATTGAAGCTTACAGATCCAGGGGAAGATCCACAATGGCAGAAGAAGCTGGCCTGCTCTTACAGGACCAGGCAAGAGAGAGAGAGAGAACCAAAAAAGCCACACAGCACAGCAGACGTCAGGAACTCCAGCTAGGCACAATTTTGCATATCTTTAGATTGAAATCTCAAACCCACCACCACACCTTAACATCCGCCCAAGACACTACCTCCAGCCAGGTGGCTGCAGATCCAAACTACAAAGTAATAAAACACTGGATATATTGGGGGCCATCTATTCAAACTACCACAAGCCCTATTTTTTATTATTTCTAATATTTTATTATTTGAGAGAGAGCAAGACATATATAGAGAGAATTGATGCACCAGGGTCTCTAGCAAGTGCAAACGAACTCCAGACACATGCATCACCTTGTGCATCTGGCTCTCTGTGAATACTAGAATCGAACCTGTGTCCTGTGGCTTTGCAGGCAAGCACCTCGACCGCTACACCATCTCTGTAGCTCCATCCATCCATCTATCTAAAAGTATTTGATTTATTTGTTTATCTATTTATTTGAGAGAGGGTGAGAGAAAGAGGCAGATAGAGAGAATGGGTGTGGCAGGGCCTCTAGACACTGCAAAAGAACTGTAGATGCATGCACCACCATGTGCATCTGCTTTATATGGGTAGTAGGGAATTGAACCTGGGTACTTAAGCTTTGCAGGCAAACACCTCAATCACTAAGCCATAGCTACAGCTCACTTTTTAAAATTAATTAATTATTATTATTTTGTTTTTCGATGTAAGGTCTCACTCTAGCCCAGGCTAACCTGGAATTCACTCTGCATTCTCAGGGTAGCCTCAAACTCATGGTGATCCACCTATCTCTGCCTCCCCAGTGCTGGGATTAAAGGTGTATGCCACCACGCCCAGCTATTTTTTTTTTTTTTTTTTTTTTTTTGAGGCAGGGTCTCACTCCAGCCCAGGCTGACCTGGATTTAGTCTCAGGGTGGCCTCGAAACAGGCATTGAGTTGAGATGATCACACACAGAATGAAACATAAACTTGTCACACACTTTAAGCACTTTCCAAAGTCTTAACAAGTCTTAGGGTAGAAGTCTAATAGTGAGTACTTTAGATTGGCTCTGTCCCTGCATGGAATCAAGAGCATAATCAAGTAGCAAAAGGAGTTTAGGCCGGGGCATGGTGGCACACGCCTTTAATCCCAACACTCGGGAGGCAGAGGTAGGATCGCCGAGAGTTCGAGGCCACCCTGAGACTACACAGTTAATTCCAGGTCAGCCTGGACCAGAGTGAGACCCTACCTCGCAAAACCAAAAAAAAAAAAAAAAAAAAAAAGAGCCGGGCGTGGTGGCACATGCCTTTAATCCCAGCACTCGGGAGGCAGAGGTAGGAGGATCGCCGAGAGTTCGAGGCCACCCTGAGACTACATAGTTAATTCCAGGTCAGCCTGGACCAGAGTGAGACCCTACCTTGCAAAAACCAAAAAAAAAAAAAAAAAAAAGGAGTTTAGCTTCCCCAGAATTATTTATATAGTTACCATGTGAGAAATGAATTTCACTTTGTAAATTAGGAAAATAAAAGGCTCTGCAATCTTCTAGATGTGCCATGCATAAAAATAATAATTACAGCTGGGCATGGTGGTGCACGCTTTTAATCCCAGCACTCTGGAGGCAGAGGTAGGAGGATTGCTGTGAGTTCAAGACCAGCCTGAGACTACATAGTGAATTCCAGGTCAGCCTGGCCTAGACCCTACCTCAACCCCCTACCCCCCCCAAAAAAAAAGGGATCATTACATAATACATTCTTTAATGACCAGACAAATGAGGTAAAATTTACAATCATTGGAACAAATAAGCTGTATTTAACCACTAGTGTCCTCTTGTCAGTTTGTTTGGAAGATAATTATTCTGATGTCTAAAAACTACCTGCTTTGAGTATTTACCTTTTAGAATGCATTCTGAGATATTAAAGAGACAGTGTAACAAAATATTATCTGAATATATATTATCAACACTAATATACAGTTATATAATTCTCATTGCATATTATATATACACAGTAGAAATATTATAAAACCTAGAAAAAAGATGAAAACAGACTGGCTAGAATTTAAATTACCAGACTAATTCATGATAAAAGTCCACAAATGAAAAATATAATTCAAAATTCACAAAATAGGTAACTTAATATCTTTCTATATTCATTGGTCTAAGAAGATATAACTTCTAATTGAACTCATTACCCCAAAAATAACAAGAGGAAGAAAACACAAATCTCTTTTAAGCATCGCTTATCCAGTTTGTGCTCTATATTTTTATTTCACTTTTCATTATTTAACTTTTAAGACAGGTTCTTGCTGTGTGTTGCCCAAGCTGGTTAAACAAGCAATGCTCTGGCCTCAGTATCCTGAGTAGCTGGCATTACAGGCATGTACCACTGCACCCAGGTTCCCATTTTAGTTAGTAGTTAGACATGAAAGAGAAAAACACCAAATTCAATAAATTACTTAGATCAGGAATTTCATACCAAGCCACTATGAATGATCTACCTACAGCTGCTCTTGGTACAGGCATGTACAAAGTAGTTATCACAAGTAGCAATGACAGCACTTGTCAAGTGTGCCAATCTCCATTTGGACTTTCTGTTCCCCCTTGCCACTCCGATGGATTACTTAACAGTGCTGCTTTCAGTTACTGAAGAGGTGATTTACAAACATAACAAGGTTGCGCCTGCGAATCCTGAGATGATGAGGACAGCAGTGGTAACATGAAAACTAAATTCCAGGGGATTTTCACTTAAATTTCTGCTTTAGTTTTTTCTGGAAGATGGCTGGCAGAATAGAAAGAACAGCCAAAATCATCAGAATAAATACTGAGTTCCAGGAAACAGCTTCCCCTGCTGTTGTAAGCTGGTACAGCATTGTTCTTGCTTTAATTGCTACAAAAGAGGGAGGTGCAACACCTAGAAAAGTACCAAGAAGAAATACTTTCAGTGGCACATTTATCACAGGAGATGTAATACTAATAAACCAATTGGGCAGAAATGGTGTTATTCTCAAAAATATAATGTAGTTAATGAGATGTTCTCTATGGCGCTCCACCTGCTGTGACCATTTTACTGCTTTTTTTGTCAGGTATTTGTATACAACTGGTCTTCCAACTAAGTAGGAGAGCATATAGCAGAATGAGGCCCCAAGTCTGGAACACAAACAAACAAGGAATAAGGCTAGTGGAAAGGGATAAAGAAATCTAGAGAGTATACTGAGAAATACAGAGCCTGGAATAGCAAATGTTTGCAAAATAAAATGTATGTGGTAAAATAAGCTACAAGCACTTGTACACAGAAGGTGTCCTTGTATTTGACAGCACTTTTCCCAGAGCCTTGGCATCGTCCATATCTCGGGGAACCTTCATGTTCACTCTTTCTTCATCACTAAGCTGAGGAAAGTTCTTATATACAAAAAACATAACGAAAGATGCACATAAGAAGATAGAGACCAATATAAGAAGTGACATTCTTGCAGATCCAGCTTCTGCTGAGGCTTTTTCCTTCAGGTGGTCTCGGCTGCCTGGTGCTGCGGCATCCCACGTCCCTGATGTCCAGTCCTCCACTGGGGTCGTGTGGAATGACCCTGTCTACAATTTCTTGGCACCTCTGCCTTTCACCATGGCTGTAGCGAGGGAAGGTGGGGAAGAGCCCACCCGTGCCGCACGGCCCCTCACTAACCCTAACTCCACCGGCCAAAGTATTCTTGAAGTTAGTCTAAGAATTAGCATAAGAGGCACTGGGTCCCCAAAGCACGATCGACTAGTGATGCTTCCTGCAGGAGCAGTGTTTATTAGGGACTTCACATGCTAACTGTGAAGTCCTGAGGCCAGGCATGTTGGCACATGGCTGTTAACTCAGCACTTGGGAGGTGGAAGCAGGAGGATTGTGAGTTGGATGCCAACCTGCTACATAGTGAGAGCAAGGGAAGCTTGAGCCGCATGAGGAGATCCTGTCACAAACAGGTGAGGACCTGGGGAGAGGTGAGCCTGGGAAGCACCCCAGCTGGACAAAGGGGTCCTGGCAGTGGTTGCTCCTAGGGAACCTCAAGGCCAAGTTCTCCTAACCCATTTTGTCTGTGACTTCTGGTTTGTAAATGGACTTGCTGAGACTCTTAGGGACCCAGTGAGTGTCTCTCCATTTACAGCCTTGTTGTCCACACACACAGCTGTTGGTTTATTTTACTTTGTGATTACTGATGATCCCCCATGCCATCTCCAGTGGAAAATTAGAAGAATGAGAAAGCCTGAGTATGTGTCTTGGCTCCTGCTGCATGGTCCTAAGATAATCAGAAGGGACCTATACCTGCCACCAGGGACTGTGGGGGTCAGCACAGTCACAGGATGACAATGCCACTGGGAACTGGGGTGTCAAGTCCCTGGAACATGGGTTGAATATTTCCTTTAGACCAGCACTGAAGCAGTCTGGCCCTGTCCTTCCTAGTGCTGTCCTGTTCCAGGTGGAGTACTGCCCCTGTGTGGTGGCTAGTGACTGCTGGAGCCTGCTGCTTGAGTTCCTGCAGAGCTTTCTGGGCAGCCACACCCCAGGGCCTCCTGCAGTGTTTGGGAGCAGACCTGATGCCGTCTACGGTCCTGCGGACACCATGGTGCAGTACATGGAGCTTCTCAACAAGATTCGCAAGCAGCAGCAAGCACCAGTGGCTGGGATCCGGTAGGGACTGGTGCCTGTGGGCTGAGCCATCACCAGGGTCATTCAGCTACGTTCTGATAAGGAAGAGCAGCTGTCATCTGAACTGTCACCAGGGTCCTGTCTGCTGGGATCCCACAGGGACCCGGAGTCTTGCCCAGGAGGAGCCATTGCAGCATACAGGGCCTTGGACAGTAGTTCCCGGCTATGGCTTGTGTACTGGGGCTCTGGCGTCCCCTCCCCTGACCCCCACAACAGCTGTTTTACCCCATGCCTTGATCGGATTTGGCCTGTCCACAGAATGGTAATTGTGAAGCATGGGGAAGCTTGCACCTTTCCTGCTGGCCGCAGGGGAGAAGGTAGGACAGTGTGTCTGTCAGCACTGGAGGAGAAAGCAGCATGTCCCCAGCGCCTGAGGATCACTGGCCCTCCCTGGCCATGCTGCAGTCTGTGCGGGCAGCTTGCTCTTCTGACTCCTTCTCAAGGACGTGGCTGGTCTCCCTGGTGATGGAGGGGAGCCTCCACAGGCTGACTGGTCTGCTGACTGACTGCCGTGGTTGGTGAACTGATTCCTGGGGTGCTGCCTGGGTCCTTTGAATTCCTTTCTGTTCAGAATTATGTACTACACAGGCTGTACTGTCACAACCAGAAGCACGGGACTCTTACTAGATATTCTGTTTTTCTCTTACCTAAGAGTTCGCAGGTAATCACATGGCCCAGGGATAATTTAACTACAGGGTCATCAGGAACCAGGTTTTCCATATCTTAATGCTCAGCCACTCAAGAGAATGTTGGCCTTCCCCACAAATCCAGCCGACTCTGTCTCTGTGATCATATTGTACTGAGGAAGAGAAGTGCAGTTTCTTTTTTTTTTTTTTTTTCCTGAGTTAGGGTCGCACTCTAGTCCAGACTGACCTGGAATTCACTCTTTAGTCTCAGGCTGGCTTCAAACTCATGGCAATCCTCCTACCTGTCTCCCCAGTGCTGGGATTAAAGGCATGTGACCTGAAGCTTGGGGTGGTGGCTCGTCTCTGTTGTAAAGCCAGACGTACAAGGTGGCGTATGTGTCTGCAGTTTGTTTGCAGTGGCCAGAGGCTCTGATGTGCCCATTCTCTCTCTCAAATAAAATATTTCAAAAAATTAATATATCTGGTTTTGGGGTTGTTTTTGCTTTTTTGAGGTATGAGGTCTTTTAATCAGTGTGTTGGCCTACATACAGGTGTGTTGACAGATGATGTCCAATTCCTTTTGCAGATTGCTATTCTGACGACATTTCTTTTAAGTGGCTTGTAAATTTCTCACTCAAAACACCTTTTGGGCTAGAGAGATTGCTCACTCAGTGGTTAAAGGCAATTACTTGAAAATCCTGAAAGAGATGATGGCCCAGGTTCAATTCTCCAGTACCCATGTAAAGCCATATGCACAAAGTGGCACATGCATCTGGAATTCGTTTGCAGTGGCCAAGAGTATGGTGTGCCCATGCCCATTCTGCCTGCCTCTCTGTCTCTCAAGTAAATAAAAAGCACCTTGTGACCAGGGAGACAGTTCAATGAATAAAGCACCTGCCAGGCAACTCTGAGAACCTGAGTTTGGCCCCGTTTCTCACATAAAAGCCGGAAGCTGTGGCAAGCTTCTGTATTCCCAGTGTGAGAAGGGAAGCTGTGAAACAGAATTGCCTAGAAGCTCAAGCTTACTAACAGAAAATGAAAAATGACACCCTGGGGCCTGGAGAGATGGCTTAGTGGTTAAGCCCTTGTCTGTGAAGCCTAAGGACCCTGGTTCAAGGCTTGATTCCCCAGGACCCGCGTGAGCCGGATGCACAAGGTGGCACATGCATGTGGAGTTTGTTTGCAGTGGCTGGAGGCCCTGGTGTGTCCATTCTCTCACTATCTGCCTCTTTCTCTGTCTGTTGCTCTCAAATAAAAACAAAGTAAACAAAAAATACATAAGCACGATGCAAAATCCCCCTGCTCAAAAACAAATAGAATTTATTAAAAGAAAAGTGACACCCTGCCTCCGAAACCAATGTGGGGGCTGGAGAGACGGCACAGCCGTTAAGGCGCTTGCCTCCAAAGCCAAATGACCCGCGTTCATTTCCCCAGTACCCACATAAGCCAGATGTACAAAGTGCACAGATGTCTGGAGTTCATTTTCAGTGGCCAGAGGCCTTGGCACGCCCATTCTCTGTCTCTGCTTGCAAATAAATTAATGAATGGATGAATAAATAAATACAACAATGTGGAAAGCAAGGACTGACTGGAAACACGTCCTCTGTCTGCCACATGCAAGTCATGGAACGTGTACTCACATTCACACATACATTCCCCTGATCCCCACATCACACACATATACATTCAAAAATTAAAAAAAATACCTGTTGGGGTTAGAGAGATGGCTTAATGGTTAAGGCACTTGCCTGCAAAGCCAAAGGACTCGGGTTCAATTCCCCAGTGCCCGCGTAAAGCCAGATGCACAGGTGGTGCATGGGTCTTAAGTTTGTTTTCAGTGGCTAGAGGCCCTGGTACACACATTCTGTCTGCCTTCTCCTCTCTCTCTCAAATAAAGTATTAAAAAATATATTTCTTATTATTTGAGAGAAAGAAAGAGGCAGAATGGGCACGCCAGAGGTAGGAGGATTGCCATGAGTTTGAGGCCACCCTGAGACTACATAGTGAATTCCAGGTCATGTCAGCCTGGGCTAGGGCAAGACCCTCCCTCAAAAAAAAAAAAAAAGCTTGGGCTGGAGGGAGAGATGGCTTATCAGTTAAGGAACTTGACAGCAAAGCCAAATGACCCAGGTTCAATTCCCCAGTACCCACATAAAGCCAGATGCACATGGTGGTGCATGTGTCTAGAGTTCATTTGCAGTAGCTAGAGGCTCCGGTGCACCCATTGTCTTTCTCCCTCTCTCAAATAAATAAATATTCAAAAAAAAATAGCCAGGTGTGGGAGGCAGAGATAGGATTTCCAGGAGTTCAAGGCCACCCTGAGACTACCAAATGAATTCCAGGTCAGCTGAAATAGAAAAAAGAAAGTCCAAGTTTAGTTGTCTTTAGAAATCCTTTTGGTTAACTGAATTTGGCTCCAAGCATTATAGTTTCCCCACCCCTTTTTTTCTTTCAAGGTAGGCCCCGCTCTAGACCAGGAGTTCTCTGTGTATTCTCAGGCTGGCCTGAACTCACAGTGATCCTCTTTACTTCAGTCTCCCTAGTGCTGGGATTACTGGCAGAGAGAGAATGAGAATGGGTGCACCAGGGCCTCCACCCTCTGCAAACTCCAAGGGTTCAGGGGAATCAAACTCAGGTCATTAGGCTTTATGGGCACCTAAAGTAGTGAGTTATGTCCAGCCCCCTTTTTCATTTAAAAAAAAAATGATGGGGGCTGGAGAGATGGCTTAGCGGTTAAGCGCTTGCCTGTGAAGCCTAAGGACCCCGGTTTGAGGCTCAATTCTCCAGGACCCATGTAAGCCAGATGCACAAGGTGGCACACACATCTGGAGTTCATTTGCAGTGGCTGGAGGCCCTGGTGTGCCTGTTCTCTCTCTCTCTCTACCTGACTATTTCTGTATCTCTCTCAAATAAATAAATAATATTTTTAAAAATGATGGGCCTGAAGAGATGGCTTAGCGGTTAAGTACTTGCCTGTAAAGCCTAAGGACCCCAGCTTGAGGCTCAATTCCACTCTAGGCTTGATTCCCCAGGACCCACGTAAGCCAGATGCACAAGGGGGCGCATGCGTCTGGAGTTCGTTTGTAGTGGCTGGAGGCCCTGGTGCAACCATTCTCTATCTATCCACCTCTTTCTCTGTCTGTTGCTCTCAAATAAATAAATAATTGTTTTTTAAATGAGAGCAATACACCCCAGGAAACAGGACATGGTTGTGCACACCTTTAATCCCAGCATTCAGAAGGCAGAAGTAGTATTGCTTTAAATTCAAGGCCAGTTTGGGACTACATAGTGAATTCCAGTTCAGCCTGGATTAGAGTGAGACCCTACCTCAAAAAATTAAAAAGACAAAAGCAAGGAGACCCAGGGCCTCTTGTCATTGCAAACAAACTCCAGACATGCACCACTTAGTCAGCTGCCTTTACTGGGGACCAGCTGCCTTTGCAAGCAAGAACTTTGAACTGTTAAGCCATCTCCCTAGCCCCCATTGTTTTTTTTTTTAACTATTTATTTGTTTGTTTGTTTGTTTGTTTGCAAGCAGAGGGGGAGAGAGAGAGAGAAGAAAGGCAGACAGAGAGAGAATGGGCACACCAGGGCCTCTAGCCATTGCAAATGAACTCCAGATGCATGTGCCCCTCAGGCATCTGGCTTACGTGGGTCCTAGAGAATCGAACCAGGATCCTTTGGCTTTGCAGGCAAACACCTTAACCACTAAGCCATTTCTCCAGCCCTGCTTTTTATTTTTAAAAATATTTATTTATTTGCAAGCAGAGAAAGAGAATGTACTGCCAGGGCTTCCAGCCACTGCATACAAACTCTAGGCGCATGTGCACTGTGCATCTGGCTTTATGTGAGTACTGGGGAATGGAACTAGGGTTGTTAGTCTTTGAAGGGTGAGCTCCTTAACCTATAAGCCATCTCCTACTTTTTTATGTTGGATGGTTTGCAATCCTCCTCAGACTTCTGACACTTTAGGATTAATGGGCTTTCACCTTTTTTTTTTTTTTTTTTAATGTAGTTCAGTTGTTTTCTTGAGACAGGCTCACTATGTATCCAGAATGATCTGGAACTCACTAAGTAGCCCAGGCTAGCCTCCAATGTTCCTCCTGCCTCTGAGAGCTGGAATCACAGGTGTGCGCTACCACAGTGCTTTATTATTTACTTGGTTTTTAAAGGTAGCGACTCGCTATAGCCCAGGCTGACCTGGAATTCACTATGTAGTCTCAGGCTGGTCTCGAACTCACAGCGATACTCCTTACCTCTGCCTCCCCAGTGCTGGGATTAAAGGCGTGCGCCACCACGCCCGGCTAATGCTTCTTTTTTTTTTTTTTTTTTTAATCTTTGGCTTTTTGATTTCTTTTTCATATTCACAGATGTGAAGTCTGGAGCCTTCCTATCTTATCTTTAAGCATCATTCCCTGCCTTCGCCGTGCTTTAGGCGTAACTGTTGGTCTAGTTTGTGGGGGACGCTTTCCCACCCCTATGCCAAGTTATCCCAGGACAGTGTGCCTGGGAGACCTGCGTAGGGAGCAGCGAGCCTTTGGCAGAAGTGGCTGCGTCCTGTTTCTGGATGGTCCTTCGGGCCCCAGCCATCCGGAGCCCAGTCCGGGCGGCGATCTCTCCCGGGAGGGTGGGAGGTGCTTCCCGCCTGGGCCATCGGTGGCACAAGTCAAACACGTGCACGCTGGTGCAGGAGCCAAAAGTAACTTCTGCAAACGCTGCTGCCTCCGGAAACCGCACGGTTCGCAGGCTGAGGCTCAAGACGTGAGAAAAAGGCTTCGCTTTCTTTGCAATGGCCAGGAGTCTGCGGTAATCAGAATTTCCCCCACGGTTCCGCAGGAGATGGAGGGCTGGGGAAGAAAGGGGCGGAGAAAAGCCTGGGAGAGAGCCTCTGGCCCTTTAAGGAGGAGGGACCGACGCCGGACTCGGTCCCCTTTAAGAGTCTCTTTGTCTGGAAACCTCCTCACTTACTCTCGCGCGCTTCAACCAAACTTCGGCCGTCGGTTCCCGGCGCCGCTCTAACGCCTCAGCCCCGGCCGTCAGGCGCATCCGCCGCGGACCCTAAAACTCGGCTCCGGGCGGCGCGAACCCGAGCGGGGAGAAGAGGAGGGCGGGGGTTGCCGGCGGGGAGAGGAGGGAGGAGGGGGGTCGCGGCCCAGCGCTGCGCCGTTGGCGCAATGCGGGGGCCCTGGAGGCGGAGCTCCCTGCCGAGCAGCCAATGAGCGTGCAGATGGGCGTGGCCGGCCCCGTCCGTCTGCGTCCCGGTGACAGCTCGCGCGTGCTGATGATGGCGGTAAATAGAGGGAGGGCCGGCGAGGGGGGCGGAGGGCCGGCGACGGGGGAGGCTGCCTAGGGGGCAGCTCCGGGAGGAGGTTCGAAAAGGGGGGGCGAGCGGTCCCGGAGACCGTGGCGGCCCCGGGGAGCCGGCTCTTGAGACACGGAGTCCTCCAGTCACGCTGGTCTTCCCCTTTTAAAGAAGCCACCTAAAAAATCTTTTTTTCTTTTTTTCACACACACCGGGTGAGGGGCGACAAAGGCGGCGCGCGCGCCTCGCGGGCGGCAGGGGGCGGGACCGCGGCGCCGGCGGGCCGGGGTGTGGGGGGTGCCCGGGGCGGGGACCGGCGGGAGCGACACCCCGGCTGGGGTGGGCGACGATCGGGGCTGGGAGGGGGTGTGGACCGAGGCCAGGAAGGGCTTTGGGAATGGGAGGAGGAGGAGGAAGGAAGGGTTAGAAGCCAAGGAGAGTGATGGAGTGAGCCCCGAAGCCCGCCGAGGAAAGGCAGGCAGAGCCCGGGCTAGGACATCCAGGGCAGCTCCGGGGTGGGTGGGTGGAGGGGGTGGCAGGGGGATGAGGTCCGGGAAGCCCCCTCCCGGGGGTTGGCAAGAGGGGTCGGCGGGGTTAGGGGTCGGCGGCAGGGTCTGCTGGGCAAGGCTTGGGGCCAAGGGGGTGATGCTGTGATGGTGAATTGGGGACTGGGGCTGAGGGTTGCAGGGGGAGGACCAGAGCCGGGGTAGGAGTTGGGGAAGAGAGAGAGTGATTAAGAGCCCGACGTGACGAGGGTGTGAACTAGGGCTCCCCCCCCCCCAAGCCCCGGAGACATGAGCTGAAGGGCTTCGGAGCGGCGGGCGCCCCCGGGGGTGGGAAGGACCGGCGCGTTCCGAGCGAGGTATGGGTCACGAGGAGGTGGACGCTGGGTGGACATTCTGCAAAGTGCAAGGGAGGAAGGCCGCGGAGACCGTGGACTTGAAACCTGGTGGAGTGTCGGCAATGAGAGCGGCGGTGGAAGCTGCCAGATTGCCGAGAGATGGGCGTTCATAGGACAATTCTGGGGGACCCAAGAGGAATAATAATAATAAATAAATAAAATAAAAGCTGAGGGGAGACCAAGAGAAAGGAAGGGTTCAGGAAGTGATGGGGATCTGGGGAACTGTTTGTGGAAGGTAAAGACAGGGCTCAGAGCAGACGGGAAAGAGGTGCAAGGAAGAAATGGGGCCCCAGGATTTCAAGGATGGACCCGAGAGTAAGGGAAGAGAAAGGGGTTTAGGGAAGCCGGGGGAGTCCTGATGGTGTAGAACTGGGGTGGACTGCACAGGGGCGCAAACCGAGTGTGTAGTAGTGTTGCCATAAGATGCCCCCGAAGGGCTGAAGGTTAGGGCGCAATTGCTGTAGTGAAGGATCCAATGTAGGGGCCCTTCGGTGCGGAAGAGGAGACACCATGGTGAGTGAAACAAGGGTTAAGAGCTGAAAAGTAGGGGCCCAGGTGGGGGTGCAGGAAAGGAGTTCTTTGTTGAGAGAAATGTGTATTGAAATTGTGAGCCCTTTTGTCCCTAAAAGTCGGGAATTTCAGAAACCCCTTCAGGGAATCTTGAATCCAATTTCCCACCTTTCTTTCCTTTCTTTTTTTTCCCCCCTCATTGCTTTTTAAATTCGGCTTTCGCGTCCACTTTGAAAAGATGAGACCCATTTTGGTTCGATTTTGCTCTTGTGTGTTGGATAAAGTGTCATCAGCTGTGGGTGCTGAAAACCTCTTCCTTTTGCAGATGTTGTAACCTTGGGGAAATGGGTTTGTTTATTTACAGTGTGCTCTCTTAATGTGATAGTTGTGGGGTTGTAGCAGGGTTGTTCCTGACAAGTACTGGTCAGGGGGTTTCCTTCCCAGCTTTTCGCTTTCAGTGGATAGTGTGCTGTTGTTGAGATCAAGATGAGAAGCTTTTTGTTTCCATAAATCAGCCAGGTTTCTGCGTAATTGTTTTCAGTGGTTGGAGAATATTGAGAAATGATTTTAGAGAAAGGCAAATGACCAACCAGGGACATGCACTAGGGACAGATTTAAATCAGGACTTTGAGCTGCTTTTAGCTTTGTGTGGGATATTTCATAGTTGAGGGTAGGTAAATCCCCAGTTTTACAGAAAGAGAGGGAGAGTGGCACAGTTGTGGAGGATTCTAGAGAGGTGGACCCATCTTTTAGGTGACAGTCTGAGTTTGTGAGTAATTTTTATGAAAAAAAAAATTCAAGATTATATTACAATCTGTAGTCTTCAACAGCTCCACTGACCCATGTTTTATGATTGTGAATAAAGCCATATTAATTATCTAGAAGCCTTTTAAAACATATTTAATTTATTTCTTTGAGAAAGAAGCAGATACAGAGGGAGAGAGAGAGAGAAAGAATGGGGACACTAGGGCCTCATGTCTGGAGCAGGTTTGCAGTAGCTAATGTGCCACTCTGTGCATTTGTCTTTTTGTGGGTACTGGGGAATCCAACCCAGGCTGTCAGGCTTTGCAAGCAAGTAAGTGCCTTAACCACTGAGTCATTTCCTCAGCCCTCTGGAAGTTTTTGATTTGTAAAACCCTTTTGAAAATTAAGGAGAGATGAGAGATTTGGCTTTTTTCTTTCGTGGTATTGTGTTTCGAGGTACAGTCTCACTCTAGCCCAGGCTGACCTGGAACTTATTCTGTAGTTCCAAGCTGCTCTCAAACCTAGTCAGCCTCCCACTACCTCTGCCTTCTGAATGCTGGGATTAAAGGTGTGCATTACCATGCCCAGCTATGTTTTAAGGACTTTTAAATTATATATTTTTTTATTTATTTGAAAGGGAGAGAGAGAGAGAGAGAGCGTGCCAGGACCTCCAGCCACTGCAAATAAACTCCAAATGCATGCGTCACCTTGTGCAACTGGTTCATCAAACAGAAGACAGACTGCCCTGATAAAGAAAATAATTAAAAGCCAGGTGTGGTACTGGAGGATCGCTGTGAGTTCGAGGCCAGCCTGAGACTGCATAGTGAATTCCAGGTCAGCCTGGACTAGAGTGAGATCATACTTCGAAAAACAAAACAAAAATTTAAAAAATTACTATTTTTAAGCCAGGTGTGTGGTGGCATATACCTTTAATTCCAGCACTTAGGAGGCAAAGGTAGGTAGAAGGATCACTGTGAATTTGAGGCCACCCTGAGACTACATAGTGAATTCTAGTCAGCCTGGTCTAGAGCAAGACCCTGCTTTGAAAAACCAAAAAAAAAAAAAAAAAATATATATATATATATATATATACACACACACACACATACATACATACATACATACACACACATACACACAAAATGCTGTTAATTTTGACAACAGTCTGGAATCATTAGCTTTCAAGATGAACAGTAACTTAGCGTGAGAAACCTATTTCGGCAAGGTGTGTGAGCACATTGCTGCACAGAGGTGCTTGGGCAGATGTTAGCGGATTGTGCTCAATGGAGAGGATTGTTATTTTATTTAATTTATTTTTTTAATCTTTTTTTTTTTTTTTTTTGGTTTTCGAGGTAGGGTCTCACTCTGGCCCAGGCTGACCTGGATTAACTATGTAGTCTCAGGGTGGCCTTGAACTCACGGTGATCCTCCTACCTCTGCCTCCCGAGTGCTGGGATTAAAGGCGTGCGCCACCACGCCCGGCTAGAGGATTGTTATTTTATAATGTAGTTGTCTTTGATGTGAAGTCTTTATTATATACATTATGGTGGATTTTCTTTCTTCCTGCTTCCCTTTCCCCTTCCTTCCCTTAATCTCCCTGTCCTTTCTTTTTCCCTTCCATCTTCCCTCTGCCTTTCCCTCCTTCCTTCTCTCTCTCTTCTTTTCTTTCTCAGTGCCAGGGTTAAACCCAGGGCATCACACAAACTAGACAAGCATTCCACTACAAAGATCACTCCGAGCTCCTCAGTTGATATTTCTAAAAATGGAAATAGGGGCTGGAGAGATGACTCAGCAGTTAAGGCGATTGCCTGCAAAGCCTAAGGACCCAGGTTTGATTCCCTAGTACCTACATAAAGCCAGATATAAAAGGTGGCACATGTGCCTGAAGTTCATTTGCAGTGGCTAGAGGCCTTGGTGCATTCATTCTCTCTCTCTCTCTTTTCATAAATAAATAAAATCATTAGGGGGCTGGAGAGATGGCTTAGCAGTTAAGGTGTATGCTGGCAAAGCCTAAGGACCCAGGTTCAGTTCTCCAGGTTCCATGTAAGCCAGATGCACATGGTGGTGATGCATCTAGAGTTCATTTGCAGTGGCTAGAGGCCCTGGCACGCCTGTTCTCACTCTTTCTCTGTCTCTCCCTTCCTCTGTTTCTAATAAATAAATAAATAAATGGTTTTTAAAAAGATAAAATAATTAAAGAAAAGAAAATTGATGATTTTTTTTTTTTTTTTTTTTTTTGTGGTAGGGTCTCACCCTAGCTCAGGCTGACCTGGAATTCACTATGTAGTCTCAGGGGTGGCCTTGAACTCATGGCAATTCTCCCTCCTACCTCTGCCTGGGATTAAAGGTGTGTGCCACCACGCCCGGCAAAAAATGGATGATCTTTTAACAATATTTTCTATCAACAAGGATTCTAATGTTAAATTTAAGCTCTTTTTTCTTTTGTTCATCAAGTAGAGTTTGTTTACTTATTAATTTGAGACAGGATCTTATGCTGTAGTTCAGCTGGTCTGGAGCTCACAATGTAGTCCAAACTGGCCTTGAACTTTCAGTAATGCTCATACTGGGATTATAGGTTTGAACTACCTTGCCTGGATGTCAAGTAAATTTTTATTTGTTTTACTCTGGTTATAAACCTGTGTGTGTGTGTGTGTGTGTGTGTGTGTGGTTTTTCGAGGTAGGGTCTTACTCTAGCCCAGGCTGACCTGGAATTCACTATGTAGTCTCAGGGTGGCCTCAAACTCATGGCGATCCTCCTACCTCTGCCTCCCGAGTGCTGGGATTAAAGGCATGAGCTACCACGCCTGGCTTATAAACCTTTTTTATAAACCTTTTTTAGAAGAAATATTTATTTATTTGTGCGTGAGAGAAAGAGGCAGATAGAGAATAGGCATGCCAGGGCCTCTAGCCACTTCAAACAAACTCCAGATGCATATACCACCTTGTGCAGCTGGCTTACATGGGGACTGGGGAATTGAACCTGGGTCCATAGGCTTCTCAGGCAAGCATCTTAACCACTAAGCCATCTCTCCAGCTCCATAATCATTTTTAAAACATTTATTTATTTGCAAAAGCAAAGAGAATGAGAGAATGGGCGCACCAGGGCCTCCTCCCTCTCTACAAACAAGCTCCAGATACATGTGCTACTTTGTGCTTCTGGCTTTACGTGGGTACTGGGGAATTGAACCTGGGTCTTTAGGCTTTGCAGGCAAGTAAATCATCTCTTCAGCCCCTGGCTATAATCCTATTGCTAAGCAAAAAACTTTATACTTTCAAAGCTGTGCATGGTAGCACACACCTTTAATCCCAGCACTCGGGGATAGAGCTAGGAGGATTGCTGTGAATTCGAGGCCACACTGAGAATACAGAGTGAATTCCAAGTCAGCCTGGGCTAGAGTGAGACCCTACCTCAAAAAAACAAAATAAAATAAAAAATTATACTTTCAGATTTAAATGAGTAGGTTGTACATAATTAAATGTGTGTGTCTGTGTGTGTGTCTGTGTGTGTGTGTTTCCGGTTTCATAGAGTCTTTGGATGGAAGAGACTTTGAAGGGACCTCTGGTTTATCCTGCAACTTTAGTCAGTATCCCACTTAAATCATCCCAGGTAGATCAAAATTCATCTTATTTTCTCATAACCTTTTAGTGGCAGTGGGGCAGTCTTTATAGATAATCTCTGGCAGCATTTAATTATATTTAATTATTTTCTTTTGTCTTTCTTTCATCTGGCTTACATGGGACCTGGACAATCTAACTAGGGTTCTTAGGCTTTGCCTTAACCGCTAAGCCCGTTTTTGTTTTGTTTTGTTTTGTTTTTGAGGTAATGTTTCACTCTAGCCCAGGGTGGCCTCAAATTCACTGAGATCCTCTTGCCTCTGCCCCCCAAGTGCTGGGATTAAAGGCTTGTGCCATCACACCTGGCCATTGTTTTATTATAAAATTTCTGTGGGCTACAGAGATTTCTCAATGGTTAAGGCATTTGCCTACAAAGTCTAATGACCTGGGTTCAGTTCCCCAATACCCACATAAAGCTAGATGCACAAAGTGGCAATGCATTTGGAGTTTGCAGTGGCTGTAAGCCCTGGCACACCCATTCTCTCTCTCTCTCTCTCTCTCTTTCTGTCTCGCAAATAAATTTTTTTAAAAATTCTGCTTACTGTGGTATTTCTAAAACCTTAGGTCTAGTTTGATGTGATAGCACCCACCTGTAACTCCAGTACTCTGGAGACTGAGGCAGGAAGATCATCAGGTGTTCAAGGCCAATCTAGGCTACATAGTGAGTTTCAGGCAAGTCTAAGCTACAGAAGTGAGATTTTGTCTTAAAAAAAAAAAAAATGAAGGTAGCCGGGCATGGTGGTGCACGCCTTTAATCCCAGCACTCGGGAGGCAGAGGTAGGAGGATCGCCGGGAGTTCAAGGCCACTCTGAAAATACAGAGTGAATTCCAGGTTAGCCTGGGCTAGAGCAAGACCTTACCTTGAAAAACCAAAAAAAAAAAAAAAAAAAAAAAAAAAGGAGCTGGCTTAGTGCTTAAGGCATTTGCCTGCAAAGCCAAAGGACCCAGGTTCGATTCCCCAAAACCCATGTAAGCCAGCTGCACAAGGGGGCACATGCATCTGGACTTCGTTTGCAGTGGCTGGAGGCCCTGACGTGCCCATTCTCTCTCTCTCTCTCAAATAAATAAAGAAAAATAAAATATTTTTAAAAATGAAAACATAAAACAAAAGCTTGGGTTGCAGAGATGGTTCAGTGGTTAAGGCTCTTTCCTGCAAAGCCTAATGACCTGGGTTCGATTCCCTAGTATCCACTTAAAGCCAGATGCATAGTGACACATGCATCTGGAGTTCCTTTGCAGTGGCTGGAGGTCCTGGCTTGCCCCTTCTCTTTCTGTCTTCTTTCTCTGCTTGCAAATAAATTTTAAATAATTTAAAAATAAATAAATAGCCAGTTGTGACACATGCTTTTAATTCTAGCACTTGGAAGGCCGAGGTAGGAGGACTGCCCTGAGTTCAAGGCCACCCTGAGACTACAGAGTGAATTCCAGGTCAACCTGAGCTAGAGTGTGACCCTACCTCGAAAAACCAAAAAAAGAGTTGGGCTTGGTGGCACGTGCCTTTAATCCCAGCACTTAGAAGGCAGATGTAGGAGGATCACCATGAATTCAAGGCCACCCTGAGAATACATAGTGAATTCCAGGTCAGCCTGAGCTAGAGTGAGACCCTACCTTGAAAAACCAAAAAAAAAAAAAAAAAAAAACCTAAATAAATAAATAAAACAAAATCTTCTTAAACTAAAATTGTCTAGTGTGATTGTCACTCATGGACTCCACACGGCACATTGAGAAGCTTACTGTTGTCATTGGGTGTCCTTGGGGTGAACTGACTTATTCAAAGTTACCCCTAAAACACAGGTACAGAGATTTGACAGTTGATAGTCTTTTAGTACAAATACTAATTTTTGTCAATCATTAATGATGGATTTAATCTTTCTTTTGCATGTGCTCTACTACTGAGCTATGCCTTGGGCTCCTCAGTCTTTATTGAAATTCAAAAGAGAGAACTTGGCTAGGTTGTGGGGATGACATTTGGCTTATAGAGGCTGTGCTCTGGTGTGACAGCAACTGGTCACCCCTGCCGGTTTAGCTCATCTCTCTCTAATACTTTTATTTTAATTAATTAATTTATTTGAAAGAGAGAATGAGGCAGAGAGATTGAGAGAGAATGAGCACACCAGAACTCCAGCCACTGCAGATGAACTCCAGACACATGTGCCACTTTGTGCATCTGGCTTACATGGGTCCTGGGGAATCGAACCTGGGTCCTTTGGCTTTGCAGGCAAGTGCCTTAACTGCTAAGCCATTCCTTCAGCCCTTAGTTCATGTCTTAGTGGGTCTTGTTTGCCAGTTTTTTTTTTGTTGTTTGTTTTTTTTTTCGAGTAGGGTTTCACTCTAGCCCCGCCCCCAGGCTGACCTGGAATTCACCATGTAGTCTCAGGGTGGCCTCAAACTCATAGTGATCCTCCACCTCTGCCTCCCAAGTGCTGGGATTAAAGGTGTGCACCACCACGCCTGGCTTTCTTTAAAAAAAAAAAAAAATATTTTAGAGAGAGAGAAAGAGGCAAATGGAGAATGGGCATGCCAGGGCCTTCAGCTGCTGTATTAAACTCCAGATGCATGCGCCACCTTGTGCACCTGGCTTGCATGGGTCCTGGGGAATTGAACCTGGTCCTTTGGCTTCTCAGGCAAACACCTTAACCACTAAGCCATCTCTCCAGCCCTTGCCAGTTCTTAAATGGTCATTGTGCTTATGTTCTGAATATTTCCTTCCTCCCTGTGTTTCTTACTTTCTGTTTTTTTTTTTAATTTTTTTTTTATTTTTAGTTTTTGTGAGGTAGGATCTCACTGTGGTCCAGGCTGACCTGGAATTAACTATGTATTCTCAGGGTGGCCTCAAACTCTTGGTGATCCTCCTACCTCTGCCTCCTGAGTGCTGGGATTAAAGGCGTGTGCCACCATGCCCGGCTTACTTTCTGTTTTGCAGTAGGGTCTCACTTAGCTCAAGCTGGCTTTGAACTTGGGAACATAGCAGGCAGGCTGACCTTGAATTTCTGATCCTTCTGGCCTCTACCTTCTGGTGCTGGGATTATAGACATGTGACATCACCCTGGTCCTTTTCAGTTCCTTTATAACCTGGGACAAGCAAATGAGGTTTATGTATAAAACACAGATTACGTCAAGGTTCTTATGTGCTTTTATTTTTTAATTGTGTGTGTGTGTGTGTATACACGTGCACATGTATGTGTGTAGAGGTCAGGACAACCTGACTGATGTTCAGTCAGTTAAGCTCTTGCTGTGCACCAGTGAGGACCCCAGCTCTGTTTCCCAAACCTTTGTAAAATGCTAGGCATGTCAGCATGTACCTGTATTCCCAGTGCTTAAGTGGAGAAGACAGGCAGATCGCTGAGGACAAGCTGGCTGACCACATTGTGGTGCTGTGGGTACAAGGAGAGATTCTGTTTCAGTAAATGAGGTGGTCAGTGATTGAGGAAGACACCCAACAGCAGCGTCCAGCCTGAGCACACATGGGCACTCACATATATAGACACACATGTACACCACACACATGTGCAAAAATATGTAAAAAACATGAAAGTTGAAAGAAAGAACTACCTCAAAAAAAAAAAAAAAAAACCCAAAACATGAAAGTCATCTGGGCGTGGTGGCATACACCTTTAATCTTAGCACTCTGGAAGCAGAGGTAGGAGGATCTCCATGAGTTCGAGGCCACACTGAAACTACATAGTGAATTCCAGGTTAGCCTGAGCTAGAGCAAGACCCTACCTTGAAAAACAAAACAAAAGGAAAGAAGTTTGGCATATGTTTGCATTTCAAGCACAGGCATGCAAGATTCGATTTAGAAGCCAAGCCTGGAAGTTGCACGCTTGATATCCCAGCACTTGGAAGAATGAGGCAGAAAGATTGCTGCGAGTTTGAAGCCAGCATGAACTACATGAGTTCAGGGGCAGCTTGGGCTACATGGTGAGAGCCTGTCTCAAAACTAAGTGGGGCTTTTTGTTTGTTTGTTTTTTGGTATTTTGAGGCAGGATCTCACTTTAGCCCAGGCTGGCCTTGATCTTATGGTGATTTCTCCCTACTTTAGCCTCCTAGCTGCTGGGATTAAATGCATGAGCCTCCACACCTGGCTAAGAATTTTTTTTCTTAAGTTAGATTTGGAGGGTTTGGTCGTACCATCTGTTTTCTTCAGTACATTCTGGAAAACATTCTTTAACCTGTGAATGACAGATGTATAGGCTCCTCCCATCACATCCTCCTCTGTTAGGCACCCCTCAGCATCTGGCACGTGGGTTCTCTGGCCATGCTAGCTGTTGATGAAGAATGGTGATTGTGTGAGACACCAGAGGCAAGGGTCTTTCAGCATATGACCAAGAGTTACTTGGGTGAAATGCTTTTTTTTTTTTTTTTTTTTATTTATTGGGCTGGGGAGATGGCTCAGCAGTTTTAATTCAAAGCCTAACCATCAGGGCAATGGGGCCAGATGGCTCAGTTTGTTTGCAGTTATGCCCAGTCGTATTCTCTCTCTTCTTGCAAAAAAAAAAAAATACTATTTAAAAATTTGCCAGTCAACCAATCCCAGCACTGGGGAGGCAGTTCAATGAGTCCGAAGCCACCCTGAGACTACATAGTGAATTCCAGGTCAGCCTGGGCCAAAGACCAGATGCAAACAAAAAATAAATAAAAATAATTTTAAATTTTTATTTATTTAGAGAGAGGAGAGAGTGAGTATGGGTGAGCCAGGGTCTCTTGCCCCTATAAATGAACTCCAGACACATTTGCCATTTTGTACATCTGTCTTTACTGTTTTTTTTTTTTACATTTTAAAAATACTTAATTAATTTATTTATTTGAGAGAGAAAGAGGCAGATAGATAGAGGTGCGCCACTAGCCACTGCAAAGGAATTCTAGATACATACACCACCTTGTGCATCTGGCTCGTATGGGTCCTGGGGAATCAAACCTGGCTCCTTTGGCTTTGCAGGCAAATGCCTCAACCACTAAGCCATCTTTCCATCCCCTACATCTGTCTTTATATGGGTCTTGGGGTCAAACCCAGGCTGAGAGGCTTTGCAATCAAGTGCCTTTAACTGCTGAGCCATCTCCCCAGCCCCAAATTCGTATCTTGCCAGTCTTTATGTGGCTCCAAGGAGCTGGCAAATATCTAAGGATGCAGCATTCTGCTTCCAGAATGAGTGAGTGTTGCTTGAGACTCACTCAGATGTGTTTGCCTCACAGTGAGACAGTCAATAGAAATATTAACACTCCATGCCCCTGCCCTTCTAATCCTGGATCTTGAGTTTTTCCCACGGGTATGATTTAAGGCCGTGAACTGAGCTCTTCTCACCTTCGGTCATTCCGGTCTTCATTACGCTGATCAAGGTTTAACCTGCAGAAAGCTGTGTCATTGAAGTCACCGCGCTATTTGTTGCATTCTGACAAACGTGAAATACAGAACTTATGGACTGCTTTGCCTTCCCTCCTCCTTAAGCTTTTATCGAAGCTATGAAATATAGCTTCTTATTAAAGTGTAATAATTAAAACACCTCCCTTTCCTAAAGGATGAGAAAATCACAAATTATTTGGAAAGCATTGTTTCTAGTGGTGCGTTATTGTTTCTGAGACATGGGCAGTTTTTAAGGACTGTAATACTGTTCCTCTTCCATTCACATGTTAATAAAGTCTGGAAAGTAAGGCGCCTCTGGGACATTCAGGCTTGTTTTATTATATGTCAAGTTGTAAACAGCATTCTGTGACAGGTATTTTCTCTCTTTGTCTTCCTTTGAGCTAATTAGTAATTTAGTATCTTTCCCAGCCTGGCTGTGTGAAAGAAAATGCCTGTTACTCTGTAGAGCCTTCCATGTTGCTGGGGCTGGCAAACAATTGAGGGCAGATGTTGGTTAGGACATCGGAAGGATCAGGGATAAAATGTAATTTTTGCATGTTTTGAAAAGGCCTTTGTAAGTATCTCTCCCCTTTCTCCTGTGCCCTCATCAGACACAGGACTGTTAGCGCCTCGTGTAACCCTGCACTTGGTTCAGTTTGATATTTTGTATGCTGTCCTCCCACCCCTATGCTGTGGGATTCGGGGAGGATTAGCAGGGAAGTCTGGCAAGAGTGTAGAGCCCAGGAAGCTGGTCTTCAGTGCTCCTGCCTATTATGAGGAGAGCAGCTTCCAGCTCAGTCTTCAGAGGCTCCCGCCAGCGCTTCTCGCTGGGCCACTGCGTGAAGGGTGGGAGGGCAGCCTCAGGGCTGCTGAGTTGGGACAACGCTTTTATCTGCATCTGCCAAGGAAAGGCAGGCCCTGCCTTTGGATCAGCTTTTTGAGAAGGCAGCAGAGTGACCACATGATAATTGATAGCTTAGCTTTGGCATTTTGTCCCACTGGGGTCCTGTTCTTTCCTTCCTCCTGCTCTGTCTCTCTCTGACACAGGAAGATGTGCAGATGTCACGGCTCCCTCTGATGCACCATGCAGGTGCCTTAAAGAAGCAAGAACATTTGACTTTGAAACAGCCTTGGGACTAGCTTCTATTATGAATATTTTTATTTGAAAATCCAAGAAAGGATAAGTAGAGGTCGATTGATCTATCAGTTTTGACCTAAAACCTTTCTGGAATACCAGATAAACTGAAGTACTTATTTTTGTAGTTATGGATAGTCATTTTATCAGAATAATAAGGTTAAAGCCCTCTTAAAGCTAATTAGATTATCCTTGACAAAGATTGTAACCTGGAGGTGGCCACAAAGAAATCTGGGTAAGAAATTTGTGAAAGCTCAGTTCAGCCATCATTGCTAATGGTGTCCGCGTCTAGCTTTTGATGGGACTCTGCACTCATGAGCGGAGGTCATCTCATTTATGGGCCCACTCATCAAGTACATGGGTCTATATTAGTGTTTTGTCCTTTTATTCCCAGGTAAGGTCTCACTCAAGCCCAGGTTGACTCTCAGAACTCACTCTGTGGTTCCAGGCTGGCCTCAAACTCACTGTGATCCTTCTACGTACCTCTGCCTACCAAATGCTGAGATTAAAGGCATGTGCCACCATTCTCAGCCTTAGTGCTTTGTTTTCTTTCTTTCTTTCTTTCTTTCTTTCTTTCTCTCTTTTTTCTTTTTGTTGTTCGAGGCATGGTGTCAGTGTTGCACGCCTTTAATCCCAGCACTTGGGAGGCAGAGGTGGGAGGATTGCCATGAGTTCAAGGCCACCCTGAGACTACAGAGTGAATTCCAGGTCAGCCCGGGCTAGAGCAAGATCCTTCCTTGAAAAACAAAACAAAACAAAAAAGTATATATGCTTCTGTGAATGTATTCTATATTCATACACTAGAATGAAAAACAGCCAAGCTTGGTGATTCACACTTGTAATCCCAGCATTCCAAAGAATGGTCAGAGGGGAATAGCCATAAGTTTGAGGCTATCCTGAGCCACATAGAAGACCATGCCTTACAAAAACAGAAAAAGGGGAAACATGATTTTTAAAAATATTTTAGTTTTATTTATTTGAGAGAGAGGGGATGGGTGTACCAGGGCCTCCAGCCACTGCAAAAGAACTGCAAATGCATGAGCCTTCTTGTGCTTATATGGGTTCTGGGGAATTGAACCTGGGTCCTTAGGCTTCGCAGGCAAGCACCTTACCACTGAGCCATCTTCCCAGCCCACTCCTTTTTTTTTTTTTTATTTTTTTTAATACCTCATGATCTGGGCTCAGGGGATTCAGGGTAGACATGTCACTTTGCACTGAATGTGTCAGTCCGTTTTTAGCGCTGTGGCATAATGAGCATATTAGCCACAACACCTCCATGGCAGCCAGCCGTCTGCTTGTGAAATCTCACAGAAAGCAGAAAGCTGCTGAGGAGGCTTCGCGAGCAGTTGAAATACATTTGGGGGAAAATAAATTAGAACAAATAAAGTAGAAAAAAATTTCTTCAGAAAGTAATTATTTCACTGTTGGAAACTTTAGAAAAGGCATCTTACCTTGCTTTGTGGATGAGGTGTGGCACTATCATTCCTGAAGAGCTTGAGTTTCTTTTTATATTGTCTTGTCCTTTAAAGAACTTCCAGGTGACCAGGCGTGGTGGCACACACCTTTAATCCCAGCACTCCGGAGGCAGAGGTAGGAGGATCACTGTGAGTTCGAGGTCACCCTGAGACTACATAGTGAATTCCAGGTCAGCCTGAGCTAGAGTGAAACCCTACCTCGAAAAACAAAAAAACAAAAAAACAAACAAAAAAAAATAACAAAAAAAAACTTCCAGGTGGGGCTGGAGAGATGGCTCAGAGGTTAAGGCTCTTGCCTGCAAAGCCTAATGACCCAGGTTTAATTCCCAAGTACCCAGTTAAAGCCAGATGCACAAAGTGGCACATGCATCTGGAGTTTGTTTGCAATGGCTAGAGGCCCTGGCGTGTTTATTCTCATTCTCTCCTCTCTGTCTCTCTCTGCTTGTAAATAAATAAATAAAAATTTCTAAGTGTATTTCTATTTAAGATTATAGACTTGGGTATGTAGCTCAGTGGTAGAACACTTACCCAGCATGCACAAGACTCTGAGCTTAAACCCTAGTACTCATTTAGTGCACCTATTTAAGAATGATGAGTTTCTCACTTTGTAGTAGTATATATTTTCTTTTATAAAAATATTTTTACTGGCTGTGGTGATGTATACCTTTAATCCTAGCACTTGAGAGGCAGAGGTAGGAGGACTGCTGTGAGTTTAGGGCCAGCTTGGGACTATGGAGTGAGTTCCAGGTCAGCCTGGGATAGAGTGAGACCCTAACTTGAAAAAACAAAAATAAAGTTTAAATTTATTTTGAGAGAGAAAGAGAAAAAGAGAGTGAGTATGGGTGCACTAGGCCCTTTTGCTGCTGCAAATGAAATCCAGAATAGGCACCACTTAGTGTACCTGGCTTTGAAGGGGTACTGGGGAATTGAACGTGGTCCAACAGGTTTTACAAGCAAGTGTCTTTAACTGCTGAGCCATTTTCCTAGTCCACATATTTTCTAGTATAAACTATTTTCCCTGTATACTTCTGGTTAAAGAATGTTTTGGGGAGGCCTGGAGAGATGCCTCAGTTGGTAAAATGCTTGCCTTGCAAACATGAGGATCTGAGTTTGACCTCCAGAACCCACTTTAAAAAAAAAAAAGCTGTCTACAGAGGTACAAGTTTGTAATCTCAGCACCTGGGAGGCTGAGATAAATTGGATTCCTGGGGTTCATGGGCCAGTCCAGACTATTCGGCATATTCCTGGTCAAAAAAGGTGAATGGCGCCTGAGAAATGACACTTGAAATTGTCTTCTGGTTTCCACACACACACCCACACCCACATACACATACATATGTATGCACACACATGCATACACAAAAGAATATCTTTTTTAAAAAAGATTTTATTGTTATTTATTTATTTATTAGAGACAGAGATAGAGAAAGAGAGAGAGGGAGAGTGAGAATGTGCATGCTAGGGCCTCTAGCCACTGCAAACGAACTCCAGACGCATGCACCCCCCTTGTGCATCTGGCTTATGTAGGGCCTGGAGAATTGAGCTGTGGTCCTTAGGCTTTGCAGGCAAGCACCTTAACCATTAAGCCATCTCTCCAGCCCAAGAATATCTTTTTGAAACATTGTTTGAGGGCTGGAAAGATGGCTTAATGGTTAAGGCATTTGCCTACAAAGCCTAAGGACCCAAGTTTGATTCCCCAGTACCCATGTAAGCTAGATAGATACACAAGGTGGCACATGTGTCTGGAGTTTGTTTGCAGTGTCTGGAGGCCCTGGTGTATCCATTCTCTCTTTCTCTCTCTCTGCACCCCCAAGATAAATAAATAAAATATTTTTTTAAATTGTTTTAAAAGTCTTCAAAAATAACAAAAGTTTCTATTCCTGCATAGTACTTGTCATGTGAAAGATATTTGGGGGGCTGGAGAGATGGCTTAGCCATTACGGTGCTTGCCTGCAAAGCCTAAGGACCCAGGTTCAATTCCTCAGGAGCCACATAAAGCCAGATGCACAAGGTGGTGTGTGTATCTGGAGTTTGCAGGTCCAGAAGCCCTGGCACACCCATTCTCTCTGTCTCTTTCTCTGTTTGCAAATAAATGAATCAATAAAAATTTAAAGATATTTGGTGAGCTTTTATTGACTAAATTAATGTATGCTGAGTTCAAAATGTTTTCCTGAATTTGTATTTTTGTTTGTTTGTTTGTTTGTTTGTTTTTGTTTTTTGAGGCAGGGTCTCGCTCTTGCTCAGGCTGACCTGGAATTCACTCTGTAGTCTCAGGGTGGCCTCGAACTCACAGCAATCCTCCTACCTCTGCCTCCCAGGTGCTGAGATTAACGGCATGTGCCACCACGCCTAGCTTCTGAATTTGTATTTTGCATTAAAAAATTTATTTATTTATTTATTTATTTATTTGAGATTTATTTATTTATTTGAGAGAGAGAGGGAGGGAATGGATGCGCCAGGGCCTCCAGCCATTGCAAATGAACTCCAGATGCATGCACCACCTTGTGCATCTGGCTTATGTGGGTCCTGGAGAGTCAGCTGGGATCCTTTGGCTTTGCACGCAAATGCTTTAACCACTAAGCCAGCTCTCCAGCCCTGTATTTTTTAATATATATATCATATAATTTTTTGGTTTTTTGAGGTAGGGTCTCACTCTAGCTCAGGCTGACCTGGAATTCACTATGTAGTCTCAGCGTGGCCTCAAACTCATGGCGATCATCCTACCTCTGCCTCACAAGTGCTGAGATTACAGGCATGCCTGGCTAAATATATTTTTCATATATTTTATTTATTTACTTGAGAGAAAGAAAGAGGCAGAGAGAGAGAGAATGGGCATGCCAGGGCCTCCAGCCACTGCAAACAAACTCCAGATGTATGTGCCCCCTAGTGCATCTGGCTTACGTGGGTCCTGGAGAATAGAACCCAGATCCTTTGGCTTCACAGGCAAATGCCTTAACCACTAAACCATCTCTCCAGCCCTCCTGTATTTTGTATTGCAGTGGTGTGTGGGCACAGTCTAACTCTGACTCATGAAACTTCTGCTTGCATCCCCATGTCTATTTTCCTCCCCCATCCCAAAGTCATCTGTCCCCTCTAACATGTCTCATATATGTCTTTGATTTTATATGCATCTTTGTAGAATTCTCTGGTGAAATTGCTGTAGGTCATACTGTGATTTTTACTTTGTTCACTCAGGACTGTTTTGAGATCTATTTCTGCTAGGTGTAGCTTTAGCTAATTGGTCCTAACAGTAGCATGGTATTCCGTGGTGTGCATTGATTCCCATAGCAATGGGTACCTTGGTTACTGTAAACAGAGCTAGCAGTAACAGCCTTGTATCATGCAATATGGGCACATTGGAGAATTTCTGGGCTATAGCTCAGCAATGCTGTTATGGCTTAAGTACTGGTGGGAACTGAATGCTTGCATTGCTTTATAGTCCGCAAGTATTGTGTTCCAATAGCCTCCCCAACACTTGGTATTGTCCACATTTCTAAATTTTTTGTTTGTTTTTAAAAAATGTTTATTTATTTATTTATTTATTTATTTATTTGAGTAAGAGAGAAAGAGGCAGAGAAAGAGAGTGAGAGAGAGGGAAGAAAATGGGCACACCAGGGCCTTTAGCCACTGCAAATGAACACCAGACCCATGTGCCACCTTGTGTATCTGGCTTTATGTGGATGCTAAGGAACTGAACCCAGGTCCTTAGGCTTTGCAGGAAAGCACCTTAACTGATAATCCATCTCTCCAGCACCCCTCACCTTTTTTGAGGCAGGGACTCACTCTAGCCCAGGCTGACCTGTAATTCACTCTGTAGCCCCAGACTGGTCTCAAACTCATGGTTATCCTCCTACCTCAGCCTCCCAAGCGCAGGGACTAATGGGGGTGCCACAATGCCTGGCACACATTTCTAATTTTTGCCATTTAGTAATGTGTCATTTTAACCTTTTAATTCATATATCTAATTATAAAGTGAGATTATTTGTTCATATTTCATTTAATTGCTTCTTCATGTCCTTTGCTTCCTATGTTCTCTTCTTGTACAAAACTAGAAACTATATAAGTATATATGTATGTAGATAATTATAATAGTTCATTAACATGTATTATTATTCTCTATGTATGTGTATATATTTATGTAATCCCTGGTTGACTTTCAACCACCAAAATATAATCTCCGGGCTAGAGAGATGGACTAGTGGTTAAGGTGCCTGCCTGCCAAGCCTAAGAGCGCCCTTTCAATTCTCCAGGTCCCATGTTTAGCCAGATGCAAAAAGTGACACAAGGGTGCAATGCTGCACTTGCCCACAAGGGGGCACACGTGTCTGGAGTTCGTTCACAGCTGCTGAGAGGATGCTGGCACATAGTGTGAATATGAGGCTCCATCCATACAGTATCAGTTTAGTTTTCCTGTATGCTTGCCTCAGACCCCTCCCAACTCCTCAAAGTATGTGTAGATGATATAAGATGTTAAAAAATACTTGTGAGAAGAACTGGAGAGATGGCCCAGTGGTTAAATGCCCAGGTTTGATTCCCCAGAACCCTCATAAAGTTAAAGCACAATGCGGCACATGCATCTGGAGCTCCTTTGTAGCAGCAAGAGGCCCTGGTGTGTCCATTCTCTCTCCCTTCCTCCCCTTCTCTCTTAAATAAATAAAAATTTAAAATTTTAAAAATTTTTGTGAGTTTCATGATCTTGCAACCTCTTCTGCCTCGTGGGTCTGGCCTTTCTTGCCTTGTGCCATTGATTTCTACCAAGTGCATCCAGATGTGACACTTGGCCCCTCTGATTTTCAGAAAGGCCCTATTCATACAGGGCATTGTGGATTTTGTCTACCTAACTAAAGAAAGGAAGCGAAATGGAGGTGGAAAGAGACTTGCTTTGCATCAATGCAGACAATTGCCTCGTAAAGCACCCCCATTCTCAAATGTGGCTCAGCCCTCCTTTGACCTGAGAGCCTCGCCCCCACCTAATCCCAGCTGTGCTCCAGTGTACTACCGTTTCTTTTCTGCTCTGCCTTCTCCTCAGTCTTCTCCCCCACTCCTCTTACAGATAAAACAACAAACTCTTCCCCTTCCTTGTCTACTACAGAGCAGTGTCCCTTTCTTGACAACCATTCTGGAGTCTTGACAGCCATTCTTCAGGGAACCACTAACTCCCAGGGAGACTGGACATGAGAGGTGGGGGGCCCACGCTGAGGGGCATATCTTCACAAAGGAAGTTTTTTCCAAGAGGAATTCTTGTGTTAGCCATTTGGAGGACAAAGTAGAGCCTTTGCCGCCCTGTTACATGACAGCCAAGAACACCAATCAAGTTTTATTCAATTCTGAATAAAGTGTCAGTAATCTAAAACATGATCACATGTATAATTTGTTCAATCATAAACTCTAGTTCCCTTTGCTTAATGCAGTCTCTTTGTATATAGAATCTAAGGATACATACTGCTTCCACAGAGGCCATGCACCCAATTAACACAAAAGAATCATCTCGTGCCACCTTGTACTACTGTGTATTTCATTTAAGCATAAATAATTTTAGCTTTTGATACTTGAGTAGTTTTGGTAGCATGATTTTTAAATTCTGACAATTGCAAATTATACAAAAAGAAAATGTATGATTTTTTAATACCTGAAACAAATACATAGAAGTCCATTTTTTTTTCCAGGAAGAAAACCTTTAATACTTGTATTTATGGCTCAGTCTACCTGCAGATGACTGAGTCTGGTTGCTTTTCGCTGGAAAACAGGTCACTTTTTTTTTTGTTCTTTCTGTTTGTTTGTTTTGTTTTTTTAAGGTAGGGTCTCACTCTAGTCCAGGCTGACCTGTGAAATTCATTGTGTGGTCTCAGGGTGGCCTTGAACTCACAGCGATCCTCCTACCTCTGCCTCCTGAGTGCTGGGGAGTAAAGGCGTGTGCCACCATGCCTGGCGAATTTATCTTTTTTAAAAAGATTTATTTTATTTTATTTATTTGGGAGAGAATGGGCACACCAGGGCCTCTAGCCGCTGTAAATAATCTCCAGATGTATGTGCCATTTTGTTTACATTGGTACTAGGGAATTGAACCTTGGTCATCCTTAGGCTTCGTAGGCAAGCACCTTGACTGCTAAGTCATCTCTCAGCCCATTTTTTTTTTTTCTTAGTAAAAATCAGAAAAGGGGGATTTATTCACTGTGGCCATATTGGGAAAGAGACAAAAAGAAATCCAGTGACCCTCCAGTCCATCTTTGAGGTCCTAACTTAAGATTTGGGTTTAAGTAGAGGGCCGGACATATACATAGCTAAGCCATCCTGATCAGAGTGTCCTCCTTTCTGTCATTTGCTGGGCAGTAGTCTCTCCCGTAAGGTGATCTGACCAATTGCCAGTCAGCATTATGTGAAATCTCTCCGGGAGGGGGGGGCGAAGGGAAGACAAGTTTTCCCTCTGCCTGGCACTAGGCTTTGGCCTTTTCTTTCTCACAGAATGAGGTTCCTGGGGAAATTCCACTTCCCACTACGTAGCTGTCCTCAGATTCACAGAGACCCTCATACCTCTGCCTCCCGAGTGGTGGGATTAAATGCATGCGTCACCATACCCGGCTTTTAATTTTTGTGTGTGTGGGTGGGAGTGGAGGTTGAGGTAGGCTCTCACTTTAGCCCAGGCTGACCTGAAATTCACTATGTAGTCTCAGGCTGACCTCAAACTCATTGTGATCCCCTACCTCTGCCTCCCGAGTGCTGGGATTAAAGACATCATGCCTGGCCCCATTTCTTTTTTTAAAAAAAATATTTTATTTATTTATTTATTTATTTTGAGAGAGAGATGAGGAAGAGAGAGAAAGAGAATGGGTGCACCAGGGCTTCTAGCCACTGCAAACAAACTCCAGATGCATGCACCACCTTGTGCATCTGGCTTTATGTGGGTACTGGGGAATCGAATCTGGGTCCTTTGGCTTCACAGGCAAGTTTCTTAATTGCTAAACCATCTTTCCAGTCCCTCATTTCTTTTTTTGTTTTTGTTTTTTTCGAGGTAGGGTCTCACTCTAGTTCGGGCGGACCTGGAATTCACTATGTAGTCTCAGGGTATCCTTGAACTCACAGTGATCCTCCTACCTCTACCTCCCGTGGGCTGGGATTAAAGGCGTGTGCCACCACACTCAGCTCCCCCATTTCTTTATAACCTCTTGGCATTACTTAATTCAGAAGGGCTGGCACAAGCAATTCTATCTTGATTGGTGATTCAGGGTTGTGCCATAAAGCCTAGGCTGGCCTCAGAATCCTCCTGCTTCAGCTTCCCAGGTGCTGGGTAATTATAGGTAAAGTGCTTCCATGCCGAGTGTGGGGTTTTTTCACTCTTTTAATTTCACCTTTGAAGCGTTGTAGGGTGTTTACTGTATACTGATCCACTTTTGAATTTATAAATAAAATTCATGAAATTGATTTTTTTTCTTGCCATGTATCAGCCCAGGCTTATTGATTTTTTTCCCCCTCTTAGGTAATAAAGAGGAAACACAGTCAATGATTGTGGATTAATATGGAAGAAGATGGAAAAAACTTGTTTGATGGGTAAGAGATGAAACTCTACTAAGACCTTATTAATGAAAGCAGTTGGTAATAGCATCATATATGGCCAGTGTGCAACATTACGATCCTGTTAGGGTTAGTGCTCAGCCATGATCTGTCCTATCTTCTTCTCAACCTCACTTGTATCCTTTTAACTTGTGCATGTTTCCTTTTTCTGTTATGTTTGTGTATATATGTGGCATATGCACATGTCTGTGCTCCTGTGGCTCCCCTGTGGTGGCCAGTGAAACATCTGGTGTCCATTGCTCTGCTGACCATTCTTATGTAAAACGGGGCTGGGGAAATGGTTTAGGGGTTAAGGCATTTGCCTGCGAAGCCTAAGAATCCTGGTTTGATTACCCAGGACCCACTATACCAGATGCACAAGGGGGTGCATGCATCTGGAGTTCACTTGCAGTGGCTGGAAGCCCTGGCGTGCCCATTCGCTCTTCTCTCTGCCTCTTCCTCTTTCTCTCACAAATAAATAAGTAAAATAGCTTTAAAAAAAAAAAAAAAAGAATACTAAAACAGCCAGGTATGGGGGTGCACACCTTTAATCCAGCTCTGAGAGTCTGAGGTGAGTAATTGTCCAAGCAGGGTGTGTTGACATACGCCTTTAATCCCAGCACTAGGGAGGCTGAGGTAAGAGGATTGCCATGAGTTTGAGGCCAGCCTGAAGCTACAGAGTGAGTTCCTGGTCAGGTTGGGCTAGAGTGAGACCCTACCTCGGAAAAAAAAAAAAAAAAAAAAAAAGAGTAATTATCTGGCTGGAGAGATGGCTTAGCAGTTAAGGCACTTGCCTGAGAAGCCTAAGGACCCAAGTTCAATTACCCAGAACTCACATAAGCCAGATGCACATGGTGGCATATGTGTCTGGAGTGGCTAGAGGCCCTGATACACCCATTTTCTCTTATAAATAAATAAATAAGAATAATTATCCACCCTTCCCCCCCCAAAATACTCCCAGATGCTGTGATATTAGGTTCGTCATGGGAGCATTGTTCATTTGAGCTAATGCAGATGTATGTCAGGTAATAAGCAAATAACAATCCACAGAAATCTCAATAAAAGTGTTATGAAATATAGAGCAAGACCATACCTTAAAAAAAAAAAAAATAGCCGGGCGTGGTGGCGCACGCCTTTAATCCCAGTACTCGGGAGGCAGAGGTAGGAGGATCACCGAGAGTTCGAGGCCACCCTGAGACTACATAGTGAATTCCAGGTCAGCCTGGATCAGAGTGAGACCCTACCTCGAAAAACCAAAAAAAAAAAAAAAAAAACCAGCCGGGCACGCATGCCTTTAATCCCAGTACTCGGGAGGCAAAGGTAGGAAGATCACCAAGAGTTCGAGGCCATCTGAGACTACATAGTGAATTCCAGGTCAGTCTGAGCTAGAGTGAGACCCTACCTTGAAACACACACAAGTCTGGAGATATGACCTATAATGGTTAAGGCAGTTTATTTAATTTTTATTTATTTATTTGAGAAAGAGAGAGGAAGAGGCAGAGAGAAAGAGAGAATGGGTGTTCCAGGGCCTCCAGCCACTGCAAATAAACTCCAGACACATGTGCCCCCTTCTACATTTGGCTTATGTGGGTCCTGGGGATTGAACCGGAGTCCTTAGGCTTTGCAGGCAAACGCCTTAACCGCTAAGCCATTTCCCCAGCCCTACTTTTTTACTTTTATTTTTTGTTTTTTTGACATAGGGTTTTGCTTTAACCCAAGCTGTCCTGTAATTCACTATGTAGTCTCCAACTCACAGTGATCCTGCTGCCTCTACCTCCTGAGTGCCAGGATTAAAGGTGTGTACCACCATGCCCTGCTTTACTTTTTTTTTTTTCAAGGTAGGGTCTCTCTAGCTCAGGCTGACCTGGAACTCACTATGTAGTCTCAGGGTGGCCTCGAACTCAGGGCAATCCTCCTACACCTGCCTCTTGAATGCTGGGATTAAAGGCGTGCGCCACCACGCCCGGCTTGCTTTACTTTTTGTTTTGAAACAGGGTGCTACTAAGTGGTCCAGGCTGACCTGCCCTAGCTTCACAGGTAGCTGGCCATTGTAGGCCTGCAACACCAAGAATGGCCGTGTATCTCTTTAAGTGTGGGGGAAATGGTGATGCGAGATGATTCCTCATGAACTCTTTTTCCTGACTGTGCCTGAGCACGGCTGTTTTGTTTCATTACAAATTGTTTGTAGCAGATAGAGATCACCTAAATTAGCTAAAGACCAGCACCTTTTTTGAAGGGATTGAGGTGCATTGATTTGTAGACTGCCATTTAGCTGCTATTCATAGAAGCGAGCAGATTGAAAGATTCAGTGCAGTAGTCTGGAACTGGTCACTAATGGGAAACTGTTCTTTTGTCCTGTTTTAAATAATATTTGAATGACACCCAGCAGAAAGTTGTGCAGAAGGAGAAAAGCCAGGAGAAAGGTGACTTATGGGTCTTATAATTAGAACATCACTTATGAGTGATGGTCTGCACAGTAAATGAACGTTAACTGTCAACATTTGTCCGTGCAGTGGACGGAGTAGTAGTATGTGGTTTTTATTCTGGGGTTTGTCTTGTCAGAGAGAAGCACTGGCTTTTTCTATTTTTCTCCAATTGTCAGTTTCCTTCCTGTTGAGATTAATGTTAGAGGACAAAGAGTGAATGATATTGAAAGTAGCAATATGCTCGTAGAACGTCTCGGTTTTGCTTTAATTGCATCTCTGAGTAGGGAGTGATGTTTTCTATTTTCTCCATTAAAAAAAAATTATTTATTTATTTGCAAGCAGAGAGAGAGAGTGAGATAGAAAGAAGAGAGAGAGAGAATGGGTGCACCACGACCAACGAACTCCAGACTATGCACCCCTTGTGCATCTGGCTTACGTGGGTCCTGGGGAATCAAACCTGGGTCCTTTGGCTTCACAGGCAAGCACCTTAACCATTAAGCCATCTCTCCAGCCCTCCATCTTTTTTTTTTTTTTTTAATGCCAAAGCCTTCTGTTCTTTGAGAATCTCTTCTGAATGTTGATGCAGTATCTTAGCATATATTCCCCTTAGTAATACCTAAAAGAGGAGTTCGGGATGCACAGACGCCTTGAGGTGCTGATAAGGTTAGCACTGTTTTCTAAACAGGACTGAAATGTTTTTCTTCCCACCCTCATTCACACAGGAGTGTGCAATAAGCTTTCCGAAGATTGCATAACATGAAACTGAGTGCATGTAGAAACTAAGGAACCCATCTGGCTTACATGGGTACTGGGGAATCAAACCTGGGTCCTTAGGCTTCACAGGGAAGTGCACTAACTGCTAAGCCATCTCTCCACCCTCCATCGGAACATTTTCAGTACAGATGCAATTTGCCTTTCAAATGTTTTTGATCTGCACTTGGTTGGATTTGTGTGTGTGGAAACCATGTACTATGGTTTTTCCCATCACTGTGCTTTTTTCCTAAATATACATATTTATGATGCCAATTAATTTGCATATTTGGCCCAGAAAGAGATCAGCAACATAACTAATAATAAATTTAAATTCCTTAATAGAAGTTATATGAATTTGATTTCTCTCTATGAGCATATCTGGTTGCAGTGCACTCGCCCTTTTTTGGTGTGAGTGGGTATTGTTTGTAGTGTATGTGTACATGTGGTATATGCACAAATGTGTGCACATGTGCTTGCTCCATGCACATGCGTGCAAGGGCTAGAGGGAGATGGTGGCTGTCTTCCTCTCTCGTTCTGTCTCATTTTCTTGAGACAGGATCTCTCAACCTGGAGCTTCTCATTTTTCAATTAGTTGACTGACCAGCTGGCCCTGGTCATCCTCCTGTCTCCACCCTCATCAGCAGCACTAGGGTTGCAGGCATGAGTGGTCATGCCAATACATGAGTCCTGGGCAAAGCATCCTTACCTGCTGAGCCATCACCCCAGTCCTCCCTCACCCTTCTTGCATGAAGGGCGATAGCAGTACCTGTGTTGTGAGTTGGGGGCATGAGTGACATCTGCATGGTGAGGTAATGTTAGGCCACTACTGACTTCTAGTGGTGCCTGAGGAGTGGGGTCACAGAGCCAATGCTATGTCACCAGACTGCAGGTAATCAGAACTTGATGACGTGAAACCTTGGCTGAGGGGTGACCCTATGCAAAGATGTGAGGGATAAATATGAGTCACTTTCAGAAAGAGTTGGGGGGTCAGGGTGGTGATGTGTGGTGAGTGTCTAGCTGGGGCTGTCAGGGAACGAGGAGTGAGAGCTGGGCTAGAGAGGAGAGAAGAGAATGGGACTGTGAAAGACTTGATGAACCATGAACCATGCTGAGGAGTTTGAACCTCATCCCCTGGGTAGTGAGAGTGGCCCATTCGGATTTGAGATTGGTTGCAGATCTGCTAACAGACAGCTCAGCAATGTGGGCTACAGTGCTGTGAGTAATGGTGGACCACACTACATTAGAAGAAGCAGTGAGTGGGGCTGGAGGGAGCTTTTTTTTTTTTTTTTTTTTTTTTTTTTTTTGAGAGAGAGTCAGAGAGAGAGAGAATGGGCGCACCAGCAGCCTCCCAGCCACTGTGAACGAACCCCAGATGCATGCATCCCCTTGTGGGCAGGTGTGGCATTGCACCTTTGAGTCACTGCATCTGGCAAACCGTGGGACCTGGAGAATCGAACAGGTGTTTTTAGGCCTAGCAGGCAGTCGCCTTAACCGCTAAGCCATCTCTCCAGCTGGGGATGACTGTGGACTTCTGATCCTCCTAGACAAATACATCCTTTAGAAAATGATCACGGAGTGCTGGAGAGATGGCTTAGCACTTAAGGTGTTTGCCTGTGAAGCCTAAAGACCCATGTTTGAATCCTCAGATCCCATATAAGCCAGACAGTTGGGCTTGCCTCAAAAAAAATATAAGAATACAAGAAATAATCACTGAGCCCTGGTTGTTGTGTGTTGTCGTTGTCGTTTTTTTTTTTTTTGTTTTTTTTTTTTCAAAGTAGGGTCTCACTCTAGCCCAGGATGACCTGGAAATTCACTGTGTAGTTCCATGCTGGCCTCAAACTCACAGCAATCCTATCTCTGCCTCCCAAGTGCTAGGATTTAAGACTTTTTGTTTTTGTTTTGTTTTTTAACATTTTAAAAATTATTTATTTATTTATTTATTTATTTATTTATTTATTTATTTATTTGAGAGAGAGAGAAAAAGACAGAGAGAGAGAGAGAAAGAGAGAGAATGGGCGCACCAGAGCCTCTAGTCATTGCAAACAAATTCCAGATGCATATGCCCCCTTGTGCATCTGGCTTACCAGGGTTTTGGAGAGTTGAACAGGGATCCTTTGGCTTTGCAGGCTAAGCCATTTGTCCAGCCTGATTTTTGTTTTTTTAAGGTAGGGTTTTGCTTTATCTCAGGCTGACCTGGAATCCACTACGTAGTCTCAGGGTGGCCAAAAACTCATGGCAATCCTCCTACCTCTGCTTCCCCAGTGCTGGGATTAAAGGTGTGTGCCACCATGCTCAACCAAAAACAACTATATTTTTAAATTTTTATTTATTTATTTATTAGAGACAGAGAGAGTGAAAATAGACATGCCAGGGCCTCTAGCCACTGCAAACGAACTCCAGACGCATGCACCACCATGTGTATCTGGCTTACATGGGATCTGGAGAATTGAACCTCAGTCCTTGGGCTTTGCAGACAAGCGCCTTAAGTGCTAAGCCATCTCTCCAGCCCCTGAGCCCCTGTTTTTGTTTTTTATTTGAGGTACTGTTTTCAGCACTTTAAGGGACAACTGTGACCAAAATAGAACTGCCTTCCCTCCTGGAGCTTCCAATCTAGCTTTACTTGTCTATTTTGACAAGTAAATATATACTGTGTTTAGAAAGTGGCAATTGTAGGGGTTGGACAGGTGGCTCAGAGGTTGCGGCACTTGCCTGCAAAGCCTAAGGACCTAAGTTTGATTCCGCAGTACCCACGTAAAGCCAGATGCACAAGGTGGTGCATGCTCCTGGAGTTTGTTTGCAGTGGCCCATTCTCTCTCTCTCTTTCTGAGGTAGAGTCTCACTCTAGTCCAGGCTGACCTGGAATTCACTATATAGCTTCAGGGTGGCTTTGAACTCATGGCGATCCTCCTACCTCTGCCTCCCAAGTATTGGGATTATAGGAGTGCACCACCTCGCCTGGCTTCTCTGCCTCTCTCGATTTGCCTCTTTCTCTCAAATAAATAAACAAATACATTTTTTAAATTGAAAAGAAAGTGGTAAAATGATGCAGGATGCTGAGTGGCAAACAGTTTTACTTAGAGTAGCCAGGGAAGCTTCACCGAGAATGTAGCCTCTGAGCATGCCTGTGAAAGAAGTGAGGAAGGCAGCCATGTGGATTGGGGGGGGGGGGCAGGCAGGGTGGCCCTTGGGTGGAGGAGGAGGCTGGGAATGGAGGTCAGAGATAAGTAGTTCTAAGCTTTTAGTGTCTTTTTGGTCAGTGTCAAGATGTGAAGAAGAAGAGATGGCATGGTAGTGCATGCCTGTAACCCTGGCACTGAGGGCAGAGGCAGGAGGGTCATCTGGACTGTCTCAGCCCCCACCCCTTCCCCCCAAGAAAAGGTGATGGAGAGAAACAGAGCCATAAGGCAGAATTGGTAAGATCTGGGGCCTGGTGGAGTATGGGAGGAGGTGAAGGGAGTGTTGGTCACTGAGAGAACACAGCGATCTCTGAACATGAACACTAACATCATTTAGGAGAATAAAGCAGCTGGAGCCGCAAATTCAGATGCTATTACCATGGAAATCTCTCTTTCATTGCAACCCTGGGGAAGAGGTAATACTGATTACACCCATTGTGAAGGGGAAAGTCTCACCACAGAATGGGTTGTCCTCCCATTTTGGTGGGTCTCTAATTAGGGACAGACTTGACTGCTCAGGAGCCAGGATGCCTGAGTGATGGGCCTAGATGTGGGCAGAGCCCATAGGGATACTGAAAGCTGCTCCCTGCTCCATGGATCACATAAGCTGCTCCCTGATATCTCCCCGCCCCCAATTTCTCTCTCATACACCCACACCATTTCCATTTGCCTTTATTCTCAGGGTTTACCATGGCATTAATGTAGGTGCATAGCATAGTGGCTGCTGTGATAGAACTCATGACGCTGCATCTGTACTGAACGTGGCTTCAGTAGACTCATCATCCGTTAAAGCTTCACTTACTGATGAACTGTGCGGGGTCTCTGTGTGAGGCCTGGGTTGCAGAGATGACAATGACATCATCATTATTCCAAGGTCTCAAGGACTTCAAAGTTGAATTAATGCTTGGTCTGGCGGTGCACACTTGTAATCTTAGCACTTGAGAGGCTGAGACAGGAAGATCATGACTTTGAGGAAAGCCTTAGATACACAACATTATGGCTAAAAGAAAACAGGGATTATAGTTATGCATGCCATAAAACTGGGTGTGAAGAAGCCTAGGATACCAAGCAAGATCCCAAATGCTCTAGGCTAACTGAGGCACACGCTGAAGAGGGGACATCTAAACCCATGGCTTTTTCCATTTTCTGCCTAGTGTGTGTGTAACCCTCCTTCTCTCTCTTCTTCCTTCTTCCTTCCTCCTCTGTGCTTGAGCATGAACCTAGGTCTTTTGAATGCTGTGCCTTGAGCCATACCTGAGTCTATTTTTTATTTATTTGAGAGCAGAGAGAAAGAGGTAGGGGAGAAAATGGGAGCACCAGTGTCTCTTGCTGCTGCACACGAACTCCAGACCCATGTGCTACTTTGTGCGTCTGGTTTTACACAAGGAATTGAACCCAGATAGCAGGCTTTGCAAGCCAGAGCATTTAACCACTGAACCATCTCCCCAGCCCTGAGGAAAACTTTTTTTGTTTGTTTGTTTTTTGTTTTGGTTTTTCGAGGTAGGGTCTCACTCTGGTCCAGGCTGACCTGGAATTCACTTTGTATTCTCAGGGTGGCCTCGAACTCACATCGATCCTCTTATCTTTGTCTCCCAAATGCTGGGATTAAAGGTGTGTGCCACCACGCCTGGCCTCTAGGAAAACTATTTTAAAAAAAATATTTTACCAGCTGGGCGTGGTGGCGCACACCTTTAATCTCAGCACTCAGGAGGAATAGGTAGGAGGATCGCCATGAGTTCGAGGCCACCCTGAGACTACGTAGTGAATTCCAGGTCAGCCTGAGCTGGAGTGAGACCCTACCTCAAAAAAAAAAAAAAAAGCATAGAAAGCAAAACTATTGTTTTCAGACTTTATAAAACTTTCTCTTCCAACTGGGACTGTTAGGTTTCAGGTCTTTTTACAGTGAGGTACAAAGAGGGTTGAAAGGAGATTACTGTCAGATGATCTGTTCAATACAAATTTCATTAGGTCCTTTGTGTATTTTTCCCTTTGTATGTGATTCTCTCCATTTTTAGCTTTTGGGCAGATGGGTAAATATGCCTTGAGGCCACCTGTCACTCTAGCGCTGAGATGAATAAAACAACCAGTTGAAGATGTGCTGTAGAAAGCCACACCTGATCCCTTGTGGTTCAAGATGACAGTCACTGACCAGCAGTGGCTGTCCAGCCAGCATGTCCCCGCCATCTGTACACCCTGGCCTGTGATTTGTAGCCGCAGACTCACTCCCATGTTTCAAACTCAGCACAGCGTGCACGTGCCATCCTCTCTTCAGAAAGAAACACTGAGGGGCTCACCACAGGCCCCTCGGTTTAGCTTTCACTGTGATTCTCCAAGTCCCCGTGGCGCTGGATCATCTGAAGCTGCACTTCAGTGTGTCTTCAAAGTATTGCTTTTGTAAATTCTTCTTCATTTATCTCTGTTCAGCTTGCTGCCCAGCAGCTATACAGGCGTACCGAATTTCAGAAAGCATGCTTGAGCGAGCTGCTGAGGTGTCGGCACTCACTAATGTTACAGGCTCTGCAAGTTTTCACTTGTGCATACAGAGGGGGCTCGGAAAGAAGATAGTTTAAATCACAAACCTTGAACTCTTTTTTTTTTTTTTTTCCCGAGGTAGAGTCTCACTCTATCCCAGGCTGACCTGGAATTCACTCTGTATTCTCAGGGTGGCCTCAAACTCTCAGTGATCCTCCTACCTCTGCCTCCCAAGTGCTGGGATTAAATGTGTGCACCACCATGCCCGGGCTACAAACCTGGAACTCTTTTATTTTATTTTTTTCGAGGTAGGGTCTCACTCTGGTCCAGGCTGACCTGGAATTAACTATGTAGTCTCAGGGTGGCCTCAAACTCGCAGCGATCCTCCTACCTCTGCCTCCCGAGTGCCGGGATTAAAGGCATGCACCACCACGTCCGGCTAAACCTGGAACTCTTAAATGGCATAATCAGGTTGTGTGGAACTCAGTGGTTGGATTTCTTTCTTTCTTTTTTTTTTTTTCCTAAGGTAGAATCTCACTCTAACCCAGGCTGACCTGCAATTCACTATGTAGTCTCAGGGTGGCCTCAGAGTCACGGGGATCCTCCTACCTCTGTTTCTCGAATGCTGGGATTAAAGTTGTGTGCCACCATGCCCAGCTAGTGCTTGGATTTTTTATAATAATTTTAATACTATCTATCTATCTATCTATCTATCTATCTATCTATCTATCTATCTATCTATTTATTTGAGATAGGGAAAGAGGCAGAGTGAGAGAGAGAGAGAATGGGCACACCAGGATTTTCAGCCAGTGCAAACGAACTCCAGATGCATGAGCCACCTTGTGCATCTGGCTTACATGGGTACTGGGGAATCAAACCGAGGTCCTTTGGCTTTGCAGGCAAGCGCCTTACCTACTAAGGCATCTCTTCAGCCCTGGTTGGATTTTATTTGAAGAGAACTAGTAGGAGCCAAGAGTAATAATTTGCCCAGAAATAATCTGTACACTACCTATGTATTTGACCAGTGGGAAGAGAAGTTTGTAAGAGTTCACTGAGAGGGTCTAGTCACAAGTTCAGCTTTGGTAGCAGGATCATCTTGTGATCTGGAGGAAGTCATCTGGTCACTATGTAATAACTAGTTTTTCTTTTGTGAAATATTATTTATGGGGCTGGAGAGACGGCTTAGCAGTTATGGCACTTACCTGCGAAGCCTAAGGACCCAGGTTTGGCCCTTCAGAACCCACATAAACCAGATGCACAAGATGATGCATGCACACAAGGTTGCTCATGTGCACAAGATGGTGCATGTGTCTGGAGTTCGATTGCAGTGGCTAGAGACCCTGGTGTGCCAATTCTCTCTTTCCCTCTCTCTCTCATAAATAAAATAAATTTTAAAAAATTAAAATGTTATTTGTTTGTCTATCAGAGAGAGAGCCTGTTGCTGCTGCCAAGGAACTCCAGAAATATGGACCACCTTGTGCATCTGACTTTACACGAGCACTGGGGAATCAAACCCAGGCCTTAGGCTTTGCAGACATGTGTTTTAACCTCTGAGCCATCCCAATTTCTCAAGCTCCAAATATATGTTAGTCTTTGCTTTAATCATTTTGTATCTAGTAGCTAATTTAATATATATATTAATCTGATGTAGTAGAAATATTATTATTTCAATTTTGTGAATTAAGGAAACTGAAGTCCAGAGAGTTCTAATAAAGAGAAGCTAGAATTCTACCCCAGGCAGGTTGGATTGCCTTTTTACCATTATGCTGAACTGCCTTCCATTTTATTTGTAAGTGACAGATTAAAAATGTCTATATTAGGGGGCTGGAGAGATGGCTTAGCGGTTAAGGTGCTTGCCTACAAAGGCTAACAACCCAAATTCGATTCCCTAGTACCCATGTAAAACCAGATGCACAGAGTGGCACATACACTTGGAGTTCCCTTGCAGTGGCTGGAGGCTCTGGTGTGCCCATTCTTTCTGTCTCTCTTCTCTCTTTTTCTCTCCTTGCTTGCAAATAAATAAATAAATAGAAATAGTTTTTTTAAATTCTAGGGCTGGAGAGATGGCTTAGCAATTAAGGTGTTTGCCTACAAAGCCAAAGGATTCAGGTTTGGTTCCACAGGACCAGGACCCATATAAGCCAGATGCACAAGGGGGTGCATGCATCTGGAGTTCCTTTACAGTGGCTAGAGGCTCTGGTGCACCCATTCTCTCTCTCTCTCTCTCTCCCTATCTATTTCTCTCTCTCAAATAAATAATAAATAAATTAAAATTAAAAATTAAAAAAAAATTATAGGGCTGGAGAGATGGTTTAGGGTTAAGGCGTTTGCCTGCAAAGCCAAAGGACCCTGGTTTGATTCTCCAGGACTCACTTAAGCCAGATGCACAAGGGGGCGCATGCATCTGGAATTTGTTTGCAGTGGCTAGATGCCCTGGAACTGCCATTCTTTCCCCTCCCCCCCGCCTCTTTCTCTCAAATAAATAAATAAAATATATATTTTTAAAATTATAATCCAGGCGTGGTGGCACACGCCTTTAATCCCAGCACTTGGGAGGCAGAGGTAGGAGGATCACCATGAGTTCAAGGCCACCCTGAGACTGCAGAGTGAATTCCAGGTCAGTCCGGGCTAGAGTGAGACCCTACCTCAAAAAAAAAAAAAAAAAAATCTACATGCAACTGGAGTTCATTTGCAGTGGCTGGAGGCCCTGGCGTGCCAGGGTGAGGAAAAAACCTTACCAATGGTACAAACCTCATGTGCTGGACGATGAACAGCCCAGGAGCCAGAAAAGAGGGAAAAGCCCATACCCTCCAGCAGCCAGACTTTTAATTTTGGGCCCAGGGTTGAATTCCCAGAAAGTACTTTTGTTTTTTTTTTTGTTTTTTTTTTTTTGAGGTAGGGTCTCGCTCTAGCCCAGGCTGACCTGGAATTCACTATGTAGTCTCAGGATGGCCTCGAACTTATGATCCTCCTACCTCTGCCTCCCGAGTGCTGGGATTAAAGGTGTGTGTCACCATGCCCAGCTCCCCAGAAAGTATTTTTAATGAGGAAATAGTACTATACAAAAGAAAATTGTGGACTACATAGTGAATTCCAGTGAAACCCTACCTCAAAAAAAAAAAAAAAAAAAAAAAAAAACCAAGCTGGGCATGGTGGCACACGCCTTTAATCCCAGCACTCAGGAGGCAGAGGTAGGAGGATCGCCATGAGTTCAAGGCCACCCTGAGAGTACAGAGTGAATTCCAGGTCAGCCTGAACTAGAGTAAAACCCTACCTTGGGGAAAAAAAAAAGAAAGAAAAAAAGAAAAGAAAAAGAAAATTGTGGCAGAGGACCCAGCACTAATGCTCCAGCTTGCTGTGGAAAGCTCTGTTCTAGGGTTGGGATCAGTTGTGGAACCAGAAGGTAAAAAGAATCTCTAAGGTTGGCCCTGCCCTCCCTCCCTCCCTCTTCTCTCCCTTCCTTTATTTATTTATTTATTTATTTATTTTTTTGAGGTAGGGTCTCACTCTGATCCAGGCTGACCTGGAATTAACTATGTAGTCTCAGGGTGGCCTCGAACTCATGGCAATCCTCCTACCTCTGCCTCCTAAGGGCTGGGATTAAAGGCGTGTGCCACTTCACCCGGCTTTTTATTTTATTTTATTTATTTTTTTAATTATTATTTTTTTAATGACACCTTCTATACTTACATACAGAAACCATATATTTCCCTCCCCTCCCCCATTCCACTTTAGAAAACCATCATATCCCCTCCCTCTCTCCATTAGTCTTTCTTTTAATTTGATGTCATCATCTTTTTCTTCTATTTTGAGGGTTTTGCACAAGTATGATTTTTTTATTATTCATGAAACAATAAAATCTATTCATTCTAAAAACCACTTTTATTTTATGGGGCTGGAGAGATGTATCAGTGGTTGAAGTTGCTTGCTTACAAGCCTTGACAGCCTGGATTTGATTCCCTAGGACCCATGTAGAGCCAGATACACAAGTCGTTCATGCATCTGGAGTTTGTTTGCACTAGCAGGAGGCCCTAATGTGCTAATAATCGTCCTCTCTTCCCAAATAAATATTAAAATAAAAAACACTTTTGTTTCAAAGTAATAAGATAATTTGATTTGAAACTTGTTCCTGGGTGTTTTTTACTTAATGGATATTTTAAATGATTTTTTAAATTTTAAGTTATTTGAGAGCGTGAGAGAGGTAAAGAGGCAGACAGAGGAAGAGAGAGAGAGGGAATGGGCATACCACGGCCTCCAGCCACTGCAAATGAACTCCAGATGCAAGTGCCTTAACCACTAAGTCATCTCCCCAGCTGGATTTTTTTTTTTTTTTTTTTTGAGGTAGGGTCTCGTTTTAGCCCAGGCTGAACTGGAATTCACTATGTAGTCTCAGGGTGGCCTTGAACTCACGGCAATCCTCCTACCTTTGCCTCCTGAGTACTGACTGGGATTAAAGGCGTGCGCCACCACACCTGGCTTTAGCTCTGTTTTTTTTTTTTTCAGTTTTTCGAGGTAGGGTCTCACTGTAGCTCAGGCAGACCTGGAATTCACTATGTAGTCTCAGGGTGACCTTGAAGTCATGGTGATCCGCTGTCTCCCAAGTGCTGGGATTAAAAGCCAGGCTTCAGCTCTGTTTATTATATGTTTTATTTAATGTATTTTTATCAGTTACCATTCAAAGCAACTGTGTTAATATATACTAAATATATGCTAAACCTATATACAATGAAAAAGCTACCTAAATTTCAGCCAGGCAGAGGTAGGAGGGTTGCTGTGAGTTCGAGGCCACCCTGAGAATACAGCATGAATTCCAGGTCAGCCTGAGCTAGAGTGAGACCCTATCTTGAAAAACCAAAAAAAAAAAAAAAAAAAAAAGGTTCCTAAGTTTCACAAAGAATTCAACCAATACTTTTTTAAAGCACATTAAATTATATTGATTTTAATCACGTCTCAGCCTTTTGGCTAAGATCAAGTGTAAATTATATTGATTTTAAAGTACGTTAAATTATATTGAATATATTAATAATACTCCATAAACAGTAGCATTCATATCAATTGTTTTATGCTGCTCTTGTCATTTCATTGAGTCTGTTTTTTTGGGGGTGGAGTTTGAGGTAGGGTCTCGCTCTAGTCCGGGTTGACCTGGAATTCATTGAAGCCACGACACCTGGTTTCAATAAGTCTTGCTGGTATTGCCTCCATCCATGTCTGTGTCCCCAGGGCCTGTGCAGAGCTGAGCTGCCTGCTGCGCTTCCGATTCCCTGGCCACCTACCAACATCTGGGTCCCGGACCCTGTCCGCCTTAATTTTTTTTTTTTTTTTTTTTTTTTTTTGGTTTTGCGAGGTAGGGTCTCACTCTGGTCCAGGCTGACCTGGAATTCACTATGTAGTCTCAGGGTGGCCTCAAACTCACAGCAATCCTCCTACCTCTGCTTCCCGAGTGCTGGGATTAAAGGCGTGCGCCACCACGCCCGGCCTTATTTTTTTTAAACAGGGTCTCACTGAACCTGGAATTTGGTGATGGGGCTGCTATCTCGCCATCAAGTACTGGTGGTCCTCTGGTGTCTGCTTCTCCAGCACTGGGATTACAGACACCCCCACCCCGGCTTTTACACAGGGTCTGGGGGTCCAACCCCAGGGTCTTACACTTCTATAGCCAGCACTTTAGTGACTGAGCCATCTTCCCAGCCCCTGAATCCTTTCTTTTTAAGGCTGAATGATATCCCATTGTATGTGTGCATCAGATTTTCTTTATTCATCAGTTCGTCCATTGATGGATATTGTAGTGGCTTTTATCTCTTGAGTGCTGTAAATATTACTGCTATGGACGTTGGTGCAAATATGTCTTTGAGACTCAGCCTCAATTCTTTCAGAGCTTGAAATCTTGTTTCAATCTCATGTTCCCCTGACATGTGCCTGAAGAACAGTGGTATAACACACTGCTCCCTCCTGTTTTCATATTTTAAATATTTTTATTTATTTGAGAGAGAGAGAGAGGCAGACACAGAGAGAAAGACAGAGACTGAATGGGCACACCAGGGCCTCTAGCCACTGCAAATGAACTCCAGACACATGCACCTTACGCATCTGGCTTATGTGAGTCCTGGGGAATCAACCTTGGTCTTTTGGCTTTGCAGGCAAGCACCTTAACAGCTAAGGCATCTCTCCAGCCCTCTCTCCCGTTTTCAGTGGCGTCTCTAACTCTGCTCTGTTGGGAGAGACGGAGACAAGTCTCTCCAGCTGGCTTCCCTGGCAAGCCAGAATGTTGGAGGTACATGCCACTTGTAGAAACCAACTGCTGTGAGTTTTCTACCACTTTTGTTCCATTCTTTTTGTCTTAATTTTTTTAATTAACTATGTGCATGTGTGTATGAGTAGGAATGTGCGTGCCACAGTGCACATGTGGAGATCAGAGGACAGCTTGGGGATAGGTCCTGACCTTCCTCCTCATCTTGAGAAAGTCTCGTGTTCTCACTACTCTGGCCTCTTGGCTTCTCTGTTCTCCTGTGTCCCTTCTCACCATAGGTCACTAGGATTATGGAAGCCTGCCACAGCTTCCAGCTTTTTTTTTTTTGTTTTGTTTTTTTTTTTTCGAGGTAGGGTCTCACTCTGGTCCAGGCTGACCTGGAATTAACTATGTAGTCTCTATGAACTCTCGGCGATCCTCCTACCTCTGCCTCCCGAGTGCTGGGATTAAAGGCGTGCGCCACCACGCCCAGCAGCTTCCAGCTTTTATGTGTAGTCTGGGGACCCAAATTTAGGTACTCAGGGTTGTGCAGCAAGCCCTTTATCCACGGAGCAATCTAATTTATCTGGGAGCCTCTTTTTTGGTTTTAAAATGGCCTGAGTGCTATCCTTGTAATTGGAAGAGGTTGTTTGGTGAGATTCTGTGCAAAGTATTTCCCATCAAAGTGGATTATGCAGAATTCTGGTCCTGGGCTGATGGGAGAGTTGTGGAAATGAGAAGTCCAGGGAATGGGAGTGTTTCAGTTAGTTCAGACAGGACCCCATGCGTATTTATTGGTCAGGGCATCTTATTTCCGGGCTTTGGGTACTGTCTTGTAAAGTTTTAGTGTTCCTTATGAGCCAAAAGAATTTTTTTTTCTTTCTTCCGTTTGCTTCAAGCTTACTCTCCCTAGTCCTGTTAACTTCCTCCTTACCTACTCAATTGTGTTGTCGCATAAACTCTTCCAGCCCTCCTCTCCCCTTAGCTTGCCCTGAGGTTCTTAAAACAACAGTTGTGTGTACATCTCAGAGCCTTCCATTTTCCATACTTGAGGAACCTAGCAAAACTAAATTGCAATCAAGTTGTCTTTCAGGGCTGCGTTTCAGAATCTTGTGATGGGGATGTTGATGGAATGAGCATTATTCTCAGTTGGCTGAAGCCTCTTGCATTCTGAATGTGTATTTGTCATCCTTCCATCCATCCATCCATCCGTCCATCCATCCATCCATCGGGCCCTATGAAATCTCTGCTTCTCTGAGAAAAGCCAGATAAATGTAAGACACAGCAGCCCTAAGGATCTCCCGCAGTGGTGAGCAGAGACTGCAGTGGTGAGCAGAGACTACAGTGGAGACTGTACTGGTGATTCAGGCTTCAAACAATCTGTCTCCCCAGGAATAGCCATTACCACCACTTTCCTTTGTTCCTTTGGGCCCATCTCCCCTATTTCTACTGTTAGATTTTCTCCCTCATTTCTTTCTCTCTCTCTCTCTCTTTTAATTTTTTGGTTTATTGAGGTAGGGTCTCATTCAAGTCCAAGCTGACCTGGAATTCACCGTGTAGTCTCAGGCTGGCCTCAAACTCATGATAATCCTCCTACCTCTGCCTCCCGAGTGCTGGGATTAAAGGTGTGCACCACCATGCCTGGTTACATTTCTTTCTTTCTTTTTTTAAAATTTTTATTTGTTTGCAAGGAGGGGAGGGAGAGAATGAGTATGCCAGGGTCTGTAGCTACTGCAAACAAACTGTATCCGGTTTTACCTGGGCACTGGTGAATTGAACTCAGGTCTTTAGGCTTTGCAAGCAAACACCTTAACCGCTGAGCCATCTCCCCAGCTCTATTTCTCTCTTTTTTAAAAAAAATTAATTGATTAGAGAGAGAGGAAGAAGCAGATAGAGAGGATGGCATGCTGGGGCCTCTAGCCACTGCAAAGGAACTCCTCTCTTTTTCCCTTCCTCAAATAAATAAATAAGTAAGAAAAAATATTTAAAAAGGAAAAAATGCATGGGCCTGAACTTATGTATTAGCAGTTGATTATATGTCTGCCTTAATGGGAGCTTTGAGGTCTTAATTTAATAGTAGGACTGACTAGCAGGCCAGGAAGGCTGGTGTTTTAAAGCAGGTGTCCCCGTGCTGGGATTAGCAGGGTTTAAGGACAAGCAGAGCATTGCCTGGTGTGCAGTGGCCCTCTTTGTGGTGAGCCTGTTTTATTCCTGCACAAGTAAGAGCCCAGTCCCCTCACCTCGTGCGCCTGCTCAATAGAGTTGAGCTCCCACAAGTAGCACTTCTGCATTATCCTTATGCAAGAGATGAGAGTTCATGCACAGGTCAGTCTTTGAAACGCCTTCTATGCTTTATGTGAAAGAAGGCCCCTTTTATGTTTTTGCTACACAGCACATTCTCTTAGAGCATAAGTGTTCATGCGCATACCCCATTGGAGAGTGGCCTGAGACTGATTTTGTTGGACTGTAGTAAGTATTCAGTGTGCATCCCCCCAATGGGGACTGAGCTGAGGCGAATTTTGCCTCTTTAATTCAACTGCGTTTTAGGATATGATGAGTTTGCTTTGAACATATCAATAGGAGGACTGTTGCTCTCTTGCTCTGTGCTGCTATTAAGTGATAAAGTCCCAAGAAAAGTAGAATATATTAGAGAAAATCTGTTAATTTGTTTTGAAACGATAGTGCCTTTTCTTGTTTTTAATATTAAAGTATTCTCATTGTCTGAAAATACTGTGTGTGTGTGTGTGTGTGTGTGTGTGTGTGTGTGTGTGTGGTGTATGTGGTGCATGGTGTGTGCATGTGTAGGTGCTGTCATGGCACCCTGGAGGCAAAAGGCCATGTCCCCTTCTGACCCTTGCCCGGCTGTTTTCTCCCTGAGGTGGGATCTCTGCCTCATCCCAGAGCTTGTCCTTCATGGTCCTCTGCTCTCTGCTCCCCACAACATCTGAGTTCACAAGTGTGTGTGGCCTTTCCCAGCTGTTCTGTGGGTTCTGGAGTATTGAACTTGGGGCATCTCATGTCCCTTCAGGCCCTCATGCTTTTACCCTCTCTCTCTTCTCTCTTTTCTCCGTTCTTCCTTCATCCCGCCCCTCCTCCTTCAGGGAGCTTGACTGGGTGTTGAGAGAATAACTTTACTGAGCAATAAGATGAAATAATGTTAGGAGTTGTCCATGAGGGAAAGAAAGATTTCTTGAGAGCTGGGGAGTTAGTCCATGCATTCACTTCCAAGGAGAGTTTTTGGGAGTGGCCCCTGGGAAGAAGAACAGAAATTGCCTTGGAATTGCCTTGGTTGATAAGAAATGTCCATAGTCTGTGGAATTGCCATTCTACAATAAGCTGAAGAGTTGAAGAGGTCTGCACTTTGCCACTCAAAAGTGTACAAAGGAGGATGAGGAGAGCACTCTCTTTGCAATGGTGTGTGCCATTAAAATATAACTTTTTGGTGACTGGACAGATGGCTTAGTAGTAAAGGTACTTGCCTGAGTAGCCTAAGGACCCAGGTTCAATTCCCCAGTATTTACATAAGCCAGATACACATAGTGGCGCATGCATCTAGAGTTCATTTGCAGTGACTAGCAACCCTGGTGTGTCCATTCTCTCTGTGTGTGTCTCTCTCAAATAAATAAATAAAATATCTTAAAAAATAAAAAAGAATATAACTTCTTTTTCAATATTTATTTATTTGAGAGAAAAGGAAGCAGATAGAGACATTGTTGTAGGGCTGGAGAGATGGCTTAGCAGTTGAGGTGCTTGCCTGTGAAGCCTCTCCAGATCCCACATTAGCCAGACACACAAAAGGTGAGGCAGGTGCAAGGTCACACATGACCACTAGGTGGCACAAGTGTCTGGAGTTCAATTGTAGTGAATGAGGCCCTGGCACACCAATTCTCTTTCTCTGTTTCTCTCTCTTAAAAAATGAAATAAAATTTAAAAATAATAAAAAAATTGTTGTGGGGCTGTAGAAATGGCTTAGCAGTTAAAGGTGATTGCCTGCAAAGCCAAAGGACCCAGGTTCTATTCCCCAGACCCCTGTACAAGGTAGCACATGCTTCTGGAGTTCATCTGCAGTGGCTAGAAGTCCTGGCATACCCATTCTCTCTCTATGTCTCTCTCCCCCTTCCTCTCTCTGCCTCTTTCTCTCTCTCAAATAAATAATTAATTGTTGTGCCACTGTTTGCTGAGCACAGGGACACTTAGAAAGCTATGAGATGAACTCCTCTCCATCAGGATTATTGGAATTGCTGAGAAAGGAGAAGAATGTCTTATTTAAAAAAACAAAAAACAAAAGCATTTATTTGCATGTATGTGTGTGTGTCCATGCATGCAAGCCAGAGTCTCTTGCCACTGCAAACAAGTGCCAGATGCTTTTAGGTGCTTTTACCACTTTTTGTTTTGTTTTGTTTTTTTGAGGTAGGGTCTCACTTTAGCTCAGGCTGACCTGGAATTCACTCTGTAGTCCCATGTTGGCCTCAAACTCACGGTGATCCTCCTACCTCTGTCTCCCCAGTGCTGGGATTAAAGGCGTGCACCACCACACCCGGCTCGAGCCTCAGTTCTTTTGGCAGGATTACTAGATGGGTGAGGTTGCTGTGAAACCTACCACAGGACTGGAGCTAAAGGTGTCTGTGGCCACGCCCAGATCATTACATGGGTTTTAGGGATAAAACTCAGACCATCTTAGGCTCTCATGCAGGCACGTCAAGCACACCCATGAACCATTTTCCCAATCCTTGGCTTATTTGTTTTTTGGGCAACATCTCATGCAGCCTAAACTGGCCTTGAACTTTTGACCCTCCTGCCTCTACCCTCCAAGTGTTGGGTTTCCAGGCATGCACCACCACACCTGCGGATGTATATCATCTTGCCAGAGGTGAGGAAGGTAGGAGATAGTCTACAGGCAGAGCAAGCTTGTCTCTGTCACTCTCTGTATCTCTAGGTAGAAGACACTTGAGAATACGGAGCAAGAGGAGGCAGCAAACACGCAGCAGAGAGTGACAGCAGGGAGGGCTTGGACTCTACTCTTGGTCTGACTGTGATAAGGAAAGTTGGTATTTGATGTAGAGCAAAGCATTGTACTCACTTTCTGTCAGATGACAAGTGTCAAAACATGTGTCATTTTCCTGCATCCTGGCAGGAATGGACTCTTCCCATGGCGAGCTAGTGCTGTAAGCTGGCCCACTGCCTGACCAGTCCTCACTCTAGGAAAATGGGAAAGAGGGGCAAAGAAAAAGCCTGCAGTGCGGAGGCTGCACCCCATTCAAAACTCACCCCGTCCCCACTTAGCCCATGGCTTCTGACCTTCACTACACCTACCCTTTCTCAGTGAGTCTCTGGACTTTTAGTAGGTTTCTTTCTCTTTCTTTTTTTCTTTCTTTCTTTCTTTCTTTCTTTCTTTCTTTCTTTCTTTCTCTTTCTTTCTTCTTTCTTTCTTCTTTCTTTCTTTCTTTCTTTCTTTCTTTCTTTCTTTCTTTCTTTCTTTCTTTCTTTCTTTCTTTCTTTCTTATCTTTCTCTTTTTTTCAAGGTAGGATCTTGCTGTAGCCCAGGCTCACCTGGAATTTACTGAGTAGTCTCAGGGTAGCCTCGAACTCATAGCGATCCTACATAGTCTACAGGCAGAGCAAGCTTGTCTCTGTCACTCTCTGTATCTCTAGGTAGAAGACACTTGAGAATACGGAGCAAGAGGAGGCAGCAAACACGCAGCAGAGAGTGACAGCAGGGAGGGCTTGGACTCTACTCTTGGTCTGACTGTGATAAGGAAAGTTGGTATTTGATGTAGAGCAAAGCATTGTACTCACTTTCTGTCAGATGACAAGTGTCAAAACATGTGTCATTTTCCTGCATCCTGGCAGGAATGGACTCTTCCCATGGCGAGCTAGTGCTGTAAGCTGGCCCACTGCCTGACCAGTCCTCACTCCAGGAAAATGGGAAAGAGGGGCAAAGAAAAAGCCTGCAGTGCGGAGGCTGCACCCCATTCAAAACTCACCCTGTCCCCACTTAGCCCATGGCTTCTGACCTTCACTACACCTACCCTTTCTCAGTGAGTCTCTGGACTTTTAGTAGGTTTCTTTCTCTTTCTTTTTTTCTTTCTCTTTCTTTCTTTCTTTCTTTCTTTCTTTCTTTCTTTCTTTCTTTCTTTCTTTCTTTCTTTCTTTCTTTCTTTCTTTCTTTCTTTCTATCTTTCTCTTTTTTTCAAGGTAGGATCTTGCTGTAGCCCAGGCTCACCTGGAATTTACTGAGTAGTCTCAGGGTAGCCTCGAACTCATAGCGATCCTACCTCTGCCTCCCTAGTGCTGGGATTAAAAATGTATGCCACCACACCTGGCTGTTTCTTCTTCTTCTTCTTCTTCTTCTTTTTGGTTTTTCAAGGTAGGGTTTTACTGTAGCCCAGGCTGACCTGGAATTCACTATGTAGTCTCAGGTTGGCCTTGAATTCACAGTAATCCTCCTACCTTTGCCTCCAGACTGCTGGGATTAAAAGCCTGCCCCACCACACCCAGCAGGCAGTTTTTTTTTTTTAATTGTGTATGTGTGTGTGTGTGTGTGTATGCCACCACACCAGACACCAGAGTTTCTTGCCATTGAAAAACGAACGTGGACCCATGTGCCATCTTTTGCATCTAGCTTTATACAGGTGCTGAGGAATCAAGCCTGGGCCAGCAAGCTTTTGCAAAAAGCACCTTTAACTGTTGAGCCATCTCCACACCCCTAAGTTTTGGTTTCTATTTTAGCCATAAATATAGGGCTCCCAAGTGCTGGAATTCAAGGTGTACACCACCATCCCCAGCCTTCTACCTTGTTTTTGAAAACCCTTTTTCTGTTTGTTGATTTCCTTATCTGTTCGAGACTAGCTGGTACTCTGTTTCCTAGGCAGGCCTCAAACTCACTATACAGGATCCTGCTGCCTCAGCCATCACTTGAGGCTAAAAGCCTTTTTACAGCTTCATATGGTTTATGCCTTTAATCCCGGCAGAGGTAGGAGAATCCCTGTGAGTTCGAGGCCACCCTAAGACTACATAGTGAATTCTAGATCAGCCTGAGCTACAGTGAGACCCTGCCTCGGAAAAGAAAAAAAAAAAAAAGAAAGAAAACACAATAAAAGCCTTTTTACTTATTTTTCAAGGGAGGATCTCACTCTCTAACCCAGGCTAGCCTAGAAATTCACTCTGTATTCTCAGGCTGGCCTCAAACTCCTGGCGATCCTCCTACTTCTGCCTCCCCAAGTGCTGGGATTAAAGGACACACCTGGCTAAAATCCTTTTTAGCTGTCTATTTATAGTAAATTAAATGTTTTTAGATCTTGGAAATAAAATGTTAATAATAACTAAATTTGGAACCAGGCATGATGCACATGCCTTTAATCCCAGCACTGGGGAGGCTGAGGTAGCAGGATCATTGTAAGTTCAAGGCTGGACTGAGACTACATAGTGAGTTCTAGAGTGAGACCCTACCTTAAAAACAAAAAACAAAAAAATTAAATTCAGGCTGGAGAGATGGTTTAGCAGTTAAGGTGCTTGCCTGTAAAGCCCAAGGTCCCAGGTTCAGTTCCCCAGTACTCACTTAAATACAGATGCACAAGGTGCCACGTGCATCTGGAGTTCATTTGCAGTGGCTAGAGGCTCTGGTGCACCTTCTTATTTTCTCTCTCTCTTTGCCTCGCTCTCTCAAGTAAATAAATAAAGAAAATGTTAATAAAGCTAAATTCATTTTGACACATATTTACAAAAACTGTCTTCACTGTGTTTCTTCAAGGTGTCTGCATGTCTTGTGCAGATGCAATTCTGAATACATTTAGCAAGTGGAAGGGTTAAAATACCCAGCGCATCGCATATGGCAGTGAGCGGAATCACAGATGTTGATGATACCCGTAATTAGTATTCTTTTATGTAAATGAAGGCTGTCAGCGTGTTACCATAGTGCCTACTCTCTCTGAAGCTGGAATTTACGCCACTGGTCTCACCAATAGCAAGCAGGATTATTCCCCGGTCCTTAGAGAAGAACTGAGGGAAATAATCAATAGAGAGGAAATAGAGATCGCCTTACAGTAGAGTCCATATGCTTTTTCCTGTCTTGTTTTTGTTGAAATTTTACTTCTGGTGATGCAGAAATGGGTTGCTTGAAAATAATAGGAATAGCCGGGCATGGTGGTGCATGCTTTTATTCCCAGCACTCAGGAGGCAGAGGTAGGAGGATCGCCGTGAGTTCGAGGCCACCCTGAGAATACACAGTGAATTCCAGGTCAGCCTGGGCTAGAGTGAGACCCTACCTCAAAAATAAATAAATAAATAAATAAATAATGTGATAAATTCTTATGAGAGCAAAAGGCAAAATTGAAAATATCTCATTATCTTTATATTTGCTACTTAGGGACATCTACAGTGGAATATTAAATCTGATTATTAGGTCTAATTGGTAACTTCTGGGCTTTTTCCTTTTCTCTCCTCCATTCCCGTAGTGGCGAGGGATCACAACCAGGGCCCTAGGATTCTAATCAGACTGCTCAGCCACACCAACAGGCCTTGACTGAATTTAAAATAAATAAATAAATAAAAGTATGGGGCTTGGGGTGGTAGCTCACATCCATAATCCTAGCATTTAGATGCTGAGGCAGGAGAATCAAAGTGAGTTCAAGGCCAGCCTGGGATAAGAAAAGATGCACAAAGTGACACATGCATCTGGAGTTCATTTGCAGTTGCTAGAGGCCCTGGTGCACCCATTCTCTCTCTCTATCTGCTCTCTCTCAAATAAATATATATATATATTTAAAAAATTGTGCTAGTTTCCTTGTTTAATGGGTGCACCAGGTCCTCCAACTGCTGCAAACAAACTCCAGACACATGCTCCACCTTATGTATCTGGCCCATGTGGGTCCTGAAGAATCAAACCTAGGTCCTTTGGCTTTGCAGGCAAATGCCTTAACCACTAAGCCATATCTCCAGCTACCTACCCCCTCCTTTTTTTTTTTTTCGAGGTAGGGTCTCACTCTAGCCCAGGCTGACCTGGAATTCACTCTGTATTCTCAGGGTGGCCTTGAACTCGTGGCAATCCTCTTAACTCTGCCTCTTGAGTGTTGGGATTAAAGGTGTGCCCCACCACACCCAGCTTGCCCTCCCTTTCTTTGAGGTAGGGTCTCACTCTAGTTTAGGCTGACCTGGAACTCGCTCTGTAGTTCCAGGCTGGCCTCAAATTCGTGGTGATCCTACCTCTGCCTCCCAAGTGCTGGAATTAAAGGCATTTAGCCACCTGGCTAAAATCTAACATTTTGTTGAGTTTGTTTTCCCCATATGCAGATCAATCCATTATAATGAATGGCTGATCAACTTAATAATGTAGAACCATTTAAACCTAGTCCTGTTTCCCAGTCATACTCCGAGTTTATCTGTTGTGGGTATTGGGTGCCTGTCACAGTGGATAATGTATGTATTAAGTGGAAATTGAGAATTATTTTGACCTGTTAAGGATATGATGAGAAGATGCAGATGTCAGAAAAATATAAAGTAGAATCCCCCTTTCTGTTGGTGGACATTCAGCCTGCTCTGGAGTGGAGCGGTCAGTGTGAGGTAAGTCGAACACATTCTTTCTGGAGCTACGATGAGGTGTTCCTTTTAGCCTCTGTCTTGTGTGTTGTTTAAGGTAGCTCATTCTTTTGTGTCACTTTGGAAGATTTGCATTTCATGTCACATAGGTTTTTCTCTTGAGAAGCTCTCTGCCTAGCTTAGATCACTGGTGAAGTACAAAGTAGCCCTGTTTTCCTGAGTGGATTTGCTCTGCCAATGGCAGGTTAGTGAGTCACCAGGACAGGTTTGTGATGGGAAGAGGGCTGTGCATGAACAGCAGGTTCATAGGTGAAGTTAGGGTAAAATTTCCAGAGCACCCTTTCCACTTGACAGGTCTCCACAGAAGGGATATGGAGGGTGTTTTTTGTTTGTTTGTTTTGGTTTGTTTTTTCTTTTTTGAGGTAGGGTCTCCCTCTAGCTCAGGATGACCTGGAATTCACTATGTAGTCTCAGGGTGGCCTTGAACTCACAGCAATTCTCCTACCTCTGCCTCCCCAGTGCTGGGATTAAAGATGTGTGCTACCACGCCTGGCTAAAAAATAATGATCTTTTTTTGATTTCTGTGGGTTCTTCATCCCTAATTTAATGGATTGATAAATGGTTCCAGGTTTTAATGTTCAGAACACTTATCCCCAGAGCTTATTTCAAATGGAGATTTGAAACCTTTTTAGAGTCTGATTTAGGGGCTAGAGAGATGGCTCAGTAGCTAAAAGCAGACAATTGCTTGTAAATTCAGGCAGCCCACATTCGAGTTCTGATACTCTTTGCAGTGGCAGAAGGCCCGGATATTTTGGTTGTTGTTGTTGTTTATTTTTTATTTATTTGAGAGCGAAAGACAGAGAGAGAAAGAGGCAGATGGAGAGAGAATGGGTGTGTCAGGGCTTCCAGCCACTGCAAACGAACTCCAGATGTATGTGCCACCTTGTGCATCTGGCTTACGTGGGTCCTGGGGAATCAAGCTTTGATCCAGGGTCCTTAGGCTTCACAGGCAAGTGCTTAACCACTAAGCCATCTATCCAGGCCCATTGGCCCTGATTTTTAAAAATGTATTTTTTATTTATTTATTTATTTGAGAGAGAGAGAGAGAAAGAGAAAGAGGCAGATAAAGAGCGAGAGAATGGGTGTGGCAGGGCCTCTTGCCACTGTAAACAAACCCAGACACATGTGTCACCTTATGCATCTGGCTTTAGGCGGGTACTGGGGAATCTAACCCAGGTCCTTAGGCTTTGCAGGCAAGCACCTTAATCACTAAACCGTCTCTCCAGCCCCTGCATTTTGTTTGTTTGTTGATTTTTGTTATTTTTTTGAGGTAGGGTGTCAGTCTAGCTCAGGAGGGCATGGAACTTAGAATGATCCTCCTACCTCTGCCTCCAGAGTGCTGGGATCAGTCAGGCCCAGCCTGACTTCTTAAAATATTTTATTTATTTATTTGTGAGAGACAGAGTAAGGCAGAGAGAGAATGAGTGCACCCAGGGCTCTAGCCATTGCAAATGAACTCCAGATGCATGCACCACCTTGTGCATCTGGCTTTATGTGGTACTGGGGAAATGAACCTGGGTCCTTTGGCTTTGCAGGCAAGTGCCTTAACTGTTATGCCATCTCACCCACCTCTGATATTAATTTTTTTTTTAGGGAGGGTTTTACTCTAGCCTAGGGTGACCTGGAATTCACTATATAGTCTCAGGCTTGCATTGAACTCACCACAAGCCTCCTACTTCTGCTGCTGGAAGGATGTGCAGACACCATGCCTGGCTTCTGATATTTTTTAAAAGGAAACAAAAATACTTTGTATGTTACTATTGTTTTAAAAAGTCTTTTGGGGGCTGGGGAGATGGCTTAGCAGTTAAGGTCCTTGCTTGCAAAGCCAAAGGATCAAGGTTCGATTCCCAAGACCCACATAAGCCAGATGCACAAGATGATACGTGCATCTGGAGTTTGTTTGCAGCAGCTGGAGGCCCTGGCGTGCCTATTCTCTCTCTCTCTCTCTCTGCTTCTCTCCCTGCTCTCTTTCTCAAATAAATAATAAGTAAATAAGTAAGTAAATAAATAAATAAATTTTTTTAAAAGTCTTTTGGGCTGGGTGTGGTGGTGCACGCCTTTAACCCCAGCATTTGGGAGGCAGAGGTAGGAGGATCACCATGAGCTAAAGGCTACCCTCAGACTACATAGTGGAGTCCAGGTCAGCCTGGGCTAGAGGGAGACCCTACCTGAAAAAAAAGTCTTTTGATGACATCATCTAGCTAATGTGTTGCTTTTTTCTGACTCCATGTGGTTGGGTTAAACATTGTAATTCCAGAAGCCACTTCACCTTTTGTCACAAATAGGAGTTATCTACTTCTTTATCCTTGTGGTGAAGGTGAAAGATTTCCCACCCTTTCTACAAGATCTAAATGTCTCCTTCAAAAAGGACACAAATCAAGTGTTACTTCAGTTGAAGCTCTGAGCTCTACCGCCCTGGGTATCTTCAACTCGTTGCTTTGTAGTGGACTTTTCCTTGTCTACCTTATCTGTACAGCCTGCTGCAATCAACCTGAGATTGTTTTGTTTTTTGAAGTAAGAGTCTCTCTCACGCTGGTATGTGAAACACCATAAAGTTTCAACTTCCAAAGGAACTTGATTTTTTTAATATTTCATTTTATCTACTTATTTATGAGAGAGAGGGGGGGGGAGAGAGAATGGGCACACCATGGCCTCTAGCCACTGCAAACAAACTCCAGATGCACACACCACCTAGTGTGCCTGGCTTCATGTGGGTCCTGGGGGAATCGAACTTGGGTCTTGAGGCTTACAGGCTAGAGCTTTACCGGCTAAGCAATCACTCCAGCCCCCAAAGGGACTTGAAAAGGAACCGATTTTAAAGTAAAAATGAATGAATCTTGAGCCGAAAGCCAATGGCATCCTTTCTCCTAGGAGAACATGTTGTTGAAATTGTCTTGTGTTTGCTTTTCCTCTCTCCGGGGCTTTGGCGGGCCAGGTTAGGAGCGGGGCGACTGCGCTGAGACATGGAGAGATGCAAACATGCGGGGCGCTTACGGCTCGCCCAGGACCACTCCATCCTGAACCCGCAGAAGTGGTGCTGTCGGGAGTGCGCCACCACCGAGTCGGTGTGGGCCTGCCTCAAGTGCTCGCACGTGGCCTGCGGCCGCTACATGGAGGACCACGCCCTGAAACACTTTGAAGAGACCGGACACCCGCTGGCCATGGAGGTCCGCGACCTCTACGTGTTCTGCTACCTGTGCCAGGACTACGTGCTCAATGACAACCCGGAGGGGGACCTGAAGCTGCTGAGAAGCTCCCTCCTGGCGGTCCGCGGCCAGAAGCAGGACCTGCCCGTGCGGCGCGGGCGGACGTTGCGGTCCACGGCCTCGGGGGAGGACGCGGTCCCGCCGCAGCGCGCGCGCACTCCTCCGGGCCCGCCGCAGATGCTCGCGGCCCTGCGCTACCGCCGCCAGCGCCTGCTGGCCAAGGCGCTGCGCCTGTGGTTCGCGCGCAGCTCGCGGGGCCGGGCGAGGCTGGAGCAGCAGCGCCGCGAGGAGGCGCTCGAGCGCAAGAAGGAGGCGGCGCGGCTGCGGCGGCGCGAGGTGAAGCGGCGGCTGCTGCAGGAGCTGGCCAGCGCGCCCCCGCGCAAGAGCGCGCGCCTGCTGCTGCACGCGCCCGCGCCCGGCCCCGTCTCGGCCGCGCGCCCCGCCCTCGCTACCTCCCGCCGCGCGCCCGCCGCCCAGCTCAAGGCGCGCCGCCTGCCGGCCGTGGCCCCGGGCGTCACGGGCCTGCGCAACCTGGGCAACACCTGCTACATGAACTCCATCCTCCAGGTGCTCAGCCACCTGCAGAAGTTCCGGGAATGCTTCCTGAACCTGGACCCTTCCGCCTCCGAGCATCTCTTCCCCCAGGCCACCAACGGCAAGGCTCCGCTCTCGGGCCGGCCTGCCGAGGCGTGCGAGCCCCGGGGCCTCTGCTGGAACAGCGGCACGCCCATCAGCAGGAGCCTGGAGCTCATCCAGAACAAGGAGCCCGGCTCAAAGCACATTTCCCTCTGCCACGAGCTCCACACCCTCTTCCGAGTCATGTGGTCCGGGAAGTGGGCTCTGGTGTCGCCCTTTGCCATGCTTCACTCGGTGTGGAGCCTGATCCCCTCCTTCCGCGGCTACGACCAGCAGGACGCGCAGGAATTTCTCTGCGAGCTTCTGCACAAAGTACAGCAGGAACTCGAGTCCGAGGGCTCCACGCGCCGGATCCTCATCCCGTTCTCCCAGAGGAGGCTCACCAAGCAGGTCTTGAAGGTGGTGAACACCATATTTCATGGACAGCTGCTCAGTCAGGTAGGTGTGCATCCTCCCTGCCCGGACTGCCCCACATGGGGAGGGAGGTTTGGGCTGGATCCCTGCCTGGGCTAATCAGGATAGACAACATCTGCTGTGCCTGTGCACATCCGGGGCGGCTGCTGTACCTATCATTGTACTGCACGCTGTGAACTTGCCTATTCTATCTGGCCAGATTTAACGTTCACCTCATTTTCAGTGAACACCTTTAACTGCTAATGATACGGACAATACAATATTGGCTTACCCATTGCTAACAGTCCATCCTTTAATCACTTTTAGGAAACTGGGCCGGGTTTGTCTAGAACCCTCATTTCATAGTGCTTTTAAAGAGCCTTGTTTTTAAGGAAGGCTGGGAATATGCCAGCGGCTCAAACAAGTCTCCTTCCTGTGTCCCGGTCTTACTTTGTCGTTCCCCTTTTCTTTCTTTTTCTTTTTATTTATTTATTTATTTATTTATTTATTTATTTTGAGGCTTGGTCTTGTGTAACCAAGCTGGCCCCAAATTCATTATGTAGCTGAGCTTCCCGTCCTCCTGCCTCCACCTCCCATTGCCTTTGGTTTCCTGGATCTCTGGCCAGAAGGGACCTAAGCAAGGATTCCTAGGTATGGCCTTTTGAGAATATGCAGGAAGAGATTTTTTTTTTTTTTTCGAGGTAGAGTCTTGCTGTAGCCCAGGCTGACCTGGAATTCACTATGTAGTCTCAGGGTGGCTTTGAATTTACAGCGATCCTCCTACCTCTGCCTCCTGAGTACTGGGATTAAAGGCATGTGCCACCCACCCTGCTCAGAAAGAAATTTTTATAGATTTTTTTTTTCGAGGTAGGGTCTCTCCATGTAGCCAATTTGCCCTTCCCTCCCCTCTTTCACTTTTATTTATTTGTTTTGGTTTTTCAAGGTAGGGTCTTGCTCTAGCCCAGGCTAACCTGAAATTCACTATGTAGTAGTCTCAGGCTGGCCTCAAACTCACAGCAATCCTCCTACCTCTGCCTCCCAAGCGCTGGGATTAAAGATGTGCACCACCACACCCTGCTAGATTTTCTTTAAAAGGGTAGACAACTTGAGGAGACTAGAGTAAAACCAGCACCTAAGTACAGGCTTTTAGAGTTGTGAAAGGCTGAGTAGGCTAAGGAAACTGTTCATGGAGGCTGCTTTGTGGAGGGGTGTGAATGCATCTGGGACGGTGATGGTGAGAGAGGAAGTCTACTCACAGCACTTTGAGCAGGGTAAAGGGACTGCAAGAAACAAGGACAGGCAAGGCATGGTGGCACATATCTGATGTGGTGCCAGTATCGGAAGGCTAAGGCAGGAGGTTCCAGAGAGCTCAAGGACAGCTTGGGCTACTTAGCTCCAGGCCAGCTGAGCATACATAAGGAGACCCTGTCTTTAAAAAAAGTGGGGGGAGCCCAGTGTGGTGGCGCTCGCCTTTAATTCCAGCACTCAGGAGGCAGAGGTAGGAGGATCACTGTGAGTTTGAAGCCACCCTGAGACTACATAGTGAATTCCAGGTCAGCCTGAGCTAGAGTGAGAGCCTACCTTGAAAAAAAAAAAAAAAAAAAGGTGGGTGTGGGACTAGAGAAATGGCTCAGCTGTTAAAGATGCTTGCTTGCAAAGCCTGAAGCCTGATGGCCCAGCTGAAGTCAAAGGGATGCATCTGGTGTTCGTTTGCAGTGGCAAGCGGCCCTGACGAGTCCATTCCCTCTCTATGTCTCTCTAGTTGCAAATCAGTAAATAACTTTTTAATTTTTAAAATTTTTATTTACGTATTTATTAGAGAGAGAGAGAGAGGCAGAGAGAGAGAGAGAGAGAGAGAGAGAGAGAGAGAGAGGCACTCCAGGGCCTCTAGCCACTGCAAATGAACTCCAGATGCATGTGCCACCATGTGCATCTGGCTTACGTGGGACCTGGAGAATCGAACCTGGATCCTTAGGCTTTGGAGGCACGCGCCTTAACCACTAAGCCATTTCTCCAGCCCCAGTAAAGAACTTTTTTAAAGTTAAGGAGGGAGCCGGGTGTGGTGGCACACACCTTTAATCCCAGCACTCGGGAGGCAGAGGTAGGAGGATCTCCATGAGTCCGAGGGCACCCTGAGACTTCATAGTGAAATCCAGGTCAACCTGGGCTAGAGTGAGACCCTACCTTGAAAAACCAAAGTAAATAAATAAAAAAATGAAAGAGGGGAGGGCAGGGCAAGTTGGCTGCATGGGAAAGGAGGAATTTGAGAGAGAGAGAAGCAGACAGTGACCTACGTGCCAATTTTCTTTTAGACTGATTCCTGGAATCCCTCCAAGGTGACATGCAGTTGGTACTAAGGCAGCATTCAGTGGGGGAAAGAGAACAGCTCTGAGGTTTTTCAGTTACATAACTGGCATCACATAGTTAGACATGCATACCAGATGTAATGTGCTCCAGTGCTTTCAATTAAAGTTATTGCTTCTTATGAATTTTGGGGGGAGAAGTAGTTGGTACAGTTACATGTTTCATATAAAGCAAGTGAAATTATATGTGGCAAGCATGGGAAATACATAATCTGCAAACCAGTCTTTCATTCTAGGTCACATGTATATCTTGCAATTATAAATCCAATACCATTGAGCCCTTTTGGGATCTCTCCCTGGAATTCCCTGAACGTTACCACTGCATAGAAAAGGGGTTTGTCCCCTTGAATCAGACTGAGTGCCTGCTCACTGAGATGCTGGCCAAGTTCACCGAGACAGAGGCCCTGGAAGGGAGAATCTACGCTTGTGACCAGTGTAACAGTGAGTGCCATGCGGAGGTCTGAGGGATGGTGGGGACTGAGTTGTGACTGCAGTGCCAATTTAAGTGGAGAACTAAGGGATGGGCTAGTGGGGCAGGGCTGTGACTAGTGCCAGTTTAAGGAGCTTCTTTCACTCCTTTAATCAGAAGTGACACTGAAGGGCTGGAGAAATGGCTTAGTGGTTAAAGGCACTTGCTTGCAAATTCTGATGGCCTGTGTTCAATTCCCCACTACTTGTGTACACCCAGATGCCCAAAGTGGTGCATGCATCTGGAGTTCCTTTACAGTGGCAGAAGGCCCTGGTGCACCCTCTTTCTCTCTGCTTCTCTCTCAAATAAATAAATAAATAAATAACAATAAAAAATAAGCCAGGTGTAGTGGTACACGCCTTTAATCCTAGCACTCAGGAGGCTGAAGTAGGAGGATTGCTGTGAGTTTGAGGCCAGCCTGGGACTATATAGTGAATTCCAGGTCAGCCTGGACTAGAGGGAGACCTTACCTTTACCCCCCCCCCAAAAAAGGGGGATTGAGCCCGGTGGGGTGGCGCATGCCTTTAATCCCAGCACTCGGGAGGCAGAGTTGGAGGATCACTGTGAGTTCAAGGCCACCCTGAGACTACATAGTGAATTCCAGGTCAGCCCAAGCTAGAGGGAAACCCTACCTCAAAAAAACAAAAAAAGGGAAAAAAAGGGGGGGGGGTTGGAGAAATGGCTCAGCAGTTAAGGCACTTACCTGCAAAGCTAATGATGCAGGTTTGATTCCCCAGGACCCACATAAAGCCAGATACACAAAGTGGCCCACGAATCTGGAGTTCATTTACAGTGGTTGGAGACTCTGGAACGCCCATTCTCTCTCTGTCTCTCTTCTTTCTAAAAATCTACTTGCAAATAAATAAAAATAATTAAAGAAACACAACCAAAAGGGAGGGGCTGGAGAGATGACTTAACAGTTAAGGTGCCTACCTGCAAAGCCAAAGGACCCAGGTTTGATTCCCCAGGACCCACATAAGTCAGATGCACAAGGTGGTGCATGCACCTGGAGTTCGTTTACAGTAGCTGGAGGCCTGGTATGCCCATTCTACCTCCCCCATGTCTCTCTCTCTCTAATAAATAAATAACCAAAACTAACTAAATAAAATTGACAGATTGTGCAATGAAATCAATTGGCAATCATATAAATAGCTTTGGACTGTAAGTTTTAAGGTTTTATTAACATAGTGCTGGAGATTAAACTCTGGGCTTCACACAGGCCAAGCAGGTGCTCTACTACTGAGCTACACTCTGATCCTGAAAAAAAAAATCTTTTTTTTTTTTTTTTTTTTTTTTTTTGTGGTTTTGTTTTTCGAGGTAGTCTCACTCTAGTCCAGGCTGACCTGGAATTCACTCTGAGGTCTCAGGATGGCCTCGAACTCATGGCGATCCTCCTACCTCTGCCTCCCGAGTGCTGGGATTAAAGGTGTGCACCACCACGCCTGGCCCTGAAAAAAATCTTATGGTAGCCATTTATTTATTTATTTGGGTGCATGGGGGGGCACACCAGTGTGTCTTGCATCTGATAACAAATGCCCGTCCAGCTTTATGTAGGTGCTGGGGAATTGACCCTAAGCCAGCAGGCTTTGCAAGCAAGCACTTTTAACTGCTGAACCATCTCCCAAGCCCCCTTATGATAACACTTCTTAATATAAATTACAGTTTTTTTTTGTTTTGTTTCATTTTTCTGAGATAGAATTTCACTCTAGCCTAGGTTGATCTGGAATTCACTATGTAGTCTCAGGGTGGCCTCGAACTCACAGTTATTCTTCTACCTCTACCTGCCGAGTGCTGGGATTAAAGGCATGTGCCACCATGCCTGGCTACATATAGTTTCTTTTAAAGCAATAAATTGTGGGAAACCTGTTCTTTGAAGAACCAGGCCAAGTATCAGAAAACATGCTGGAGTTATCATTTTGGCGTTTTAAAATTGAAATATTGTGCTAGACTAATTGCAAACCCAACAGTTCTGTTTTGAGATCAGTAAATTCGTCTAGTTAGAGGCAGTATCTGTTTATTTTAACAGTGGTTTGTAATGCTTGTTACTTGTAAGAAACCAAAGGTGGCCCACGCCTTTAATCCTAGCACTTGGGAGGCAGAGGTAGGAGGATCGCCATGAGTTCGAGGCCACCCTGAGAATACAAAGTGAATTCCAGGTCAGCCTTGGACAGAGTGAGACCCTACCTCGAAAAACCAAAAAAAAAAAAAAAAAAAAAAAGAAAGAAAGAAAAAAGAAAAAGAAAGAAACCAGAGGATATTAACAAAGTGATAGCATTCTTGGGCGTGACAGGGTAGACAGGAAGTGCTCTTATTTATTTTTTCAAGGAAGAATTGTTCTGTCTGCCAGATGTGCCAGCTTCTCAGGCACTCTCTAGGCCAACACAGTAATGGCAGGTAAGAGAAGGCCTGGTGAGGGGAAGAAATGCTGCTGTTTGCCAGTCCTAGACCTCTCCATGCGCTCCCTGTAATCACACAGAGACAGAACTCATCAATCTCAGTTGAGTCAGTCATTTCTTTTTCTTTGTGAATTTCATTTTAGGGAAACAAAGCCGAAGTCTACATTGTCTTCATCTTAGCGCACGTACGCCCTCTGCTGTGGGTGGCAGTCATTGCAGGCTCCTAAACAGGCCATCACCTTCAAAAATGTGAGCAGGAGTGGGAAATACCGCCAGTTCCTCTCCGAATGCTCCTTCTGCGCCTGGTCCACATGTCGTAAGCACATGTCCCGGGACAGGCGCTCCGGCTGCACACCTCTCCAGTGTAGTCTGTGTGAGCAGCTCAGTAAACCTACATGTCCCGTTGTCACAGCCGACGGTGCTTTCCTGCCTCTCACGAGCGCCGCAGAAGGGACTTGCAGTCACATGCCAAGTTCTTTGGACACTGAGACCAGCACAGGAGCAGCCCAGAGACCTCGATGCCTCAGTGGGCCTCTCACGTGTGTTCTCATCTGTTTATCAATAATGATTATAAAGACTTCTGGTAGAGATGGAAAAATCTGTATTTCCATTATTTCTTTACTAAAAATTTAGAGATGCATTTCCCTCACAATTCAGTAGTTAAGAAACAAAACGAGGGCTGGAGAGATGGCTTAGCGGTTAAACGCTTGCCTGTGAAGCCTAAGGACCCCGGTTCAAGGCTCAATTCTCCAGGACCCATGTAAGCCAGATGCATAAGGGGGCACCCGCATCTGGAGTTCATTTGCAGTGGCTGGAGGCCCTGGCGTGCCCATTCCCTCTCTCTCTCTACCTGCCTATTTCTGTATCTCTCTCCCTCTCAAATAAATAAATAAAATAGTAAAAAAAAAAAAAAAAAAAAAAAACAGAAACAAAACGAGTATCAAAGCATTGGTCCTTGCTGGACTAGATGAATTTAGCTGACCTTCCCACCTGCTTGAGTATCCAGTGATGTGCTTTTATTCAGAAAACGTGTTCTAAAACCTAGGCGTAGCACAAAATATATAAAACCACTAGGGTCAGACGTGGTGACGCACACCTTTAATCCCAGCACTCGGGAGGCAGAGATAGGAGGCCAGCCTGGAACTACAGAGCCAGAGTAAGACCCTACCTCAGAAAAACAAAACAAAACAAAACCCACCAAAGGCCGGGCGTGGTGGCGCATGCCTTTAATCCCAGCATTCAGGAGGCAGAGGTAGGAGGATTGTTGTGAGTTCAAGGCCACCCTGAGACTACAGAGTGAATACCAGGTCAACCTGGGCTAGAGTGAATCCCTACTTTGAAAAACCAAAAACAAACAACAAAAAACCACCAAATGCTATTTTCTAAACATTTGTATATGCCAAAGTAAAACATGCTGAAAAGTTTTTTAAAATATTATTTTTATATACATATGTATTTTATTTTATTCCCGAGGTAGGGTCTCACTGTAGCCCAGGTTGAACTGGAACTCACTATGTAGTCCCAAGCTGGCCTCCAACTCCTGTGATCCTCCTATATTTGCCTCCCTAGTGCTGTAATTAAAGGCATGCACACTACCATGCCCAACTGTTTTTATTTTATGGGTTTTTTTGTTTGTTTTTATGTTATTTTTTGCAAGAGTGAGAGAGTATGGGCATGCCAGGGGCTCTTGCCACCACAAACAAATTCCAGACACATGCATTACTTTGCATATCTGACTTTACATGGGTATTGGGGAATTGTATCTGGGCCAGCAACTTTAACCACTGACCCATCTCCCCAGCCTGGAAAATGTTTTAATATTCTATCCTTTAGTAATATTATCCATTCTGTCTTTTTCCTAAGCCTCAGCTATTTGTATTATTCACCTATTTATTGTTGATGGAAACTGAGGTTCAGAGTTTTGAATATTTTCTTTATTTAGCATACAGTTAGCTCTGAGCAGGAAATAGAGTTAGGCTCATCTGGTGAAAATAAAAAGCTTTTCAAGCCGGGTGTGGTGGTGCACACCTTTAATCCCAGCACTCGGGAGGCAGATTTAAAATGTAGAACTCTGGCATATTCAGCTGTATGCGCACACTGCTGTAGTCTGTTATATTCTGCCAATAAATCATGACACCTGGAGTTTACCATCCTGAACCCCATCTGCAAGGGCTTGAAAAGAATTTTTTTTGAGAGAGCTAGAGAGAGAGAGAGAGAATGGGCATGCCAGCAGCCTCTCCACTGCTGTGAATGAACTCCAGACATGCACGCGTCTTTGTGTCACATTTGGCGTCTGGTTAAACGTTGGACCTGGAGATTGGAACCGGACTTGTTAGGCTTGGTAGGCAGGCGCCTTAACCGCCAAGCCAGCTCTCCAGCCTGAAAATTTTTGTTTTTAATTTTCATTTATTTGCAAGGGAGGGAGAGAGAGAATGAATGGGCACACCAGGGCTTCTTGCTAATGCAACCAAGCTCCAGATGCATGTGCCACTTTGTGCATCTGGAATTATGTGGGTACTGGGGAATTGAACCCAGGCTGTCAGGCTTTGCAAGCAAGCACCTTAATCACTGAGACATGTCCCCAGCCCCTGAAAAGTTTTGATAACAAAAATTTGAAAGTAGAGGACAGGTGTGGTGGTGCGCACCTTTAATCCCAGCACTTGGGAAGCAGAGGTAGGAGGATTGCTGTGAGTTCAAGGCTACCCTGAGACTACATAGTGAATTCCAGGTCAGCCTAGGCTAGAGCAAGACCCTACCTTGAAAAAAAAAAAAATGAAAGTAGATGTATCCGGATTAGCCTTGGCCGCTTGTAACCCAAATAACGGTGAATTAACTGAGGTACAGTTTTTTTTTAATTTTATTTGTAATTATTTGAGAGAGAAAGAGGCAGACAGAGAGAGGGAGAGAATGGGCATGCCAGGGCCTCCAGCTGCTGCAAACGAACTCCAGATGCATGTGCCACTTTGTGCTCCTGGAGAATTGAACCTAGGTCCTTTGGCTTTGCAGGCAAGTGCCTTAACTGCTAAGCCATCTCTCCAGCCCATGAGGTACAGTTTTGTTTTTATGTTATATAAAGGGAGTTTGAGGCTAAGGAGATGGCTCTGTGGATAAAGTGCTTGTAATGCAGGCCTGAAGACCTGAGTTTGGATCCCCAGAGTCCATATAAAATGACAGGCATAGGCTGGAGAGATGGCTTAGCGGTTAAGGCGCCTGCCTGCTAAGCCTAAGAATTCCGGTTCCAATCTCCAGTTCCCACGTTTAGCCAGATGCAAAGTGACCCAAGGGTGCAATGCCACACTTGAGCACAAGGGGGCGCACACATCTAGAGTTCGTTCACAGCGGCTGAGAGGCTGCTGGTGTGCCCATTCTCTCTCTCTGCCTCTCCCTCTCTCTCTCTGTCTCTTTCCAAAAATAAAATAAAAAATAAAGTTTTTTAAAAAATAAAATGACAGGCATAAGCTGGGTGTGGAGGCACATGCCTTTAATCCCAGCACTCGGGAGGCAGAGGTAGGAGGATCGCCATGAGTTCGAGGCCACCCTGAGACTACATAGTGAATTCCAGGTCAGCCTGGACCAGAGTGAGACCCTACTTCAAAAAACCAAAAAATAAAACAAAAAAAAGGTGGAGAGCAACTGAGGATAGTAAACTCTTCTCTGGTCCCCACACTCTGTCTCTGTCTCTGTCTCTGTCTCTGTCTCTCTCTGTCTCTCTCTTTCTCTCTCTCTCACACACACACACACACACACAGACACACGCGTGCATGTATGCCACATACTAAAAAAAAAAAAAAAGAATTAGTAATGTGGTGGAGCCACAGGGCTCACATGGTAGCTGCATGTTCATCGGGGACCCAAAAGCTCCTTCTTTCTGTTTACCATGCTGCAAGAGTTCATCCTCAGGGTGGTCTCATGGTCCCCGGAGGAATTCTAGCAAACTGGGAAAGAAAGGGATGCTCCTCACATCCAGTCAACCCCCTTGAGCAAGCAGTGGCTCCTGTGATCTAAGCCAGGGCTCAAGGACAACCCCAGGCAGACATGGGAAGTTCTGGAAAATAATCTTATGAGGGTCCCTAACTAAAATTGAGGTTCAAAGAGTGGAGAGATGGCTTAGTACTTAAGGTGTTGGCCTGCAAAACCTAAGGGCCCAGGTTCAGTTCCTCAGGACCCATGTAAAACCAGATGCACAAGGTAGCACATGTGTCTGGAGTTCATCTGCAGTGGCTGGAGGCCCTGGTGCACCCATTCTCTCTATCTGCCTCTCTATCTCTCTCAAATAAATAAAATGAAATAAAAACTTTAAAATTGAGGTTCAAATAATTAAGAAATAAGGAGAGCATTTCTTCATGTATGTGTGTATGTGGTGTGTACATGAGTGTTTGCATATGGTGCATATGTGTCTGTGGGTACATGTGTGTGTGAATGTGCATACATGTGTGCGTGTGCATTTGGAGGCCAGAGGTTGGTCAGGCATCTTCCTTGATCACACTCTTTATTTTACTAAGTTGGGATCTCTCACTGGAGCCCCGAGCTGCCTCATTCAGTAAGCCTGTTAGACAAGTTGCCCCAGGAGTCCCCTGTCTCTGCCTCCCATCTTCTGGGATTATAGGTGGCCACTATGCTCACATGACATTTATGTGAGTGCTGGGGGTCCAAACTCCTGTCCTCACACTGTATGGCACGACAGTCATCCCCTCAGCCCTGAGAATGTCTGAGTGGCAAGTCAAGTCACTGTCATAGGAAAGAATGAGACTCCCTCCTCACTCACTCTGTCTTATACTTTCCCAAACCATACAGGCAGACGCACGAAAGTCCAGTCCAAAACCCCTTGTTCTGAGCGAAGCTAGAAAGCAGTTAATGATCTACAGACTACCTCAGGTCCTCCGGCTGCACCTCAAGAGATTCAGGTGAGCTTGCTGTGCGAGTCCCAAAAGACTGAGCTTTGGGAATCCGCTCCTCGCGCCCTTGAAGAAGGCCAGTGTGTTCTTGCTGGGAGGGAAGCTGTTCCTGTGAGACCTTACACTGTCAGTGGGAAGTAAGTGGCTGGTGTCCCATAAGGGGAACTCCTGTCAGAGTCAGGAGGATCACACTTCTGCTTTCAGGCCTTTTGCATTTCTAGCTCACACGTGGTGTCTCAGCCTGGGCTTGTGTAGATTCCTCTTTGGGATGGAGTATAGAGTCACTGTGGAGAGAAGGGCTGGCAGCCAATTATAAAAGAAAAGATTGCTACCTGGACTGCTTCTTAGAGATTCCCAGGTTCGAGTACTTCACGGAACAGTCACAGCAAATATACCCATGGACATTGTTCAGTACATTCCAGTGATGGGAAAACCAAAGCCAGAAGGCTTTCCCAGTTCCCTGTTTTAGCTAATTCTAACCCTGTACTTGAACTCTGGTCTTCACTAGTAAGAAGTGTATGTCCGTGTTCTAGGTGGTCTGGCCGTAATCATCGAGAAGATTGGGGTCCATGTCGCCTTTGACCAGGTATTAACCATGGAACCTTACTGCTGCAGGGACATGCTCTCCTCTCTTGACAAAGAGACCTTTGCCTATGATCTCTCCGCAGTGGTCATGCATCACGGGAAAGGGTTTGGCTCAGGACACTACACAGCCTATTGCTACAACACAGAGGGAGGTGCGTGCGCTTGACTCTGTGGGGTGGGGGACACGGAAAAGGGTTGGTCTGCCACATTTTACTGTTCTCCTTTATGTCCATCCCCTGGGTCACCTAGGGGGAGATTACAGTTAAATTCAGCGCAGGGCTGGGGATAGAGCTCAGCTGGTAGCCTAGCATGCACAAGGTCCTGGATTCAGTCCCCACCACTGCATAAACCAGGTGTGGTGGCACACGCCAGATCCCAGCACTTGGGATGTGAAGGCAGGAGGATCAGAAGTTCAAGGTCATCTCTGGCTACACAGCAAGTTCAAGGCCAGCCTGAGCTGCACGAGACTGACTCAAAAAATAAAAATAAAAAGATGTTCAATGGGAAAATAATGCTTAGAGTCGTGCCTGGCCCATGGTGCTTGCTGAGCCGTGTTGGAGGTCAGCGTAGTGCTGTAGATTTCATGCGGCTTGTCAGTAGTACCACTACTGTGAATTCACGTGTGATCACGTGGCACACTCTGAGTCTCAGCAGCCTCACTCATGACAACACTGAGGCCCTTTCTGTGTCCTCACTACCTCTCCTACCCTGGCAGGTGTGGGGGCGCTAGAGTCCCTCCAGAGGCCCTTCAGTCCTCCCTACCCCAGGGCAGAGCTTCTGGCTACTGCACTGAGGCAGATGGGCTGCAAGTGGGTTTTCAGCAGCACCCCAGACTTGAACCCTTCAGCCCTTGGGGCAGCCAGAGCCTGTGAACAAACACCTTTATCACTCCCCTCTATTTCCATTTCTCTCCTCTTCCCATTGCTTAGTCCCCATATCCTGGCTGTCTTTGTGGAAGGCTCTAGTGGACAATAAAAAAGCACGAGTAAAACGAGGACCAAAATTGGTCACTTGATACTGTAGGTAAGAGTCCGTGTGGTTGGGTTTGGTGGGGCTAAGGCCAGTGGTGAAGGGAAGCTGGCTCCATTCACGTGTCCCATTCCTGCACACCACAACTGAAGGGTGGCTGTGGGCCAAACTCCCCTGTCCCTTTTTCACCTCCTGGTTTAACAGCTGCCTGGCAACATAAGCAAGGTCACCATTCTTTCTCTCTCTCTCCTTTGGTTTCCTAGGTTTCTGGGTCCACTGCAATGACTCAAAGCTGAATGTATGCAGTGTGGAGGAAGTGTGCAAAACCCAGGCCTACATTCTCTTTTACACTCAAAGGACAGTGCAGGGCAGTGCAAGAATTTCAGATCCCCAACTCCAAGCTCAGGTGCAGTCCAGCAACAAGGATGAAGTCAGACCACAGACATTCCCTGATGGGAGGCATGTATCAAAGACCGCTTGCTTTTGAATCTGTTGATGTCCTTACATCTCTCCTCTGAAGAAGTAAGGTTTACTGAAGGAACAGATTTCCAGGTTCACCTCACTGGGTCTGGGGACACAATGCCAGATGATTCCTGCCCTGTCATACAATTTGTAGTCACTTTCTTTTAAATACATTTGGGAATTTCTTCCTTTCATAAAACAAGTCTAAAGAAGTAACTTCTATGAAGATTCTTTTGTCAGTTGCTTCTGAAGGTAGAGGGATGTGGGTGGAAGAAAGGGAGTCAATTGACCATGCAGCTAGGCGAGCACCGAGTCTTCCTGTCACAGGTCCCCCATGATCAAGACCTCCCTGCCGCCCCAGAAGACTGCTGTCAACTAGTGATGTGTGTGACGAGGGCCCTGGGCTGGCAGCTGCTGGAAGGGGGTGGTTCCAAGGTGGGAAGTGAAGTCAAAGATTTGGTCCCAGTTGGGCATGGTGGCGCACACCTTGAATCCCGGGCAGAGGTAGGAGGATCACCGTGAGTTCAAGGCCACCCTGAGACTACATAGTGAATTCCAGGTCAGCCTGAGCTTGAGTGAGACCCTACCTCGAAAAACAAAACAAAACAAAACAAAACAAAACAAAACAAAACAAAAATCTGATAAAAGGAAGCAACCCTGAAGGGTTGAAAATTTGCAGACTTCCCTTTTTTAGGGAATAACAATTAAGGAGTGGAGTGAGAGGCCTGGAGCAGATCTCCTCCTCACTGCCTCATGGGGACATTTTCCGGGTCATAGCCCTCCCCAGCTGCTGCTGTCATTCAGCCATACCACACTTGTGAGGCTGGCACGGACACCATACAAGGAGGCAATAGACTAGTCCACATTCTGTGTTTCATGCTGGGTTGAAGGGCGCTCTTGGTTCTCCCAGTTCTCTAGCATAGCACATCTGTGATTCGTGTCTGGGGTTAAGATTGTGGTTTGGTTTTGGTTTTGGTTGGTGTCTGAGTGAAGGTTAGCCGGCTTATGTGAACGTCGCTGCCGTCACCTTGCAGCTTCTTTCCCACCTAGATCGCTAGAACGTAGATTCCCAAGGTTAGCAGCTTTCGCTTTCCTAGGACGTGGGCAGTGCTTAGGAATCCACCCATGTGTCCATTTTATTGTTCATGCCTGTGCCTGTTCCCTTCCCCTCCCAATCCACTACTCTCAACTGCTGCTTCACCCGCCTGCCCTCAGTCCATAAGGGAAGAGACCAAGAGTGCCCTGTTCTTAACTCTGGTACTTTTAGAATATATCTTTTTTAACTGGGTCTGTTTCTAAATGGAATAAGATTGCCCAGACAAACCCTTCCTCCCACAGGGACCAGTTTCCTTTCACAGTGCTTCCCTTGGGAAGGCAAACCTTAGTTCTCACCGCAGCGCCACAGTGACTGCTGTGGTAAGCCACAGCCTGGCCCCGTAAATGCTCATCTTTTGACTGAGCATCTTGTGTCTGTGTTTGGATTCAGGTAGAAGTACAGCTGTCACTTGAAGGAAGACGGGGGAGGTGGGAAGTAGGGAAGGGAAGGTTGGAGGAGGGGTATAGCATCAGCAGTGTTGATGAGCTACATTCCCGGACACATCTGTAGCATTCCCTGTTCTCTCCTGTAGGACCTGCCAGACAACACTGAGACATGGAAAATGGCTTGTCCTCATAGGGATGGAGTGACTAGATTTTAAATTAAACTTGCTTTTTCCAACACTGTGAGGCTTCTGTAATACTTAGCTTTTATTTGGAAGCGATAGCGTATGGCATGTTGATGCTGTTTGGTTTATATTGTCTACTGCAGGCTCTTTGTATAAGCTCTGCCTGGGCTCATCCGCTCCTGGACACTGTTTTAAAGTGTCCCAGCTACCTATGCGACCAGAGGCTCTGACGTACTCTTGAGGGAAACCCTTTATCAAAACACAGCCAGGTACGGTGATGCACACCTGTAATGCCAGCACTAGGAAGGCTGAGGCAGGAGCAGCATGTGTTCGAGGAGACTGTCTAAGAAACAAGAAGAACCCAAGGAGAGTAAGAAGGGAATGAGAGTGAATTGTGCCTCCTCTTGCGTCCCGTCCCGCGTTTGTGATTTCTAGAAAGTGAACTCCATGGTAGAGAGAGCTTGCAGAGCCTTCTGCTTCAGCCCTGCCCTGCAGAGGGCACTACTTGTTACCTGCACAGTAACTTCATGGACAATTCAAAGATCTGCAAGTTGAACGTTTAAAAATAGTCTCATACCAAATGCTATAAGGATTGTTAAGCAGATGGGGAACTGTAAAGTAAATGCTTCACTCACCTGAGCACCCAATGTACAAAATTAATAAAATCACTTAAAATGAGTTGGAACAGAAACCAACACCAGAGTCTCTGCTGAGCTGCACGCTCACGAAGGTGCCCACTGCAGCCAGACAGACTCCTCAGGTAGCAGAGCAGCAGCACTAGACACTTAGGAGTTAGTGTGGAAGGTTTTATTTCAGCGCTTGTCCACTGCAGAAGGGCCTCTGTGAGGGGATGTTCTGTTGCCTTTCATTTATTTACACACTGGAAGTAAGTGAATGTCTCATTTGCATCTACATTAATTGAAACATTGTAGAGAGAAAATGCCAGCAGGTAGAAGTTGACTACCTGCTGCCAAAACAAACCCACGATCTCTTACTAAACCCTCCCGGCCTGCTCCTCTCCCAGGGCAAGCAGTTAACAGTCCCACTCCAAACCCTTCGTAGTTGGCTGGCGTGTTTACTTACTGCTGTCGCCAGCCAAGATGAATGCACCCCAGCCCTCAAAAAAGTATTTCTTACCTCAACCTAACCTAACCCTCATACTTGTGACTGCCTGAGCCCAGCACCCATGCTAGTGCAAAGATAATTCGGAATAGCCTTGGCAGCCAGTTCTTACTAAATGGTGGACAAAGCCCTTGCCAGCTCTTGAGCTAGCCCTTCTCCGGCTGAGATGAGAGGGCAGTGCCACGCTGTAAAGAACTTCAAGATGTCTCTTAAAATGTTGTGAATAAATTGGAAACTGTAGGAGTATTGATGTGTCCTATGGACTCAATAGCAGAGTTTATTTTTGTTTTCAATGGCAAGGCTTCTAGAGTCACTGATTGTACAACACGTTCCCTACTGTGATGCGCTTTCCAAGTTCAGTGGAAGAAGCAGTGAGATGAGCTGGCTGGCAGTGGGGCATGCCCCAGAGTAAGCCAAAAGGGGTCACAGTAGTGCAGAAAGAAAATTTGGTTGGGGGGGTGGGAGTGGGAGGTGGGTGGGCAGGTAAGGCGGGAGATAGGGTTTGTTTTACTTACTGATAAAAGCTTTGTGAACTAATTTTATACAATTCATAAAATTTAGTGCCTTGTACTTAATTATGGTTTGCATGAGATTGAAAAAAATTAAGGAAAAGAATTCCTTTTTTGTCATTTCAAGTGTCCAGTGGGTCTATGTAGAGTTTGAAGGACATCTGGTGTCACAAATTTTTAAAAAACATTTCATATCTCATGTGTGTGAGTACAAATTATTCTTACCAGCAAGTTCTAGAATTGTCTGTCTTTGTAATGATTTTTCAAAGGCCTGTTTAACCAAGGCAGAGTTTACAGGCCATTGTTGCTCTTCACCCTGTATGTTCCAACACTAACTCTGCTTTTGGCAGGCGGTGAGGCTGCCCCTTCCCACATGTGTGCTCTGTCCCCACCCGGGGTTATAGCTTATGCATAGAAGGGTTGCTTTTCTGGCTAGTTGGGAGAGCACAGATGATCAGAAAGGCCTCCTTCAAAACCATGCCTAATGCTAGACAACATATGGCCGTGGTCAAACAAGCAGTTCCTTCTGAAGTGGTCCCTTGGTGGATTCCACAGCTCTTGTGCACAAGCTATCGGGAAGCGGTGTAGCAAACATCCCCTGGGTGATATGCAAATGGTGCAGAGAGGACGCCCCTGCCCTCCCATCCCCCAGTGGGGATGGTGCCAAGTAGATGTGGAAGGTAAGACCCAGGCTGCTTGCTGCCTGATTCTTTCACTCCAAGCTTAAGATTCCTAGTGAGCGTGACACAGCACCACAGGATGTTTAAAAGTTCTCCATTCAGAGCACACTTGATAACTAAGTCCCTCAGCCTAGTTACTGGACTAATTAGATGAAAGCTGTCTCGGGCGTAAAATTTCAGTCACTTAGTGTCTTACCAGGTAAGTACGCATTTCCCCAGTGGTTCTTTTTCTTTTAAAGTCAGTACAGCAGCTAAAAAGCGCCTTCTCTAGACTGTGGATTTTGTCTCTTGCGTGTTTAACAGCTGTTCTCCCAGTCTAGAGTTTCACCCACTGTGTACCCATCCACTGCTCTAGCTATCCCACACTTAGTGGCTATAACGAAATAGTCATTTTTTGTGGATTCATTTAAAATGGAACTGGGGAAATGGCTCAATGGTAGAGCACTTACCTAGCATGTGTGACGCCCTGGGTTCCATCTCCAGCACTATTAAGCCAGTTGAAATGAAACTTTGCCTAACCAGAATTATGGCTTTAAAAACCAACCAGTAAAAAAAAAAAAAAAAAAAAAAAAAAAAGACAGAAACAAAGCGAGTATCAAAGCATTGGTCCTTGCTGGACTAGATGAATTTAGCTGACCTTCCCACCTGCTTGAGTATCCAGTGATGTGCTTTTATTCAGAAAGCGTGTTCTAAAACCTAGGCGTAGCACAAATATATAAAACCACTAGGGTCAGGCGTGGTAGCGCACACCTTTAATCCCAGCACTCGGGAGGCAGGAATAGGAGGCCAGCCTGGAACTACAGAGCCAGAGTAAAGACCCTACCTCAAACAAAACAAAACAAAACAAAACCAAAAGGCGTGGTGGGCGCATAATCAGCATTCAGGAGGCAGAGGTAGGAGGATTGTTGTGAGTTCAAAGGCCACCCTGAGACTACAGAGTGAATACCAGGTCAACCTGGGCTAGAGTGAATCCCTACTTTGAAAACCAAAACAAACAACAAAAACCACCAAATGCTATTTTCTAAACATTTTGTATATGCAAAAATGAAACATGCTGAAAAGTTTTTAAAATATTATTTTTATATACATATGTATTTTATTTTATTCCCGGTGAGGTCTCTGTAGCCCAGGTTGAACTGGAACTCTCATATGTAGTCCCAAGCTGGCCTCCAACTCCTGTGATCCTCCTATATTTGCCTCCCTAGTGCTAACAATTAAGCATCTATATACTTAACTGTTTTTATTTTATGGGTTTTGTTTCATTTATGTTATTTTAGAGTGAGTATGGGCATGCAGAACTCTTGCCACCACAAACAAATTCAGACACATACATTACTTTGCATATCTGACTTTACATAGGTATTGAGGTGTATCTGGGCCAGCAACTTTAACCACTGACCATCTCCCCAGCCTGGAAAATGTTTTAATATTCTATCCTTTAGTAATAATATCCATTCTGTCTTTTCCTAAGCCTCAGCTATTTGTATTATTAATATTTATTGTTGATGGAAACTGAGGTTCAGAGTTTTTGAATATTTTTCTTTATTTAGCATACAGTTAGCTCTGAGCAGGAAATAGAGTTAGGCTCATCTGGTGAAAATAAAAGCTTTTCAAGCCGGGTGTGAGTGGTGCACACCTTTAATCCCAGCACTCGGGGGCAGATTTAAAATGTAGAACTCTGGCATATTCAGCTGTATCGCACACTGCTGTAGTCTGTTATATTCTGCAATAATCCCATGACACTGGAGTTTACCATCTGAACCCCATCTGCAAGGGCTTGAAAAGAATTTTTTTGAGAGCTAGAGAGACTAGAGAGAATGGGCATGCCAGCCAGCCTCTCCCACTGCTGTGAATGAACTCCAGACATGCAGCGTCTTTGTGTCACATTTTGGCGTCTGGTTAAACGCGTTGGACCTGGAGATTGGAACCAGACTTGTGGGCTTGGTAGGCAGAGCGCCTTAACCGCCAAGCCAGCTCCAACCTGAAATTTTTGTTTTTAATTTCATTTATTTGCAAGGGAGGAGAGAGAATGATGGGCACACTGGGAGCTTCTTGCTAAATGCAACCAAGCTCCAGATGCATGTGCCACTTTGTGCATCTGGAATTATGTATGGTACTGAGGAATGAACCCAGGCTGTCATGGCTTTGCAAGCAAGCACCTTAATCACTGAGACATGTCCCCAGCCTGAAAAGTTTTGATAACAAAAATTTGAAAGTAGAGGACAGGTGTGGTGGAGTGCGCCTTTAATCCCAGCACTTGGGAAGCAGAGGTAGGAGGATTGCTGCTGTGAGTTCAAGGCTACCCTGAGACTACATAGTGAATTCCAGGTCAGCCTAGGCTAGACAAGACCCTACCTTGAAAAAAAAAAAAAAATGAAAGTAGATGTATCCGGATTAACCAGCGCTTATAGCAAATAACGGTGAATTAACAGAGGTACAGTTTTTTTAATTTTATTTGTAATTGTTTGAGAGAAAAGAGGCAGACAGAGGAGAGAATGGGCATGCCAGGGCCTCCAGCTGCTGCAAGCGAACTCCAGATGCATGTGCCACTTTGTGCTCCTGGAGAATTGAACCTGGTCCTTTGGCTTTGCAGCAGTGCCTTAACTGCTAAGCCATCTCTCCCAGCCACATGAGGTACAGTTTTGTTTATGTTATATAAAGGGAGTTTGAGGCTAAGAGATGGCTCTGTGGATAAAGTGCTTATGTGCAGGCCTGAAGACCTGAGTTTGGATCCCAAGTCCATATAAAATGACAGGCATAGGCTGGAGAGATGAAAAAAGCGGTTAAGGCGCCTGCCTGCTAAGCCTAAGAATTCTGGTTCCAATCTCCAGGTCCCACGTTTAGCCAGATGCAAAGTGACCCAAGGGTGCAATGCTGCACTTGACCACAAGGGAGGCGCACACATCTGGGTTCGTTCTGGCGGCTGAGAGGCTGCTGGTGTGCCATTCACTCTCTCTGCCTCTCCCTCTCTCTCTCTGTCTCTTTCCAAAATAAATAAAAAATAAAGTTTTTAAAAATAAAATGACAGGCATAAGCTGGGTGTGGGGCACATGCCTTTAATCCCAGCACTCGGGGAACAGAGGTAGGAGGATCGCCAGGTTGAGCCACCCTGAGACTGCACACTGAATTCAAGGTCAGCCTGGACCAGTGAGACCCTACGCAAAAAGCAAAAATAAAAAAAAAAAAAAGGTGGAGAGCAACTGAGGATAGTAGCTCTTCTCTGGTCCCCACACTCTCTGTCTCTGTCTCTGTCTCTGTCTCTGTCTCTCTCTTTCTCTCTTTCTCTCACACACTCACACACACACACACAGACAGACAGCGTTGCATGTATGCCACATACTAAAAAAAAAAAAAGAATTAGTAATGTGGTGGAGCCACAGGGCTCACATGGTAGCTGCATGTTCCATCGAGGACAAAAGCTCCTTCTTTCTGTTTACCACCATGCTGCAAGTTCATCTCAGGGTGGTCTCATGGTCACAGCGGAGAATTCCTGCAAACTGGAAAAGAAGGGATGCTCCTCATCCAGTCAACCCCTTGAGCAAGCAGTGGCTCCTGTTGATCTAAACCAGGGCTCAGGACAACCCCAGGCAGACATGGGAAGTTCTGGAAAATAATCTTATGAGGTCCTAACTAAAATTAGGTTCAAGAGTGGAGAGATGGCCCAGTACTTAAGGTGTTGGCCTGCAAAACCTAAGGGCCCAGGTTCAGTTCCTCAGGACCCATGTAAAACCAGATGCACAGGTAGCATGTGTCTGGAGTTCATCTGCAGTGGCTGGAGGCCTGGTGCACCCATTCTCTCTATCCTCTCTATCTCTCTCAAATAAATAAAATGAAATAAAAAACTTTAAAATTGAGGTTCAAATAATTAAAATAAGAGACATTTCTTCATGTATGTATGTATGTAGTGTGTACATGAGTGTTTGCATATGGTGCATATGTGTCTGTGGAGTACATGTGTGTGTGGTGCATACATGTGCGTGTGCATTTGGAGGCCAGAGGTTGGTCAGGCATCTTCCTTGATCACCTCTTTATTTTTACTAGAGTTGGGATCTCTCACTGGAGCCCGAGCTGCCTCATTCAGTAAAACCTGTTGAACAAGTTGCCCCAGAGGTCCCCTGTCTCTGCCTCCCATCTTCTGGGATTATAGGTGGCCACTATGCTCACATGAAGCATTGTTTATGTAGTGCTGGGGGTCAAACTCTGTCCTCACACTGTATGGCCCACGACAGTCATCCCCTCAGCCACAAAGGTGTCTGAGTGGCAAATCAAATCACTGTCATAGGAAGAATGGGACTCCCTCCTCACTCACTCTGTCTTATCTTTCCCAAACCATACAGGCAGACTGACCCAGTCCATCCAAAACCCCTTGTTCTGAGCGGAAGCTGAAAAGCAGTTAATGATCTACAGACTACCTCAGGTCACTCCGGCTGCACCTCAAGAGATTCAGGTGAGCTTGCTGTGCGAGTCCCAAAGACTGAGCTTTGGGAATCCGCTCCGCGCCCATGGAAGGCCAGTGTGTTCTTGCTGGGAGGAAGCTGTTCCTGTGAGACCTTACACTGTCAGTGGGAAGTAAAGTGGCTGGTTGTCCCATAGGGAACTCCTGTCAGAGTCAGGAGGATCACACTTCTGCTTTCAGGCCTTTTGCATTTCTAGCTCACGTGGTGTCTCAGCCTGGGCTTTATGTAGATTCCTCTTTGGGATGGAGTATAAGTCACTGTGGAGAGAAGGGCTGGCAGCCAATTATAAAAAGAAAAGATTGCTACCTGGACTGCTTCTTAGAGATTCCCAGGTTAGAGTACTTCAGGAACAGTCACATGCAAATATACCCATGGACATTGTTCAGTACACATTTCCAGTGATGGGAAAACCAAAGCCAGAAGGCTTTCCCAGTTCCCTATTTTAGCTAATTCTAACCCTGTACTTGAACTCTGGTCTTCACTAGTAAAAGTGTATGTGTTGTTCTAGGTGGTCTGGCCGTAATCATCGAGAGATTGGGGTCCATGGTGTGTGACCAGGTATTAACCATGGAACCTGCTGCAGGGACATGCTCTCCTCTCTTGACAAGACCTTTGCCCTATGATCTCTCCGCCAGTGGTCATGCATCACGGGAAAGGAGTTTGGCTCAGGACACTACACAGCCTATTGCTACAACACAGAGGAGTGCGTGCGCTTGACTCTGTGGGGTGGGGTTTCGGAAAAGGTTGGTCTGCACATTTTGCTGTTCTCCTTTATGTCCATCCCCTGGGTCACCTGGGGAGATTACAGTTAAATTCAGCGCAGGGCTGGGATAGAGCTCAGCTGGTAGCCTAGCATGCACAAGGTCCTGGATTCAGTCCCACCACTGCATAAACCGGGTGTGGTGGCTGCAACATGATCCCAGCACTTGGGATGTGAGGCAGGAGGATCAGAAGTTCAAGGTCATCTTTGGCTACAGCAAGTTCAAGGCCAGCCTGGGCTGCATGAGACTGACTCAAAATAAAAATAAAAAGATGTTCAATGGGAAAATAATGCTTAGAAATGCCTGGCCCATGGTGCTTGCTGAGGCCGTGTTGGAGGTCAGCGTAGTGCTGTAGATTTCATGCGGCTTGTCGGCGTAGTACCACTGCCACTGTGAATTCACGTGTGATCACGGTAAGCACGGCTCTGCAGTCTCAGCTCCTCCTCGCTGACAACACTGAGGCCCCTTTCTGTGTCCTTACCACCTCTCCTACCCTGGCAGGTGTGGGGCGCTAGGAAATCCCTCCAGAAGCCCTTCAGTCTCCCTACCCCAGGGCAGAGCTTCTGGCTACTGCACTGAGGCAGATGGGCTGCAAGTGGGTTTCAGCAGCACCCCAGACTTGAACCCTTCAGCCCTTGGGGCAGCCAGAGCCTGTGAACAAACACCTTTATCACTCCCCTCTATTTCCGTTTCTCTCCTCTTCCCATTGCTTATCCCATATCCCTGGCTGTCTTTGTGGGAGGCTCTAGTGGACAATAAAAAGCACAGTAAAACGAGGACAAAATTGAGGTCATGATACCATAGTAGAGTCCAGTGTGGTTTGGGTTTGGTGGGGCTAAGGCCAGTGGTGAAGGAAGCTGGCTCCCATTCACGTGTCCCATTCCTGCACACACAACTGAAGGGTGGCTGTCAGGCCAAACTCCCCTGTCCTTTTTCACCTCCTGGTTTAACAGCTGCCTGGCAACATAAACAAGGTCACCATTCTTTCTCTCTCTCTCCTTTTGGTTTCCCTGAGTTTCTGGGTTTTCTGCAATGACTCAAAGCTGAATGTATGCAGTGTGGAGAAGTGTGCAAACCCAGGCCTACATTCTCTTTTACACTCAAAAGGACAGTGCAGGGCAATGCAAGAATTTCAGATCCCCAACTCAAGCTCAGGTGCAGTCAGCAGCAGGATGAAGTCAGACCACAGACATTCCCCTGATGGGAGGGGCATGTATCAAAAGACCCGGCTTGCTTTTGAATCTGTGATGTCATACATCTCTCTCTGAAAGTAAAAGTTTTACTGAAGGAACAGATTTCCAGGTTCGCCCCTCACTGGGTCTGGGGACACAATGCCCAGATGATTCCTGCCCTGTCATACAATTTGTAGTCACTTTCTTTTTAAATACATTTGGGAATTTCTTCCTTTCATAAAACAAGTCTAAAAAGTAACCTATGAAGATTCTTTTGTCAGTTGCTTCTGAAGGTAGAGGATGTGGGTGGAAGAAAGGGAGTCAATTGGAAACCATGCAGCTAAGTGAGCACCAGTCTTCCTGTCACAGGTCCCCATGATCAAGACCTCCCTGCCGCCCCAGAGGACTGCTGTCAACTAGTGATATGTGTGATGAGGGCCTGGGCTGGCAGCTGCTGGAAGGGAGCTGGTTCCAAGGTGGGAGTGAAGTCAAAGATTTGGTCCCAGTTGGGCATGGTGGCGCACATGAATCCCGGGCAGAGGTAGGAGGATCACCGTGAGTTCAAGGCCACCCTGAGACTACATAGTGAATTCAGGTCAGCCTGAGCTTGAGTGAGACCCTACCTCGAAAAACAAAACAAAACAAAACAAAACAAACAAAACAAAAAAAAATCTGATAAAGGAAGCAGCCTGAAGGGTTGAAAATTTGCAGACTTCCCTTTTTAGGGAATAACAATTAGGAGTGGAGTGAGAGGCCTGGAGCAGATCTCCACTCCTCACTGCCTCATGGGGACATTTTCAGGTCACTAGCCCTCCCCAGCTGCTGCTGTCATTCAGCCATACCACACTTGTGAGGCTGGCACGGACACCATACAAGGGGCAATAGACTAGTCCACATTCTGTGTTTCATGCTGGGTTGAAGAGCGCTCTTGGTTCTCCCAGTTCTCTGGCACCGCTTACATCTGTGATTCGTGTCTGGGGTTAAGATTGTTGGTTTGGTTTTGGTTTTGGTTGGTGTCTGAGTGAAGGTTAGCCGGGCTTATGTGAACGTCGCTGCCGTCACCTTGCAGCTTCTTTCCCACCTGGGTCGCTAGAACGTAGATTCCCAAGGTTAGCAGCTTTCGCTTTCCCTGGGACGTGGGCAGTGCGGGAATCCACCCATGTGTCCATTTATTGTTCATGCCTGTGCCTGTTCCTTCCCCTCCCAATCCACTACTCTCAACTGCTTCCCGCATGCCCTCAGTCCATGAGGAAGAGACCAAAGAGTGCCTGTTCTTAACTCTGGTACTTTTAGAATATATCTTTTTAACTGGGTCTGTTTCTAAATGGAATAAGATTGCCCAGACAAACCCTTCCTCCACAGGGACCAGTTTCCTTTCACAGTGCTTCCCTTGGGAAGGCAAACCTTAGTTCTCACATAGCGCCACAGTGACTGCTGTCTTAAGTAAGCCACAACCTGGCCCGTAAATGCTCATCTTTTGACTGAGCATTTTTGTATCTGTGTTTGGATTCAGAGTAGAAGTACAGCTGTCACTTGAAGGAAGACGGGAGGTGGGAAGTAAGGGAGGGAAGGTTGGAGGAGGGGTATAGCATCAGCAGTGTTGATGAGCTACATTCCCGGACACATCTGTAGCATTCCCTGTTCTCTCCTGTAGGACCTGCCAAGACAACACTGAGACATGGAAAATGGCATGTCCTCATAGGGATGGAGTGACTAGATTTTAAATTAAACTTGCTTTTCCAACACTGTGAGGCTTCTGTAATACTTAGCTTTTTATTTGGAGCGATAGCGTATAGCATGTTGATGCTGTTTGGTTTTATATTGTCTACTGCAGGCTCTTTGTATAAAGCTCTGCCTGGGCTCATCGCTCCTGGACACTGTTTTAAAGTGTCCCAGCTACTATGCGACCAGAGGCTCTGACGTACTCTTGAGGGGAACCCTTTATCAAAACACAGCCAGGTACGGTGATGCACCTGTAATGCCAGCACTAGGAAGGCTGAGGCAGGGAGCAGCATGTGTTGGGAGACTGTCTAAGAAACAAGAAGGGCAAGGAGAGTAAGAAGGGAATGAGAGTGAGTTGTGCCTCCTCTTGCGTCCCGTCCAGTTTGTGATTTCTAGAAAGTGAACTCCATGGTAGAGAGGCTTGCAGAGCCTTCTGGCAGCCCTGCCCTGCAGAGGGCACTACTTTATTACCTGCACAGTAACTCATGGACAATTCAAGATCTGCAGGTTGAACGTTTAAAAATAGTCTCATACCAAATGCTATAAGGATTGTTAAGCAGATGGGAACTGTAAAGTAAATGCTTCACTCACTGAGCACCCAATGTACAAAATTAATAAAATCACTTAAAATGAGTTGGAACAGAAACCAACACCAGAGTCTCTGCTGAGCTGCGCTCATGAGAAGGTGCCCACTGCAGCCAGACAGACTCCTCAGGTAGCAGAGCAACGGCACTAGGCAGCAAGGAGTTAGTGTGGAAGGTTTTATTTCAGCGCTTGTCCACTGCAGAAGGGCCTCTGTGGGATGTTCTGTTGCCTTTCATTTATTTACACTGGAAGTAAGTGAATGTCTCATTTGCATCTACATTAGTGAAACATTGTAGAGAAAAATGCCAGCAGGTAGAAGTTGACTGCCTGCTGCCAAAGTAAACCCACGATCTCTTACTAAGCCACTCCCGGCCTGCTCCTCTCCCAGGGCAAGCAGTTAACAGTCCTCCAAACCCTTCGTAGTTGGCTGGCGTGTTTACTTACTGCTGTCGCCAGCCAAGATGAATGCACCCAGCCCTCAAAAAGTATTTCTTACCTCAACCTAACCCTAACCCTCATACTTGTGACTGCCTGGGCCCAGCACCCATGCTAGTGCAAAGATAATTGAAATAGCCTTGGCAGCCAGTTCTTACTAAATGGTGGACAAAGCCCTTGCCAGCTCTTGAGCTAGCCCTTCTCGGCTGAGATGAGAGGGCAGTGCCACGTGTAAAGAACTTCAAGATGTCTCTTAAAATGTTGTGAATAAGTGGAAACTGTAGGAGTATTGATGTGTCCTATGGACTCAATAGCAGGATTTATTTTTGTTTTCAATGGCAAGGCTTCTAGAGTCACTGATTGTACAACCGTTCCCTACTGTGATGGCGCTTTCAAGTTCAGTGGAAGAAGCAGTGAGATGAGCTGGCTGGCAGTGGGGCATGCCCCAGAAGTAAGCAAAAGAGTCACAAGTAGTGCAGAAAGAAAATTTGGTTGGGGGGGTGGGAGTGGGAGGTGGGTGGGCAGGTAAAGGCGGGGAGATAGGGTTTGTTTACTTACTGATAAAAGCTTTGTGAACTAATTTTATACAATTCATAAAATTTTAGTGCACCTTGTACTTAATTATGGTTTGCATGAGATTGAAAAAAATTAAGGGAAAAGAATTCCTTTTGTCATTTCAAGTGTCCAGTGGGTCTATGTAGAGTTTGAAGGACATCTGGTGTCACAAATTTTTAAAAACATTTCATATCTCATGTGTGTAGTACAAATTATTCTTACCAGCAAGTTCTAGAATTGTCTGTCTTTGTAATGATTTTTCAAGGCCTGTTTAACAAAGGCAGGTTACAGGCCATTGTTGCTCTTCACCCCTGTATGTTCCAACACTAACTCTGCTTTTGGCAGGCGGTGAGGCTGCCCTTCCCACATGTGTGCTCTGTCCCCACCCAGGGTTATGGCTTATGCATAGAAGGGTTGCTTTTCTGGCTAGTTGGGAGAGCACAGATGATCAGAAAGACCTCCTTCAAAACCATGCCTATTGCTAGACAACATATGGCCGTGGTCAAACAAGCAGTTCCTTCTGAAGTGGTCCCTTGGTGGATTCCACAGCTCTTGTGCACAAGCTATCAGGAAGCAGTCTGTAGCAAAGCATCCCTGGGTGATATGCAAATAGTGCAGAGAGGACGCCCTGCCTCCCATCCCCAGTGGGGATGGTGCCAAAATGATGTGGAAGAGGTAAGACCCAGGCTGCTTGCCTGATTCTTTTCACTCAAGCTTAAGATTCCCTAGTGAGGCGTGACACAGCACCACAGGATGTTTTAAAGTTCTCCATTCAGAGCACACACTTGATAACTAAGTCCCTCAGCCTAGTTACTGGACTAATTAGATGAAAGCTGTCTCTCGGGGGTAAAATCTCAGTCATAGTGTCTTACCAGGTAAGTATGCATTTCCCCAGTGGTTCTTTTTCTTTTAAAGTCAGTACAGCAGCTAAAAAGCGCCTTCTCTCTAGACTGTGGATTTTGTCTCTTGCGTGTTTAACAGCTGTTCTCCCAGTCTAGAGTTTCACCACTGTGCCATCCACTGCTCTAGCTATCCCACACTTAGGGCTATAACGAAAGTCATTTTTGTGGATTCATTTAAATGGAACTGGAAATGGCTCAATGGTAGAAACACTTACCTAGCATGTGTGGCGCCCTGGGTTCCATCTCAGCACTATTAAACCAGTTGAAATGAAACTTTGCCTAACCAAATTATGGCTTTAAAAACCAACCAGTAGGGGCTGGGTGATGGCTTAGCAGTTAAAAGCTTGCCTGTGAAGCCCAAGGACTCTGGTTCGAGGCGATTCTCCAGGACCCATGTAAGCCAGATGCACAAGGCGCGCATCTGAGTTCATTTGCAGTGGCTGGAGGGCTGGCGTGCCCATTCTCTCTACCTATCTATTTCTGTATCTCTGTCTCTCTCAAATAAATAAAGATTAAAAAAAAAAAAAAAAAGAGTAGCAAACTGGTACTTGATATTAAACTTGATTTTTTAAACTTTATATTTTAAGTGAAATTTGAACTATGTTCAAAGCTACTATGTCTTAATTCTTGCTACACTTTTTCAATGTTGACACTTTCTCACATGGACTGTTCACAGTGATCAGATAGCACACTTTAAGGATGTTTCATTCTTCTAGAACAGGATGTATAGGGCTCTCTGTCCTAGCAATTGTTTTTAAACTGTGCTATGGCTTAAAACTGCCTCCTGCTCACTGTTTAGGTGGGGAGGGGTGGCGAGCTTCAAACTACACTTTGCCCTTGTGTTCATGACCTTCTCTTGACAGGGTAACCTCTCAGAGCATCTGATTCAGGGTAGACTCAGGTCTTGGCTTCATAGTAAGCCAGCAGGCCTGGAGTCACCCAAGGTCATAGTTTATTCCTCCTACTAAAAATCCATCATGAAGCTCTACCTACCTAATGACTGTTCACAAAGAGAATGGTGAGTCACACCATCCAGCAGCTCTTGTGTATGTGTGCTAGGAACCAAACTCACAGCCTCATGTGTACAAGGCAAGCTCTCTGGAGCTGGCTACCCCATCCCCTAAGACAAAGCTTTTAAATGAGATTTATGCCAGCAGGTTCAAGGAACAGTTTTATCCTGTCTACCTCTAGTGAACAAACTGCTCTTAGCGGTAGCCCTGCAACAGTGATGCCACTGTGGTTCAGGCATTCTGAGCCTCCTTTCTAACTCCACAGGGCAGAGGAGCAGTTTGTTTTTAAAATGCCTAGCAGTGTAAATTGACTAGAAAAAATTACCATGAGACCTGTCTAGCTCCACCTGTTCTATGGCTACCCTGCTCCTTTTCAGTGAACACCAAAGCCTGGACAATGGCGCCAGCTTGTATTTGGGGGCAAAATATCAACTTCAAATCTGAAGGAAGCAGAAAAGCACGAGCAAGCAGTGGCTCCTGTGATCTAAGCCAGGGCTCAAGGACAACCCCAGGCAGACATGGGAAGTTCTGGAAAATAATCTTATGAGGGTCCCTAACTAAAATTGAGGTTCAAAGAGTGGAGAGATGGCTTAGTACTTAAGGTGTTGGCCTGCAAAACCTAAGGGCCCAGGTTCAGTTCCTCAGGACCCATGTAAAACCAGATGCACAAGGTAGCACATGTGTCTGGAGTTCATCTGCAGTGGCTGGAGGCCCTGGTGCACCCATTCTCTCTATCTGCCTCTCTATCTCTCTCAAATAAATAAAATGAAATAAAAACTTTAAAATTGAGGTTCAAATAATTAAGAAATAAGGAGAGCATTTCTTCATGTATGTGTGTATGTGGTGTGTACATGAGTGTTTGCATATGGTGCATATGTGTCTGTGGGTACATGTGTGTGTGAATTTGCATACATGTGTGCGTGTGCATTTGGAGGCCAGAGGTTGGTCAGGCATCTTCCTTGATCACACTCTTTATTTTACTAAGTCGGGATCTCTCACTGGAGCCCCGAGCTGCCTCATTCAGTAAGCCTGTTAGACAAGTTGCCCCAGGAGTCCCCTGTCTCTGCCTCCCATCTTCTGGGATTATAGGTGGCCACTATGCTCACATGACATTTATGTGAGTGCTGGGGGTCCAAACTCCTGTCCTCACACTGTATGGCACGACAGTCATCCCCTCAGCCCTGAGAATGTCTGAGTGGCAAGTCAAGTCACTGTCATAGGAAAGAATGAGACTCCCTCCTCACTCACTCTGTCTTATACTTTCCCAAACCATACAGGCAGACGACGAAAGTCCAGTCCAAAACCCCTTGTTCTGAGCGAAGCTAGAAAGCAGTTAATGATCTACAGACTACCTCAGGTCCTCCGGCTGCACCTCAAGAGATTCAGGTGAGCTTGCTGTGCGAGTCCCAAAAGACTGAGCTTTGGGAATCCGCTCCTCGCGCCCTTGAAGAAGGCCAGTGTGTTCTTGCTGGGAGGGAAGCTGTTCCTGTGAGACCTTACACTGTCAGTGGGAAGTAAGTGGCTGGTGTCCCATAAGGGGAACTCCTGTCAGAGTCAGGAGGATCACACTTCTGCTTTCAGGCCTTTTGCATTTCTAGCTCACACGTGGTGTCTCAGCCTGGGCTTGTGTAGATTCCTCTTTGGGATGGAGTATAGAGTCACTGTGGAGAGAAGGGCTGGCAGCCAATTATAAAAAGAAAAGATTGCTACCTGGACTGCTTCTTAGAGATTCCCAGGTTCGAGTACTTCACGGAACAGTCACAGCAAATATACCCATGGACATTGTTCAGTACATTCCAGTGATGGGAAAACCAAAGCCAGAAGGCTTTCCCAGTTCCCTGTTTTAGCTAATTCTAACCCTGTACTTGAACTCTGGTCTTCACTAGTAAGAAGTGTATGTCCGTGTTCTAGGTGGTCTGGCCGTAATCATCGAGAGAAGATTGGGGTCCATGTCGTCTTTGACCAGGTATTAACCATGGAACCTTACTGCTGCAGGGACATGCTCTCCTCTCTTGACAAAGAGACCTTTGCCTATGATCTCTCCGCAGTGGTCATGCATCACGGGAAAGGGTTTGGCTCAGGACACTACACAGCCTATTGCTACAACACAGAGGGAGGTGCGTGCGCTTGACTCTGTGGGGTGGGGGACACGGAAAAGGGTTGGTCTGCCACATTTTACTGTTCTCCTTTATGTCCATCCCCTGGGTCACCTAGGGGGAGATTACAGTTAAATTCAGCGCAGGGCTGGGGATAGAGCTCAGCTGGTAGCCTAGCATGCACAAGGTCCTGGATTCAGTCCCCACCACTGCATAAACCAGGTGTGGTGGCACACGCTTGTGATCCCAGCACTTGGGATGTGAAGGCAGGAGGATCAGAAGTTCAAGGTCATCTTTGGCTACACAGCAAGTTCAAGGCCAGCCTGAGCTGCACGAGACTGACTCAAAAAATAAAAATAAAAAGATGTTCAATGAGTCGTGCCTGGCCCATGGTGCTTGCTGAGCCGTGTTGGAGGTCAGCGTAGTGCTGTAGATTTCATGCGGCTTGTCAGTAGTACCACTACTGTGAATTCACGTGTGATCACGTGGCACACTCTGAGTCTCAGCAGCCTCACTCATGACAACACTGAGGCCCTTTCTGTGTCCTTACCACCTCTCCTACCCTGGCAGGTGTGGGGGCGCTAGAGTCCCTCCAGAAGCCCTTCAGTCCTCCCTACCCCAGGGCAGAGCTTCTGGCTACTGCACTGAGGCAGATGGGCTGCAAGTGGGTTTTCAGCAGCACCCCAGACTTGAACCCTTCAGCCCTTGGGGCAGCCAGAGCCTGTGAACAAACACCTTTATCACTCCCCTCTATTTCCATTTCTCTCCTCTTCCCATTGCTTAGTCCCCATATCCTGGCTGTCTTTGTGGAAGGCTCTAGTGGACAATAAAAAAGCACGAGTAAAACGAGGACCAAAATTGGTCACTTGATACTGTAGGTAAGAGTCCGTGTGGTTGGGTTTGGTGGGGCTAAGGCCAGTGGTGAAGGGAAGCTGGCTCCATTCACGTGTCCCATTCCTGCACACCACAACTGAAGGGTGGCTGTGGGCCAAACTCCCCTGTCCCTTTTTCACCTCCTGGTTTAACAGCTGCCTGGCAACATAAGCAAGATCACCATTCTTTCTCTCTCTCTCCTTTGGTTTCCTAGGTTTCTGGGTCCACTGCAATGACTCAAAGCTGAATGTATGCAGTGTGGAGGAAGTGTGCAAAACCCAGGCCTACATTCTCTTTTACACTCAAAGGACAGTGCAGGGCAGTGCAAGAATTTCAGATCCCCAACTCCAAGCTCAGGTGCAGTCCAGCAACAAGGATGAAGTCAGACCACAGACATTCCCCTGATGGGGAGGCATGTATCAAAGACCGGCTTGCTTTTGAATCTGTTGATGTCCTTACATCTCTCCTCTGAAGAAGTAAGGTTTACTGAAGGAACAGATTTCCAGGTTCACCTCACTGGGTCTGGGGACACAATGCCAGATGATTCCTGCCCTGTCATAAAATTTGTAGTCACTTTCTTTTAAATACATTTGGGAATTTCTTCCTTTCATAAAACAAGTCTAAAGAAGTAACTTCTATGAAGATTCTTTTGTCAGTTGCTTCTGAAGGTAGAGGGATGTGGGTGGAAGAAAGGGAGTCAATTGACCATGCAGCTAGGCGAGCACCGAGTCTTCCTGTCACGGGTCCCCCATGATCAAGACCTCCCTGCCGCCCCAGAAGACTGCTGTCAACTAGTGATGTGTGTGACGAGGGCCCTGGGCTGGCAGCTGCTGGAAGGGGCTGGTTCCAAGGTGGGAAGTGAAGTCAAAGATTTGGTCCCAGTTGGTCATGGTGGCGCACACCTTGAATCCCGGGCAGAGGTAGGAGGATCACCGTGAGTTCAAGGCCACCCTGAGACTACATAGTGAATTCCAGGTCAGCCTGAGCTTGAGTGAGACCCTACCTCGAAAAACAAAACAAAACAAAACAAAACAAAAATCTGATAAAAGGAAGCAACCCTGAAGGGTTGAAAATTTGCAGACTTCCCTTTTTTAGGGAATAACAATTAAGGAGCGGAGTGAGAGGCCTGGAGCAGATCTCCTCCTCACTGCCTCATGGGGACATTTTCCGGGTCATAGCCCTCCCCAGCTGCTGCTGTCATTCAGCCATACCACACTTGTGAGGCTGGCACGGACACCATACAAGGAGGCAATAGACTAGTCCACATTCTGTGTTTCATGCTGGGTTGAAGGGCGCTCTTGGTTCTCCCAGTTCTCTAGCATAGCACATCTGTGATTCGTGTCTGGGGTTAAGATTGTGGTTTGGTTTTGGTTTTGGTTGGTGTCTGAGTGAAGGTTAGCCGGGCTTATGTGAACGTCGCTGCCGTCACCTTGCAGCTTCTTTCCCACCTAGATCGCTAGAACGTAGATTCCCAAGGTTAGCAGCTTTCGCTTTCCTAGGACGTGGGCAGTGCTTAGGAATCCACCCATGTGTCCATTTTATTGTTCATGCCTGTGCCTGTTCCCTTCCCCCTCCCAATCCACTACTCTCAACTGCTGCTTCACCCGCCTGCCCTCAGTCCATAAGGGAAGAGACCAAGAGTGCCCTGTTCTTAACTCTGGTACTTTTAGAATATATCTTTTTTAACTGGGTCTGTTTCTAAATGGAATAAGATTGCCCAGACAAACCCTTCCTCCCACAGGGACCAGTTTCCTTTCACAGTGCTTCCCTTGGGAAGGCAAACCTTAGTTCTCACCGCAGCGCCACAGTGACTGCTGTGGTAAGCCACAGCCTGGCCCCCGTAAATGCTCATCTTTTGACTGAGCATTTTGTGTCTGTGTTTGGATTCAGGTAGAAGTACAGCTGTCACTTGAAGGAAGACGGGGAGGTGGGAAGTAGGGAAGGGAAGGTTGGAGGAGGGTATAGCATCAGCAGTGTTGATGAGCTACATTCCCGGACACATCTGTAGCATTCCCTGTTCTCTCCTGTAGGACCTGCCAGACAACACTGAGACATGGAAAATGGCTTGTCCTCATAGGGATGGAGTGACTAGATTTTAAATTAAACTTGCTTTTTCCAACACTGTGAGGCTTCTGTAATACTTAGCTTTTATTTGGAAGCGATAGCGTATGGCATGTTTATGCTGTTTGGTTTATATTGTCTACTGCAGGCTCTTTGTATAAGCTCTGCCTGGGCTCATCCTCTCCTGGACATTGTTTTAAAGTGTCCCAGCTACCTATGCGACCAGAGGCTCTGACGTACTCTTGAGGGAAACCCTTTATCAAAACACAGCCAGGTACGGTGATGCACACCTGTAATGCCAGCACTAGGAAGGCTGAGGCAGGAGCAGCATGTGTTCGAGGAGACTGTCTAAGAAACAAGAAGAACCCAAGGAGAGTAAGAAGGGAATGAGAGTGAATTGTGCCTCCTCTTGCGTCCGTCCAGCGTTTGTGATTTCTAGAAAGTGAACTCCATGGTAGAGAGAGCTTGCAGAGCCTTCTGCTTCAGCCCTGCCCTGCAGAGGGCACTACTTGTTACCTGCACAGTAACTTCATGGACAATTCAAAGATCTGCAAGTTGAACGTTTAAAAATAGTCTCATACCAAATGCTATAAGGATTGTTAAGCAGATGGGGAACTGTAAAGTAAATGCTTCACTCACCTGAGCACCCAATGTACAAAATTAATAAAATCACTTAAAATGAGTTGGAACAGAAACCAACACCAGAGTCTCTGCTGAGCTGCACGCTCACGAAGGTGCCCACTGCAGCCAGACAGACTCCTCAGGTAGCAGAGCAGCAGCACTAGACACTTAGGAGTTAGTGTGGAAGGTTTTATTTCAGCGCTTGTCCACTGCAGAAGGGCCTCTGTGAGGGGATGTTCTGTTGCCTTTCATTTATTTACACACTGGAAGTAAGTGAATGTCTCATTTGCATCTACATTAATTGAAACATTGTAGAGAAAAATGCCAGCAGGTAGAAGTTGACTACCTGCTGCCAAAACAAACCCACGATCTCTTACTAAACCCTCCCGGCCTGCTCCTCTCCCAGGGCAAGCAGTTAACAGTCCCACTCCAAACCCTTCATAGTTGGCTGGCGTGTTTACTTACTGCTGTCGCCAGCCAAGATGAATGCACCCCAGCCCTCAAAAAAGTATTTCTTACCTCAACCTAACCTAACCCTCATACTTGTGACTGCCTGAGCCCAGCACCCATGCTAGTGCAAAGATAATTCGAAATAGCCTTGGCAGCCAGTTCTTACTAAATGGTGGACAAAGCCCTTGCCAGCTCTTGAGCTAGCCCTTCTCCGGCTGAGATGAGAGGGCAGTGCCACACTGTAAAGAACTCAAGATGTCTCTTAAAATGTTGTGAATAAATTGGAAACTGTAGGAGTATTGATGTGTCCTATGGACTCAATAGCAGAGTTTATTTTTGTTTTCAATGGCAAGGCTTCTAGAGTCACTGATTGTACAACACGTTCCCTACTGTGATGCGCTTTCCAAGTTCAGTGGAAGAAGCAGTGAGATGAGCTGGCTGGCAGTGGGGCATGCCCCAGAGTAAGCCAAAAGGGGTCACAGTAGTGCAGAAAGAAAATTTGGTTGGGGGGGTGGGAGTGGGAGGTGGGTGGGCAGGTAAGGCGGGAGATAGGGTTTGTTTTACTTACTGATAAAAGCTTTGTGAACTAATTTTATACAATTCATAAAATTTAGTGCCTTGTACTTAATTATGGTTTGCATGAGATTGAAAAAATTAAGGAAAAGAATTCCTTTTTTGTCATTTCAAGTGTCCAGTGGGTCTATGTAGAGTTTGAAGGACATCTGGTGTCACAAATTTTTAAAAAACATTTCATATCTCATGTGTGTGAGTACAAATTATTCTTACCAGCAAGTTCTAGAATTGTCTGTCTTTGTAATGATTTTTCAAAGGCCTGTTTAACCAAGGCAGAGTTTACAGGCCATTGTTGCTCTTCACCCTGTATGTTCCAACACTAACTCTGCTTTTGGCAGGCGGTGAGGCTGCCCCTTCCCACATGTGTGCTCTGTCCCCACCCAGGGTTATGGCTTATGCATAGAAGGGTTGCTTTTCTGGCTAGTTGGGAGAGCACAGATGATCAGAAAGGCCTCCTTCAAAACCATGCCTAATGCTAGACAACATATGGCCGTGGTCAAACAAGCAGTTCCTTCTGAAGTGGTCCCTTGGTGGATTCCACAGCTCTTGTGCACAAGCTATCGGGAAGCAGTGTAGCAAACATCCCCTGGGTGATATGCAAATAGTGCAGAGAGGACGCCCCTGCCCTCCCATCCCCCAGTGGGGATGGTGCCAAGTAGATGTGGAAGGTAAGACCCAGGCTGCTTGCTGCCTGATTCTTTCACTCCAAGCTTAAGATTCCTAGTGAGCGTGACACAGCACCACAGGATGTTTAAAAGTTCTCCATTCAGAGCACACTTGATAACTAAGTCCCTCAGCCTAGTTACTGGACTAATTAGATGAAAGCTGTCTCGGGGGTAAAATCTCAGTCACTTAGTGTCTTACCAGGTAAGTATGCATTTCCCCAGTGGTTCTTTTTCTTTTTAAAGTCAGTACAGCAGCTAAAAAGCGCCTTCTCTAGACTGTGGATTTTGTCTCTTGCGTGTTTAACAGCTGTTCTCCCAGTCTAGAGTTTCACCCACTGTGCACCCATCCACTGCTCTAGCTATCCCACACTTAGGGGCTATAACGAAAGTCATTTTTGTGGATTCATTTAAAATGGAACTGGGGAAATGGCTCAATGGTAGAGCACTTACCTAGCATGTGTGACGCCCTGGGTTCCATCTCCAGCACTATTAAACCAGTTGAAATGAAACTTTGCCTAACCAGAATTATGGCTTTAAAAACCAACCAGTAGGGGCTGGAGTGATGGCTTAGCAGTTAAAAGCTTGCCTGTGAAGCCTAAGGACTCTGGTTCGAGGCTTGATTCTCCAGGACCCATGTAAGCCAGATGCACAAGGGGGCGCACGCATCTGGAGTTCATTTGCAGTGGCTGGAGGCCCTGGCGTGCCCATTCTCTCTACCTATCTATTTCTGTATCTCTGTCTCTCAAATAAATAAAGATTAAAAAAAAAAAAAAAGAGTAGCAAACAGGTACTTGATATTAAACTTAAGTTTTTTTAAACTTTATATTTTAAGTGAAATTTGAACTATGTTCAAAAGCTACTATGTCTTAATTCTTGCTACACTTTTTCAATGTTGACACTTTTCTCACATGGAACTGTTCACAGTGATCAGATAGCACACTTTAAGGATGTTTCATTCTTCTAGAACAGGATGTATGGGGCTCTCCTGTCCTAGCAATTGTTTTAAACTGTGCTATGGCTTAAAAACTGCCTCCTGCTCACTGTTTAGGTGGGGGAGGGGTGGCGAGCTTCAAACCTACACTTTGCCCTTGTGTTCATGACCTTCCTCTTGACAGGGTAACCTCTCAGAGCATCTGATTCCAGGGTAGACTCAGGTCTTGGCTTCATAGTAAGCCAACCCAGGCCTGAATTCACCCAAGGTCATAGTTTATTCCTCCTACTAATCCATCCGCTAGGCTCTACCTACCTAATGACTGTTCACAAGAGAATGGTGAGTCACACCATCCAACAGCTCTTGTGTATGTGTGCTGGGAACCAAACCCACAGCCTCATGTGTACAGAGCAAGCTCTCTGGAGCTGGCTACCCCATCCCTAAGACAGCTTTTTAAATGAGATTTATGCCAGCAGGTTCAAGGAACAGTTTTATCCTGTCTACCTCTAGTGAACAAACTGCTCTTAGCGGTAGCCCTGCAACAGTGATGCCACTGTGGTTCAGGCATTCTGAGCCTCCTTTCTAACTCCACAGGGCAGAGGAGCAGTTTGTTTTAAAATGCCTAGCAGTGTAAATTGACTAGAAAAAAGTACCACGGGGAACCTGTCCTAGCTCCACCTGTTCTATGGCTACCCTACTCCCTTTTCAGTGAACACCAGAGCCTGGACAATGGCGCCAGCTTGTATTTGGGGGGCAGAAATATCAACTTCCGTCTGAAGGAAGCAGCTTCCCTAGCAGTGTTACTGTTCACTGACAAAGGCTTGCTTGCCCCTGCCCTCACTACCTATCACTGCCCTCTTTCTGCCAACAATGTCTCCCTGGTGCCTGGAAAACCCACCCGGTGCGCTGAAATGCTATGCAACACCAAATGACTTCTTCCCCAGCACTGCTCGACAACGAGAGTTCCTCAAGAATAACTCTGTTATGTTAGCATCCATGTGTAGTAGTGGGTGGCTGCAGTTTCTGTTGATTTTTCTCTTATTTTTAATGAGGCAAACCACCTCCATTACAATCCATGTTTGAGGCTCATTCCTGTCTCTTGAGTGTGAAATAGAAATCATGTGTTTGATTTTTGTAAATTGACTTTTTACACCGTTTTTGTAAGAAGTTTCTTATTAAAAGAATAAAATGGCTGTCCTTGTGTGCAGTCTTTATTTCAGATGTCTGTTAAAACACCTTTACATCAGTACATGAGCAAAGATCACCCCCTGTAGAAACTCAGGAACTATGTACAGGACTTCATAGAACAAAGGCAACACTAGCTGAGACTGAGCAGCAGGTGGAGGTCAGCCAGGGACCCGGAAGAAGAAGCCTGTCTGAATCAAACTCCAGCAGCCTTCTAAGCATTATCTTGTAGTGGTCACAGACTGTGGACAGTTTTTGACAAGTTTGGGTCCAGCACAGGAATTCCATCTGTCTGCAATCAGATAGGAGGTGGTGTTAGAAATGGAAGCCAGGTGTGGTGGCACACACCTTTAATCCCAGCACTCGGAAGGCAGAGGTAGGAGGATAGCCAAGATTCGAGGCCACCCTGAGACTACAGAGTGAATTACAGGTCAGCATGGGCTAGAGGGAGACTCTACCTTGAAATACCAAAAAAAAAAAAAAAAAAAAAAAAAAAGAAAGGATTAAAACCCCCTAAACGGGCTGGAGAGATGGTTCAGTGGTTAAGGTGCTTGCCCGCAAAGCCTAACTACCTGAGATTAATTCCCCAGTGCCCACATACAGCCAAGATGCACAAACTGACCAGAGGCCCAGCTAGCCCATTCTCTTGCTCTCTTTGCCAGGTGTGGTGATGCAGCCTTTAATCCCAGCACTCAGGAGGCAGAGGTAGGAGTGCTGTGGGTGTGAGGCCACCCTGAGACCATATAGTGAATTCCAGGTCAGCCTTAGATACAGTGAGACTGTACCTCAAAAACAAATCCCCTAAACATCTGGAACCACTGGGGTGAGGATTTTGTGGAAAAAAAAAAATTATATATATATATATATATATATATATATATATATCTGCTTCTCCAATCTTCTAGGAGTACCTCGATAGGCAGAGAGCTAGTTACTTACTCAACTACACCCCTGGCTGAGGTGCCATCAGGTCAATGTCACTCAAGTTCCTGGCCAACCAAACTCCCGCAGCAAAGAGTCCCAAATTGAGGATCAAGTTCCTGGACAGAAAACGGATGTCGTTAACCCGGAGGTCTGTCTGAGTCACTTGTACAGCTACCAAAAAATACCGTGGACATCTTACGACCTTCTTCCTGACATGCTGATACATGGTGACACGTGTACAGTACGTTGCCCACTACCCACATAGGAATCTGGAGTTGTTTCTAATCCTGATAGGGGAAAACTCAAAGGCCAACTAAGCACTCGTGCAGGGCCAAAAAGCGTGGACACACGTTAGCGCCTTCTCTTCCCCGCCCAACCCCCGCCCCCACCATCAATGACATTCCTGAGACACGACCACGTGACAGCTGAACTGTGCCACTCGGGAATTCTCCGAGCCTAGAACCACAGCAGAGAATACTCAGAGCCACCACGAGGACACTATGTTGACAAAGCATCACAAAGCCCTAGTGGGGCTGGAGGGATGGCTTAGCGGCTAAGGCGCTTGCCTGCAAAGCCAAAGGACCCAGGTTCGACTCCCCAGGAAGTAAGACAGATGCACAGAGTGTTGCAGTGGCTGGAGGCCCTGGCGTGCACATTCTTTCTAATAAGATTTTTTTTGAAAAGGGAGGGGGGGCTGGAGAGATGGACCCAGGCTCAATTCTCCAGGCCCCACGTAAGCCAGATGCACAAGGTGGCGCATGCGTCTGGAGTTCGTTTGCAGTGGCTGCAGGCCCTGGCGCACCCATTCTCTCTCTCCCCCTCCCTCTCTCTGTCTCAAATAAATAATAAATAATTTAATAATTAAAAAATATATATAAAGCCCTAGTGAGGCCGGCCAGGCCAGCTCGGGCAGACACGCGCTGAGAGCTGGAGCAGGACCTCGGCGCTCCTCCCCGGGCTCGGTTACCTCCGGAAGTCGTTCCTGTCGGTGGCAAAGCGGTAGACGCCGCGGAGCCAGTCCCCCACGTTGTCAGGGACCTCGGGGGCTTCGCTCGCCGGGCCCGCGGCGCTCACCGTCACCCCGCTGGAAGCCATACTCGCAGCCGGACGCTCGGCCGCGCACCTCACAGGCTCCCGCCGCGGCGCACCACTTCCGGCCCCGCACTTCCGGGGCCCCGCCCCCCGACGGGAAGCCCCGCCCCTGTAGGGAAGCCCCGCCCCTCTCCGCTCGTCCCCGCCCAGTCCCTCTGTAGGTCCAGGAGCAAGGCGCTGGGGTGAGCCGGCCTGCTCCTCAGAAAAGCACAGCTTTGGGGATCGGAAGTCCTCCAAGAAAGGTCACTGTGGTGGTGGCGCACGCCTTTAACCCAGCACTCGGGAGGCAGAGGTAGGAGGATCACTGTGAGTCCGAGGCCACCCTCAGACTAGAGACACTACCTCGAAAAACCAAAAAAAGAAGAAGAAACAAAGAAAAAAGGAGGGGAGGGGAGGGAAAAAGAAAAAACTTTCCAGGCCTGCAAAACCTAAGGTCCCCGGTGCGATTCCGCAGGACCCACGTAAGCCAGCTGCACAAGGTCCATGTTCCAGATGCGTCTGGAGTTCGTTTACAGTGATTAGAGGCCCTGGCTCGCCCCTTCTCTCTTTCTGTCTGCCTCTTTCTCTCTCAAACAAATAAATAACATGATTTTTTTTTTTTTTTTAGGGCCCGAGAGATGGCTTAGTGATTAAGGCGCATGCCTGCGAAGCCTAAAAACCCAGGTTCGATTCTCCAGGTCCCACGTAAGCCAGATGCACATGGTGACGCATGTATCTGGAATTCGTTTGCAAAGGCCCTGGCGCGCCCATTTTCACTCTCCCTCTGTCTCTAATAAATAAAAATAAAATATTATATATATAAATATATATATATATTTAAAAAGCTTTCCATGCAAAGTCGTGTCATCTCGCCATTTCTCATATCCCTGGTGGGCGTTCGGCCGAGGGTTTTAGACGAGGAAGGCAGCCTCGCTCTCCCGCCGGGCACACTAACAGACGGTGCAGTGCTTCCTGGAGGTGTCGCCCGCCTCTGCCCGGAGGTGCCGGGAGTCTCCCCCGGCCTGGGCAGGCGCTGACCGAAGAAGAAACCTTCGGGCTCCGAGTCGGAGGAGGAGGAACAGGTGGCGCAGGGGCCCTTCTGCGTGGGGTTCCGGGGCGTCTGGAGGCGGTCTCGATCGCGCCCTGTGGATGGTCCACTCGGGCTGGACCTGGCGAGCGCCGCGGGAAGAGCCGCCGGGGAGGAGGGGCTTTCGTCCTGCCACAAGGCGCTGTCCGGTCCTTCCGTGCGTTCGGGTCCCGTCTCCCCTGTTCGGGAAACCGGGTGAGAATTTTTTGTTGTTGTTTTGTTTTTGTTTTTCGAGGTAGTGTCTCGCTCAAGTCCAGGCTGACCTGGAATTCACTGTGCAATCTCAGGGTGGCCTCGAACTCTCGGCGATCCTCCTGTCCTCTGCCTCCCGAGGGCTAAGGCGTGCGCCACCACGCCCGGCTCCCCGAGGCCTTCTTGCAGCCAACCCACTGAAGCCCGCGCCCCCTTACTCTCTAATCTGCACCCGCTCCCTTACCGACGGGCGCCCATCCTTCCAGTGCCCCCGAGGAGCTGGAGCCTGCATTCCTGTAGCGGCTTGCAAAGCAGCTGGGGCAGCAGGGGCTGCCCCCGGGTAGGGCGTATCTTCCCCCACCCAGGGGCCCTGCGCAGTCCTGGCAGCAGAAGTGGTTCTCGTGCCAGCTCCGTCCCTCTGCTTCGGTGCAGCGCGGAGAGAAGATCAACTGGGAGAGGGAGAGGAGAGCGGTTCAGGCATTCCTTCATTCGTTATCCAACAGCCACGCCTTATAGTCCCCCCCCCCCAACGCTAAAACACGACCACAGATATTCCCATTTTATCTATTTTATCACTCTTGGACTCAGGGAGGGCTGATTGACTTTGTCAGGATCTCCCAGGTAGCAGGTGGCACAACCACATGCTCAACCCCAGAGCCTCCCAGACTCCCATACCAGGGATCGGTATGATCAAGTACAGCACTGAGCATCTGGTATTCAGGGATAGGCATCTATTCAAGAATCCCTTGCCGGGTGTGGTGGCAGATGCCTTTAATCATAATACTCGGGAGGCAGAAGTAGGAGGATCAGTGTGAGTTCAAAGCCACCCTGAGACTACATAGTGCATTCCAGGTCAGCCTGGGCTAGAGCGAGACCCTATCTTGAAAAACTAGAAGAAAGAAGAAAGAAGGAGAAAGAATCCCTGCCCTAGAGAAACCATCTGAACATAAACAAATGTGCCACTGGGGGAGAGCACGGACAGCGGAGGGGGGCCACATTCCCAGAGATCGACACAAGGGAACTGCGTGGTCCTAGCTGGTTCCTTGTTCTCCCTACCTGAGAGGCTGCAACCCCAAAGGATGTCCTCTGATCGGACATTGCCTGAGGCCTGGGCCCATCCCTGAGGGCCTACCCTCAGTGCTATACCTGGTCACAAGCTGGGCAGCGAGGCCGTAGCAATTCAGCATGATGACGGCCACAGTAGAGATGCCCATCGTGGTAGAAGTAAATGAGGTTTACCAGGGTCTGACCACAGGCCTGGCACACAAAGCAAGACCGGTGCCAACAGTGCTGCTCTCCAGCCCTGGCCGCGAACACTCCATATTCTCCTGGCTTCAGCTGCTCCTTGCACTGCTGGGCAGGGACACAGGGATGGTCAAAATCTGAACCATACTTTTAGCCTCCCTCCTGTTTTTTTTTTTTTTTTTTTTTTTTTTAAATTTGAGAGACACATGGGCCACCTTTCCTATCTGGCTTCACACGGGTACTGGGGAATTGAACCTGGGTCCTTTGGCTTTTCCAGCAAGCGCCTTAACCGCTAAGCCATCTCTCCAGCCACCTCCTGGTTCTTTTAGTACACAATCCCTCAATCTGTTCTCTGAGTTCTGGCAGACAGCCCCCCGCCGCCCCTGCTGTGGCCTCCACCAAGAACTCCCACACCTGGCTTTTTCTTTGTCCCTAAAATTTGCCAAATACCAAAACCATGTTTCTCTACCAGACTCTCAGGAGTTAGCCTTTTCTACAGATGTGAGAAGGCAAGCAGTGAAGGAATGAGGAGGCTTGGGGTTAGGGTAGACTCCCTACCTTCTCACAGGTATGTCCTTCCAGCTTGGGAGGTAGCAGGCGGGCCACCCCCTGTCCCAGGGCCTTCTGCTTCCGCAGGGCACAGAAGAGCCGCAGCTCAGCCAACTCCTCCTCCCCAAGGGCCAGACAGTAGCGTTCCTGAAGAAGCAGACCTTTCACTATGACTGGGATGGGTCCTGCATGCCCAGAACACATTAGGATTGGAAAATTCTAGAAGGCTTAAACTGCTGATCAGGTCCCAGAGAGTTCCAACCCCAGGAGATAACAGCACATGTGTTCTGAGAAGGGAGTACAAGAAAATGCCTCAAGCTGGGCGTGGTAGCACATGCCTTTAATCCCATTACTCGGGAGGCAGAGGTAGGAGAATTGCCGTGAGTTCAAGGCCACCCTGAGACTACAGGAGTGAATTCCAGGTCAGCCTGGGCTAGAGCGAGACCCTACCTCGAAAAACTAAAAAAAGAAAGAAAGAAAGAAAGAAAGTGCCTCAGGTCCACTCTGTTGCCCCCAGAAATGGCCATCACTCTGGGTCTGACAACCCTACATCCCTGTCACCAGATACCACGGTTCAGAGTTCAGCACCACTTCCGCATCCTGTGTTTCCTCTCCTTACTTCATATGCTCCTGTCTTGCCTCCGAGTTGAGTATAAGCCTCTGGGCTGGGCATGAGTGAAACCTCAGGAAACACTAAACGACCACGCTCTCTGTATTTGTGCATTCCATTCTTAGTTTCAAAAAGCCACTTATAGGGCTGGAGAGATGGCTTAGGGTTAAGGTGCCTACCTCCTAAGCCTAAGAACTCTGGTTCCAATCTCCAGATCCCAGGTTTAGCCAGATGCAAAGTGACGCAAGGGCACAATGCCGCACTTGACCACAAGGGGGCGAACGCATCTGGATTTCGTTCACAATAGCTGAGAGGCTGCTGGTGAGCCCATTCTGTCTTCCTCTCCCTCTCTCTCTGTCTCTCTCTGTGTCTCTCTCCAAAAATAAATAATGAAAAAAGAAAATAAATAAATATAATTTTTTTAAAAAGCCACTTATGGCCAGGCGTGGTGGCGCACACCTTTAATCCCAGCACTCGGGAGGCAGAGGTAGGAGAATCGCCGAGAGTTCAAGGCCACCCTGAGACTACATAGTTAATTCCAGGTCAGCCTGGACCAGATTGAGACCCTACCTTACAAAACCAAAAAAAAAAAAAAAAAGCCACTTATGCAGGGTGTGGTGGTGCACGCTTTTAATCCCAGTACTTGGGAGGCACAGGTAGGTGGATCGCCGTGAGTTCAAGGCCACCCTGAGACTACAGAGTGAATTCCAGGTCAGCCTGGGCTAGAGCAAGACCCTACCTCTAAAAAATGAAAAAAAAAAAAAAAAGGTCGCATATGTCCATGTTGTCATTGGCTCTAGAACTTGAGTAAGCATTGCGGCAGCAGAGCAGATGTTCTCGCCCCCACTGGATAGGTGTGAGGAATGACCTCCTCCAGCTAGTGGACAGAGCTGGGCCTTAATCATGTCCCCTCACTTCTGGACCGAGGCTCTTTGCACAATAGGTAACGAGGTGGAGATAGGGAGGCAAGAGAGAGGGAAGACACAGGAGACTCACATCGCTGTCCTGTGGAGGTAGCTGCTGCAGGAGCATCCGAAGCCCAGGCCAGTGGGTGTCCAGGGGAGGAAGACCCAAGCTCAGGGCTGCAGGAGCCTAAGGAGAGACACAGAAAGGAACACAGGTGACTAGGTTTTGCCTGCCTTTCCCCTCCTTTCCTTCTTGCCTCACTGCCACCTTTCCTCCAGGCTAGGGCAACTTCTTTAAAAAAAAAAATTTCGGCCAGGCATGGTGGCACACGCCTTTAATCCCAGCACTTGGGAGGCAGAGGTAGAAGGATCGAAATGAGTTCAAGACCACCCTGAGACTACATAGTGAATTCCAGGTCAGCCTGAGCTAGAATGAGACCCTACCTTGGAAAACCAAATATATATATTTTAGCCAGGCAAGGTGGCACATGTCTTTAATCCCAGCACTTGGGAGGCAGAGGTAGGAGGACCACAGTGAATTCTAGGCCACCCTGAGACTACAGAGTGAATTCCAGGTCAGACTGGACCAGAGTGAAAAATAACCTCGAAAAATAAACAACAACAACAAAAAAGTGAATGGCATTCCTGAAAATGACACCCAAAGTCATTCTGTGGCCTCCATGTGCACACATGCACCCCCCTCCACACACACACACACAGAAAAGAACAAGGAGAATGCAAGCTACCCTTCAGTTAGTGGAAAGGGAGAGATGGCATGCGCTCTCAGGAAAACAGGACTCTTACTGCCTGACCAGAGTCTTCCTCGGGATCTTCCGCTGGCCAGTGACCTGAATCAGTGTCTGAGTTGACTGGTGGGCCTGACTCTCTGGAGACCGGACTGCCCTGTGGGTGGTGGAGCCAGCCAGACTTCAGCACTGACATTGGTGGAAAATTTCCCCTGAAACAAGAACACCTCTTCATTGAGCCCCTGTAGGGCTCCAGGCAGTGGGAAGTGTCTTACCGATGCCATCTTGCTCCGTGACATAGGTAGACGGGGATGGAAGGGAAAGGAGGCCACAGTGGAAGGAGAAGACACTGCTGTCTGCTAAGCCTTTGGGCAGGCAGGACCTCTCTTACTCACCATCTCACTCACTCACTTCTTGCTCAGCTTTAAAGCCCATCATTCCTCAGTACACCTAGGAGGAACTCCTGATCTTCCTGCTTCCACCTCTTAAGTGACGGGACTACAAAGGCAATTTTATTGCATAAACTTAGTGCGTCTCTATTGCCCAGGAGCCTGCCTATTCACCACACCCTACCCAGGCCCAACTGTTCCATCTACGTAGCTTTGGGCCCGGTGGAAGGTTACCTAACCAGGAAAAGGCTTCAGCCACTGTAACCTGTACCAGCTCTCCTGTCCATGAGTTTCTTTCTTTCTTTTCTTTCTTTCTTCTTTCTTTCTTTCTTTCTTTCTTTCTTTCTTTCTTTCTTTCTTCTTTCTTTCTTTCTCTCTTTCTTTCTCTCTCTCTCTCTCTCTCTCCCCCCCGTCTCTTTCTTTCATTTATTTTTATTTTTTTTAATTTTTGGTTTTTTGAGGTAGGGTCTCGCTCCAGCTCAGGCTGATCTGGAATTCACTATGTAGTCTCATGCTGGCCTTGAACTCACAGCAATCCTCCTACCTCTGCCTCCTGAGTGTTGGGATTAAAAGCGTGCCACCACACCCAGCTCATTTATTTATTTATTTATTATTTATTTATTTATTTATTTATTTATTTTGGTTTTTTGAGGTAGGGTTTCACTCTAGCCCAGGATGACCTGGAACTCACTATTCAATCTCAGGGTGGCATGGTGGTGATCGCCTTTAATCCCAGCACTTGGGAGGCAGAGCTAGGAGGATCACCATGAGTTCGAGGCCACTCTGAGACAGCACAGCAAATTCCAGGTCAGCCTGAGCTAGAGCAAGACCCTACCTTGAAAAACCAGGCATGGTGGCTCATTCATGCCTTTGTAATCCCAGCACTTTTTGTGCATGCTAAGCAGGCACTCTACCCACTGAGCCACATACTCAGCCTTTTTTGTTTGCTTGTGCTTTTTGTAACTTTTTTTGAGAGAGAAGGAGAAAATTGGTGCACCAGGGCCTCCAGCCACTGCAATCAAACTCCAGACACATGTGCCACCTTGTGCACCTGCCTCACCTTGTGCATCTGGCTTACATGAGACCTGGAGAATCAAACATGGGTCCTTAGGTATTGCAGGCAAGCTCCTTGACTGCTAAGTCTCCATCCCCACCTTTTTTTTGAGGGGGGGTGTCTTATGACCTCAAGTTCCTGATGTTCCTGCCTCCACCTCCCAAGTGCTGGGATTACAAAGGCATGAATGAGCCACCATGCCTGGCTTTAGAGCAGCAATTTCACTGGGTAATCTTTTATTTTTTACTTTTTGGGTTTTCGAGATAGAATCTCACTCTAGCCCAGGCTGACCTACAACTCACTCTGTAGTCACAGGGTGGCCTCGAATTCACAGCGATCTTCCTACCTCTGCCTCCTGAGTGCTGAGATTAAAGGCTTGTGCCACCAAACACCACTCATAGATTAATCTTAATGCATCTCTATAGCCTTCTTCTCCACCAATCCTGCTTGGACCAATGTCCTTGGAGTGGGAGTTACTATAGAAGTAGAGAAGAGGTGGGCCCTCCCCTCACGGATCTTATAGGCCAGTGAGTAAAACAGGGTCAGCGCCGTGGGTAGACACAAATACACCCATGGGGACAGGAGGGGTTGGCAAACCAAAGCAAACTCATTTTATTCTGTGCCAGGCATTATTCTAGAGTTTTACATAACATGAGTTAGCCTCACAGCAGTCCAGTGAGAGGACAATGTCTCTTATCCCTTTTTACAGTTGAAACCAACTTTGATTAATTAACAAGCCCGAGATCACACTAGAAGGCTAGAGGATAGTGTTCAGAGCTGGCATGGAGTCGGACAGTAGCCATGCACAGGAAGACCAACAGCAAATCTCTGGCTTTAAAAAGACCTGGCTTTGGGGTGGAGCCCAGGTTTGGACCATAAATGTGACCCCCAGCCCCCAAACCCACCTCAGCTCCACATCAAATATCCTGTGCCACCCTTCCCTCCTTCCTGGCTCCACACCCACCTGCTTCCTTCCCGTTCTGTCCCTCAGGTCAGGTTTCCTGTGGAAGGTGGCCACGATGGGCTGTTCCCACTCAGAGCCAAGAGTTTAACTTGAACAGCACTGTCCCAGCTCCAGGCAACACAAGCGCACGTGGGGTCTCAGCAGGGGCCTCGCACCCACTCCCAGGTTAACTCTAGTTTGCACGGAGTAATCTGTCACAGAAACAAGGGTCAGAAAGCAGCCCCATCCATCAACCTTCCTTTCTTTCCAGGGTGGCCTAACTTCACCTCCACCTATAAGCCCTGGATGCCATCTTACGAACATACGGGGTTCCTCCCGTAAGTCCCCGCCCTCCCTGCACAGGTAAGGCCACGGTTCAAACCTCGCTCCAGCTTGACAGCACAGTGCAACAACCAGGCTCAGGGGTCCAACCTCTCCAACCCACACACCTGGTCTTGGACGGCTGAACGCAAAAGGCCCATAGAGTCTGGAGGGCCCCGAGAGATGGAAAGGTTTCCCCAGACAACAGGAGGGGGAAAAGGGTGGAGAGTGTCCGGTCTCTCCAAGTGCCCCTCTCCATAGAGCCCCAAAAGTTTTCTTAAGACTTCGGTGGCCCACCAGCGGGACGGAGACGTGGTGTGGTTCCCAAATCCGCTTGGGACACCCTGCCTGACGTTTAGGGACGGGGAATGGGACTCTGATTGGGTCTCACCGTAGCCATTCGCCCGCGTCCGCGCAGTTCTGAACAGAACCTAAGTCGGACCCTGCCCCTAGCTCTCAGTGCCCGCTCAGACCCCGCCCCGGGACCTAAGAGCCCATCCTGGACACGCCCCATTCTGCCCCGCCCCGATCCCTCAGTGCCCGCCCAGATCATGCCTCCTCCTGCCCAGCCCCATCCCTCAGTGTCCACCCAGACCACGCCCCTCCTGCCCAACCCCATCCCTCATTGTCCACCCAGGCCACCCCCCTCCGGCCCAGCCCATCTCTGTGCCCATCCAGACCACGCCCCCTCCTGCACAAACCAGATTCCCAAGTGCCCGCCCAGGCCACGCCCCTCATGTCCAACCCTGATTCCCTCCATGCCCGCCAAGACCACGCCCCTTCCAGCCCAGCCCCGCACCCTCAGTGTCCACCCAGACCAGGCCCCTTCCTGCCCAACCCCGATCCCTCAGTGTCCACCCAGACCAGGACACCTTCTGCCCAACCCCATCCCTCAGTGTCCACCCAGACCACGCCCTCTCCGGCCAGGCCACGATCCCTCAGTGTCCACACTGACCACGCCCCCTCCTGCCCAACCCCAATCCTTCAGTGTCCACCCAGACCACGCCCTCTCCTGCAGGCCATGATCCCTCAGTGTCCACACTGACCACGCCCCCTCCTGCCCAACCCCAATCCCTCAGTGTCCACCCACACCACGCCCTCTCCTGCAGGCCACGATCCCTCAGTGTCCACACTGACCACGCCCCCTCCTGCCCAACCCCAATCCTTCAGTGTCCACCCAGACCACGCCCCCTGCTGCCCGGCCATGATCCCTCAGTGCCCGCCCAGACCAGTCCCTCTCCTGCCCAGCACAGCCCTGAGCGTCCGCCTAGACCACGCCCCTATCTCGGCCCCGCCCATCAGATCCCGCCCACTCGGCGCCGATTGGTGGAGAGCGGCAGCTCGGGGCGGGGCCTGGGGCTGCAGCGAGGAATGCGCGCGTGGAACTCAGGGCGGGAAAGGTGCAAACTGCACCCTCCCTCTCCCAACACACATACCGTCTGTAGGCTTGTGCCGCGACTGCGTGCGCCCCGGCGGGAACCGTGTGTCCTCCGTCCCGAGTGTCAGCCACACGGCGAAGGGACGCGCCCGGCGGAGACGGCTGCCACGCCCCCTGCTCTAAGCCACGCCCCTTATTCGCGCCCCAGGCGCTTCCCTTTTCTCCCCAGCCCTCTTCCTGGTTCCCAGGTCCTGCCCTTCTCCTGTCCCTTGCCTCAAGACCCTTCTCTTCTGGCGTTCGCGTTTCCTTTTCGCAAGAGACAACGCCCCTACATCGGTCCGTTTAGCCCCGCCCCCATCTCCAGACCACGCCCTCTCCCTCTGCAAGCCACGCCCTCTCAGTCCCCCTCTTCAAGATTCCCAGTCTCCGGCCCGGAGCGCCCTCTGGCGTCTGCGCATGCTCTCTACTTTCCACTGCAAAGTCCTCCAAAGGGACCTTCTAGGCTGCTTGCCTGTCGCCCCCCTCTCAGGTCGGCCCGCCCGCCCGCAGCGTCTCGTTGGTGCCGCCGGTGACCTCCGACCCCGCGGGGCTCGGGGCGGGGCGGGGAGGCCTTCGCTCCCGGGCGGCCGGGTGGGCGCACCGGTGGCGGCGGCGGCGGCGGCGGCGGCGGCGGCTGCTGCAGCAGCGGGACCCGGGAAAACGGGGGCCCCCCCCCCCGGCGCCGCCCGGACCGCGGGGCGATGTGAGTCGGGGCGCGGCGGGGCGGGGACGAGGCGGTTCCATCGAGGCCGCGCCGCGCCGCAGTCTCCGCTCCAACCCTAGGAAGTCCCGGGAGGGATGGAGGGAGGGAGGGCGGACGGGCGATGGAACCCCGGGAGACTGGGGGTGGGGGGAGGCGGGGATCCGGGCTCGACGCGCGTGGTCGTGACCTCCGCATTCCTTCTGGGTGTCTAGAAATTTCCCTTGACAGCCCCGTAAGCCCACATCTGCCTCTGGTTCTCCCAGCCCCATCTCTCCCCCCCCTCATCCAGGCACACCTTCCAAGCTCTCGGAACCCCCTCAACTCCCAATCCCCTCCCCTCACCCCGAAAAGCCCACAGGACCCCACCCCTGGGAGATCACCTTCCTGAAATTCCTCTGTCCCCTTGCATTCTTCTTACACCATGCCCAAAATCCAAAATTCTTGTCCACGTTCTCCCAAGGCTTCGTATGCATTTTCCAGTCCCCCATCACCCCCATTCTAGCTCCTGTCCTTAATCATACCCCAGACCAAGAGCCTTTTCCCCTGACCCACCCACTATAATCTCCCTCAGTGGATTCTTATTTATCGATGTGTCTAATACCGCGAAGAAAAAGAGAAGGAGATTGAAAAGTGCGACACCTCCCCCATTTTGCATCCTGCAGTTCATGGCTTCACACCCCCTCCCCATTCCCTGTTGGTAGTTTAAGCCCCAGTGGGTTTGCAGGTACCTGGCTTTAGTGTGCACACACCTTCTTCAGCCTGCTTTCTCCTGCCAGAGAATAAACCAGACCAAGAGGATTGGGGGTGGGGGGAGGCTTTTACCTGGGAGTTCTGCTAGGATGCAGGGCCCTAGGGAACACTGGGAAATACTGTTTTCCCGGAGCAGGAGCAGAAAAACGGGAATTCAAGGGTCTCCAGAGCCCTGATTTGTTGCCTCATCTCTACCTGGGGGCTCAGATGATCTTAAATTATTGCTAACATAGATGTTAAAATTGGGCCTTTTGGAGATGAAGAAACAGAAAGTCTATTGAAATGTGAGCTGTCCCAGAAGAGGAAAGCCTGTTTTTAGTGATGGTAGTGTTGCACACTTACCTCTAGAAGTTATTTTAGCTTAGAACCCCCTCAGTTGTCAGATGTTTCACCTAAAAACTAAGGAGTTGGGGGTGGTGTTACCTTACAGAAATGGAAGAGTCTCCCAGATATTTCAGAGCAACAAAACAGCCTTCAATAATCTTAAGCCAGTGCTCTTTGAGAGGTAAAGTTCTCTGCAAAGGTGGTGTTTTGAGGGCTACTGGTTATGGGGTTTAGAGGTGGGGTTAGAAAGGTGACTTAGAAGCCGGTCATGGTAGCACACGCCTTTAATCCCACTCGGGGGGCAGAGGTAGGAGGATAACTGTGAGTTCAAGGCCACCCTGAGACTGCATAGTGAATTTCAGGTCAGCTTGGGCTAGAACGAGACCCTACCTCAAAAAACCAGAATAACGGGCTGGAGAGATGGCTTAGTGGTTAAGTGCTTGCCTGTGAAGCCTAAGGTCGCCGGTTCGAGGCCCGATTCCCCAGTACCCACGTAAGCCAGATGCACAAGGTGGTGCATGCATCTGGAGTTCCTTTGCAGTGGCTGGAGGCCCTGGTGCACCCATTCTCAATCTCTCTCTCTCCCTCTCTCTCTCTCTCTGCCTCTTTCTCTGTCTGTCAGTCACTCTCAAATAAATAAATATTTTTAAAAAACCAGAATAACAATAGCAATAATAATAAAGGTGACTTAGGACTAAAGGTGCTGAGCTGTCTCAGACTTTATAAAGTTATTGATGCTGGATGAGTCTCTCCCTCTGACGGGCTGTGAGGCATAGGATCTGCGGCTCTCTTTACCCATGATCTTGCACTGTTCATCAGTGTTATTGACCCTCTAGGACCTAGAACAGATAGACACATGCAGGTGGGTTGGGACTGACGGCAGATCAGTTTCATGAACAGAAGGTGAAAGCTTCAATTAATGTGTGCTCTCTCTGTCTCTACGTTAGGTGAGCCTCACGCGTGACCCAGAGGGATCCCAGTGGCTTCTCTTCAGTTTGCCATGATACCCCACCAAGAACAGGTCTGAAGTGGGAACTCTTCCCCATGCCCCTCCCATGGTCAGCTCCCCAATGGCCTGGGTGAGGTAAGAACTGGAGGTTTGAAAATTGGGAAGAATGTCAGATACAGGAGACTAGCTTGTTCAAGGCTTTGCACAAACAAGGAAAGCTCTAGAAGGCTAACCAGTCTACTGCCTCACATTCCTTGCAGCAAGGTGCAACTTCTTAAAACTTCTGGTTGCGGGTGGGGTGTGTAGCTCTATAGTAGAATGCTTGCCTAACAAGCTTGAGGCTCTGGGTTGGATCCCCAGAATTAAAATAAAAAACCAGGGCTGGAGGGATGGCTTAGCGGTTAAGGCATTTGCTTGCAAAGCCAAAGGACCCAGGTTTGATTTCCCAGGACCCATGTTAGCCAGATGTGCAAGGGAGTACAGGCCTCTGGAGTTCATTTGCAGTGGCTAGAGGCCCTGGCACGCCCATTTTCTCCCTCTTTCTCTGTCAAATAAATAAATAAATAAAAATAAAATATTTTTTAAAACAAACAAACAAACCACAGAGCCAGGCATGGTGGCACAAGCCTTTAATCCCAGCAGTGAGCTTAAGGCCACCCTGAGACTACATAGTGAATTCCAGGTCAGCCCGGGCCAGAGTGAGACGCTACCTCGAAAACCACAACGAAAACAACAGTAAAGCTTGTGGTTGGGATTGGTCCTTGGGTCTGTTGTTCCCTTAGGCTACTCAAGTCTAGGTGGCATCCTCGTGTCACTTGTGACAGTCCAATTACCAGTACCCTGGAGGGAAAAGCCAAAGAAGGCCTCTTGCTTGCTTCCCCTTTGGCCATCAGGGAGAAAGCCTAGCATTTTGTTGTTGCTTTCTAGTATTGGGAATTGAACCAGTGCCTCCTGCATGCAAAACACACAGTCTGCCACTGAGCTACACGCCCAAGCTCCAGTAATTTTTCTGTGTAGAAATACCCAGCCACCGTTTTAAAACTATGCTATTTTGGTTTTGGTTTGGGTTTTGGTTTTGTTTTTTTGAGGTAGGGTCTCACTCTAGCTCAGGCTGACCTGGAATTCACTATGTAGTCTCAGGGTGGCCTCGAACTCTCAGTGATCCTCCTACCTCTGCCTCCCGAGTGCTGGGATTAAAGGCGTGCGCCACCACGCCTGGCTAAAACTATGCTATTTTGAATGCTCAGTCTCTTCAGTGTGTCTTTATGATCATAATGTAACAATTCACTTAAAGAGACCATTAAAAAGATTAATTTTGAAAAGAAAGAAAGTGCGAGTGAGCGAGCTGGGTGTGGTAGCACATGCCTTTAATTCCACCACTCTGGAGGCAGAGGTAGGAGGATCGCTGTGAGTTCAAGGATACCCTGAGACTACATAGTGAATTCCAGGTCAGCCTGGGCTACAGTGAGACCCTACCTCGGAAAAAAAAGACTTAATTTCAGGCTGGAGAGATGGCTTACCACTTAAGGTGCTTGCCTATAAAGCCAAAGGACCCAGGTTCGATTCCCCAGTACCCACACAAAGCCAAATGCACAAGGTGGTGCATGCATCTGGAGTTTGTTTACAGTGGCAAGATACCCTGGCAAGCCCATTCTGTCTCTCAAATAAATGAATGGGAAAAAAATAATTTAAGCCGGGGATGGTGGCACATGCCTTTAATCCCAGCACTTGGGAGGCAGAGGTAGGAGGATTGCTCTGAGTTCGAGGCCACCCTGAGACTACAGAGTGAGTTCCAGGTCAGCCTGGGCTGGAGTGAGACCCTACCTCGGAAAAAAAAAATTTCAAAAAATTTTTTAAAGAACTGGAGGGCTAGAGAGATGGCTTAGCGGTTATGGAACTTGCCTGCAAAGCCAAAGGACCTTGGTTCAATTCCCCAGTACCCACATAAGCCAGATGCACAAGGTGGCATATACATCTGGAGTTCGTTTGCAGTGGCTGGAAGCCCTGGCATGCCCATTCTCTCTCTTATTCCACCTCTTTTCCTCTCTCAAACAAATAATAATAAAATAAAAAATATATATTTTAAAAAAGGACTGGGGAGATGGCTTAGTGGTTAAGGTGCTTGCCTGTAAAGCCTAAGGACCGAGGTTTGATTCCTCAATATCTACCCATGTAAAGCCAGGTGCACAAGGTGGCACTTGCATCTGAAGTTCGTTTACCATAGCTGGGGGCCCTGGCACACCCATTCTCTATCTGCCACTTTCTCTCAAACAAATAAATACATTTTTTTTAAAGAAGGAGACAGACAAATTAGTGGTTCAAGAAAGAAGTTTTATTTATTTATTTATTTATTTGAAAGTGATAGACAGAGGGAGAAAGAGGCAGATAGATAGAGAATGGGCGTGCCAGGGCCTCCAGCCACTGCAAATGAACCCTAGATGCATGCACCACCTTGTGCATCTGGCTTACATGGGTCCTGGGGAATCAAGCCTTGAACCTGGGTCCTTAGGCTTCACAGGCAAGTGCTTAACCCCTAAGACATCTCTCCAGGCCCACAAATAAATAAATTTTTAAAAAGATTAATTTTGCTGGGTGTGGTGGCACACGCCATTAATCCCAGCTCTCAGGAAGGTGAGGTAGGAGAATTGCTGTGAGTTCGAAGCCAACCTGAGACTACATAGTGAATTTCAGTTCAGCCTGGGCTACAGCAAGACCCTACTTCCAAAAAACAAACAAAAAGATTAATCTCCAGTTGGGTATGCTGGTAAGGGAGAAACAGAGAACTTGGATGAAATGGAATGGGTGAGCTACAAAAGGAGGGAAAAGAAAAAGGGACCAGACAGTATCTAGAAATCCCAAGTGACTGTTCACTGAAAGGCACCTCCCGAGAGGCAGTCACTCCCGGAGCCCGCTGTATCCATGCCCGCTCCTTCCGCACCACCCCACCCATCAGAACTCTGCCTGCTTCTCAAGGTCCAGGTGGAATGTTACTTCTGAGCCGCCCTCCACCCCCACCAGCAAGAATCTCTAACCCATTCTAACTTGAATTAATGTTTATCCCAAGGGTATTTGGCTCCAGGTTGAGAGAGAGTTCCCGGAGGGAGTGTCTTATGTCATCCACTCTCTTGCACACACAGCATGGTGGTTCTGCCCAGAGCAGGCCTTCTGAGAGTTGCTGCTGGTAACCTGCTTTGTCTCTTGTTTTTTTTTACCCCTCTAGGGCAGGTTGGCTGCTCTGACACCATGGGGAGCTGCTGTAGCTGCCTGAACAGAGACAGCGTCCCAGACAACCACCCCACCAAGTTCAAGGTACACAGAGCCTCTCCTGCCTTAAGTTCCCATTGCCTCAGAGTCTCAATGGGAAGGGAAATGGCCAGCTCTGGTTGTGGAGTTATTAAGGCTCCATGTGCTGACAGCCTTTGAGGTAGTCTGAGGAAAAAAGTCCCAAGCCATTTTGTCATTTTGTTTGCTCTCCTTGCTACTAATAATAATGAAATGCAAATAGAATAATGAAAATGAAAAAAGTCCAAAATGGTACTTTCAATTATTTTTTAAGTTTGTTTATTTGAGAGAGAGGGGGAGGGAGGAAGATGTAAATAAAATGGGCACTCCAGCCACTGCAAACGAACTCTAGAGGCATGTGCCACCTTGTTCATCTGGCTTATGTGTGTTTTGGAGAATCAAACCTGGGTCCTTAGGCTTTGTAGGCAAGTGCCTTAACTATTAAGTCATTTCTCCAGTCCCAAAATGGTGCTTTTAGAATGAATGTATCAGTGTAATTTTTTAATTTTATAAACATCTCTTTGGAGACATACTTGTGAGTTAATACTTGTAAAGTATTTTATTATTTATTTATTTATTTTGGTTTTGCGAGGTAGGGTCTCACTCTAGTCTAGGCTGACCTGGAATTCACTATGTAGTCTCAGGGTGGCCTCGAACTCATGGCAATCCTCCTACCTCTGCCTCCCAATTGCTGGAATTAAAGGTGTGTGCTACCACGCCTGGCTATTTATTTATTTGAGAGAGAGAGAGAGACAGAGAATGGACACACCAGGGCCTCCACCCACTGCAAATGAACTCCAGACGCATGTGCCACCTTGTGCATCTGTCTTACATGGGTCCTGGGTAATCGAACCTAGGTCCTTTGGCTTTGCAGGCAAGTATCTTAACCACTAAGCCATCTCTCCAGCCCTTTGTAAAGTATTTTAAACCGTGTTTAGCCTGTGGTAAGTATTGTATTGGCTTTCCAAAGCCAGGTCCCATGTGCCCACCCCCACCATCATCTCTCTTCACACTGAGGTGTGTTGAAACCTGTGTTTCTCCTGCCCACCAGGAGAGGGCGTCCTCAGCAAGCTTGCTCAGTTGGGGCCGTGGAGGCTGCATGTGTGTTCTGTGTTGAGCCAGACTTCTCCGGAGTCTTCAGATTTTCAATTGACAGTTGAACCCTTTCCTCCTTGGTATCTGGCCCTTGGATACTTAGCCACAGACTTCTAAACTCATTGGACATTGACCTTCTGTCACTGATCTTGGAGGTCATTGGGTGACCCCTTCCTTTTGTGTCCAAATGATGACGCTGAGGCCCATAGGGGAGGGATTTGCTCAGAAAACTGCCATGGTCCACGGCACTGCTGTGTGTCTCCAGCGATGCTGTGGCTATCGGTAGTGTGTGTGATGAGACTCTTAGTCTCCTGGTTTGAGCCCTGCGTGACACTGCCTCCCAGTGACTCAGGGACCCTTTCAGACATGGATCCTGTGTCCCTCCCCTCCAGGTGACGAATGTGGATGACGAGGGAGTGGAGCTTGGCTCGGGGGTAATGGAGCTGACACAGAATGAACTGGTGCTGCACCTGCACCACCGCGAGGCCGTCCGCTGGCCCTACCTCTGCCTGCGGCGCTACGGCTACGACTCCAACCTCTTCTCTTTCGAGAGTGGCCGTCGCTGTCAGACAGGCCAGGGTAAGTGCCAGCCCTGCCCTGGGGCAGAGGTCTATGCGCCTGGGCACCCCGTGGCCGGAAGGTGCAGCTCGGGAATGGGAGGTTTGTTATGGAGTTTGAAAGAGGGCCTTAATGTCCCATCCTGCTAAGCTGGCAGTGTTACCCAGAGAGGTGAAGGGTCTTGGCCAAGGGCACACAGCGTGCTACTGTAGAACTGTATGTGCAGTCATTACGGCTCTCCCTGGGTCCCTTTCTGGAGACACTTGTTGCACCGTCTGTGGAAAGAGTCAGTGCTCCTAGAGCAACACTCACACCTCTTCCGTCCCTTCCTGTGGTTTCCGGTCCCCTACTACCCCCACCGGAGGGACAAGCTTCTGAGCCACCAGGTCTTACACCTTAGACCCCATACAGATGGAAAGAAGGATCAGGCTAGTGGTTGGCTGCTCTGGGGCCAGGTGGCTTTGGAATGAGATTTGGGGAGGCAGGAAACGTGGGTGTCTCGTGTACAGATTAACTCTCAAGAGCTTGATCTTTGTCCCCCATCACGCGGGGAGTATGCTATCTTCTCCTTCCCCACTCTCCCTGCGGCTGGAGGTCAGGAGTGGCAGGCAGGCTGCTCCAGGAGCTCAGGGCATGGCAATGTCTGAGCTTGTCTGTTAGATCCCAACGTGGCTTAGACCAGAGTGTCCCTCATGTAATGGTGCTGCAGGCAAGCTGAGGTGGAGGGGACAAGCATCTCTGCTGGGGTGGCATCAAAGTGACTTTCTGAGGTTAATTGCTAGAGAGGGTCTTTCCCTCCATGCACCTTAGCCCAGAACTAGGGCACAGGCAGGTGACACGAGGGGGCAAAGCGATGAGGGAGGGGCTTCCATGCTCCTGGAGAGGGTGACCTGCACTTGTCATCCCACAGAGACTCCCCTAGTTCCCAGCACAGGATTCTTCTGAACCCCAGGCTTTCCCCAGTCTTGTCTGTGTGTTTTTCTTCTTTCTTTTGTTTTTTTTTTCCTTACATTTTACCACTGAGTTACACCCTAACCCTTGTTTTTGTATGTTTTTGTTTTGCTTTTCCACATAGGGTTTCAGTGTAGCACAAGCTGACCTGGAATTCACTATGTAATCTCAGGGTGGCCTTGAACTCACAGCGATCCTCCTACCTCTGCCTCCCAAGTGTTGGGATTAAAGGCAAGCGCCACCACACCCAGCTCCCTTTTATCATTTATTTATTTATTGAGGTAAGGGTTCCATAGACAGCTCAGATTGGCCTTGAACTTGGTGATTTAACTACAGGTGTGTGGCACCACACCTGGCTTTATTTCCCTTTATTGTGGATATGTGCACAGCTTCCCCTGAATCCTGAGTCCCACTGTTGCTGAATTGCAGATTGTCCCCCCCACCCCAGCCTCATGTACTTCCACTGAGTCCTGCTGTTCTTGGGACAGTGCTGTACTCAGGCTGAGAGGCTGGCCGCACCTGGGAACCACATACACTGCCTTGCCAGATAGGCCTTTAGCTCTGTGAGGTCAGGGACAGTACCCAGGAGGTGTTCAGTGCTTGGCCAGGCTCTGGGCTAAACAGTCGATGAACAAGTTGTGGGTAGTCAGTCCCTCGTGCCTGCAGAGAACTATTGTACAGTCAGCTGGTCCCTGGCTGAACCTTTTTGTTTTTATTTTTTCAAAATATTGTATTTATTTATTTATTTATTTGAGAGAAAGAAAGAGGGAGAGAGAGAAAGAATGGGCACGTCAGGGCCTCTAGCCACTGTAAATGAACTCCAGATGCATGCGCCACCTAGTGCGTCTGGCTTATGTGGGTCCTGGAGAGTCGAACCAGGATCCTTGGTTTTTCAGGCAAATGCCTTAACTGCTAAGCCATCTCTCCAGCCCTGAACCTTTTTTTCCCCCTGGGAAACAGGAATAGTAGGTGGAGGAAGATGATGGGGTCAGCTTGTGAGGAGTAATGGCCAACTTTCAAATATGTCCTGTGTTCTCACCCTGCATATGCGTTTTTATGAGAACAAGTGTGCTCTGGGGAGTGGGGCTTCAGTATTAGGTCTGAGGAGATGATGGTAGTGAACAGTGTAGGGGGAATGGCAGGATGCCTTGGGCCCAGCCTCTCAGTCGCTTTGGGACTCTGAAATGTACCTAGGAAGAATGGTTGGGACCCTCTGACTGGAGTTCAGGAGCATTTCCTGCACCTCATGTCTGTGGAGCAGGTTGGTCCTTCCCCATTGGGCCAGAGCCGAAAAGGATCCTTTCTCCTTGTGCTTCCACAGGGATCTTTGCGTTCAAGTGCTCCCGGGCCGAGGAGATCTTCAACCTCCTTCAGGACCTGATGCAGTGCAACAGCATCAGCGTGACGGAAGAGCCAGTCATCGTCACCCGCAGCAGCCACCCTCCTGAGCTTGGCCTCCCTCGGGGCCCCCCACAGCCCAACGGTGAGGAGACCTGTCCCAGCTACACCACATGGGTCCAGGGAACATGAGTCTAGGAGGCCTGAGCCAAGTTGGCACAGCTGGGTGAGCCAGCCTTTTTGGATCCATTCTTGAGGATGGATAAGTTCAGGGCTGGGCCAATCAGGTGACTCAAGCCAAAGCTGTGGAGTCTCGGGCCTCGCATCGACTAATGATTGGGGAGCAGACAGGAAGACGTTGGGTTTCCATGGAAACAGCAGTCTGGAGAATTTTTGTTTCCTTCCTTCCATCTACTGGGTCACATGCATGCGTATACTTCTGGTTGTGGTGCCAGCATCACTGGCCATGAATTTTGTGGAGGTTCTTACACGTTCTGCGTGTTTGGTCACAAGTCAGGCCATATTCCTGCTCACTGCTCCATTCTACACTCCCTGGGTTGGTCTGTGAGAGGCAGAGGGTGGACACAGCCCCTGTATTTGTAGAACTTCCCTGGAGCTCAGTGACAGAGCTAGAATGAGGGCAGGACTGGCCAGGGTTTCAGGTAAGAATGTCAATAGAGGTGGTAGGAACTTGGCTTCAGACTGGCTTTGAGATGGAGGACAGTGGGCTGCCAGTCAATGCAGCCAGCCATAGTGGGACCCCTAAGAGCAGCTTCCACGCCATGGGAGGATCCCAGCACATGCATGATTGCAGATGGTTTTGGGTGGCCCCAGTGCCCCTCACCTCCCCTGCCTCCCCTGGGTCCAGCTCTAGGCTACACTGTCTCCAGCTTCTCCAATGGCTTTCCTGGTTGCCCTGGAGAGGGCCCACGATTCTCCGCTCCCCGGCGACCCTCAACAAACAGCCTGCGACACCCCTCGCTTGGGGAAGAGTCCACCCACGCCCTCATTGCCCCGGACGAGCAGGCAAGTACATGGCTGGCTAGTGGCCGTGGGTCGGGACAGAAGATAGAAAAGATGGCCATCTTTTCCCAGGAAGGGCGGGAAAAGAGAAGAAACTCAGTAGGGTTCCTTCGTACCCCCCAGAAAGGAATCCTTGGGAAGTTTAGAGGAAGAGGCAGAAGGAACCCAGTGTCCTCTTCTGGGCATGGCAGTTAGATTTTTCTGTTTCACTTGGCCTCTTTCCCCTGCAGTCCCACACATACGTCAACACTCCAACTGGGGAAGAGGACCACCGCAGGAGTCGCCACTGCCTGCAGCCACTGCCTGAAGGCCGGGCCCCTTTCCCCCCACAGGCCCGGGGCTCTGACCATCGAGATCCCCAAGTATTTTTGCAGCCAGGCCAGGTGAAGTTTGTGCTAGGTCCCACTCCAGCTCGGCGGCAGGTGATGAAGTGCCAAGGCCTCTGCCCCAGCCTGCATGACCCGTCCCACCATAATAACAACAATGAGGGCCCATCGGAGTGCCCAGCCCAGCCCAAATGCACCTATGAGAACGTCAGTGGGGGGCTGCGGCGAGGGGCTGGCTGGAGACTGAGCCCAGAGGAGCCAGGCTGGAGTGGCCGCCGGTCCGCCCTGCTGCACTATGAGAACCTGCCCCCTCTCCCCCCAGTGTGGGAGAGCCAAGGCCAGCAGCTGGGCGGGGAGGCTGGGGACGATGGGGACTCAAGGGATGGGCTCACACCCTCCTCCAATGGCTTCCCTGATGGTGAGGAGGATGAGACCCCGCTGCAGAAGCCCACCAGCACCCGGGCCACCGCCCGCAGCCACAGCAGCTTCCCTGTGCCACTAACCCGTCGCCGTGGCTCCCCAAGGGTCTTCAACTTTGATTTCCGCCGGCCGGGTCCTGAGCCCTCAAGGCAGCTCAACTACATCCAGGTGGAGCTCAAAGGCTGGGGTGGAGAGCACGCTAAGGGGCCCCAGAGCCCCTCAGCATCCCAAGCCCCAGGGCCTGCCCCCAACCCAGCCCGCAGCTCAGACTCCTACGCCGTGATTGACCTCAAGAAGACTGTGGCCATGTCCAACCTGCAGAGGGCTCTGCCCCGAGACGACGGGACTGTCCGCAAGACTCGGCACAACAGCACCGACCTGCCTCTGTAGACCCAGCCCTCTGCCCGCCTCTGTCCCATCGCAGCCTGGCCTTCGCCTCACCCACCAGCCCAGGGCGCAGGGCTGCTTTGCAGAAGGCACTGAGGTGGGACGAGATGCTTCCCTACGCTGCTGGAGCCCCCAAAGATGTCAGCCACTGAGTGTCCAGGTCCCCAAGCCAGGGAGAGGAGAGGGTGGCCAGGCGATGCGGGAGCCACAACGTAAACTGTGAAGGTTCCCACGGTTGCATTCTGCACCCTCCCCTTATGTCTGTATGTCTTGTCTGTCGGCTGTCTGTGTTTGCTTTCTGTTTTGTTGTGTTTTTTTGTTTTTGGTTGGAATTTGGAGACATTTTGTACCTGTTGATTTTATTTATCAGTTTATTTTTCTATTTATTGTTTTAAATGTAATTTAACATATTTATTATTAATATAATTATTTTTAAATTCTGGCTCAGTGGATGACCTTTTTGTGGAATTGCTGCCAGCATGGGTCTGGGGTGGCTTAGATGCTGGGAAATTTGAGGTGGTTGTAGTGTTTTTTTTTTTTTTTGGTCTCACTCTAGCCCAGGCTGAACTCACAGTGATCCTCCTACCTCTGCCTCCCAAGTGCTGGGATTAAATGTAGTCTCAGGGTGGCCTTGAACTCACGGTGATCATGCCTGGCCTGGTTATTTTTTTTTTTTTAAAGATTTTATATTTATTTATTTGAGACAGAGAGAGGGAAAAAGAGAGGGAGAGTGAGAATGGGCGTGCCAGGGTCTCTAGCCACTGCAACAACCACCAGATGCTGCGCCCCCTTGTGCATCTGGCTTATATGGGTTCTGGAGAATCAAACCGGGGTCCTTAGCCTTCACAGGCATGTGCCTTAACCACTAAGCCATCTTCCAGCCCAGGTTTGTTTTTTTTTAATTTATTAGAGCGAGGGAGAAAGAGGAATAGGCAGATAGAATGAGTGCACCAGAGCTTCTAGTCACTGCACGTGAATTCCAGATGCATGTACCACCTTGGGCATCTGGCTTACATGGGTACTAAGGAATCAAATCTGGGCCCTTAGGCTTCTCAGGCAAGCACCTTAACCACTAGGCCATCTCTCCAGCCCTGGTTGTGTTTTTTGTGACAAATCTCTGATCATTTCTTTCTCTCCAAGAAGCCCTGGCCCAGAACTTGAACTTGTCAGGGATGGCCTGCTGAAGAAAAGTGATAGGATGGCCTGGGAGGAAAGCTGCCCTAAGAAATGAGACTGACCAAGCTGGAGAGATGGCTTAGCAGTTAAGGCACTTGCCTGCAAAGCCTAAGGACTCAGGTTTGATTCCCCAGAACACACATAAGCCAGATGCACAAAGTGGTGCATGATTCTCGAGTTCATTTGTGGTGGCTAGAGGCCCTGATGCACCCAGACCCATTTTCTCTGTCTCTCTTTTCTCTAGCTTGCTCTCTATGATTGCAAATGAATAAATATAAAAAAAGTATTAAAGGAAAAAAAAAGCCAGACATGGTGGCGCATACCTTTAGTCCCAGCACTCAGGAGGCAGAGGTAGGAGGATTGCCATGAGTTCAAGGCCACCTTGAGACTAAATAGTGAGTTACAGGTCAGCCTGGGCTAGAGTGAGACCCTACTCGAAAAACCAAACAACAAAATAAAAAGAAATGAGACTGACCTTTTAGTTAGCGTGGACCATGGAGGGGAATGTGTTTCACATTTCTCCTCTGGGAAGGCCCCAGAGACACTCATCTCCTTAATGCCTCTGCCCAAAGGTGGACATGGGTTCTTTTAGGCTGCCCGGATCATGGCTAAGTCCAGGCCAGAACTTATCATTATTTGCAAGCAGAGAGAGAGAGAGAGAGAAGGGAGACAGAATAGGCATGCCAGGGTCTCCAGCCACTGCAAACAAACTCCACATGCATGCACCACTTTGTGTGCATCTGGCTTTACGTGGGTACTGGGGAATCGAACTCAAGTTCTTAGGCTTTCCAGTCAAGCACTTGAGCCCCAGGCCAGAACCTTTAAGCAGGGCTTTGTTAAAAGCCTGGGAATAGCTGACAAAACACCATGTAATGTGTAATTGGGGTAATGGCATGTAGTGTAGGAATTTCCCAGAGAACTCTCCCCCCAGCCCCAATGGGCCACATTAGGGCCTCTGGCTTACCTCAGGCCCAACAGGCACCACAGCAGAGCTCTTGCCCAACCCCTGAGCAGGATGTGCCCAGTCTACCCAGTGCCCTCTTGTGGCAGTGGTCACTTTCTCTTCAGGATGTTTCTCTGCTTCCTCCTGTCCTCTGAGAGCTAACCCCTGCTCAGCACATCACAAGAACTCTGATAAATCACTTAGGATCAGCTGAGAAATGAAAGTGGGTTTGTCCAGGACTCAGGGACGGACAGGCCTTGTCTCAGGACACTCTGGGTCCTGTGGAGCTAGCACACCAGTTCTCACCAAGGCCAGCGAGGGCCTCACCTGATTCCCTCTGCCGCTGCCCTGGCCTCATCTCCTAGAGCCCCCCTGGCTGTGTGAAGATTGGATAGAGCACCCCCACCTGATTTTACTTGTCACCTTCCACCTTGTGTCTGAAATGGGCAACAGCATTAGGGAGAGGCCTCCTTCAAGTGGGGCCTGGCAGGGTTCAAGGGGGGCATCTCCCTCACTGGGAACTGGCACCAGACTCTTCTTCCCTTCCTGTCCTTGAAGCGGAGAGATGGCCCACTGCAGCACGGGTTCACAGCCTCTCCTACACTGCAGTAGGGTGATGCTGACCTGCGCACCTTCCCCCAGGCAGCTTCAACCCCACGTCCCAGTCCTCAAACACATGCCCCAACCCTTCCTTGTGGCCTCCACACCCTGAAGGGGTAGAATCTGCAGACTGCAGGGCCAGGCTGGGTGGCAAGAAGGGCTGCATCAGGATCAGGACTTGGGGACCCTCCCGCTACTGGAAAGTCACAGGTCTGTCTGCGCAGGCTCTTCTTCCCGTGGTTTTCCCCCTGTGGTGCTGGGGACAGCATCATTTGTGCTAAGCAAGCGCTCTACCGCTGAGCAATATACCCTGGGCTCTGGCTCGCTTACTGATGGACAGACGCTGTCATGCACTTGCCCAGGGGCTGGCTCAAGTCAAGAGACCAGATTCGCCGGGCGTGGTGGTGCACGCCTTTAATCCCAGCACTCGGGAGGCAGAGGTAGGAGGATCGCCGAGAGTTCGAGGCCACCCTGAGATGACATAGTTAATTCCAGGTCAGCCTGGACCAGAGTGAGACCCTACCTTGCAAAACCAAAAAAAAAAAAGAGAGAGAGAGACCAGATTCTTGGGCTGGAGAGGTGGCTTAGTGGTTAAGGCATTTGCCTGGGAAGCCTAAGGAACACAGGTTTGATTCCCCAGTACCCACATAAGCCAGATGCATGAGGTGGTACATGCATCTGGAATTCGCTATTCTCAATCTCTCTCTCTCTCTTGACTCTCAAATAAATAAAATAAAAACAGAAAGAAAAAAAAAAAAGACCAGATTCTGGCCCTCGTGTGGCCACTATCTCTGTAGTCGCGGGCATATGGTTACTGCAAGTGGACCTCATGTAGCACTTGGAAGACATGGAGCTAGTGTGAGAAGTAACCAGCCAGACACTGAGGACAACTCTGCTTTGAAAGCCAGCAGACAGACACGTCCAGCCGTGTTATGAACCCAGCAGTTCCCGAGGAGTGTACCACAAACAGCAGTCCCCACCCAGGGCCCCTGACTTCAGGCTCGCTTTGTTCCTTTGCAGAGGGACACTTACCTCATTCTCTGGGTGGCAGAGCCCAGTCTGTTTATGTCCCCCTATGTAAGTTGCCATTGCTTCAGCGAGCATATCTGTGGTCCAAGGCACAGGCCCCAAGGATTGGCTCCCAGCCCAATGGAGGCCCCCCCAACCTTTCCTGTCCCTTCTGTCTCTGACCCTCGGGGTCTACTGCAGGAATTTTCCTCTCCCACAGAGAGGGTGGGGTGTGACTAGAGCTTTCCTGGTGGGAAGGAGCGGATGGGTGCACCGCCCAAGAGGGCAACAGCTGCCCGTGTGTTTGGGCCCAGGCTGCGGTGTGTGCAGATGGAATTGGCCATTGTTGCCCAAATATCATCACAGGCATCATGGTGTTTTCTGAGTCTCCCTTCTCTCTCCTTTCTCTTTAGAGAGGGTGCCCTGCCCACCCCCTGGGCTGCCCTCAGGAAAGGATGGGACCCATCCAGCATCCTGTCTGGGAGTGACATTACAGGTCAGACCGGGAGGGGCCCTCCCCAACCCACTCACTCCTGTGTAATAACAGCACTTGGAAGGGTGTACACACACACACACACACACACACACACACACACACACACACACGGCTTTTCACAGAGGCATAGACTCATTTATCTCTGTCAGGCCTCACTGGGCAGGTTTGTTATCACCCCTGTCCAGAAGAGGAAACAGGCCAGGAGGTGAAGTGACTTGCTTCAGGCTATGAGTTAATTAGTGGCTCACACTGGGACTGGATGCCAGTCGTGTGTCTCCCACCCTCCCACCCCCTGATCCTGCTTCTGGCCTGGCCTGAAGCAGATTGTTTCTCTCAGGTGGGTGGTAAAAATTGGGGGCCTCTCCCCCCTGCCCAAATAGGTCGAGTCTCAGCAAGGCCACATTCCAGCGCTCCCACTCAGAAATCCTTTTGAATTCCAGACCAGGGCCTTGCCCTATTAACTAACTACAGGGTAACCTTGCCCTTCCCAAGGCCAACACCCACTACCCACCATCAGTCCACCTTGCTCTGAGGAGCTCCTCCTTCATCCTCAGAAACAGTTCTTGTCTGTTAGCGGGAGGGGCTGGGGCAGGTGTGTGGGAGGCCTGACCTCACCTGCCCTGTGTCTCCTTCTCAGGGAGGACCTCTCAGGTCAAGTCAGGTCAGGTCAAGAGATCCTGAGCTCTGGGTGCTCCAACTAGTGCCTGAAAGAAAAGTCTCATTCAGAGGTGAAGGGTCGCCTGGTGTGGTGGCACATGCCTTTAATCCCAGCTGGAGGATCACCATGAGTTTGAGGCCACCCTGAGACTGCATAGTGAATTCTAGGTCAGCCTGAGCTAGATTGAGACCCTACCTCGAAAAAGCCAAAAAAAAAAAAAAAAAAAAAAAAAAAAAAAAAAAGCCAGGCGTGGTGGCACACACCTTTAATTCCAGCACTTAGGAGACAGAGATAGGAGGATTGACATGAGTTTGAGGCCACCCTGAGACTACATTGTGAATTCCAGGTCAGCCTGGGCTAGAGCGAGACCCTATCTTGAGAAACAACAACAAAAACAGAGATGAAGGGTCATCATACAGATCTCTGGAAAAGCTGTGGAGGCCTGAAGTAGAGGGAAAGCTGAGCCAGGGTGGGCAAGGTCTGATGCACATTATCACAGCCCGTGTGTACTAGCTACTTTCTCATTGCTATGACATATCTGATAAGAAGCAACTTAAGGGCTAGAGAGATTTCTCAGCGGCTAAGGCGCTTGCCTGTGAAGCCTAAGGACCCAGGTTTAATACCCCAGGACCCATGTAAGCCAGACGCACAAGGTGGTGCATACATATGGAGTTTGTTTGCAATGGCTGGAGGCCCTGGCACACCCATTCACTCTCTATCTGCCTCTTCTCTCTCTCTCCCACTCTCCTTCCCTCCCTCTTTCTCTCTCTCAAATAAATAAACAAATAAAATATTTTTAAAAAATTAGCCAGGCGTGGTGGCGCACGCCTTTAATCCCAGCATTTGGGAGGCAGTGGTAGGAGGATCGCAGTGAGTTCGAGGCCACCCTGAGACTACATAGTTAATTCAAGGTCAGCCTGGACCACAGTGAAACCCTACCTCGAAAAACAAACAAACAAACAAAAGATTAACCATAGAGCTAGGTGTGGTGGTGCACATCTTTAATCCCAGCAGAGGTAGGAGGACTGCTATGAGTTAAGAGTCCACCCTGAGACAACATAGTGAATTCCAGTCAGCCTGGGCTACAGCGAGACCCTACCTTGAAAAACAAACAAACAAACAAACAAACAAAACAACCATTATTCCAGGATAGTCTTCAGAGCTTAAAGGTCACCTATGGGTTCCTTCAACAGTTCCTCAAGATGCTTATCCAGTATAATTAAGCCCTTCAAGGGACAGGGCCACCACCTCAGAAATCCTCCTCCTCTCTAGCCGCTTCCTCCACCAGGTACTAATTCTTTAGACAGCCCCACACATGACCAAGGCTGGCCTTCCCACCAAGGGTGCTGAGTCTTCAGACTTGGTGTCACCACTTGACCCCTTGGCATCAGTTTCTTCATCTGTCTCACTGGGGTAACACCAGCCTCTTCCTCAAGGAATTATTATGAGAGTCAAACAAGAGAACGTCCACTCAGCACAAGCCATGGCAACCGATGAATAGTAAATGCTTCATAAATGCTAAAAGACGGATGTTATTTGCACCTACACTCAATTTTTTTTTTTTCTCCACAATTCCCAGTATTTTCTTCTCACTCTTAGGCCAGGCGTGGTGGCGCACGCCTTTAATCCCAGCGCTTGGGAGGCAGAGGTGGGAGGATCACCGTGAGTTCGAGCCCAACCTGAGAATACAGAGTGAATTCCAGGTCAGCCTGAGCTAGAGTGAGACCCTACCTCGAAAAACCAAAAAAAAAAAAAAAAAAAAAAAAAAAAAAAAAAAAGGGCTGGAGAGATGGCTTAGTGGTAGCGGTTAAGGCATTTGCCTGCAAAGCCAAGGGATCCCGGTTGAATTCTCCAGGACCCACATAAGCCAGATGCACAAGGGGGCGCATGCATCTGTAGTTTGTCTGCAGTGGCTGGAGGCCCTGGTATGCCCATTCTCTCTCTCTCTCTCTCTCTCTCTCTGCTTCTTTCTCTCTCTCAAATAAATAAATAAAAATAAATAAAAAAGAGCCGGCATGGTGGTGCATGCCTTTAAACCCAGCATTTGGGAGGCAGAGGTAGGAGGATTGCTGTGAGTTCGAGGCCACCCTGAGACTACAATAGTGAATTTCAGGTCAGCCTGGGCTAGAGCGAGACCCTACCACGAAAAACCAAAATAATAATAATAATAATCATAATAATAAAATCAAAAATAAAAAAATTTAAATAAAAAAAGGGGCTGGAGATATGGCTTAATGATTAAGGCACTTGCCTGCAAAGCCAAAGGACCCAACTTCAATTCCTCAGGACCCACATAAGCCAGATACACAAAGTGGCACATGTGTCTGGAGTTCATTTGCAGTGGCTGGATGCCCTGGCACGCCCATTCTCTCCCTCTCTCTCTCTCTCTCTCTCTGTCTACCTGCCTCTTTCCCCCTCTCTCAAACAAATAAATAAAAATAAAATTTTAAAAACCACCCAAAGAGATCACTCTTGTGCCAAGCCGGAGATGCGTCTCTAAGGGGTTATTGCTGTCATGTCTGTTCCTGAGCAGGGCATGAGGAGTGTGGCGTGCAGCCCACCATATCTGTGACCGAGGTGGCTCGTGCCCTCAGTTTCCTCTTCTCTGCCCTGTTCACAAAGAGCTCTGAGCTCTTGGGGACCCGCCCCGTGGTACTTGTCCCCCCTTTAACCTGTTCCACTTTTCCTCTGGGTGAGAGTCCCACAGTGAGAGGCGGAGATGAGGATGCGAGGCTCAGACGCCTGGTCGAAGGAATGCGTTTGATTAAATCGCGTGTCTTCTTTGGACTGTGGAGCTTGGGCTTGGGGGGCGGAGCTGGGTGGTGCCTGGAAGAGATGGGAGCGGCAGTGGGCGCAGCTGGAGGGCATCGGGCTGGAGGGTGGGGGTGGGGAGAGGTACCAGGTGTTCTCGGAGGTTTCTTGTCTTTCTTTACTTAGGAACATATATCAACATATTGATACATGGGGTGGGTGGGGGCCCAGTGTACACATGTACCGTGGCCTTGATTTCCCAAGTAAACACTGGACATAACACATCCAGGATACAAAATCTGGGTCGTGTGAGTTGAGCCCTAACAACCCTCCCCCAACCCTTCCGAAAGCTTTCACTCTGTATGGTCCGAGAACGAGGCCAGCAGAAGACAAGGTTATGGGACATTGCCTGTACCATTTGAGAGGCACGTGACCTCAAGCAGATCCCTCAACCCCTCTGAACACATTTCTTCGTCTATTAGGAGGAATGAGGTCTGGAGAGATGGTTTAGCCTGCAAAGCCAAAGGACCCAGGTTCGATTCCCCAGGACCCACGTAAGCCAGATGCACATGGTGGCACATGCATCTGGAATTTGCAGTGCCTAGAGATCCTGGCACACCAGTTCTCTCTTTCTCTCCCCCCCCCACCAAATAAATAAATAAAAATATTTGGAAAAAAAAAGAAAAGAAAGAAAGAAATTTGGTCCGTGAAGATAAAATGAAACATCATTAAAAAAAAAAAGCCGGGGATGGAGAGATGGCTTAATGGTTAAGGCATTTGCCTGCAAAGCCCAAGGACCCAGGTTCAATCCCCAGTACCCACATAAGCCAGCTGCACAAGGGGGCACATTCGTCTGGAGTTCATTTGCAGTGGCTAGAGGCCCTGGCACACCCATTCTCTCTCTATCTCCTCTCTATCTCTTTCTCTCTCTGCTTGCAGAAAAATAAAAGCCGGAGCCGGGTGTGGCGGCGCATGCCTTTAATCCCAGCACTTGGGAGGCAGAGGTAGGAGGATCAGCGTGAATTCGAGGCTACACTGAGACTACAGAGTGAACTCCAGGACAGCCTGAGACATAGTGAGACCCTACCTCAGAAAAACCAAAAAAATAGAAAGAAAAGGAAAGGAAAGGAAAGGAAAGGAAGGAAGGAAGGAAGGAAGGAAGGAAAGGAAGGAAGGAAGGAAGGAAGAAAGAAAGAAAGAAAGAAAGAAAGAAAGAAAGAAAGAAAGAAAGAGAAAATAAATAAAAGCCGGGCGTGGTGGCGCACACCTTTAATCCCAGCACTCGGGAGGCAGAGGTAGGAGGATTGCTGTGAGTTCAAGGCTAGCCTGGGATTACATAGTGAATTCCAGGTCAGCCTGGACTAGAGTGAGACCCTACCTCAACAAGACCAAAAGGAAAAAAAGAAAGAAAATGTACATAAAATGCTTGGTGGGTACTTGTAGTCAGCTCCATGTTGCTGGGATGAACTTCCAAATGGACACAGTTTCTGGATTTATTTGAAGCTTACAGATCCAAGGGAAGTTCCATAGACGGCGGGAGAAGCTGGCTCCCTTTCACAGACCCAAGCCCAGAGACGCACCCATATAGCCAGCCCCACAGCAAGCACACAACCAGCGCAAAACAGCAGGAACCAGGCAGAGCTCAGACTTCTTTGCATATCTTTGGGCTAGAAATCAGAGCGCCCCTAGTAATACCTCTTCTAGCCAAGCGGCTGGAAATCCAAGTTTTTATTTTATTTTTCTTTATTATTTATTTGAGAGAGAGAGGCAGGTAGAGAGAGAATGGGCGTGCCCATGGCCTTCAGCCATGCGGTGATTTGCGAAAGCCTTGAAGTTCTTCTCTTCCCCTGTGATGGCTCTGGCTTTTTCCTTTTTATAGACATTGAGCATGGGCATCACGGGTCCAGTCAACTGAGTAGCTGGTTTGAGTTCTTCAGCAGAGCTGTCTCCCTTCTTGGGGGCCGAGGGCTTCCCGGGGAGGAGGATGAGCTGGGAGGTTCTCCTTCAGGCGCTGCACGTTGGCCTGCAGAGACTCCGTGGACTTGTTTCGCCTCCCGGGGTCCACAGAGATACCAATAGTCCGGGCCACTTTTTTGTGGATGCCGGCCACCCTGAGCTCCTGCAGGCTGAAGCTCGGACTTTGGCGAGGTACTGCACGATGGGACACTGCACGATGGGCCGGGACTCGGGGCGAGGGGTGATGCACTGCGCCTTGGCCTGCCCGGCCTTGCGCCTGCGGATCTTCGTCGCTGGCTGGTTGAACCAGGCGCTCACTCGTCGCTGCCAGTCCTTGTGGAAGTGGGGCTTCAGGATCATGCCATTCCATCTGGGCGCCATGGCTGCCTCCTGTGTAGGAGAATGGCCGATTGAAAAGACCAGAAATACTTTTTTAAAAAAAAGAAGAAGAAGAAGACAGGGGCTGGAGAGATGGCTTAGCGGTTAAGGGACCTGCCTTCGAAGTCTAAGAACACCTGTTCGATTCTCCAGGTCCCATTTTAGCCAGAAGCAAAAGTGACGCAAGGGTGCAATGTTGCACATGTCCATAAGGGCGCGCACGCGTCTAGAGTTCATTTACAGTGGCTGAGAAGCCACTGGTGTGCCCATTCTCAGTTTCTCTCTCTGTGTTTCTCTCTCAAAAGAAGAAAGAAGAAGAAGGAGAAGAAGAGGAAAAGGGGCTGGAGGGATGGCTTAGTGATTAAGGCATTTGCCTGCAAAGCCAAAGGACCCTGGTTTGATTCTCCAGGACCCACGTTAGCCAGATGCACAAGAGGTCGCTTGCGTCTGGTGTTCATTTGCATTGGCTGGAGGCCCTGGCATGCCCATTCTCTCTTTCTCTCTCTCTCCTTCTTTCTCTGTCAAATAAATAAATAAAAATAAAATATTTTAAAAAAGAAGACGAGCGTGGTGGCGCACGCCTTTAATCTCAGCACTTCAGAGGTAGGTGGATCGCCATGATTTACATAGTGAATTCCAGGTCAGCTCTGAGCTAGAGTGAGACTCTACCTCCGAAAAACAAAAAACAAACAACAACAACAAAAAAAAAGGCTGGAGAGAAGGCTCAGGGGTTAAAGCACTTGCATGCAATGCCTAATCACCTGTTTGATTCTCCAGTTACACATGTAAAGCCAGATGCACAAAGTGGCACATGCATCTGAAATTTGTTTGCAGTGTCTTGAGGCCCTGGCATGCCCATTGTCTCTTTGTCTCTGTCTCTCATTCTCTCTGTCTCTGTTTGCAAATAAACAGGCGGGGTGGGGAGGCTTTGAGGGTTGGGACTGGAAGAAAGGCTTGCTAAAGTAGGGATGGAGCAGCGTAGAAGGAAAGGGAAATTGTAGCTAGATGTAGCCGAGCTATTGACATTGGGACCCATCTCTGGAACCAGAGTTCTGCAGAGCCCAGTCCTCCTCCAACTCAGCAATGTGGACCTAAGAGTTGCACACACACCCTTACTTGCCCTCCTGGAGACTAGGCCTGGCTTTGTTTTGGGGCATGGGGCTTACCCTACCATCTGCGCTTGCACTATGTCCTCTGCTCTCTGATGAACCGGATGCTGAGCCGCAGCACACCGCAAGCTTTGGAGGCTGTGGTAGTTTGAATGTGTGTCCTCCAAAGACTCAGTTTTTTTTTTTTTTTTTTTAAATAAGGGTAGGCTCTCACTCTAGCCCAGGCTGACCTGGAATTCACTATATAGTCTCATGGATGGCCTCAAACTCACAACAATCCTCCTATCTCTGCCTCCCAAGTGCTGGGATTAAAGGTGTGCACCACCATGCCTGGCTCAGTGTTTTTTTTTTTTTTTTGTTTGTTTGTTTGTTTTTTTTTTTGTTATTTGGGGTTTTTTTGTTTATTTTGATTTGATTTGTTTGTTTTTCAAGGTAGAGTATTGCTCAAGCCCAGGCAAGCTGACTTGGAATTTACTATGTAGTCTCAGGGTGGCCTCGAACTCATGGTAATCCTTCTACCTCTGCCTCTCCAGTGTTGGGATTAAAGGTGTGTGCCACCATACCTGGCCTCAGGTGTTTTATTACAGCTTGTAACTTGAGTCTGCAGCTGTCTGGCTGGAGGAGGTGTCACTGGGGGCTGATCCTAGGGGTCTGGGGACCCTGCTTGCTGCTGGTCGGGGCTCGCTGCTTTTGGAGTTTGCTGGCTGTTTCTCCCTGCTTGGATGTATGGAAGCAGCTTCTTCTGCCACTGATGGAACTTCCCCCTGGATCTGTAAGCTTGAAATAAGCCCCTTCCTCCCCTAAACTGTGTGTGGTTTGGGTGTTCATCCCAGCTATGTGAAACAGTCTTCTACAGGAACTGAGGGAGCAGTGCTGTGGAGGGAGGCCACCGTAATGTCTAGGACAGGCCTGTGGGACACTGGACACTGGCTGAGAGGAGGAAGAGACCCAATAAAGGACAAATCAACTTTGCATGGTGGCGCACGCCTTTAATCCCAGCACTCAGGATGCAGGTGTAGAAGGATCACTATGAGTTCGAGGCCAGTCTGAGACTACAGAGTGAGTTCCAGGTGAACCTGGGCTAGAGTGAGACTCTACCTGAAAAAAACCCAAAAACATACAAACAAAATGAATCTGCTAGCTGGGCGTGGTGACGCACACATTTAATCCCAGCACTTGGGAGGCAGAGGTAGGAGGATCACTGTGAGTTCAAGGCTACCCTGAGACGATATAGTGACTTCCAGGTCAGCCTGGGCTAGAGTGAGACCCTACCTCGAAAAACAAAACAAAACAAAATTAAAAAAATGGGGCTGGAGAGATAGCTTGGTGGTTAAGGCATTTGGCTGCAAAGCCAAAGGACCCAGGTTCGATTCCCCAGGACTCACGTAAGCCAGATGCACAAGGGGCACATGCCTCTGGAGTTTGTTTACAGTGGCTGAAGACCCTGGCATGCCCATTCTCTCTCTCTTTCTCTCTCTCTCTCAAATAAAATAAATAATTAAAATTCAAAAAAGAACCTGAGTGTGGTGGCATTCAGGTAGGAGGATTGCCATGAGTTCAAGGCCACCCTGAGACTACATAGTGAATTCCAGGTCAGCCTGGACTAGAGCAAGACCCTGGAAACCAAAAAAAAAAAGGAAAAAAAAAAAAAAACTAGTGTGGTGGCATTCAGGTGAGGACCATGAGTTCAAGGCCACCCTGAGACCTCAAAAACCAAAAGCCTGGACTAGGGCTGGAAAGATGGCTTAGCAGTTAAGGCGTCTGCCTGCTAAGCCTAAGAAAGCCAGTTCCAATCTCCAGGTCCCATGTTTAGCCAGATGCAGTGACACAAGGGTGCAATGCCACATTTGCCCACAAGGGGCACACGCATCTGGATTTCGTTGGCAGCAACTGAGAGGCTGCTGATGCGCCCATCTCTATCTGTCTTCCTCTCCCTCTCTCTCTCTGTCTCTCTCCAAAAAAAAAAAAAAAAAAATACCCTTGGCCGGGCGTGGTGGCGCACGCCTTTAATCCCAGCACTTGGGAGGCAGAGGTAGGAGGATCGCTGAGAGTTCAAGGCCACCCTGAGACTACATAGTTAATTCCAGGTCAGCCTGGACCAGAGTGAGACCCTACCTCGAAAAACCAAAAAAAAAAAAAAAAAAAAAAAACCCAAAAGCAAACAAACAAACAAACAAAGTGTTCTCTGACCTCTGCACACAAGCCGTGGCACATGCGCACACACGTGAATATGCACACACATGTGTCATACACACACACACACAATCTGCTAAAGGGAGTTTCAGGCAGAGCACCTTTGAGGATCACCCGCAGCCTCTGGATCTTTCATTGTTACCATAACTGCAGGGTGAATGAAGAGTTTCTGAGGCTGCAGGTCCTAAAGCTGCTCCAATCCTCAGTTTCCCTATACAGTGGTCATGCCAAGCCAGAGCCTCCAGATAGGAGCTATGTGGCTGCCCACACCTGTCAAGGGCCATCCCTCTGTAGTCTCAGGGTGGCCTTGAACTCATGGTGATCCTCCTACCTCTGCTGGGATTAAAGGCATGCATCACCACACCCTGCTGGGGCATCCCTCTGGAAGATGTCCATCTTGGGGCTCCCTGTCCTCCCGTGGAGGCCTTGACATGCTCTAGGTGTCCTGACAAGCATTCCTGAGCTTGGGAATAGCCCAGCATTACAATGAATGTCTTTCTCAATCACACAGCTACAAACCCAAACCACATAGTTCAGGCTGGCTTTGAACAGTCTTCCTGCTCAGACTCCCAAGTGCTGGGATTACAGGTGTGAGCCATCACCATGACTGGTCAGCTGGTGGGCTGAGGCTTCATTAGGGGTGCAGGTGGAGGGGTGGAGGCTGGGACAGAGCCTCCTGAGTTCGCTATCAGTGTTTGGTTTGGGGCTTTGGGGTCAGCCCCGGATCCTGCTTCTTATCCATGGCCTGGAGATTAGATTCTTTGGACTTTGATGTACCTGAGCCTGACACAGGACTCGCCCCCTCCCTGCCACCCAATCCCCAAACTCAGCTCTCCCTTCCCCTCACCCATCCAACAGGCACTCGGGCTGGGTCAGGTGCCGTTCAGTCCAAACAACCACTCAGTCAGGCCTTACCTCAAAAATCTAAAAAAATAAAGAGACCCTGGGGCCTGGGGTGTAGCTCAGTTTGTACACTGCTTGCCTAGCATGCACAAAGACCTGGGCTCAGTTCTCAGCACTGACTAAAAGTGGGCTTGGTGGTCCACACACCAGCAGTCCCAGCATTTGGGAGGTGAAAGCAGGAGACTCAGAAGTTCACTGGGGAGGCAGAGGTAGGAGGATTGATGAGAGTTCAAGGCCAGCCTGAGATTACATGATGAGTTCCAGGTCATCCTGGGTTAGAGGGAGACCCTTCCTCAAAAACAAAACAAATCAAAAATTACAGTTCATAGACTTTCTAAGACAATGCATGGAAATGCATGTTTAGAAATGTTAAGCCAGGGCCCTGGAGAGATGGCTTAGCGGTTAAGCACTTGCCTGTGAAGCCTGAGGACCCTGATTCGAGGCTCAATTCCCCAGGACCCACGTAAGCCAGATGCACAAGGGGGCGCATGCATCTGGAGTTCATTTGCAGTGGCTGGAGATCCTGGTGCGTCCATTCTCTCTCTAGCTGCCTCTTTCTCTGTCTGTCACTCTCAAATAAATAAATGTTTTTAAAAAAAGAAATGTTAAGCCACAGCCAGGCATGGTGGTGCATGCCTTTAATTCCAGCACTCGGGAGGCAGAGGTAGGAGGATCACCGTGAGTTTGAGGCTACCCTGAGACTACATAGTGAATTCCAGGTCAGCCTGGGCTAGAGTGAGACCCTACCTCCGAAAACCAAAAAAAAAGAAAAAAAGAAAGAAATAAAAAAGAAATAAGAAAGAAAGAAAGAAAGAAAGAAAGAAAGAAAGAAAGAAAGAAGGAAGGAAAGAAATGTTAAGCCAGCCAATGAATCTGCTTCTTGGAATATGTTTTTGCAGAAATTTAGAAGTAGCTGGCAATAGTGATGCCATTTTATGAGCCTTAAGGACATCATGACATCATGACGGTCCCTCAAAATGGATACAAAATAATGTGGAGGTGTCTTCATCTGACTTATATAAGGACTGGAGAGATGGCTTAGCGGTTAAGGGGTTGCCTGTGAAGTCTAAGGACCCAGGTTTGATTCCCCAGGACCCATGTAAGCCAGATGCACAAGGGGGCCTATGCATCTGGAGTTTGTTTGCAGTGGCTGGAGGCTCTGGTGTGCCTCTTCTCTCTCTTTGCAAATGAACTCCAGATGCATGTGCCCCTTGTGCATCTGGCTTACGTGGCTCCTGGAGAATTGAACCAGGATCCTTTGGCTTTGCAGGCAACCACTTAACTGCTAAGCCATCTCTCCAGCCCTCTCTCTCTCTCTCTCTCTCTCTCTTCTCTCTCTCTCTCTCTCTCTCTCTGCGTGGATGTATGGAAGCAGCTTCTTCCACGACTGATGAAATTTCGCCCTGGATCTATAAGCTTGAAATAAACCCATTCCTCCCCTAAACTGGATCTGATGGGATGTTCTTCCCAGCCACAAGAAGCTGTCTACAACAGACATTCTTAGCCAGGCATGGTGGCGCATGCCTATAAACCCAGCACTCAGGAGGCAGAGGTAAGAGGATCGCCATGAGTTCGAGGCTACAGAGTGAATTCCAAGTCAGCCTGGGCTAGAGCGAGACCCTACCTCAAAAAAAAAAAAAAATGAAAAAGAGCTGGAGAGATGCCTTAGTGGTTAAGATGCTTGCCTGCAAAGCCTAAGGATCCATGTTCGATTCCCCAGTACTCACATAAGCCAGATACACAAAGTGGCACATGGGTTTGGAGTTGGTTTACAGTGGCCAGAGGCCCTGGTGTGCCCATTCTCTCTTTCTCTAATAAATAAATAAACAAACAAACAAATAATGGGGCTGGACAGATGGCTTAGCAGTTAAGGCTCTTGCCTGCGAAGCCTAAGGCCCCAGGTTTGATTCTCCAGGTCCCAATTAAGCCAGATGCACATGGTGGCACATGCGTCTGGAGTTCATTTGCAGTGGCTGGAGGCCCTGGCGAGCCCATTCTCATTCTCTCTCTCTCTCTCTCAAATAAATAAATAAATGGAAAAATAAAATAAATATTTTTTTAAAAAACTGAAAAACAATTCAGACATGGAAGCTCAGAGCCCTAGCCCTGCTCCCTGTCTTGGGTGTCCAGTCTGGGGACAAGTTAGGACATGGTGATTGCCCGCTGAAGAGCACTCTCTGGCCTTTGGTGTGGTATGTGTTTGTGCTGACATGTGTGATAATAAACGTGGGGATCTTCAAAGGTGACACGTTCCTGCTAACACCATCTCTGCCTCTGCCAGTGTGGGACATGTGTTGTGGGGATACACAATGTCCCCAGCAGCCCTGAAAACAGGGACCCACCCCCCTAACACTGCCTGGGGTTCTTTGAGGACAAGTGTTCTCCTTCCCATCCCCCTTCTCCTCTTCCTTCTTTCTTTTTTTTTTTTTTTTTTTTTTGTGTTCAGATTCAGGTTGTGTTACTGTAGTTATTTATTGTTTTTATTATTATTATTATTTTTTTGGTTTTTTGAGGTAGGGTCTCACTCTGGCCCAGGCTGACCTGGAATTCACTATGTAGTCTCAGGGTGGCCTCGAACTCACGGCAATCCTCCTACCTCTGCCTCCCGAGTGCCTGTAGTTATTTAAAACAAAACAAAACAAAACAAAACATTTATTTATTTGAGAGAGAGAAAGAGAATGGGCGCATCAGGGCCTTCAGCTGCTGTAAATGAACTCCAGACACATGTGCCACCTTGTGTATCTGGCTCACATGAGTCCTGGGGAATCAAACCTGGGTCCTTTGGCTTTGTAGGCAAATGCCTTAACTGCTAAAGCCATCTCTCCAGCCCCCACTTTTTTTTGGGGGGGGTTTCGAGGTAGGGTCTCACTCTAGCCCAGGCTGACCTGTAATTCACTCTGTAGTCTCAGGGTGGCCTTGAACTCACGGCGATCCTCCTACCTCTGCCTCCCCAGGGCTGGGATTAAGAGTGGGAAGAAGAGAGTATGAGCACATTAGGGCTGTCAGCCACTGAAAATGAACTCCAGATTCATGGACCCCCTTGTGCATCTGGCTTACATGGGTTCTGGGGAATTGACCCTGGGTCTTTAGGCTTTGCAGACAAATGCTTTAAATGCTAAGCCATCTCTTCAGCTCCTATTTTTATTTTGAAAAAATAAAATGTGTTGGGAGGCAGAGGTAGGATCGCCGTGAGTTCAAGGCCACCCTGAGACTACAGAGTGAATTCCAGGTCAGCCTGGGCTAGAGTGAGACTGTACCTCAAAAACCAAAAAAAAAAAAAAAAAAAAGAAAAGAAAAGAAAAGAAAAGAAAAGTGAGGGCTGGAGAGTTGGCTTAGAGGTTAAGGCATTTGCCTGCAAAGCCAAAGGACCCAGGTTCGATTCCCCAGGACCGTTAGCCAGATGCACAAGGGGGCGCACGCATCTGGAGTTCCTTTGCAGTGGCTGGAGGCCCTGGTGTACCCAATGTCTCTCTTTCCCTCTTTCTCTGTCAAATAAATAAATAAATAAAAATAAAGTTATTTATTTATTTATCTATTTATTTATTTATGTTTTAGGTAAGTTGTCCCTCTAGCCCAGGCTGACCTGGAATTGAAACTCTCAGTGATCCTCCTACTTTAGCCTCTGCAAACGAACTCCAGATGCATGTGCCACTCTGTGCATCTGGCTTTATGTGGGTACTGGGGAATTGAACTCAGGTCCTTAGGATTCTCAAGCAAGCTCCTTAACCGTTAAGCTATCTCTCCAGCCCTCATTTTTCTTCTTCTTCTTCTTCTTCTTTTTTTTTTTTTGTTGTTGATTTTTGGTTTTTCGAGGTAGGGTCTCACTGTAGTCCAGGCTAACCCGGAATTCACTATGTAGTCCTCAGGTTGGCCTCAAACTCATGGCTATCCTCCTACCTCTGCCTCTTCAGTGCTGGCACACCCATTCTTTCTCTCACGTAAGTAAATAAATAAAATATTTTAAGGAAAAAAAAAGCACCTCTGCTTGTGGTCACAGGCAGGTCACTGTTCAGCCCCTTTTGGATGGGTTTCAGCTTGTGAGCCTGAGTGTGACTGATAGCAGTAGGAAACTGGAGTGGACCCAAATGAATGGGGCCAAGAATCCCAGCTACTGTGATGATAGAGCACCATGTAGCTAGTGATAAAGCATGTGCTCTATCTTAATGCATGGAAATGTGTGTATGTGGCAATTGTACCTGATAAGAGGAGAACAGAAGTTGCCGTGACATGCTGATTGTAATCATGCTAAAATCCAAGTGTGTACAATAAACGCTAGTGAATAATCTAGAATGCTGTAAACAGTTGTAATTTTGAGTTACTTTGATTTTTTATTTTTATTTTATTTATTTATTTATTTATTTTGAGGTAGGTTCTCACTCTGGCCCAGGCTAACCTGGAATTAACTGTGTAGTCTCAGAGTGGCTTCGAACTCATGGTGATCCTCCTACCTCTGCCTCCTGAGTGCTGGGATTAAAGGCATGCGCCACTATGCCCGGCCTGCTTTGATTTTTTTAAAAAGATTATTTATTTATTAGAGAGAAGGAGGCAAACACACACACACATACACACACAGAGAATGGGCGATCCAGAGCCTCCAGCCACTGCAAAGGAACTCCAGATGCATGCGCCCCTTGTGCATCTGGCTTACATGGGTCCTGGGGAATCGAACCAGGATCCTTTGGCTTTGCAGGCAAATGGCTTAACCGCTAAGCCATTTCTCCAGCCCTGATTTTTTTAAACCTTTTTTTTTTTTCCTTTTTGGTGATTGAACATAGGCTCTCATGTATGTGAGGCAAGCATTCTACCACTGAGCAACACCACTAGACCCACCTTGAGTTTTCTTTTTCTGTTTTTTGGCTTTTTGAGATAGGGTTTCACTCTAGCCCAGGCTAACCTGGAATTCACTATGTAGTCTCAGGCTGGCCTTGAACTCATGGTGATCCTCCTACCTCTGCCTCCCGAGTGCTGGGATTAAAGGCGTGTGCCATCATGCCCAGCTCCACCTTGATTTTTCTAAAATGTGATAAATGTATAAATTTTTTAACAATATCTTTGCTAGGTGTGGTGGTGTACCCCTTTTAATCTCAGCACTCGGGAGGCAGAGGTAGGAGGATCGCTGTGAGTTCAAGGCCACCAGGAGACTATAATATGAATTCCAGGTCAGCCTGGGCTAGAGAGAGACCCTACCTCTCAAAACAAAACACCCTTCATTGAAGAACTTTGGATTATTTCATGGCCAGTAGAGAAAGGCTGCATGGAACACTAGATTGGGAAGGATTCTGAGACCCTGTCTGAGCACTGTGGGAAAAATGTGTCATGATTGATTAGTGATGTCTTCCAGGGGGGTGGGGGGGTTGATGATTGATTAGTGATGTCTGCCACAGGTTAAGGATCAGCAGTGGTTGTCATCTGGAGATGCTCCCAGCTCCCTTTGTGACTTTGCAAACCCTCTTTCTTTGTGCTGAGAAGCCTTGTGCTGGACACAACCTCCCCTCTGCCTTTTTTTTCAAGGTAGGGTCTCTCTGTAGCCCAGGATGACCTGGAATTCACTATGTAGTCTTAGGGTGGCCTTGAACTCACAGCAATCCTCCTACCTCTGCCTCCCAAGTGCTGGGATTAAAGGCGTGCGCCACCATGCCCAGCAGGACCCCTTTTTTGAGATGCAAATTGTTGGGTTTGGGGCAGAATATGTGAAACAGCTGGGTGTGGCATCACACGCTTTTAATTCCAGCACTCAGGTGGCAGAGGTAGGAGGATCAGTGTGAGTTCAGGGCCACCCTGAGACTACATAGTGAATTCCAGGTCATCCTGGGCTACAGTGAGACCCTACCTTGGAAAACTGGGGCGGGGGGGAATTTATGTGAAGTCAATACCATAAGAGAAGAAACAGCTGGCTATGGTGGTGCACGCCTTTAATCCCAGCACTTGGGAGGCAGAGGTAGGAGGATCATCATGAGTTTGAGGCCACCCTGAGACTACAGAGTGAATTCCAGGTCAGCCTGGACTAGAGGAAAACCAAAAAAAGAGAGAGAGAGAGAAAGAAACAAAGTTTTCTGCAGTGGGTTGGTGTCAGAGTGGACAGACACTACAGGGAAGTCTGTAAGGCCTTTGTACTGGGTCTTGTAGAAAGAGGTGACTTTGCAGGGGATGTGTTTGGAAAGGATCTTTTAAAAATTTTATTTATTTATTTATTTATTTATTTATTTATTTATTTATTTATTAGAGAGAGAGAGTGAGAATGGGCGCGCCAGGCCTCTAGCCACTGCAAACAAACTCCAGATGCATGCATCACCATGTGCATCTATCTGGCTTATGTGGAACCTGGAAAATTGAACCTGGGTTCTTAGGCTTCACAGGCATGCGCCCCAACCACTAAGCCATCTCTCCAGCCCTGGAAAGGGGCTTTACGATGGACACAACTTCATGGATAAAAGCAGGGAAGGGGGAAGGTAGAAAACAGTGGGGCTGCTCAGGGGAAAACAGGAAGGGTGTGTAGGTTAGTAATAGATGGTGAACTTCACGCTACAGAGAGGGACCACACTGACAGTGTCTGAATGCAAGAAGAGATGAGCCTAAGCTGGCTGTGGTGGTGCACGCCTTTAATTCCAGCACTCGGGAGGCAGAGGTAGGAGGATCGCGTGAGTTCGAAGCCACTGTGAGACTACATAGTGAATTCCAGGTCAGTCTAAGCTAGAGTGAGACCCTACCTCGGAAAACCAAAAAAAAAAAAAAAAAAAAAAAAAGAAGAGATGAGCCTATATTTATTTAATTAGCCATGGGGAATTTCAATGAGTTTCCTTTCCTTTCCTTTCCTTTCCTTTCCTTTCCTTTCCTTTCCTTTCCTTTCCTTTCCTTTCCTTTCCTTTCCTTTCCTTCCCTTCCCTTCCCTTCCCTTCCCTTCCCTTCCCTTCCCTTCCCTTCCCTTCCCTTCCCTTCCCTTCCCTTCCCTTCTCTTTTCTTTTCTTTTCTTTTCTTTTCTTTTCTTTTCTTGAGTTAGGGTCTCACTCTAGCCCAGGACAACCTGGAAGTTACTCTGTAGTCTCAGGGTGGCCTCGAATTCTTGGCGATTCTCCTTACCTCTGCATCCCAAGTGCTGGGATTAAAGGTGCGCGCCACCACGCCCAGCCTGTCAATGAGTTTTGAGTCAGGTGATGTTACAGAAAGTGAGAGTAGAGGATCCTCCCCCGGTCATGGTCTGCCTGAGACCTTTAAGGGTATGGAGTGGAAACCTGCGCACTGGGAGAATGGGGTGTGAGGGGTAGCCAAGTCCATGGAGAAAACCAGTTGGGCTCCGTCCTCTAGTTGTGATTTCTAGAGCCCAGGCCCAGGGGTGGGGAAGCCTTGGGCTCTGTGCTGGGAGATTTGGAGAGGAAAAAAAAAAAAACACCCTTCAGGAAACAGCTGGAGACCCATCCTAGACAGGGCAAGATCTGTGCAAGTGAGCAGAACTTGGTGGGCGCTGCGGTGGGGAGGTGCGGTGTTCAGGGGTGGAGGATGAAGCTGGCCAGAAGCCAGTAGGTCAGTACTCAGTACTACACTGTACAGAAGGAAGTGGCTCTGGATGACTTCTGAAGTGTTCACAGACCTTGCAGATGTGAAGAAAAGTAGACTGGGATGGGCGTGGTGGCGCATGCCTTGAATCTCAACACTCGGGAGGCAGAGGTAGGAGGATCGCTGTGAATTTGAGGCCAGCCTGAGACTACAGAGTGAATTCCAGGTCAGCCTGGGCTAGAGTGAGACTCTACCTCGAAAAAGCAAAACAAAACAAGACAAAACAAAACAAAACAAAACAAAACAAAACAAAACAAAGCAAAACCAAAACCAAACCAAACCAAACCAAACCAAACCAAACCAAAACAAAACAAAACAAAACAAAAAAAACCAGAGTGACTGGGGCAATGGCTTAGTGGGTTCGATGCTTACCACACAAGCATGAGGACCCGAGTTGGGATCCCCAGGACCCATATGAAGGCCAGGCACGGTGGTATGTATCTGTCACCCCAGCACCGGGGAAATAGAGGTGTGGAATCCCTGGTACTCACTGGCTAATGGATGCAGCTGAATTGGTCAACTCTAGGTTCAGTGACAGACTCAATGAAATAAGATGGAGAAAAGTAAAGGAAGACATTTGTTGCTGGCCTTTGGTCTCCCCATGCATGTGCACAAACGTTCCCCTGCACAAACATTCACACACACACACACACACACACACACACACACAAATGGGGCTGGTGATACACACTGGTCATTCCAGCATTCAGGAGGTGGAGGCAGGAGGATTAGGAGTTCAAAGTCATCGCTGCATAGCAAGTTTGAGGACAGCCTGGGATCGGTGAAACCTTGTCTCAGGGAGGGAGGGAGGAGAGAGGGGGGGTTTCTAGATATGAGAGGGTGGATGGTAGTGGGACAGACCATGGATAAGAAGGACTTGAGGGCTGGAGATATGGCTTAAAGGTTAAGGCATTTGCCTGAAAAGCCAAAGAACCCAGGTTTGATTTCCCAGGACCCTCACAAGCCAGATGCACAAGGTGTCACATACATCTGGAGTTCATTTGCAGTGGCCGAAGACCCTGGGGTGCCCATTCTCTCTGTCTTTCTTTTAAAGTATTTTATTTTTATTTATTTATTTGAGAGAGGGAAAGAGGGAGAGAGAGAGAGAGAGAGAAGGGTGCACCAGGGCTTCCAGCCACTGCAAACAAACTCCAGACGCATGCGCCACATTGTGCATCTGGCTTAAGTGGGTCCTGGGGAATCTCACCGAGGTCCTTTGGCTTTGCAGGCAAGCACCTTAACTACTAAGCCATCTCTCCAGCCCCCATTCTCTCTCTTTCTATCTGCCTCTCTCTCTCTCTCAAATAAATAAAATTTAATTTAAAAAACTTTTTTTTTTTTTTTTTTTTTTTTTTTTGAGGTAGGGTTTCACTCTGGCCCAGGCTGGCCTGGAATTAACTATGTAGTCTCAGGATGGCCTCGAACTCACGGCGATCCTCCTACCTCTGCCTCCCGAGTGCTGGGATTAAAGGCGTGCGCCACCACACCCGGCTAAAAAACATTTTTAAAGAAGGACTTGATACACCTGGGGACTCTGGAGAGACTGGCAGAACTGTCAGAGTGTCAGATTGGGCAGGCGGAGGCTGCAGACCCCCAGAGCCGATCATCCAAGTCGGGATATCCTTGCCAGCAGGTCAGATGTGGTGTAACTGGGGCTTGGGGAAGGGTACCTGGCAGACTCCTGGGGTCTGAGCAGATAAGGAAAGGTTCCTGGAGGTCCGTGCTAGATAGGTCTCACATGACTTAGGGCACTCCATGAATTTGGGGAGGATTTCAAGGATTCTATACCTTTTTTTTCTGTTTTTCTTCTTCTTTTAAAAAAAATATTTTGAGCCGGGTGTGGTGGCGCACGCCTTTAATCCCAGCACTCGGGAGGCAGAGGCAGGAGGATCGCCAAGAGTTCGAGGCCACCCTGAGACTACATAGTTAATTCCAGGTCAGCCTGGACCAGAGTGAGATCCTACCTTGCAAAACCAAAAAAAAAAATTATTTATTTAAGACAGAGAGAGAGAATATGGACATGCCAGGACCTCCAGCCACTGCAAACAAACTCCGAATGCATGTGCCACCTTGTGCATCTGGCTGACATGGGACCTGGAGAATTGAACCTGGAGCCTTAGGCTTCGCAGGCAAGCGCCTTAATTGTTAAGCCATCTCTCCAGCCCTCTCCTCCTCCTCCCCCTCCTCCTCCTTCTGTTCTTCTTTTTTTTTTTTTTTTTTTTTTTCGGTAGGGTTTCACTCTAGTCCAGGCTGACCTGGAATTCACTATGTAGTCTCAGGGAGCCTTGAACTCATGCTGATCCTCCTACCTCTGCCTCCCAAGTGCTGGGATTAAAGGCACGCCCCACCATGCCTGGCTGTGTTCTTTTTTTTTTTTAATTTTTTAAAAATTTGTTTACAAGCAGAGAGAGGGAGGAGAGGAGAAAAGAGAGAAAAATGGACACGCCAGGGCCTCCAGCCACTGCAAAAGAACCCTAGACACATGCACCACTTTGTGCATCTGGCTTTATACAGGTACTGGGGAATCAAACCCAGGTCCTTTGGCTTTGCCAGCAGGTACCTTAATTGCTAAGCCACCCCTCCAGCCCTTTTCTGTTCTTCTGAGTCTGAGACTCCTATACTCTTCACCTTGACTATCCCTCGCCCAGACTCCAGCGTGTCTCTGGGAGCTGCAGGGAGGAAGAGGAGCTAGGTTGACTTTGAAACATGGTCAGGGTTTCTTCCTGTCTGTACCAGGTCCAGGCCAGTGGCCTCTTCCCTCCATTTCCTCTCTCTGCACAGGGCCTGGGGAGTAGGCGGTGGTAGTGGAAAATCCCCACTGGCTGGATGACGTGTGTGGCCGGCATGGCTGGCCCTGGACTTCTCTGTCTGGGGCCTTAGGGTCTGATAAGTCTGTTCAGAGCCCCGAATGTGGGGTATGAGGTGACAGACAGGGTGGTGGCAGGGGATTTTTTCCCCCACCCACCCCTAAAGGTAGAGTTTTACCAAGCTATGTTGACTGCCCAGTTCTGGACTACTTCAAGCCATGGGAAATTATATTGGACATGGAGCATACAGAGGTGTGTTAGTGGGCTACAGAGAAGGCTTAGCAGTTAAAGCGCTTACCTGTGAAGCCTAAGGACCCAGGTTCGGTTCCCCAGTACCCATGTACAGCCAGATACACAAGGTGGTGCATGCGTCTGGAGTTCATTTACAGTGGCTAGAGGTCCTGGTGTGCCCATTCTGTCTCTCTCTCTCTCTCAGCAGTTAAGGTGCATGCCTGCGGAGCCCAAGGACCCAGGTTCGATTCTCCAGGTCCCATGTTAACCAGATGCACATTGTGGTGCATGCATCTGGAGTTCGTTTGCAGTGGCTGGAGGCCCCGGTGTATCCATTCTCTCTCTCTCTTTCTCTCTCTTCCCCTCCATCTCTCTATCTTTAATAAATAAATAAATTTTAAAAAAAACAGCTGGCACACTTCAGGAGAGAAGGTGTGGGGAGGGTCAGTGGATCCCCACCTATGTCTCAGGAGCCCCCTGCACCACCTGTATTCCACAGCCCACGAGGTCTGGTGACCTCAGGAGGAGATCAAGTAGATAGAGGGTAAAAGATCAAGTGACAATAGGCTGACCTGGAATTTCTCAGGGTGGCCTTGAACTCATGGTGATCCTCTTGCCTCTGCCTCCCGAGTGCTGGGAGTAAAGGCATGTGCCACCATGCCCAGCTTTCTTCTTATTATTTTTTAAATATTTTACTTATTGGGCTGGAGAGATGGCTTAGCAGTTAAGTGCTTGCCTGTGAAGACTAAGGACCCTGGTTCGAGACTCGATTTCCCAGGACCCACGTAAGCCAGATGCACAAGGTGGCACATGCATCTGGAGTTTGTTTGCAGTGGCTAGAGGCCCTGGTGTGCCCATTCTCTCTGTATCTATCTGCCTCTTTCTCTCTCTGTCACTCCTAAATAAATAAATAAATAAATAAATAATTAAAATATATTTTTAATTTGTTTATTTATTTGAGAGAGAAAAAGAGAGAGAGGGCAAGGGAAGAGGCAGATAGAGAGAGACGGTGAGCACGCCAGGGCCTCCAGCCACTTGCAAATGGACTCCAGACACATGCATTACCTTGTACACCTGGCTTATGTGGGTTCTGGAGAATTGAACCTGGGTCCTTAGGCTTTGCAGGCAAGTGCTCCAGCCCAGAAGATTATTTTGATGGTTATAACTGAGGGTCTGATCATGGCATCTAGTGGGTAGAAGACAGAGGTACCGCTAAACACCCTATGGCCGTAGGACCATGCCAATGAAAAAGAATCATTTGTGTTCAAATGTCACTAGCACCGAGGATGAGAAACCCCTGCCTCTGGATCCCCCATCCCGCATTCAGGCCCTTATCCCCCAAATGCCCACACTTGGCTCTTCGGTTTCTGGACGACACGTATAATCTCTGCCACTCCATTTCGCGGCAACTTTGTACTCTTATCACTTGTGCCTCCACGCATGCCCTGCTTCAATTAAAAAAGTCAATAAGACAAAAAGAGTTGTGGGCATGCTCCCGAAGGAAAAACACACAGAAACTATTGATACATGGTGTCCAATGGACAGCCTCGCTTGGGGGGTGGTCATGCTTACCCAGGGCAGGGCGGCAGGGGCTGGGCGAGATCCTGCGAGTATAAAAGCAGGAGGGAAACTCAGATCTTCACTCGACCGCAGTGGTCCCACTCGGAGTAGCTTTTCCTCTGAGACCAACTGTGAATCGGCACCATGAAGTGGATGGTGGCAGTCTTGCTCTGCCTCCCCCTCTTGGAGGCAGATCTGGTCAGGTGAGTCTTGGGACTGGCTGTTAGTGTGTGTATGTGTGTGTGTGGGGGCTTCAGTGGGAACCTGGAGCCCTGCAAAAGGCCACTCTCTAATATACTGGATATTTGCTAGAGGAAGGGAAGGCTGTGGTGGATTGTGTGCGAGACTCAGAGGAGGACGAGACACACAGTCCTCCCTCTAGAAAAATTCTAGATAGAGGGACAAGGACGGTCCTGAAACAGAAAGAAAGACTGTCTACCGGCCCAGGCAACCCCTGCATGGCAGGTGGGGTTTCTCCCACAGAAAGGAGCAATCTTTTCTGTTTTTTAAAAATATTTTTATTTATTTATTTATGAGAGACAGAGGGGGGGGCAGGTAGAGAAAGAGCGAATGGGAGTGTCAGGGCCTCCAGCAGCTGCAAACAAACTTCAGATGCATATGCCACCTTGTGCATCTGGCTTACGTGGGTCCTGGGGAATGGGACATAGGTCCTTTGGCTCTATAGACAAATGCCTTAACTGCTAAGACATCTCTCCAGCCCTGTTTTTTTCTAAAAAAAATATTTATTTATTTGCAAGCAGAGAGAGAGAAGCAGGGGGAGAGACTGAGAGAAAGAGAGAGAATGGGCATGCCAGAGTGTCTAGCTGATGTAAACAAACTCCAGATGCATGTACCACTGCATCTGGCTTTACACGGATACTGGGGAATCGAACTTGGGTTGTTAGGCTTTGCAGGCAAGCGCCTTAACTGCTGAGCTATCTCTCCAGCTCAGGAGCAAGGTTTTTTTTTTTTTTTTTTTTTTTTTTAATTTTTGGAGAGAGAGACAGAGAGAGAGACAGACAGAGAGGGAGAGGGAGACAGATAGAGATGTGCCAGAAGTCTCTCAGCTGCTGTGAACAAAATCCAGATGTGTGAGCCCCCTTGTGCATCTGGCTTACGTGGGTCCTGGGGAACTGAACTGAGGTCCTTTGGCTTTGTAGGCAAGCACCTTAACTTCTAAGCCATCTCTCCAGCCCATTTTTTAAAAAAAGAAATGGTTTCTTTTTTAAAAAACATTTTTATTTTATTTTATTTTATTTTTGAGAGATACACAGAGAGAGAGCGGGGGGAGAAGAGGGAGACAGACAGAGATGGGTGCGCCAGCAGCATCTGAGCTGCTGCGAACGAAATCCAGATGCGTGTGCCCCCTTGTGGTCAAGTGTGGCATTGCACCCTTGAGTCACTTTGCATCTGGCTAAACGTCGGACCTGGAGATTGGACCGCTGGAGATTGGAACCAGCGTTCTTAGGCTTAGGAGGCAGGCGCCTTAACCACTAAGCCACCTCTCCAGCCCATTTTTTTGTGTTTTTTTTTTTCCTGAGGTAGGGTCTCACTCTAGCCTAGGCTGATGTGGAATTCACTATGTAGTCTCAGGGTGGCCTCCAACTCTCGGCAATCCTCCTACCTCTGCCTCCCAAGTGCTGGGATTAAAGGCATGCACCACCATGTTCAGCTAAGAAAGTGCTTTTAATCACTGAGCCATCTATCTTTCTAGCCCATAATCTGGAGATATTTTAACATTTGTCTGGTATATGCACGCAGGTTACAGATAATACATGTGCACTTGAGCCTTAGTACCCATGACAATCTTGGGAAAAGAATGCTCCTGGTTCTTAGGTCAAGAGCTGGCTTCTCAGAACTTTCTGACAGGCATGCTCGGTAGAGATGGCTGGCATAGCTTGTGTGAGGGGGCTTAGCAGAAAATTTCTGGAGAATGTAGGGTCCTAAGGGAGTGACAGGGATTCTGGAGCTGGAGAGATGGCTTAGTGGTTAAAGCACTTGCTTGAAAAGCCTAAGGACCCAGGTTCGAGTCCTCTGGACCCACATAAACCAGATGCACAAGGAGATGCATGCATCTGGAGTTTGTTCACAGTGGCTAGAGGCTCTGGCGGGCCCATTCTCTCTCTCTCCATATATATATATATTTTTTTTTCTCTCAAATAAATAAATTAATTTTTAAAAAGGCCTCCCAAGTGCTGGGATTAAAGGCATGAACCACCACGTCCGGCTCTCTGGTACCTTTTATAAAAATGCACTGATTCAGGGTGAGGGGTGCAGCTTAGTCGGCTGAGTGTTTGGGTTGGATTCCCAATACCAAATTAACCAGGTGTGTTGGTGTATGTCCGTAATCCCAGTGCTTGAGAGGTGGGGGCAAGTCCAGACTAAATGAGCCTCTGTCTCAGATAAACAAAACAAAACAAAAACAACAACAACAACAAAAACCCACCAATTTTGCAAGCGTAATGCCCGAGTCTCTCTCCTCTTACTGGGAAAGACTTATGGAGTATGTGAGAGCAGAGGGTCAGGATGGTGGGAGAATCCTCCAGAAGTGGTAAAGGCAGGTCTACGGGAAGTTGATTGTTTTCTAAATCTCAGAGCAGCACTGAGGAAAGGTTTTTTTTCTCCCTCACCCCTTTTTTTCCATATAGGGTCACACCCTAGCTCAGGTTGACCTGGAATTCACTCTGTAGTCTCAGGCTAGCCTTGAACTCATAGTGATTCTTCTACCTCTGTCTCCCAAATGCTGGGACTAAAGGCGTGCACTACCACGCCCGGCTTGGGGAGAGTTTTGAGAGATAGAAGAAAAGAGGAGGAAAAAAATGAAGAGGGAGGAAGATGAAAACAGAACGAGAGCGATATGAAGACAAGGAATGACACAACAGATGCGTGGGGGACAGAGTGGCAGGAAGCTTGAGGCACACGGTGGGGGAGGAGAAACCTGGGGGGGGGGGGGGAGGAGGAGGAGACAGAAGGGAGTGCCTTGTCCTGACACATTGCTGTATGCAGAGTCTCCCTGAAGAAATTTAAGACTATCCGGGAGAGCATGAAGGAAAATGGTGTGCTGGGAGACTACCTGAAGACCCACAAGTATGACCCTGGCCAAAAATATCACTTTGGCAACTTCGGAGACTACAGCGTGCTCTACGAGCCCATAGCCTACATGGATGTAAGTCCCGATCAGCCCACGGGTGTCTCTTTCCTATCCTGGGGCTTGCTCCCTTCTCCAAGTTCTTTTTTTGGGGGGCGGGGGGTTCAAGGTAGGGTCTCACTCTAGCTCAGGCTGACTTGGAATTCACTCTGCAGTCTCAGGGTGGCCTCAAACTCAAGGCGATCCTCCTACCTCTGCCTGGGATTAAAGGCGTGCGCCACCACGCCCCAGCTCCTTCTCCAAGTTCTGTTGTGGGTGACTGGGCAGAGAGCATGGCGGGACCTCTATTGACCTCCGAGTCATGCTCCCTGGGATGTCCTGGGCACACATGGCCTATGGGCTTGAGGGCTGGGTGTGGTGAGAAGTTTGGGCTGCTATTTTCAGTATGGGCTGGGGGCTAGTTACTGGCTCTATCACTGTTTCTCCATGGAGAAGCTGGGCCTCTGCATCCCCCCTAGCTAATGGTCTGCCCTGGAGCTAACCATCTGCCCCATGTCTCTTCTCCCAGGCTGCCTACTTTGGGGAGATCAGCATTGGGACTCCACCTCAGAACTTCCTGGTCCTCTTTGACACTGGCTCCTCCAACCTTTGGGTGCCTTCCGTCTACTGCCAGAGCCTGGCCTGCAGTGAGTGCTGGGTGGGCAGGGAAGGGGACTCAGGCTTCTTCCCCACCACTGGAACTGAAGATTGAGCACCAATGAGCACACATGTGGTTATGTAGCATACCCAAGCCAGGGGTCAGGAGGCTGGCCTGTAGCTGGGTGGGGGGGGGGGTCTCTTTACTTTCCCTGCCAAAAAAAAAAAATGGATTCCTTCATAGACGCTGGTCTACCTCACCCAATCCATTTTATCCCACCCCCACCCATTCTGATCAGTTAAGCGTAATGCTATTGTTTTCCTCGTGAATAATCTCTCTCTCTTTTCTTTATTTATTGGAAAGAGGGAGAGAGGGAAATAGGCAGGGAGAGAGAGAGAGAGAGAGAATAGGCACTCCAGGGCCTCCAGCGGCTGCAAACGAACTCCAGATGCATGCACCCCCTTGTGTATCTGGCTTACGTGGGACCTGGGGAACCGAACCTGGATCCTTTGGCTTTGCAAGGAAGCATCTTAACCACTAAGCCATTTCTCCAGTCCCCTCATGAATAATCTCTCTTCCATTTTATATTACTCAATTCTATATTTTATTTCACCCCACTCTACCACTCATGAGGTTCTTTAAGAATACTATAGGTATTTATTTGCAAGGAGACAGAAAGAGAGAGAGAGAGAGAAGAGAGAGAAAGGGAAGGAAGGGAAAGAATGGACGCACCAGGGCCTCTTAGCCACTGCAAACGAACTCCAGAAGCATGCGCCACTGTGTGCATCTGGCTTCCCCTGGGTACTGGGGAATCCAACTTGGGTCATTAGGCTTCGCAGGCAAGCACCTTTAACCGCTGAGCCATCTCTCCAGAACGTCATGAAATTCTTACCAAGTGTCTCCAAGGGACAGGATGGAACAATGCTGGATGTGGGCTCACCCTGCCGTGTTTGGGGATGCAGATGATGGTCACCTTCTTAAGGCTGTCTTGATCCCTGCCAAAGCGTTGAGGTTTGGGTCCTGACATTTGATCCAATGGGCCCCTTCTTGGCCATGGTACCTCAAGATCTTGGTATAGGCAGATTGTTTTTTTGTTTTTTGTTTTCCAAGGTAGGGTCTTGCTGTAGCCCAAGCTGACTTGGAATTCACTTTGTAGTCTCAGGCTGGCCTTGAACTACCAGAGATCCTCCTATCTCTCTGCCTCCTGAGTGCTGGGATTAAAGGTGTGCACCATCATGCCTGGCTATAGCCAGATTCTTTTTCTTTTTCTTTTTTGGTTTTGCGAGGTAGGGTCTCACTCTGGTCCAGGCTGACCTGGAATTAACTACGTAGTCTCAGGGTGGCCTCGAACTCTCGGCGATCCTCCTACCTCGGCCTCCCGAGTGCTGGGATTAAAGGCGTGCGCCACCATGCCCGGCTTTCTTTTTCTTTTAAAAAAAATATTTTATTTTATTTTTTTATTTATTGAGAGAGAATGGGCACGCCAGGACCTCTAGTCACTGCGAGTGAACTCCAGATGCAACGCACCACCATATGCATCTGGCTTACGTGGGTACTGGCGAGTCGAACCTAGGTCCTTAGGCTCAAGCACCTTAACAGCTAAGCCATCTCTGCAGCCCCGTAGCCAGATTCTTGATGTGGTAGAGACAGGGGTGGGGGTGGGAAGACAGGCTGTCTAGAACCCAGTTTACGTCTTCATTGGATGAAGTGTGTGTCAGGCCTCTGCTGGGACTAGGAACACAGAGGTGGAGTCTAGGAGACCTTGCCTCTGAGGAGGCCATAGTCCCAAGGCATTTCAAACACCTAGAAGTAAGAGGGGGATTTAGGGCCACAACTGGTCAACTCCCATGGGTCGTCCAATGCTAGGAACCTCAGCTGGCACCCCCTGACCTGGTGGTCTGGGCATAGCGGGTGCTGAAGTCTGAGTGTGCAGCTGAGTGAAAGATAAGAGGAGAGCTGGAGAGATGGCTTAGCGGTTAAGGCCTTTGCCTGTGAAGCCTAAGGACCCAAGTTCGATTCCCCAGAGCCCATGTAAGCCAGGTGCACATGGTAGCCCTGGCACATCCATTCTCTCACTATCTGCCTCTTTTCTCTCTCTCTCTCCTTCTCTATGTCAAATAAATAAATTAAGTTTCAATTTAAGAAAGAATGATAATTATTAAAAAAACATAATAAAGAAGCTCTCCCCTTGCTAGTCTGACTTCGATATCCTGCCGCCCCCCCCCCCACAGCCACCCATCCCCGCTTCAACCCCAGCAAGTCCTCCACCTACTACACAAACGGACAGACCTTCTCCCTGCAGTATGGCACCGGCAGCCTCACTGGCTTCTTCGGCTACGACACTCTGACTGTGAGTGATGGTCCCCACTCGGGGGTGAGGGATGTGGGGGTGGGCAGGCTTTAGATGGAGCTCCTGACATATGATTTAAATGCCGTGCTTCTGAGCATAAGACAAGAAGTCAGAACTGCTCTGACACTTGCCAAGGGCCATCCTGTGTGTCAGGCACTGGGGAGACCATGATGGGCCAGTGTGACATGGCCCTTCGCCTTCAAGAGCACAGACGCTGGGGAGTTCACATGACAAGGGGCTTTGGCAAGGGGAGGGAGGGTCTGGCCAGTAATAGGAGAAAGCTCCTTGGAAGACAAGGTGGGTCTTGTAAGGCATAAAAAAAAAAATTGGGGGCACTGAGGTGAGGAACTTGGAGAGACCTGTGGGGAGAGGGGCGCCTGGCTGATGTCGATGTCATCTGACTTATCACCACCCCTCCATGTTTACTCCTTACTCCAGGTCCAGAGCATCCAGGTCCCCAACCAGGAGTTTGGCCTGAGTGAGAATGAGCCTGGAACCAATTTTGTCTATGCCAAATTTGACGGCATCATGGGCCTGGCCTTCCCCAGCCTGTCTGCAGGGGGTGCCACCACCGCCCTTCAGGGCATGTTGCAGGAAAATGCCCTCTCCAGTCCCATCTTCAGTGTCTACCTGGGCAGGTGAGCAATCACCTGTGAGTCCCCAGCTCAGGGGCCCACCCATCTTGCCCCTCCAATGGAGGCTTGGCCAAACCTGTTCTAGAACTTTCTCAGGCTACTGAATTTTGGGTCCTCCACCCCTGCATCTGTCTCCTGTCCACTCCAATTTTTTTAATTATTATAATTTTTATTGACAACTTCTATACTTACATCCAAAAGACACATGATATTTCCTTCCCCTCCCTCCAATTTTTTAAATTTTTATTATTTATTTATTTATTAGAGACAGAGAGAGAGAGAAAGTGGGAGTGAGAGAGAGTGAGAGAGAGAGAATGGGTGTGCTAGGGCCCCTAGCCACTGCACATGAACTCCAGACACATGCACCACCTTGTGCATCTGGCTTACGTGGATCCTGGAGAATTGAACTTGGGTCCTTAGGCTTCACAGGCAAGTGCCTTAATGGCTAAGCCATCTCTCCAGCCCCCAATTTTTAAAAATATTTTATTTCCAAGGAGGGGGAGAGAATGGGTGAGCCAGGGCTTCTAGCCACTGCAAACAAACTCCACATGCATGCACCACTTTGTATATCTGGCTTTATATGGGTACTGGGGAATCAAACCTGAGTCATTAGGCTTTGTAAGCAAACACCTTAATCACTGAGCCATCTTTCCACTCCCCAATTTTCTTTTTTTTTTTTTTTTTTCCCCGAGATAGGGTCTCACTCTAGCTCAGGCTGACCTGGAATTCACTATGGAGTCTCAGGGTGGCCTTGAACTCTTGGCAATCCTCCTACCTCTGCCTCTCAAGTGCTGGAATTAAAGGTATGCACCAGCTACTCTGGTTTTTCCAGGTGGACTCTGAAAACTGCTTCTCTTATTCTAGCACTTCTGTCAACCTGCAGTGCCCCTGGCCCCAGTGAGGTCCTCCTTCGACCACTTTTCTACTGTGTATCTCTTTTGTATAGTAATCTCTTGCTTCGACTCTTTTGATCTATTGTTTCAGTTGGTTTTGGGGTCTTCCAGTCTAGGCTCAGAATTGACTTCTAACCACTTGTTATCCCTCGAGCAAACCTAAGCAGGCAGCATCTGGACCTCACGTTTCTTTCTTTCTTTCTCTTCAGAGTTAGCTACCGTTCCCATCTACTGTCTGTGGCTGGCCCCACCTGAATCTGAAGTCTGGCACCTTTACTTTGCTGTTAATTTTGCTGACTTCTTTTTTCTTTCTAATTTAAATTTTATCTTTATTTATTTATTTTCTTGAGAAAGCGAGAGAGAAAGAGGCAGAGAGAGAATGGGTGTGCCAGGGCCTCCAGCCACTGCAAAGGAACTCCAGACGCATGTGCCCCCTTGTGCACCTGGCATAACGTGGGTCCTGGAGAGTCGAACCCGGATCCTTTGGCTTTGTAGGCAAACGCCTTAACTGCTAAGCCATCTCTCCAGCCTTGCTGACTTATTTTCGATGTCTGTTTACAATTATTCTATGTGTGACCTATTGGAGCTCCACCCAGTCCTATATTCTGTACTGCTATCTTGCCAGGAGAGCTTCTGGAACAAAATGGAACATCTTTCGCTCCCCTCTGTTCCTGTAGAAAATTGGGCTTGAGCAAGGCTCCTGGGGACAGGTCCTAGCAGCAGCATGAAGAAGGCAGAGGAGGGCATAGGTGGGGGGACCTGCAGACAGAGAGCCTCAGACTGAGGGAGACACACCCCTGTCTTCAGGGAGCACTAGTCCGATGGGACATGGCCTGTCATCAGGAACCTCCTGTCTGAGGGAGACAGAGCCCTGTCATCTGGGAATCCAAGTCTCAAGTTTACACAGTTCTCAGGGAGCCTATTGTGAGGCAGACCTATCCTGACCCTGGGGGGCTCTGATCTGAGGGGAGACTTGGCCCCATCCTCAGGGAGCCTCAGTCTAAAGCCACACAAGGAACTCTGTTTTCTTCTAAGGTGACTGTATTGAACACCAAACTTGATTTTTTGTTGTTGTTGTTGTTGTTTTTGTTGTTTTTTCGAGGTAGGGTCTCGCTCTAGCCCAGGCTGACCTGGAATTCACTCTGTAGTCTCAGGGTGGTCTCGATTTCATGGCAATCCTCCTACCTCTGCCTCCCGAGTGCTGGCATGAAAGGCGTGCACCACCGTGCCCGGTTATTTTATTTTTATTTTTAGATATTTGTTGGCAAGGAGGGAGAAAGAGAGAGAACCTCTTGCCACCACAAACTCCAGACACATGTGCCACTTTGTGCATCTGGCTGTACATGGGTATTGGGGATTTGAATCCAGGTTGTCAGGCTTGGCCAGCAAGCGCCTTAACCACTGAGCGATCTCCCCTCACCACAGAACTTTTGTGTGTCCACTCCTTGACTCGAACGGGGAATCAAACCTGAGTCATTAGGCTTTGTAAGCAAACACCTTAATCACTGAGCCATCTTTCCACTCCCCAATTTTCTATTTTTTTTTTTCCCCGAGATAGGGTCTCACTCTAGCTCAGGCTGACCTGGAATTCACTATGGAGTCTCAGGGTGGCCTTGAACTTTTGGCAATCCTCCTACCTCTGCCTCTCAAGTGCTGGAATTAAAGGTATGCACCAGCTGCTCCAGTTTTTCCAGGTGGACTCTGAAAACTGCTTCTCTCATTCTAGCACTTCTGTCAACCTGCAGTGCCCCTGGCCCCAGTGAGGTCCTCCTTCGACCACTTTTCTACTGTGTATCTCTTTTGTATAGTAATCTCTTGCTTCTACTCTTTTGATCTATTGTTTCAGTTGGTTTTGGGGTCTTCCAGTCTAGGCTCAGAATTGACTTCTAACCACTTGTTATCCCTCGAGCAAACCTAAGCAGGCAGCATCTGGACCTCACGTTTCTTTCTTTCTTTCTCTTCAGAGTTAGCTACCGTTCCCATCTACTGTCTGTGGCTGGCCCCACCTGAATCTGAAGTCTGGCACCTTCACTTTGCTGTTAATTTTGCTGACTTCTTTTTTCTTTCTAATTTAAATTTTATTTTTATTTATTTATTTTCTTGAGAAAGCGAGAGAGAAAGAGGCAGAGAGAGAATGGGCGTGCCAGGGCCTCCAGCCATTGCAAAGGAACTCCAGATGCATGTGCCCCCTTGTGCACCTGGCATAACGTGGGTCCTGGAGAGTCGAACCCGGATCCTTTGGCTTTGTAGGCAAACGCCTTAACTGCTAAGCCATCTCTCCAGCCTTGCTGACTTATTTTCGACGTCTGTTTACAATTATTCTATGTGTGACCTATTGGAGCTCCACCCAGTCCTATATTCTGTACTGCTGTCTTGCCAGGAGAGCTTCTGGAACAAAATGGAACATCTTTCGCTCCCCTCTGTTCCTGTAGAAAATTGGGCTTGAGCAAGGCTCCTGGGGACAGGTCCTAGCAGCAGCATGAAGTGAAAGGCAGAGGAGGACATAGGTGGGGGGACCTGCAGACAGAGAGCCTCAGACTGAGGGAGACACACCCGTGTCTTCAGGGAGCACTAGTCCGATGGGACATGGCCTGTCATCAGGAACCTCCTGTCTGAGGGAGACAGAGCCCTGTCATCTGGGAACCCAAGTCTCAAGTTTACACAGTTCTCAGGGAGCCTATTGTGAGGCAGACCTATCCTGACCCTGGGGGGCCCTGATCTGAGGGGAGACTTGGCCCCATCCTCAGGGAGCCTCAGTCTAAAGCCACACAAGCAACTCTGTTTTCTTCTAAGGTGACTGTATTGAACACCAAACTTGATTTTTTTTTGTTGTTGTTGTTGTTGTTTTTGTTGTTTTTTCGAGGTAGGGTCTCGCTCTAGTCCAGGCTGACCTGGAATTCACTCTGTAGTCTCAGGGTGGTCTCGATCTCATGGCAATCCTCCTACCTCTGCCTCCCGAGTGCTGGCATGAAAGGCATGCACCACCGTGCCCGGTTATTTTATTTTTATTTTTAGATATTTGTTGGCAAGGAGGGAGAAAGAGAGAGAACCTCTTGCCACCACAAACTCCAGACACATGTGCCACTTTGTGCATCTGGCTGTACATGGGTATTGGGGATTTGAATCCAGGTTGTCAGGCTTGGCCAGCAAGCGCCTTAACCACTGAGCGATCTCCCCCTCACCACAGAACTTTTGTGTGTCCACTCCTTGACTCGAACAACAAACAGAGAGAGAAAGAGGCAGGGAGACACAGAGAGAGAATGGGCGCACCAGGGCCTCCAGCCGCTGCAAACAAACTCCAGATGCATGCGCCACTTTGTGCATCTGGCTTATGTGGGTCCTTAGGCTTCACAGGCAAGCGCTTAACCACTAAGCCGTCTCTCCAGCCCAGTTTACCTTTTTTTTTTTTTTTTGGTTTTTCAAGGTAGGGTCTCACTCTAGCCCAGGCTGACTTGGAATTCACTATGCAGTCTCAGGGTGGCCTCGAGCTCACAGTGATCCTCCTACCTCTGCTTCCCAAGTGCTGGCGTGAAAGGCGTGCACCACCACGCCCGGCTTCGACTTACCTTTTTATTTCTTGTTTTCTCCAGCCAGGAAGGCTCTAACGGTGGACAGATCGTCTTTGGGGGTGTGGATGAGAGTCTGTACACTGGGGAGATCTCCTGGATCCCACTCACTCAGGATCTCTACTGGCAGATTAGCATTGAGGGGTGAGTGTGTGGTAGCATCTTGGGGATGTGGCCTTCCTTGATTGGGTCTCAAGACACCCTATGTCACACACACACACACACACACACACACACACGTTCTACTGGAGGGACACAGGCACAGAAGACCCCTAGAGGCTTGTTCTCTCACTAAATCACAGTCAACCTCTTCAAGCGCATGGAGGCCTGGCCTACCTTGGGGAAGCAGGGCTGGGGTAGGACATGGAATGCATCCCAAACACAAGTGTCTTGTGTTCCAAGGTTACACATGTCTGAACGTCGATTAGACACTGGGTGTGTTTCCAAGTCCTTGTCATGAACCCATGGGCTTAGCTTTCAGTGTTCCCAGAGACTGGCTTGAAACTTTATAAACAGATCCCATGGCCATTCGGGTGGCCTTGGACAGGCTGTGGGCTGGAGTGAAGCAGAGGACCCGCTGGACGGACCTCGGCAGGCTCCTCAAGAACACTTTGTCTCTGTGTTGTGGCTGCCTGTGTCTCCATGGTGACAAACAAGCCCACCCTGGCTGCCTTGATCTGCTAGGGACTGAGTCCTGCCATGTTCTTACCGTTAGATTCCTCATTGGTGACCAGGCGTCTGGCTGGTGCTCTGAGGGCTGCCAAGGCATTGTGGACACAGGCACCTCTCTGCTCACCATGCCTCAGAAGTACCTGAATGACCTTCTGCAGGCCATAGGGGCTGAGGAAGGAGAGTACGGACAGGTATGTACGATGTGGGGAGGGGGTCCTCCTTCCTCAGGGGAGGCCAGCCCAGGGGCACTTCTGGTTTCCCTGTGGGAACACAAGGCTGGCTGAATTCTTCACCTCCATGCTTTTAGCTATCCAAGACACTGGGGGTGAGAGAACCTGAAACTCTTGGGGACCATTGATGGATGAGGGCCTAGAGGCTGGAGCTGAGGGCATGTATGCTGGGGGTGGAGTATGGTTATTATAGACAGATTTCTTCAGAGCTTTGGGGTTACAGCAAAATAGCTGGACTATTTATTTATTATTTTTATTTATTAGAGAGAGAGAAAGAGGCAGAGAGAATGGGTCACCAGGGCTTCAGCAACTGCAAATGAACTCCAGACGCATGCACCACTTTGTGCATCTGGCTTTACATGGGTCCTGGGGAATTGAACCTGGGTCCTCGGGCTTCCTGGGAAAATGCCTGAACCACTAAGCAATCTTTTCAGCCCAGTTTCTAAGTTTTTTTTTTTTTTTTTTTTTTTTTTTTTTTCCCGAGGTAGGGTTTCACACTAGCCCAGGCTGACTTGGAACTCACTCTGTAGTCTCAGGATAGCCTCGAACTCACGGTGATCCTCCTACCTCTGCCTCCCAAGTACTGAGATTAAAGGCGTGCGCCACCATATCTGGTGCAGTTACTAAGTTTTAAAAGGACCCTTGCAGAGAAAGAGCAGCAGTTCAATCTCTCAAAGGGGATATTCGGGCAAGTGGAAGGTTTTAGGGTAGTGGGGGTTCCGAGCCCTCCTCCAGTCCTCATGTGGAATGCTGGTGCTATTTACTTAGGCCTTCCCTTGGAGCTATGCCCTCCACTCCAAAGCAGGCTGGGGATGTGGGCCTGGGCTCCAGGGCGCTGACGCAGCAGGCCTGGTAGGTACCGGGTGGCTGGTAAGATAGCTGGGTCCTGTTCCTCTCTGCAGTATTTCGTGAACTGCAACAGTGTTGACAGCCTGCCCACCTTCAGCTTCATCCTCAATGGTGTACAATTCCCTCTGCTGCCCTCTTACTACATCATCCAGGTTAGTACAAGCCCCTACTTCTATTTGTTTGTTTGTTTGTTTGTTTGTTTTTCAATCTCACTCTAGCCCAGGCTGACCTGGAATTCACTATGTAGTCTCAGGGTGGCCTCGAACTCATAGCAATCCTTCTACCTCTGCCTTGTGAGTGCTGGGATTAAAGGTGTGTGCCACTGTGCCTGGCCTATATATTTTTAAAGATTTTTAATTTTTATTTTTTTTGGAGAAAGTCAGAGAGAGAGAATGGGTGCGCCAGTAGCCTCTCAGCTGCTGTGAACAAATTCCAGATGCGTGTGCCCCCTTGTGGGCAAGTGTGGCATTGCACCCTTATGTCACTTTGCATCTGGCTAAACACAGGACCTGGAAAATCGAACAGGTGTTCTTAGGCTTCGCAGGCAGGTGCCTTAACTGCTAAGCCATCTCTCCAGCCCAAGATTTTTATTTATTTTTATTTATTTATTACAGACAGAGAGAGGGAGAAAGAGTCAGAGAGTGAGAATGGGCACACTAGGTCCTCCAGCCACTGCAAACGAACTCCAGATGCATATGCCACCATGTGCATCTGGCTTACGTGGGACCTGGAGAATCAAACCTGGGTCCTTAGCCTTTGCAGGCATACGCCTTAACCGCTAAGCCATCTCTCCAGCTCTAGCCCATACTTCTAGATGGAGCCATCAAGACTGGGTAGGGAGAAAGGGGAATGGGTGGCTGGGGCAGAGCCAGGAATACTCGGCCTCCTGTCCTTGTCTTGCATCATTTCTCAACTCATTGTAATTCTGACTTAATTTCTCCCACACAGAAGTGCGGGAGGTGGGTGGTCACCCACTATCAATGAGTGTGAATTAATGGCACTGGGTCTTGGCTGAGCACTCACTAGAGTTAGCCACGGCAAAGTGGTTTTTTATGCTGTCCCAACTGTCCCAGCATTCAGTGAGGGGGAGCCTCATTTCCATTTGACATATGAGAGGTTACGTGACTGACCCAAGGACCCAGGGCTGATTGGGGTGAGGCTAAGGTTTGAATGCCCGTAGAATGAACTACTGCTGCAGATAAGGAATGGGAGTGGGGAGAGCCTTTGGGAAGAGAAGCCCCTCACCTTCAGGGCTGCTGCAGCCTGAATTTACCTACTGGAGCTTCATGGTTTTTTTTTTCCCATGAGCCCTCAGGGCACATCCTCAGCTTCCTCGGCACGGAAACTGTGCCCTTGACCAGGGCTCAGGGCCGAGCAGTCTCTGGCACATGCATGAGCAAACGAGTGAGCAGTGCCTTTCTGTCCAACAGGAGGGTGGCTATTGCATGGTAGGCCTTGAGTCTACCCCTCTGGTCCAGGACGGCCAGCCCTTCTGGATCCTCGGAGATGTCTTCCTCAGATCCTACTACGCCATCTTTGACATTGGCAACAGCAGGGTGGGCTTTGCCACTCTCGCCTAGACCTGCCACCTGGAAGCCCATGCTCCCTCTTCTAGGTCCCCCCCACCCCCAGTCTTCCTCTCTTCATTCACCCTTCATTTCCTAAACCCCAGCCTTTCTCTAATAATAAACACTTCTCTTATGTTGAACGGCCTGTTGGTTTTGTTTGTTTGTGTGTGTGTGTGGTCTGAGTGTAAGGGGAGCGGGGAGAGCTGTGGTCTGTAAGGTACCCTTGGTCTCAGGAAATGGCGATAGAGTGAGGGCAAATTTCACTCTGATTAACCACAAGGTTTCCCTGCGGGTCACTGGGATATAAAGAGAAGTGGAGCCTGAGGCCAGGCTTGGGGATGGGTCTATGTCAGTCAGAGCTTGCTCTCTACTCACAACTTCCCTCTGAATCGGGAAGACAGTGGTAATGGCATGAGGGGGTTTCTATGTGGTGGGCAAAAATGACCCACTTTCAAAAACTCCCCTACATGGGCTGGGGAGATGGCTCCGCTGATAAAGGCATTTGCTTGCAAAGCCTGACGGCCCAGGTTCCAGCCCCGGTACCCATGTAAAGCTAGATGCACAAAGTGGCACATGCATCTGGAGTTCGAATGCAGTGGCCAGAGGCCCTGGCCTGCCCATTCTTCTTTTCTCATTCTCTTCTCTTTGCACATTAATTAATCAACCCCTCCCCAAATACCCCAGAACTACCCCCACTGACCTCAGGGCCACAGGCATGCCTACTAGCAAGGTAACTGACATGATCCAGAGCTATGTATCTGTCAATCAATTTTAATTGGAATTTCCTAAAGGATGCTGGTGCCTGGGTCCATCATGGATCCTTCAGGAAACAAGATATTTCCAGGGCAGGGTGGATGCTGCCAAAGGCTGAAGCTAATTGTACTTTTACTCAGCTTTCTTTGTCCTGGAACTTTTATTTGATTTATTTATTTTACTTATGTATCTATTTTCAAGCAGAGAGAGAGAGAGGGAGAGAGAGAGAGAGAATGGGCATGTCAGGGCCTCTAGCCACTGCAAACTCCAGATGCAAGCACTTCCTTGTGCATCTGGCTTACATGGGTCCTGGGGAATCAAACCTGGGTCCTTATTGCAGGCAAGCGCCTTAACTGCTAACCCATCTCTCCAGCCCTTATTTAATTTATTTATTTGATAGAGAAAGAGAGAGAAGTAGATAAAGAATGGGTGTGCCAGGGCCTCCAGCCACTGCAAACTCCAGACACATGCACCACCTTGTGCATTTGGCTTATGTGGGTAGTAGGGAATTGAACCTGGGTCCTTAGGCTTCTGCGCAAGCACCTTAACCACTAAACCATCTCTCCAGCTCATTAAAAATTTTTTTTTATTAGAGATGAAAAAAATAAGGCATGTTCCAGGGCCTCTTGCCACTGCAAATGAACCCCAGATGTATGCGCCACTTTGTGCATCTGGTTTTCTGTGGGCACTGGGAAGCTGAACCTGGCCTGGAAGGCTTTGCAGGCCTTTAACTACTGAGCCACCTCCCCTATTCCCTGGGACTTGTATTTGAAAGGAGGCTGGCCCTCAACTATGGACAAGAGGGGTAGCTATTTACATTATATGGAAACCAGGCCCACTTGCTCTAACACACCCAGCAAGAGGTTTAACCCTCTCAACTTCATTCTTGTCACTCCTTGGGGGCTTCCACTCCTGGCTATAACATTCTTAAAAGGAATATTGTCTGAGCTGGGCATGGTGGCGCACGCCTTTGATCCCAGCGCTCCAGAGGCAGAGGTAGGAGGATTGCCATGAGTTCCAGGCCACCCTAAGACTACAGAGTGAATTCCAGGTCAGCCTGAACTAGAGTGAGACTCTACCTTGAAAAACTACAAGAAAAAAAAAATCTTTTTGTCTTTAATCCCAGCACTGGGGAGGCAGAGGTAGGAGGATTACTATGAGTTTGAGGCCACCTGAGACTACATAGTGAATTTCAGGTCAGCCTGGACTAGAGCAAGACCCTACCTCGAAAAGCCAAATTTTCTCCTCTCTCTCCCTTTTTTTTTCTTTTTTTTTTCTTTTTTTTTTTTTTTTTTTTTTTTGTTTTTCAAGGTAGGGTCTCACTGCAGCTCAGGCTGACCTGGAATTCACTATGCAGTCTCAAGGTGGCCTGGAACTTTCGGCGATCCTCCTACTTCTGCCTCCCAAATGCTGGGATTAAAGGCGTGTGCCACCACATCCGGCTTTCTCTCTCTCTCTCTCTCTCTTTTTAAAAATAATTTTTATTTATTTATTTTGAGAAAAAGAGAGAAAGAGGCAGATAAAAAGAGACAGAATGGGCTTCCAGGGCCTCTAGCCATTGTAAACAAACTCCAGACACTTGTGCCACCTAGTGCAGCTGGCTTATGTGGGTCCTAGAGAATTGAACCTGGGTCCTTTTGACTTTGCATGCAAGCATCTTAACCACTAAGCCATCTCTCCAGCCCCCTTCTTTTTCTTTTTAATTAACTCCAACTCTTTTTAATAATGGATCGTGGGGCTGGAGAGATGGCTCAACAGTTAAAGGTGCTTGCTTGCAAAGCTTGAGGGCCCAGGTTCAATTCCCCAGTACCCATGTAAAACCAGATACACAAAGTGGTGCATGCATGTTGCAGTGACAAAAATGCCCTGGGCTCACTTGTGCTCTCTCTCACTCTGAATGTAGATAGATAAAAATATATATATTTTTAAATATTTTATTATTTATCTATTTGAGAGAGAGAGAGATACAGAAATAGACAGGTAGGGAGAGAGAGAATGGGCACACCAGGGCCTCCAGCCACTGCAAACGAACTCCAGATGCATGTGCCCCCTTGTGCTTCTGGCTAACGTGGGTCCTGGAGAATCGAGCCTCGAACCGGGATCCTTAGGCTTCACAGGCAAGCGCTTAACCGCTAAGCCATCTCTCCAGCCCGATAAAAATATTTTAAACCTGGCTTGGTAGCACACGCCTTTAATCCCAGCACTCAGGAGACAGAGGTAGGTGGTGGATTGCTAAATTGGAGGCCAGCCTGAGACTACAGAGTGCTCATCCTCCAATCCTTTCCTACATGGAAGTCTCATTAAAAGGGAACTCCTCCCTCTGTTGGGGGCAACTCTGGGGGCAGGAGCACGCGGGGGGGGGTGTCTTCAAGAGCCCCACTGGTGAAACCAGAGAGTAATTGGTCTGCCTCCAAGAAGTTTCTAAATTTATTTATTTATTTATTTATTGGCTTTTTATTTATTGGCTTTTCGAGGTAGGGTCTCACTCCAGCCCATGCTAACCTGGAATTAACTATGTAGTCTCAGGATGGCCTTGAACTCACGGCTATCCTCCTACCTCTGTCTCCCAAGTGCTGGGATTAAAGGTGTGCGCCACCACGTCCAGCTAAATTTTATTATGTATTTAAGAGAGAGAGAGAGAGGAAGGGAGGGAGAGAGAGCACCAGGGCCTCCAGCCACTGCAAAGGAACTCCAGACGCATGCACCACCTTGTGCATCTGGCCTTATGTGGGTACTGGGGAATCGAACCTGGGCCCTCAAGCTTTGCAAGCAAGCACCTTTAACTATTGAGCCATCTCAACAAGTGTCTTAACAGCTAGACCATCTCTCAAGCCCTCCAACAACATCACACTGTCTGAGCCCCCTCCTTGAGGACAGATCACGTTAAAAAAAAAAAAAAAAAAAAAGGTGGGGAACGAAAGTTCCAAGACACACGGCAACTGCTCCAGGACCTTGGCCCAGCCGAGCGGGACTACACATCCCGGCGTACCCGCAGGGCTTTGCAGCAAGGACTACGTTTCCCAGACGCCTTCGCGGCACTCCGCTAGGGGGCGGGTGCTGCCCTCTGCCGGGCGCAGCGGGGAAGTGGACGGCGGAGTGACAGCCGAAGCCCCGGGTGCCCGGGTGCGCGGGGCTAGGTGACAGCGGAGGCGGGCGGGACGTAGGGAGCGGTGGTGACGGTGCCGACGGCAGCGGGAAGAGCGGACAGGGCTGGACCTCTTTGGTGGCGCGTAGCCCGAGGAGGAGCCCCGGAGCGGGCGGGCGGGCTGGCGGGCGGGAGGCCTGTGAAGTTCACGGGCGGGCTGGGCACCCGAACTTGGGACAAGTTGCCGGAACCCTCTGGGCGCCGACGGCGGACAGATTGACCTTCAGAGCGAGGTGAGCGGGACCGGGGAGGTGGAGGGGAGGGTGGTGGTTTGAGGGTATCGCAGAGGGCCGGGGATCCCCGCCACCAGCTCCCCAGTTTCCCATCCGGTGGGTCCGGGAGACAGGTGAGCCGGTGGTGGATTGCGGAGGTGTGTGTGCGGGGGGGTGGGGGTGCTGCAGGTTGGGGAGCGGGGAACCGATCGCGCGCCGTGCCGTCACCCGCTTGCAGTCGATGCAACCCCGGGGGTAGGGGTGTCACCGGCGTGTGGCCGTGCGGCGTTGCACCGAGCCGAGCCGGGGAGCCCCTCGGGCCCCTCCCTTCAGGCCCCAGGTCCCGGGGAGGAGGAGGAGGGTGGGGGGAGAGGACGGCTGCTCGGAGACCTTATGTAACCGGGCGGGAGGGGCTGGGGTGGCATTGGGGCCTTTCCCGGCCAAGGGAAGTCGGGGGAGCATTCAGGGGGTGGGTGGCAATGAACTTGCGAGAAGTTTTGAGGGACACCCTGGGCCTTGGCAGGGCTCTCACTCCCCTCACCCACCTACCCACCCACTCCCGTGGCGGCGGGAGGTGCAACGAGAAGAGTCGGAGGCCGGGGAGGTGTGCGGGGGCCGAGGCCGCCGGGGCCAGGCCCAGCTTGGATGGTCCGGGAGAGTGGGAGGGGCCGGAGTGGCGCCACGCCCTGGGGGGGGCTGGGCTGCTTGGAGGAGAGGAGGGGTGCGGATGGAAGTCCCTCCCTCCCTTCCCCTTGAAGAAGCCGCCCCCGCTCCCGGACCCCTGGTGGCCTTAAGCAGGCTTCTTCTTCGCTTGCATTCCTCCCATCACCCCTGCGCACCCCAACTCCAGAGTGCGTCCTCCGCACACCCGCTTTCCCGCTTCCCCTCCCTAGTCGTCCTCACCGCCTCCCCGAGTCTCCTCTCTCCCCGCCCCCGTCTCAGTCCCGAATCCCGGAAAACACGCCCCCCTTCTCTTAGTCCCCCCCCAACCACCACCACCATGTCTGCGCCGTCCAGTCCCGCCAGGCTGGCTAAGACCCCCCCTCTCCACCCTCCCCAGACCCTGCGCGTGCTCGCGATCCCCACCCCCCCCAAACCTCGAGGGGGAGAGAGAACCGGTGACCACCCGGCCCCCCTCCTCCCCTGGTCCCCCGCCCGGCTCGGGGGTTCTGGCTTCACGCACGGCTGCCCCGAGCCGCTCCGGGCTGCGCGAGCAGGTTCGCGCCGCAGTCGCCTGGCGCGCCCCAGCCTCGCTCGCGCCCTGGGGAGGAAGGGAGGACGCCCGGGCGGCGCTGGTCTGTGCCAGCGCAGGCTCTGCCCCGGGTCCCCGCCCTCCATTCTCCTCCTGCCCCTCGCCGCGGCGCCCTTCGCCAACCTCCGCCGGCTCCAGCCGTCTGTCCACTCGCCTGCTGGTGCTGTTGCTGCTGCTGTGCAGGGGACCGTTCGGCGCCGAGTTTCAGCATTGAACTTGAGCGCGCAGTTCACGGGGGTGTGTGTATGGGGTGGGATGGTGGTGGTGGTGTTTGATCGAGCTGGGAAGGAGGAACGGACAAAAGCTCTGGGACATAGCCTCTAGGGCCCCTTGCACCGGCCCTGGCCCAGATTTCGCTGGCCTAGACCTGGCACTCAGGCCCCATTGCGGGGGTGAGATGGGGACTGGTCTCCGGTTTCCTTTAGGGCGGCCAGGTGCACATGCTGTGAGATGGGGACACAGAGGCCCAGCTCCTTGGCCCGCTGACTTCTGGGGACAGGCTCAGTGCACCGCTCAGGAGCCAGACACCCCCACCTCCCACCGCCACCACCGCCAGGCCCTGCCTTTGAGCAGCGTCCAGTCTGGACAGAGCTAGCCAGCAATAGTTACTGGCCAGCCAGGAGATGCGGTGGAGAGGGAAGGGCTGCTGCCTCGGGAGCCCTGCTTGATAGTCTGAGGAAATGCTTTGACTGTGCCTCAGTTTCCCCAACCCTGGATATAACTGACAACTCTCTTGACTCCTTTCTTTTTGCCTGTCTCCTGGCTGTAGGAACAGGAGAGGGGCGGGGGAGCTGAGGGGATAATGAAGGATAAGACCCTTTGGGGTGATTCACTCCATGCTCTCTGAGGGGAAGCAGTATTGTTTACACGTAGACCTGTTAAAGCTGAATGCGTTTTAGTCCTCCATCTGGGAGGTGGAGCCAAATGGACACCGCCTGGCTCGGGGTCCTATGGAAGGGGGACAGAGAATGGGCAAGGGACATCTTGGGTGAGCACTAAATCCATTCGAGAGCCAACTGGACTTTAGAGGGCTAATGGCCTGGTGAGTCATAGTCAGAGGTGGGCAGGGAGTGGGCCGGGGCAGGCTGAAGCCCATTTAGGCCCCAGTAGGGTTGATCAGTGCCAAAGCTCATCCATCCATCACCGGTGAGGCCCCCTTCCCAACCCCATTTCCTGGATGTTGGGAAGTAGGTGGGAGGGAACCCCACCCCTCAGCCTAGCTGCCCTTTGAGGGTCTGGCTTTGGCCCTGATCCCTCCTGGGTTCTGTTTATGGCTATAATTGCATCATTAGCCAGGGTTTATAGAGTTACTTAGCACCTGCCCCCACAGGGAGTGGCCCAGCCTGACACCCCCCCCACACACACACCTTACTTTTGTCTCTTCCTTTTCAAAGTCAGCTTGGTTACTGCAGGGGGCAGGGGTTTCCCCCCAACCGCATCTGGCATGAAAGCCAGGTTGGGCCTTTGTCCTGGGGATGGAGGGCAGTTGACACTTGGGGCCCAGCTTGGGGCTGCCCTGGAGATGACACTGGAAATTGTGTTGGCCTCCTCTGGTGGGGGCCAGGGAGGGAGTTCACATTCCTGGTGCCCCGGCCAGAAGTGTTCACATCCCAGGACTCAGCCAGCCTCTATGCATGTGTTGTAAAAGAAAGGAATAGAAACCCAGCACCTGGCAGGCAGCTGTGAGGATTAAGGGCAGAGCAGAGCCAGGTTATCTGGTGAGTACATGGTGGTATTCTTCATGTCCAGATCTGTGTGGGGGTTTGTGTAATGGATGCCAGTTTATGTGTGTGGTTATGTGATTATAGGATCTAGGGCCTCTCTGTGTCAATGACTTGCTTAGGTGTGTGTTTGTGAGGGTGTAACAAGAACACAGCACCAGGGGCTGGAGAGATGGCTCAGCCGTTAAGGCGTTTGCCTGCAGAGTTTAACTACCTGGGTTCGATTCTCCAGTACCCATGTAAAACCAGATGCACAAGGTGGGACTGGAATCTGGAGTTCATTTGCAGTGGCTGGAGGCCCTGGTGTGCCCATTCTCTCACTCTCTCTCTAATACATAAATAAAACATATTTGAAAAAAAGAGAATACAACACTAGGGGGCTGGAGGGATGGCTCAGCTGTTAAAGGTGCTTGTTTGCAAAGCCTGATGGCTAGGGTTCGATTCCACAGTACCTACATAAAACCAGATGCACAGAGTCATGCATGCATCTGGAGTTTGCAGTGGCAGGAGGCCCTGATGCAACCATATTCTCTTTCTCTCTGCTTGCAAATAAGTAAAAATAATATTTTTTAAAAAAGAATATAACTGGGCATGGTGGCACGCACCATTAATCCCAGCACTCAGGAGGCAGAGGTGGGAGGATCACTGAGTTCGAGGCCAGCCTGGGACTACAGAGTGAGTTCCAGGTCAACCTAGGGCTAGAGTAAGATTCTTAACCTCCAAAAAAACCAAAAATAAATAAATAAATAAGAATATGAAACTATATTGATGGAATATTCAAGTCTTTGTGCTATACTAGACCTGGACTATTATAAAACTTAGTTACAAGCCGGGCGTGGTAGCACACACCTTTAATCCCAGCACTAGGGATGTGGAGGTAGGAGGATCGCTGTGAGTTCAAGGCCACCCTGAGACTACAGAGTGAATTCCAGGTCAGCTCTGAGCTAAGTGAGACCCTACCTGGAAAAACCAAAAACCAAAAACAAAAACAAAAAAAAACTTAGTTACAAACATTTTTTGCCAATATTTACCAGGTGTTAACTTCTTGAACCAAGATGGGAACTACTATTTTCATCACACTGTCAGCCGACACATGGAAGGACTGGGATTCTAACTCAGGATCAACTGACAGGAATCCATGTCCTTAATCCCTAAGGAAGACTGTGTCAGTGTTTGTCCGTAGTTCTTTAAAAGGGCCTGGAGAAAAAGCCGGGCATGGTGGCGCACGCCTTTAATCCCAGCACACGGGAGGTAGAGGTAGGAGGATCGCTGAGTTCACCCTGAGACTTAGTGAATTCCAGGTCAGCCTGGACCAGAGTGAGACCCTACCTTGCAAAAAAAAAAAAAAAAAAAAAAAAAAAAGAGGGGGGGGGCCTGGAGAGAGCTGGGCATGGTGGCACACACCTTTAATCCCAGCATTCAGGAGGCAGAGGTAGAAGGATTGCCGTGAGTTCGAGGCCGTCCTGAGACTACATAGTGAATTCCAGGTCAGCCTGAGTTAGAATGAGACCCTACCTTGAAAAAAAAAAAAAAAAAAAAAATTTTTTTTTTTTAAATAAAAACCAAAAAGAAGGGCTGGAGAGATAGCTTAGAGGTTAAGGTACTTGCCTGCAAAGCCAAAGGACCCAGGTTTGATTTCCCAGTACCCATGATGCACAAGGTGGCACATGTGTCTGGAGTTTGTTTACAGGGGCTGGAGGCCCTGGTATATTCATTTACTCTCTCAAATAAATGAATAAAAAATAATTTTTAAAAAAAGTTCTTTAAAAGGTATGTGTGGAGGGGTGTGGTGTGGTGGTTTGGAACCTTCTGTTTCCTGCCCGAGGTCTCCTGCCTCAGGACCACATCTGTCTCCTGTTGACATAGGTACCCAGAGGACCCCTGGAAGATCCTGTCCTGCCTGGTCAGGGGAGGAAATGAGTTCAGTGAGAGCTTTTGAGGCTCAGGCAGAGGAGGGAGCATCCCTTACTGACAGCCTTCAGGGTGCCTGGCTTTGGCTGTGGACAGCACACCTGCCCATTGACGCCCTCAGTGAGCCCTTGCTTCATCACATGTGGGGAAAAGGCTGTGGAGCCTGTGGCTGAGAAGGTCACAAGAACCAGGAACCCAGAGACCCTGCTGTGCCTCTGTGTGGCAGGGGCAGGTCCCTTGGCCTGGGCTTCCCTGTCAGCGAACCCTGTGATCTCATGTGTGGATCTTGTACAGGTCTCTGCCCGGGGTACTAAGACATTAGGCTTTCCTCCGGAAAGGGAAGGGTGGGTTGTGGAGGACTTGGGGCACTGATGGAGTCCATGGAACCAAGGCTGGCCCTGGCGAAATAGCTGGCAGGTTTGTTGGAACGCACCCAACATGTAGGCATCATGTATTTAGCTCTGGGCTGAGTGCTGCCTCATCTGGATCAATGTTGACATGATGGGCTATAAGGCTGAGTCCAGCTCTGACATCTTACCAGTGTGTGACTCTGGGTAAGCTGCTTAGCCCCAGTGTGCCTCAGTTTCCACACCTAAAAGTACATACTTGCCGGGCATGTGGTAATGCACACCTTTAATCCCAGCACTAGGGAGGCAGAGGTAGGAGGATTGTCATGAGTTTGAGGCCACCCTGAGACTACATAGTGAATTCCAGGTCGGCCTGAGCTAGAGAGACCCTACCTTGAAAAAACAAAAAACAAACAAACAAACAAACAAACAAACAAAAAGCCAGGTGTGGTGGCACACTGGGGAGACAGAGGTAGGAGGATCGCCATGAGTTCGAGGCCACCTTGAGACTAAGTGAATTCCAGGTCAGCCTGGGCTATGCTTGAGTGAACCCTACCTCAAAAAACCAAACAACAACAACAAAAAGTAAAATAAAAAGCAAAAAACAGGGCTGGAGAGATGGCTTAGCGGTTAAGGCGCTTGCCTGCAAAGCCTAAGGATCCAGGTTCAATTCCCCAGGACCCACATAAGCCAGATGCACAAGCCAGATACATCTGGAGTTCATTTGCAGTGGCTGGAGGCCCTGGCGTGCCCATTCTCTCTCTCTCTCTCTGTATCTAATAAATAAATAAATTAATTAATAATATTTTTTAGTAAAAAATAGTAACATAACATATAATAATTTTTTTTGTTTTGTTTTTTCGAGGTAGGGTCTGATCTGGAATTCACTATGTAGTCTCAGGCTGACCTCAAACTCATGGCAATCCTCCTACCTCTGCCTCCCAAGTGCTGGGATTAAAGATGTGTGCCACCATACTCAGCAATCATTTTTTTTGAGGCAGGGTCTCACATAGACCAGGCTGGCCTCCAACTCCCTATATACCTGAGGATGACCTGGAACTTCTGATCCTCTTGTCGTCACCTCCCAAGAGCTAGAATTACACAGCAGGCCTGGTTTATACCGTGCTGGGGATTTAACATAGGTCTTGTACAAGCTACGCAAATGCACTAACCATTGAGCTACATCCCAGCCCCACATTATTGGCTTTTATGAGTCATTTATTTTTCTGTCTCTAATTTTCTAGTAAGGAAATAGAGGCATAAAGCACTCCAGGACAGGAATAAGCAGCTGTCCTCCCCATGTGTCTAATGTTCTCAAATACAGTACCTTTTGAGGATGAAGACATGGCTCAATGGTCAAGCCTCTTGCCTGCAATGCCTGACAACCTGGGTTCGATTCTCCAGTACCTACATAAAGCCAGACACACAAAGTGGTACATGTCTTGAGTTTGTTTGTAGTGGCTGGAGGCCCTGGCGCATCCATCCATTCATTCTCTCTCCTTGCAAATAATAAAATATGTATTAAAAACAGCACCTTTCAAGGGGTTTTTGCAGACTCAGTGGCCTTGGCCCCCCACCACTCACTGTCCCCTGCCATTAGCCTGTTCTCATTTAACTACATAAAATAATGATGGTCAGGGGGTGCTGGAGAGATGGCTTAGAAGTTAAGTGTATGCCTGCAAAGCCAGGACCCAGGTTCGATTCTCCTGGTCCCATGTAAGCCAGATGCACATAGTGGCGCATATGTCTGGAGTTGTTTGCAGTGGCTAGAGGCCCTGGAATGCCCATTCTCTCTCTCCCTCCCTCTCTGTCTCTAATAAATAAAAATAAACCTTTAAAATAAAATAGTGATGGGGGGGGGCTGAAGAGATGGCTTAGCAGTTAAGGCACTTGCCTGCAAAGCCAAAGGACCCAGATTTGATTCCCCAGTACCCATGTAAGCCAGATTACCAAGGGGGTGCATGCGTCTGGAGTTCGTTTGCAAAGGCTGGAGGCCCTGACGTGCCCATTCTCCCTCTGTCTCTTCTCTCTCTCTCTCTCTCTCTCTCTCTGTGCTTGCAAATAAATAAATTTTAAAAAAAGAGAAAAGAAAATACTGATTGGGAACTTTACAATGCTTTAGGATGTCCCTATAACCCCTCAGCCAGATGTTTCCTCTGCCCCCCTTCCCACCACGACTCTCCCTTGTCCTATTACTGCCTGCCCTCCGCCTCCATGCAGTCCCTCAAATACCCAACCCCTTGGCTGTGACGTCCCTGAGGGCAGGGATGAAATTCCGGTGATAGGGGACGACCAGAGGCTTATCATGCCCACAGGAAATGCTTGGTTGTTGAGTGGTAGGTCAGTGGGTGAGATCAGAAGTCAGAGAGGTAGAAGCTGCGGGCAGAGCTGTCCTGTCTTCTTTCTGTCCCATGTTCCCCCCCGGGGGGTAGGGGGCTGCTGAGGAACCCAGAGCCTTGTGCATACTAAGTAAGCACTCCACCGCTGATCCACACTCCAGTCCCATCTTGGCTCCTAAGTGCTGGCTGGCGTAAGGAAGAGGAGAAATGAGCTCTAAAGTCGCTCTCATCATGTCTACCCATTTTGCTGGGGACAGGCCACCATTGTTGGCAATTACCTATACAATGGAGATCCCAAAGTAGGATCTAACATTGTGGAGAATGATCCAGAATTCCAAAAGACGCCCTGTCTAAAAGACTACGGTTTGTGTGTGCCCTTGTTATAATCCCGGTTCATTCAGGTGCTTTCTCCCTGCACACGCTTTAATTCAAAATCTTTCTTTGAGGGCTGGAGAGATGGCTTAGCAGTTAAGGCATTAGCCTGCGAAGCCTAAGGACCCATATTCGACTCTCCAGGTCCCACATAAGCCAGACGCACAAGGTGGCGCACGTGTCTGGAGTTCTATTGCAGTGGCTGGAGGCCCTGGCACGCCAATTCTCTCTCTCTTTCTGATAAAAAAAAAAAAATCTTTGAATGATAACATGCCTTTCCAGTAGGCTTGGGGGTCTTCCTTCTCACTATAGCCCTGGTTAGACATTCAGATCACCTGGGAGTTCTTACAAAACCACACTGCTGGGGCTGGAGAGATGGCTCAGCAGTTAATGGTGCCTGCTTGTAAAACCTGAAAGCCCAATAGCCCAGATTCTATTCCCCAGTACCAGAGTAAAACCAGATACCAAAAGCGGAGTTTCTTTGCAGTGGCAGGAGGCCATACTCCATACTCTCTCTCCCCTTAAAAAAAATTTTTGTTTATTTTTATTTATTTATTTATTTATTTGAGAGCAACAGAGAGAGAGAGAGAATGGGTGCTCCAGGGCCTCCAGCACTGCAAACAACTCCAGATGCATGCGCCACCTTGTGCATCTGGCTTACGTGGGTCCTGGGGAGTCGAAGCCAGGGTCCTTAGGCTTCACAGGCAAGTGCTTAACCGCTAAGCCATCTCTCCAATTCCCACCCCCTTTTTTTGAGGTAGCATTTCACTCTAGTCCAGGTTGACCTAGAATTCACTATGTAGTCTCAGGGTGGCCTCAAACTCACAGCAGTCCTTCTACCTCTGCCTCCTAAGTGCTGGGATTAGTGTGTGTCACCACGCCCGGCAGAGGATTCTTCTTTTAAATCAAATTATTAATTTGTATGTGTGTGCATGTGCACACGTGCTCCTGCGTGCATGCATGCCAGAGTCCCTTGCCACTGCAAATGAATGCCCATTTGTCTTGAGAGAGAGAGAGACAGAGAGAAGCAGACAGAGAGAGTATGGCCAGGCGTGGTGGTGCACGCCTTTAATCCCAGCACTCAGGAGGCAGAGGTAGGAGGATTGCCAAGAGTTCAAGGCCACCCTGAGACTACATAGTGAATTCCAGGTCAGCCTGGACCAGAGTGAGACCCTACCTGAGAAAACCAAAAATATCCCCTGAAGTAATTGTTAAAGCTCAGTTTGGGGCAGGAGAGACGGTTCAGTGGTTAAGGTACTTGCATGCAGAGCCTAAGAACCTGAGGTTGATTCCTCAGGACCCACGTAAGCCAGATGCACAAAGTGGCACATACATCTGGAGTTCATTTGCAGCGGCTGGAGGCCCCGGTGTGCCCTTTCTCTCTCTCTCTCTCCTGAGGCAGTACAGGACATCACATGACAAGGGACAGGAAATGTATGTGTGTCCCTTCTGCTCACTCTCTTTATGAAGTCACCAATACTCAGTCACAGCAGTCCCACTCTGATGACCTTATCTAAGTGTAATCACTTTCCTAAGGCCCCTCCACTGAACACCATTATCAGATAAGTAAGTTTCTAGCATCCTATTCCCCATTGTAAGAAATAGAGAAACAGGGGCTGGCGAGATAGATGGCTCAACCCAGTGCACACACAAAGTGGCACATGCATCTGGAGTTTGTTTGCAGTGGGTGGCAGGAGGTCCTGGTGTGCCCATACTCATTGTGTCTCTGCTGGCTTGCTTGCTGCAGAGTGAGGGAAGGGACAGCTCTTCCTAGAAGGTCACTGGAACACGTGATGGGGCTGAAGTGGCTGTATCCCAGGGGCATTGTTGGAGGGGGAAAAAAAAGGAGCAAGCATTCACCTTTACCTCTCTCCTCCCCGCAGAGGGCGCACTATTTGAATCAGATTTCTTACACGCACGCACGCACGTAAGCTTGGGTCTAGCCTTATTCTCCCTGGACAGAAGTTTGAACTGTTCTGCTCATCCTGGAACTCAAGCTCTTGGAAGAGAGCTTTTGACGTAGATGTCTGGTCAAGCTTTGTGGAATGAATGAGCAAACACACATTGAGACCCCGTCATATGCCCAGAAATGAGAACCTAGTGAATCATTTGCCATGGTCTGTCTTCTGTAGCTGCTTTGACATTTACTACCCAGTGCTGGGCTGGAGAGATGGCTCAGTGGTTAAGGTGCTTGCCTGCATCTAGAGTTCGTTTCCAGTGGCTTACAGACCCTGGTGTACCTATTCTCTCTCTCTCTCTCTCAAATAAATAAAATATTTGAAAAGAAAAGGCTGGAGAGGTGACTTAGCAGTTAAGGCACTTGCCTGCAAAGCCAAAGGACCCACGTTCAATTCCCCAGGACCCATGTAAGCCAGATGCACAAGGTGGAACATGCATCTGGAGTTCATTTGCAGCGGCTGAAGGCCCTGGCACGCCCATTCTCTATCTGCCTCTCTCTCTCTCTCTCTCTCTCTCTCAAATAAATAAATAATAATAAAAAAAAAATTTTAAATTGAAAAAGCAATACATAGAGCCTCATACACAGCTTCACAAGGCCCTGAGCTCTGTACCTCTGCCTTGTTCCTCTCCGGGCCCATTTCTCTGCCACGGTGAGCCTGGCCCAGTCCCCCTGGCTTGCAGCTCTCCATCAGCTCTTTCCCCACCCAGAAAGGTTGCCAGCATCCCCACCCCCTCGTTGCACTAGTGGGTCTGTGGGGTGGGGCTCCAGCCTGTTTGCTAAGGGAAGTCACAGCCTGTCCTCTGGCTTGTTATAATTGGTTTAGGGACAGCACCTGCTCAGCCCCCACTGGTCCCCAAGGGATTGCAGAGTGGCCAGGAGGTGACATATTATCCTGTCCCCCCGGCCCTCCCCTCCCACTGTCACTCATCCCCTCCCGGCTCTAGCCAGGTGTGCTCAGCTGTCTGGTGAGGGCGGTGCTGGCTGGCTTTGCTCCAGGCTGGCTGGAGCCTTAGCAGCTGGCTGGCGCTTCCTAGACATGGTGATGGAAGGACACTGAAGCCTAGGACTTAGAAACCCAGCAGTTCAGACTTCAGCTTCACCAGGGTCACCAGGCGTGAGGTACCACGGGCTCCTCATTGGTATCCAGCTCCATGTTTGCCAAGTGGGCAGGTGGGATGGGGAACATAGCCCAACCTTTCCCAGGAATCTTAGCAGAGGACGGAGACGGACAGGCTGATAGAATAAAATAACACTTGGGCTGGAGAGATGGCCCAGCGGTGAAGGAGCTTGCCTGCAAAGCCTAATGACCTGGGTTCAATTTCCTAGTACCCACATAAAGTCAGGTGCACAAAGTGGCACATGCATCTGGAGTTTGTTTGCAGTGGCTGGAGGCCTTGGTTTGCCCATCCTGTCTCTCTCTCCCCACCTTGTATCTCTTTGCTCTGGCTCTATATATTTTTTAATTTTTTGAGATCTCTTTGCTTGCAAGGTAAATATTGCTGGCAGAAATCACCCGATAAGAGCAGCTATTTTTTTGGCTTACAGGCTTTGATGGCAGGAAAACGATGGCATGAGCAGAGGGTGGACATCACTCTCTGGTCAACATAAGGTGGACAACAGCAACAGGAGAATGTGCCAAACACTGGCTGACTATAATACCCATAAGACTGCCCCCAACAATACACCACCTCCAGGAGGCTTTAATTTCCAATTGCCATCAGCTGGGGAGACTAGCATTCAGAACACTTAAGTTTATGGGGGACACTTGAATCAAACCACCACACCCAGGCTGACCTGGAATTAACTCTGTAGTCTCAGGGTGGCTTCGGACTCATGGCGATCCTCCTACCTCTGCCTCCTGAGTACTGGTATTAAAGGCATGCATCACCACGCCCAGCAAATAAAATATTTTTAAAAAATAGAATAAGGGCCGGGCATGGTGGCGCATGCCTATAATCCTAGCACTCGGGAGGCAGAGGTAGGAGGATTGTTGTGAGTTCAAGGCCACCCTGAGTCTACAGAGTAAATTCCAGGTCATCCTGGGCTAGAGCAAGACCCTACCTTGAAAAACCAAAAAAAAAAAAGAATAAGGGTTGGAGAAATGGCTCAGTGGTTAAGATACTTGCCTGTGAACCCTAAGGACCCAGGTTCAATTCCCCAGTACACACGTGAGGCAGATGCCCAAGTGGAACATATGTATGGAGTTCGTTTGCAGTGGCTAGTGGCCCTGGTGTGCCCATTCTCTCTGTCTCAAGTAAATAAATTAAAAAGTAGAATAAAATAACTCTTTAGGCAAACATGAATGTAGCAACGCCTGGCCCTGGCCTCTGGTAAGTGTGCTCCCTGGGGCTTCTAAACTCCGTGGTGTGAGTCCTCAGCCCACCCCCACCTTCTGGACCCAGGACCAGCTGCTCCACCGTGCCCTGAGTCCTCTCACTGCCTGCCCAGGAGGCTTGTTTCTCCTGGAAAGTTCCTCTCACCTGGGTCACCTCTGCAAACCCAGGAGGCTTTCTTCCTGGACAGAGGCCTTCCTTCTAGGAGATCTAGAGACTGTCCAGTGGGAATGGAGGCCCCTGGGCCACCCACCTGCTGCTTAGAAGCCCTGAGGGCTAGGGAGTGTGTAGATCTGGAGCCTAGGGCCAGCGCATCCACTCCCCTCCTCTCTCGTACCTTCTGTCCCACTTTGCTCCCCACCCTCACTCCTCGAACTACCTCCCATTCCACCTTGCCAGGAATAATGGAGTTCATTGTGTCTGTCTATCTTCTGCTCTGTTTTCCACTTCCTCCATTCTCCTTTTCTTTCTTTCTTTCTTTCTTTCTTTCTTTCTTTCTTTCTTTCTTTCTTTCTTTCTTTTTCTTTCTTTCTTTCTCTTTCTTTCTTTCTTTCTTTCTTTCTTTCATTCATTCATTCATTCATTCATTCATTCATTCTTTCGCTGCCCCTCTTCTCTTTTCCATATTTTCAGAGGATGACCTCCAAGAGTCCTGCCACCAGGGGTCTAGGGGAATGGTGCCAGGTAAGAGTGAGGCAGGTGTGCAGGTGCCTGGCCTGATGAAGCTATGATGTTGGAACATTCTGGTCAGCCTGGCCTGATGAAGCTACAGTGCTCTCGTCCTGAAAAAGGTGTTTGGTGCTGGAACGTTCTGGTCCGCATGGGAGAGGAGAGAGGTTATGGTGGCCAGCTCTGGTTGGCTGAAAGACCGCCAACAACAGCCTGGGCCAGCTTGATGGGGGAAGGGGAGCTCCATAGAAGACCCTAAGCAATGTCACAGATCTATGATGAATTAAAGGTTATTATCCAGTTTTGGGCCTAATTATAGTGTTTTTCAAAGCCAAGAGTTGGAAGAAAATATTAAAACTTCTCTTACCATTTATTTATATCTCATCCTTTTCTCCCTCTTTTTAAAAAAATATTTTATTTATTTATTAGAGAGAGAGAATGGGCCCACTAGGGCCTCCAGCCACTGCAAACAAACTCCAGACACAAGTACCACCTCATGCATATGGCTTATGTGGGCACTGGGGAATTGAACCTGGGTCCTTAGGCTTCACAGACAAGTGCTTTAACTGCTAAGCCATCTCTCCAGCTCTCTCTCCCTCTTTTTTTTTTTTTTTTTTCCTTTGCTTTTTCAAAGTAGGATCTCAACTGTAGCTCAGGCTGACCTGGCATTCACTAAGTAGTTCCAGGCTGGCCTAGAACTCACGGTGATCCTCCTACTTCTGCCTCCCAATGCTGGGATTAAAGATGTTCGCCTCCACGCCTGGCAGGGTCTCTCTTCTGTTTAAGGCAGCCTGGACTAAATCACCTTCCAGTGATTTTCCTGTCCCTTCTTCCCATCTTGCTGTGGGAGTGCTGGGATTACAGGCTGAAAGCTACTGAGCCTTGTTTGACATGGGCTCTGGGGATCCGAAACTTAGGTCCTCACACTGGCACAGCAAGTATTTGACCCACTGAGCCACCAGCTCAATTATCTCCTTCATTTAATTAAAAAAAATTTTAATATTTTATTTATTTATTAGACAGAGAGAGGGAGAGAGAAAGTGAGAATGGGGCACCAGGGCCTCTAGCCACTGCATACGAACTCCAGACGCATGTGCCACCATGTGCATCTGGCTTATGTGGGACATGGAGAATCGAACATGGGTCCTTAGGCTTCATAGGCATACGCCTTAACCTCTAAGCCATCTCTCCAGCCCTCTTCCCCCGATTTTCTTTTTTGAGGTAGAGTTTCACTCTAGTCTAGGCCGACCTGGATCTTTCTCTATAGGTCAGGTTGGCTTTGAAGTTAAGGTGATCCTCCTACACCTGGTTCTCGGCCTCATTTTGTGAAATACAACAGTTGCTGAAAGAAACATATTTACATGTATCAAAGTGACTCTTCGGTTGGAGAGATGGCTCAATGGTTCAGGCACTTGCCTGCAAAGCCTAATGACCTGGGTTTGATTCCCCGGGACCCATGTAAAGATAGATGCACAAAGTAGCACATGCATCTGGAGTTCATTTGCAGCAGCTGGAGGCCCTGGCATGTCCATTCTCTCTCTCTCCTCTATTTCTCTCGGCTCGTAAATACACACACACACACACACACACACACACACACACATATTTTATATTTTTTTTTTTTTTTTGAGGTAGGGTTTCACTCTAACCTGGGCTGACCTGGAATTCACTATGTAGTCTCAGGGTGGCCTTGAACTCATGGCGATCCTTCTACCTCTGCCTCCCAAGTGCTGGGATTAAAGGCATGTGCCACCATGCCCAGCTTAAATTTTTTTTTTAAAGATTTTATTTGTTTATTTATTTGAGACAGAGAGGAGGGGAGAGAGGAGAGAAAGAGAAATAGTGAGAATGGGCATGCCAGGGCCTCTAGCCACTGCAAATGAACTCCAGACACATGCACCACCATGTGCATCTGGCTTATATGGGACCTGGAGAATCGAACCTGGGTTCTTAGGCTTCACAGGCATGCGTCTTAACCGCTAAGCCATCTCTCCAGCCACTTAAAAAATTTTTATTAAAGGTGTGTGCCACCATGCCTGGCTTCATTTTTATTCTAAAAAATTTTTTTTCTTTGGCCTGGGGTGGTGGCACATGCCTTTAATCCCAGCATTTGGGAGACAGAGGTAGGAAGATCACTGTGAATTTGAGGCCAGCCTGGGATGACAGAGTAAGTTCTAGGTCCACTTGGACTAGAGAGCAGAGAGAGAGAAAGAAAGAAAGAAAGAAAGGGAGAGCAAGAAAATGGGTGCACTAGGGCCTCCAGCCACTGCAGACAAACCCCAGATGCATGCGCCACTTTGTGCATCTGGCTTTACATGGGTGCTGGGGAATCAAACTCAGGTCATTAGGTTTTCTAGGCAAGCGCCTTAACCATGGAGCCTTCTCTCCAGCCCTAAATATACTTTTGTATATGTTTGCATAGTGTTTCATGCATTTGTGTACATAGTTGGTCCTCTATCCATGAATCCTATGTTTTCTTTCTTTCTTTCTTTCTTTCTTTCTTTCTTTCTTTCTTTCTTTCTTTCTTTCTTTCTTTCTTTTTGGGGGTTTCGAGGTAGGGTCTCACTCTAGCCCAGGCTGACCTGGAATTCACTCTATAGTCTCAGGGTGGCCTCGAACTCATGGCGATCGTCCTACTTCTGCCTCCCGAGTGCTGGGATTAAAGGCGTGCGCCACCATGCCCGGCTGGGTCCTATCTGTAAGGATTCATCCAACTTCAGATAAGAACTATGTGAGAGCTGAGGTTGTAGCTCAGTTAGTTGGTAGAGTGCCTGGAATGCACAAAACCCTGGATTCAATTGCCGCCCTACATAAAACCAGGCATGTTAGGTAAGTAATGCCTGCAAAGCCCAGCACTTGGGGTGTGGAGGCAGGGTGATCAGAAGTTCAAAGTCATCCTCAGCTCTATAGAGTTTGGGGCCAGCCTGGACTTCAAAGCAAGTTTGAGATAAGTCTGCACTACATGAGCTCCTGTCTCAGAAAAAAAAATCAAAAAAAACCCCCACTTTTTCTTTAAAAAAATTTTAAATTAGCCGGGCGTGGTGGTACATGCCTTTAATCCCAGCACTCGGGAGGCAGAGGTAGGAGGATCGCCGTGAGTTCAAGGCCACCCTGAGACTACATAGTTAATTCCCAGGTCAGCCTGGGCTAGAGTGAAACCCTACCTTGAAAAACAAAAAACAAACAAATATATATATAATATATATATAAATTTTTTTGAGAGAGAGAGAAAGGCAAATAGAGAGAGAGAATGGGCACTACAGGGCCTGTAGCTACTCCAAGGAGAGAACTCCAGATGCATGCATCACCTTGTGCATCTGGCTTTATGTGGGTACTGGGAAATCAAACGTGGGTCCTTGGGCTTTGCAGATAAGCACTTTAACTGCTGAGCCATCTCTCCAGCCCCAAAACATTTTTTAAAAATTTCTTTAATTTTTATTTATTTATCTGAGAGGTATAGAAAGAGACAGATAGAGAGAGATAATGGGCACGCCAGGGCCTCCAACCACTGCAAACAAACTCCAGACACACGTCCCACCTTGAGAATCTGGCTTTATGTGGGTCCTGGGGAACTGAACCTGGGTCCTTAGGCTTTGCAGTCAAGTGCTTTAACTGCTGAGCCGTCTCTCCAGCCCCAAAACACTTTTTTGAAAAAAAAATTATATTTATACCTAGCTGGGCATGGTGGCACATGCCTTTAGAGTCCCAGCACATGGGAGGCAGAGGTAATAGGATCGCTGTGAGTTTGAGGGCACCCTAAGACTACATAGTGAATTCCAGGTCAATATGGAGTAGAGTGAGACCCTACCTCAAACAAACAAACCAAAAAAAAAAAAAAATCCCCTGTACTGAACATGCATAGACTTTTTCCTCATCATTCTTCCCTGTACGTCTGGTCAGGGAGGAGGGGCGAATTTGCAGTCAGAACCTCAGCAAGTAGACACTTCCATTGGGTCTTTATTTTTTTATTTAATTTTTTGTTTTGTCGAGATAGGGTCTCACTCTAGACCAGGCTGACCTGAAATTCACTATGAAGTTTCAGGGTGGCCTTAAACTCACAGCGACCCTCCTACCTCTGCCTCCCAAGTGCTGGGATTAAAGGTGTGTGCCCCTGTGCCCAGCTGACTCTTCCATTTGGATTTGGCAGGTGCCTTTTTAAAAAATATATGTATTTTATTTATGTATTTATTTGACAGAGACAGAGAGAGAGAGAAAATGGGCGCACCAGGGCCTCTAGCTGCTGCAAATGCACTCCAGACACTCCCCTTGTGCATCTGGCTGACGTGGGTCCTGGGGAATCAAACCTGGATCCTTTGGCTTTGCAGGCAAATGCCTTAACCACTAAGCCATCCCTCCAGGTGCCTGGTTTTTACCCGCTCCAAGGGCAAATAGTCCTCCACCAGGAGTAGTTTGACAGCCCTGAAAGACACTTGGCAGGGCCTGATGACATTGACCAGGGACATCACTAACATACTCACATCCTGAGAAGCGCGGGATGTCGTCCACAGCCCCAAGGGTCAGCGGTGGAGAAACTGATGTCGGGAAAGAGGCAGGAAACAGATTGGCTAGAGCTTGCCGCATGGCCTTAGAGAAAGTCACTGAAGTGCTTTGTGCCTGGGTCTCTTCCACGGAAACGTGGGTGTCGGTGACGGGGTTACTGCCTCTCCCCTCTCATCAGCATGGGAGTGTTGGGGTTGGATGAGGGCATAGGCATGGGGAAAGCATTTCTGCAAGGGACCCTGAGGCCGCTGTGTTCCTGGGCAGGTAGGGTTTTCTAATACTTGCACTTCCTCGGGAACTGTGTCCACTGAGCCCGAAGCCTTGATGCTCCTTCTCCAGGAGGCTGTGGAGGAGGCGCCCGGCTGGCCCCAGGCTTTTGATGAGGACTGCAGAAATGAGGAGCTCCCTGGGATCCCCTGGGAAGGGTGGGGGGCCCTGGCCAAAACTGCTCTGACTTTGTCCTGAAGTTGGGAGTCCAAGGTTGTGGGGGTGATAAGAGGCGCTTATCATGCTCCTTATCTGAGGCCTTGCTGCAGGTCCCGGGGCAGCGTTGGGGGCCCCCCCCCCCCGCACACCCTTCACCTTCCTTCTGGCGTTTCTAGTCCAGGGAACGGCAAGAGTCTTGGCAGGCCTCCCTGAGCCTCTTGACCTCCGTGTTTTGGGGTTTCCCCTCATCTCACTGGCTTCTCCAGCAGCCAGAGCCTGTCCAATCCCCCCCCTTCAGTCTTTGTCAGGAAGGGGCCCAGTGAACTTGTCCCCCCTGAGATGGGAGTGACTGATAACAGCTTAATGACCCTTCTGGACCTGGATATTTACCTATCAAACACGGGAGTCCCTTCAGCACAGAGACGGAAGGCTCTGTCACACCTCTGAAGAAGTGGCCGGGGAGCCATGGAAATCACCTGTGTAAGCTAGGACAGTTGTCCACAAGTGCAGAGTGTGGTGACTTCCCAGAGCCTGGTTGAATGACATCTGGCCTCCCTTTCCAGGAGGGGCTATAGTGCCTGGAGGCCCAAGGCCAAGGCCGCAGGTGTGTGGACAGTGGGGGGGGGGGGAGGCTGTGAGCTGTGGAGTGAGTGGGGCTGGGAGCAGGATGGATGTCGATTGGAGGAACTGGGCCTGGTGATGAAATTCTTCTACTCAGTGTCTCTCCTTCTAGGTGCCCTGAGGTGGGGCAGCTGCTGCTAGAAGTTCCAGCTGGGAGGGCAGGCCCTGCTGGTGGCTGGGAGCCTGGGGGGGCGGTGCTGGGGGGAGATTGGAGCAGGTCGGCCTGTGGTAGGCTTGTGTGTGTGTGTGTGTGTGTGTGTGTGTGTGTGTGTGTGTGTGTGTATGAAAGGCTTCCGGAGTGCGCTTCCCTCTGAGCTGTGAGTAATCCTGGCCGCATATGCAGCTCCCAGGGGATTGAGCAACTTCCTCTCTGAGGTGGAGGGGGCTGGGTGAGAAAGAGCACTAGAGAAAATGAGGAACCGGGGCTGGGGATGAGGTGGAGGTGTGGTCCCAGGTCCCACCCCCAGGAGCTGAGCACCCCACGTTTGTTCTCTATCCCAGGTTTGTTCTCTATCCCAGGTTTGTTCAAACACGTATGCCCATGTGGGAGCCCATGGGCAGTCTTCAAGATAGGGGAAAGGAGCCGGACATGGTGGCGCACGCCTTTAATCCCAGCACACTTGGGAGGCAGAGGTAGGAGGATCACTGTGAGTTCGAGGCCACCCTGAGACTACATAGTTAATTCCAGGTCAGCCTGGACCAGAGTGAGACCCTACCTCAAAAAAAAAAAAAAAAAAAAAAAAAAAAAAAAAGAAAAAAGAAAAAGAAAAGAAAAGAAAAGAAAAGAAAAAAAGAAAAGAAAAGAAAAGAAAAGAAAAGATAGGGGAAAGGCCCCCTTTGGCTGGACTGGCTCAGAAGGAGTTTTAAGTTTCATTTTATTTTGACAGTTTCATAGAAGGATATAATGCATTTTGAGCATATTTACCCTTCCTTATTTCTCCTCTCATTCCTGCTATACCCCTTCTTCTCAACTTTCATGTATTTTTTTTTTCTTTTGTGATCCACTGAGTTAAATTAGGGTTGCTTGCATGGGCAATTTACCAGTAGCTATGCCACTGAGGACCATGACTCTGCCTCCCACCCCTTGCTACTTTTTTTTGGTACTGGGATTAAAGATGCACGTCACCACACCTAGTGCCAATACACACACACACACATGATTTTATTATTTACTTGCAAGCAGAGAGAGATAGAAGAGAGACAGAGAGAATGGGTATTCCAGGGCCATCAGCCACTGCAAATGGATTCCAGGTGCATGTACCACTTTGTGCATCTGGCTTTACATGGGTTCTGGTAATTGAACTCCAGTCACTAGGCTTTGCAGACAAGTGCCTTAACCACTAAGCCATCTCTCCAGCCCAACTACTTTTTTTTTTTTTCCTGAGGTAGGGTCTCACTCCAGCCTAGGCTGACCTGGCAGTCACTCTGTAGTCCCAGACTGGGCTCGAACTCACAGCAATCCTCCTACCTCTGCCTTCTGAGTGCTGGGTTAAAGGTATGAGCCACCATGCCCGGCCCTTGTAACATTTATTTATTTATTTGAGAGAGAGAGAGAGACAGAAAGAACAGAGAGAGAAACAGAGCGAATGGGCATGCCAGGGCCTACAACCACTGCAAACAAACTCCAGAAGCATGTGCCACCTTGTGCTTCTGGCTTACATCCAACTTGGGTCCTTTGGCTTTGCAGGCAAGCACCTCAACCACTAAGCCATCCCTCCAGTCTGTAACTTTAAAAAAAAAAATTAATGAGCCAGGTTTGGTGGCACACACTTTTAATCCGAGCACTTGGGAGGCAGAGGTAGGAGGATCGCCATGAGTTTGAGGCCACCCTGAGACAACCCAGTGAATTCCAGGTTAGCCTGAGCTAGAGTGAGACCCTACCTCAAAAAACCAAAGAAAAAAAATTATTTATTTTATTTGTTTGAGAGAGACAGAGAAAGAGGTAGATAGAGATAATGGGCGCACCAGGCCCTTCAGCCAATGAAAACAAACTCCAGACACCACCTTGTACATCTGGCTTACATGGGTCCTGAGGAATCAAACCTGGGTCCTTTGGCTTTGCAGGCAAATGCCTTAACTGCTAAGCCATCTCTCCAGCCCATAACTTTCTTTTGAAGCAGGGCTCCTATGGATCTTCCTGCCTCAGTTTCCTGGGCTAGGCTGGGAGCCAACAAGCAGGAGAATGCAGGAGATTGGAATATAGGCCAATACCCAAATCTGGGGTGGTGGTGTGGGGTGGGGGTGGGGGAAGCTGGATGGTGGGAATTACTAGAAACCAGGAGTCAGCCTGAGATGGGCTTGGGTTTCCTCACCTCCTGAGGCTTGTTTCGAGCTTCTAGTGAGAAGGTCATATGGATAGTAGGGTGCACCGTAGGCCATAGCAAATGCCATTTCTGTTAGGGGCTTGGAGCATCTCTCAGCGTTGGAATCCTGGCCCGGCAGCCTTCTAGCTGCGTGATACTGACAAGTCACTTACCTAGGTGGTTATTTGACCGTGAGCAGTGTGGTATGTGGCTGCGGCTTCAGACAGACTCGCTCAGCTCTCTGGGAGCCACTCACCCACCTTCAGTTCCCTCACATTTGAAATGAGGGTAATGCTAGCTCTTCCCTGCTCGAGCAATGGCAAGGAGGCGGTGAGTTAGCATTGCAATATGCTTAGCCCAGAGCGTCTGACAAAGGGTACCAAGGGTACCGTGATTGGGAGCTTTGTTGTAGATTGGGCGCTGGTTGCCAGGCCCAGAGCGTGGCTGCACAGAGAGCCTTGGGTAGGTGATTTTCTGAGTGTGGATTAGGCCACTGTTTGGTCCCTATTTTGGCCATGAAATTGATGCAGTGGTCTCCATAAACGTTTCTTTAATTTTTATTATTTATTTATTTATTTCATTTAGAGAGAGAGAGAATGGGTAGGCACACCAGGACCTCCAGCCACTGCAAAGAACTCCAGACGCATGAGCCATCTTGTGCATCTGGCTTACATGGATACTGGGGAATAGAACCTGGTTCCTTAGGCTTTCCAGGCAAGGGCCTTTACTGCTAAGCCATCTCTCTAGTCCCAGTTTTTTTTTTTTTTTTTTGTTTTTTTTTTTTAGGTAAGGTCTCACTCTGGTCCAGGCTGACCTGAAATTCACTCTGTAGTCTCAGGGTTGCCTTGAACTCATGGTGATCCTCCTACCTTTGCCTCCTGAGTGCTGGGATTAAAGTCGTGCACCACCACACCCGGCTACCAGTCCCAGTTTTTAAAAATAAAAAGGAGGCACCTTATTAGTGCAGTAGGTAGCATGTCAGTCTCATAAAAACAGAAAGGAGGGACTGGAGAATTGGCTCAGCAGTTAAGGCACTTGCCTGCAAAGCCTAAGGACCCAGGTTCGATTCCCCAGGACCCACGTAAGCCAGATGCACAAGATGACATGTGTCTGGAGTTTGTTTGCAGTGGCTGAAGGCCCTGACATGCTTGTTCCCTCCCTCTCTATTTGCCTCTCTGTCAAATAAAATCTTAAAAGTTTTCAAAAATTTAAAATAATTGGGTCCTGCAGTTTAAAAAAATAATAATGAGGGCTGGAGAGATGGCTTACCGATCAAGGTGCTTTCCTGCAAAGCCAAAGGACCCAGGTTCGATTCCCTAGGACTCACATAAACCAGATGCACAAGGGAGTGCACACATCTAGAGTTCGGTTGTAGTGTGCAGGCCCTGGAGTGCCCATCCCCCCCCCACCTATTTCTGTATCTCTCTCTCTCTCTGTCTCTCTCTCTCTCTCAGAGAAAGAAATAAATAAAAATAAAATAATAATGAGATAAAAATTAAAAAGAATAGAACATCCAGGCATGGTGGCGCACGCCTTTAATCCCAGTACTTGGGAGGCAGAGGTAGGAGGATCACCATGAGCACGGGGCCACCCTGAGACTACATAGTGAGTTCCAGGTCAGCCTGGGCTAGAGTGAGAACCTCCCTTGAAAAACAAAAAACAAAACAGAAAAAAAAAAAAAAAAAAAAAAGACTAGAACAGAGAGTATCCAAGTGTATCACACTGTATGAATAAGCGCTGTTTTGGAGAACACTGTTTTGTGTGTCCCTGTGTGTAAGTTTCCCAGGTCAAATGAACGACATCTTTCTGTGCGTCATGGTTGCAAACTTTGGGGCCACTCCCTCCCTCCTGTGCAGGGTTTGTGTGGTACCGCCTGAGTATATTCAAGGCCCATCCACCCCTGCTGGGGCTGAGGTAGACTTATCTATTTACTTATTTACTTCTTTCTTTATTTATTTTGGTTTTTCTAGGTAGGGTCTCACTCTAGCTCAGGCTGATCTGGAATTCACTATGTCGTCTCAGGTGGCCTCGAACTCACGGCGATCCTCCTACCTCTGCCTCCCAAGTGCTGGGATGAAAGGCGTGCGCCCCCACGCCCGGCTTTATTTATTTATTTATTTTGGTCTTGACCTAAAACCCAACAGTCTGCCTGGGGGTCGGGGGTCCCAGTTCTTCACAGCAGAGAGTATGGGGGTGGGGTGGCGGTGGTGGTTAGGATGGGCTTCTTGGAGATGCCTGAAGTGTTGGGTGGGGATGGGGAAAGGAGACTGATTGGCATGGATGGCCCAGAAGTTAATGAACACTGTTAGAGGCAGCCATGTCCCTGCGGGTGGAGGGCCGTCAGTACAAGGCCAGGCAAGAAGGTGCCACGTGAGTTAGAGCCGAGGGCTGAGTGTGTGTTGTCTGGGTGCATGGGTGTGGGGGGGCTGTGTCCGTTTCTCCAGGATGGAGGGGTAAGGTCGAGGAAGATTCAGGGTGACGGATGCTCCCCCACTTGCAGTAACCATGGGTGAGATGTGGAGCTCAGACTTTCCTCCTCTTCCTGTGGCTCCACAAACTCCTGCGCTTTCCTCCTGACCGTTGTCATGGCCTGTCACTGGCGCTCAGCTCTGAGTCCTGCTCCATGAGGCAGAAGCCTTCCTACTTCCCAGGACCCTTCCCTGTCCGTTGCTTAAATCCAGTCTGGGCCTCCCTCGGGATGTCTCATCTGTAGAGCGGGCATCCTACTGAGGATCCAGTGTCCATCTGAGGATCCAGTGTGGACAGCCCAGCTGCAGGAAGTGTGGCGGCTCGGGGTGGGCATCCTAACCCATGAGTCCATCTGAGGGGTGGGCATCCTAACCCGTGAGTCCATCTGAGGATCCAGTGTGGACAGCCCAGCTGCAGGAAGTGTGGCAGCTCGGGGTGGGTTACTGTTGTGATCTCTGAGGCTGGGAAGGCTGGGTCAGATCATGAGGATATCAGCTGCCTGCTCTGAAGAGCCCCCTCCCTCCCACCTCCTCACCCCATGACCTAGGGCAGTGGAAGGAGCCGTGGGGAAAGGCATGTGACCACCATGGCCTTTTTGGAATAGCCGTGACTTTGAGTGAAGGTGGCCAGATAAGGCCCTAGATGGTGGTGAGACCATGTCTGGCAGCCCCCAATCCCTAGAGCCCTACTTGCATTGAGTCCCCTTCGAACCGAGCTTGAGGTGTATGTTGGAGAAGGGAGGGCAGAGGCCTAGGAGTCGCTGGGAGGATCCAATTTCCAGTCATTTACAACTCGTTGAACACAGAGGTTTAGGCCTGGGCTCCACAGAACAAGGTGGTGCTTAATGAAAGGCTGCATACATTGAGCACCTACTGTATGCAAGAAGCACGGCGCTAAGCACTTCTGTGTATTTGCAAATTTAACCTTCACAATAGTTTAATATGCCTTTTCTTTTCCTTTTCTTTTCTTTCTTTTTGGTTGAGGCAAGGATTATCTTAAACGCATGATGCCTCCACCTTCTGGGTGCTGGGATGGCAGGTGTGAACAACCGCATCTATCTCTAGATCATCTTTTTTATTACCCCCCCCATTTTACAGATGGGGAAACTGAGACCCCTGAGCATTTAAGTCTGTGACCTGAGGTTATCTAGTGAGTGGCACAGCTGGGCTGGGCTGAAGGCATGGGTTCTGGATGCAGGCTGCCGCTCAAATCTGGGTGATGCTCCTTATAAGCAGGAAGTGTTGGGATCTCTCTGATTTGACACTCCATTTCTTCCTGGCTGCCTTCCTCAGAGGGTGGTTGTGAGAATTACACAAGGGAAGGACAGCAAAGTGTCCTGTCTACTTCACCATTTCTCCTGCTCTCACCAGTAACCCGCTGGGACCTTCTGGAATGAGTCTCCTGGGTATAGTCTTCCAGAGATCCAGGGTTCCACAACTAACCCCTTCCTCGCCCTTTACATCAGATAGCTGAGGATTGGAGGAGATCAGAGTTCCTGGGTGGCCTGGAAGGTAGACCTCTGGGACAGATGAGCTCGCCTATTGCAACACTTGGGCTGCTAGAACTTTCTAGGGCTTCTGGCTGACTGCAGGTCTCTGCTTCAAGTTCTCGTGGCTCCCATTGGCCCCTGGAGCATTCGAATTGATGAGGTCACGTCTATCCTGTTCTTTCTGAAGATGGTTTCTGTCTAGGGTATGATAGTCAAGCAGGTTCAGGAGAGTGGGAATCAAAAATGAAATACGGAGCTGGGCGTAGTGGCACACGCCTTTAATCCCAGCACTCGGGAGGCAGAGGTAGGATTGCCGTGAGTTCAAGGCCACCCTGAGACTACATAGTGAATTCCAGGTCAGCCTGGATTAGAATGAGACCCTACCTCGCAAAACCATAAAAAAAGAAAAAGAAATATGGGGGACGGGGCTGGCAGCAGCTGGAGAAGTGACTCAGGCACCTGCTTGCAAAGCGTAAAGCCAGATGCATAAAGTGGCACATGCATCTAGAGTTTGTTTGCAGTGGCTAGAGGCTCTGGCACATCCATTCTCTCTCTCTCTCTCTCTTCTTTCTTTCTTTCTTTCTCTCTCTCTTTCTCTCCCCCTTATAAATAAATAAATAAATTAATTAAAATTTTTTTAAATTTAAGCTGGGTGTGGTGGCGTACACCTTTAATCCCAGCACTGGAGAAGCAGAGGTAGGAGGATCACTGTGAGTTCAAGGCCACCCTGAGACTACATGGTGAATTCCAGGTCAGCCTGGGCTAGAGTGAGACCCTGCCTGAAAAAAACAACAACAAAATGTTTTAATGTAGACTGGGCATGGTGTCACATGCCTTTAATCCCAGCACTCAGGAACCAGAGGTAGGCAGATCACCATGAGTTTGAGGCCACTCTGAGACTATATAGTGAATTCCAGGTCAGCCTGAGCTAGAGTGAGACCCTACTTAAAAAAAAAGAAAAAGAAAAAGAAAAACAAATAGAAATAGGGACTGAAGAGATGGCTTAGCAGTTAAGGTGCTTGCCTGTAAAGCCAAAAGGACCCAGGTTTGATTCCCCAGGACCCACGTAAGCCAGATGCACAACGTGGTGCATGCGTCTGGAGTTTGTTTGCAGTGGCTGGAGGCCCTGGTATGCCCATTTTCTCCCTCTCTCTCTCTCTCTCTCTCTCTCTTAAATAAATAAAAAAATTAAATTAAGCAGAGAAAAAAATGGGAATGAGGGAAATAGAAAGATGATGGTGATAGAGGACAAAGCCTCAAGGACAGGAAAATGATGCCCTTCTTTGTAGGGTTTGCACAGCGCACTGAGCACAGTCAATAACAAGGTAGATAGTGGACGTTTTAAATTTTATTTATTTATTTTTTGTTTTTTCGAGGTGGTGTCTCACTCTAGCCCAGGCTGACCTGGAATTCACTATGTAGTCTCAGAGTGGCCTCTAACTCACAGCGATCCTCCTACCTCTGCCTCCCGAGTGCTGGGATTAAAGGCGTGCGCCACCACGCCTGGTTTTTTTTTTTGTGTGTGTGTTTTTTATGAGAGAGAGAGAGAGAAAATTCATGCACCAGGGCCTCCAGCCACTGCAATCGAACTCCAGACGCCTGTACCATCTTGTGCGCATGTGCCACCTTGCATGCTTGTGTCACCTTGTGTGCCTGGCTTATGTGGGAACTGGAGAGTCAGACATGGCTTTTTAGGATTGGCAGGCAAGTGCCTTAACTGCTGAGCCACCTCTCCAGCCCGTAGTGTACATTTTAAAATTGCTAAGAGCAGAGTTGGAGAGATGGCTCGGCGGTTAAGGCGCTTGTTTGCAAAGCCCAGGGACCCAGGTTTGATTCCCCAGAACCCATGTAATCTAGATGCACATGGTGGCGCATGCATCTGGAGTTTGTTTGCAGTGTTTAGAGGCCCTGGTGTGCCCATTCTCTCTAATAAATAAATTAAAATTTAAAGAAAAAAATGAGGATGCTCCTCTGCATGAAGTCCTAAGGAAAGTAAGTGGGAGGGGACTTCTCTGCTAGACTTATCAAAACCTTTGATATGTTAATAGTCATCATCTCTGTCCTATGTGTGCTCATGAAATGCCACATGACATCAAAGTCCTGATGTTTAAAGACCTAATTCTTAGGTAGAATCTGGAGGAAGGCCAGATGTGGTTATACAAATGTGTTTATATGAAATAGCATTGTGACTGGGCCCAGGGCTCTGATGCCAGGACTGGGTCTGCCTGGGACCTCCTTCTCTTAGTGAAGTAACTCTGTGTGTGTGTGTGTGTGTGTGTGTGTGTGTGTGTGTGTGTGTTGAGAGCTTCGTGCCTTTTTCCTGCCCCTTCCCTCTGGCTCCCGGCATGAGAGTGTGTCCCGTGTTCCCAGCCTGTGGTTCCTGGGAGACACTTCAAAGGCTGATGTGTGGGCACTAAGGTTTTTGTCTTGGCTGCAGGGCTCCTGAACAAACTTCTCTTCCCTGAGCCCAAGGCTCTTCCCCGTGTGAGAAACCCCTTCCTCGTGTCTTCTGAGAGTTCTCAGTCCCTCTGCGGATGTGCGCATGAGTCTCGGAGTCTTAGACTGTTTAGGGACCATGAGGACGTGTGGGATCTAGATGGCTGAGCCTCCTTTGGATTCATCTCCAGTGTGACATCTGCCCTGTAGTATACTGCTGCCCCTGTCTGGTCTCCATTCCCCGATGGACCCTGGGGAGGGCTCATCTGATTGGCACTGGGCGCCCATTTCACAGGTGAGGTGGTGTTCTGGCCAGGTTCTCAAACCTTGTGCACTTATAAGAGTTGGTGTTAGAGTGAGGGAAGAAATTCATGTCTTGATGCCTCAGTTTACTTCTGTGCTGGGCACCTCTGCAGCTCCCAAGGTTGCTTTTATTTTTTATTTTTTTTATTATTTTTATTGACAACTTCCTTAATTGTAGACAATATCCCATAGTACTTCCCTCCCTCCCCCCACTTTCTCCTTTGAAACTTCACTCTCCATCATATCCCCTCCCTCTCTCAATCAGTCGCTCTTTTATTTTGATGTCATGATCTTTTCCTCCTATTATGATGGTCTTGTGTAGGTAGTGTCAGGCACTGTGAGAATATGGATATCCAGGCCATTTTGTGTCTGGAAGAGCACGTTGTAAGGAGTCGTAGGCTTCCTTTGGCTCTTACATTCTTTCTACCACCTCTTCCACAAAGGACCCTGAGCCTTCCCAAGGTTGCTTTTGATATACCCCAGCGCTCAGGTGGGCTGGCTGGCCATTGGTCCATGCTGGAGGAACACGTGGGCATGCCTTGCCTGGCCCACAACTAGAAGGGTAGGACTCCTCCAGGCCCATTGAGGGTGATGTGGGGCTCTAAGTGAAGGCCCCAGGGGGTGGCTGGGTGGGCAGAGGGAGGAGATAGTGCCTCCCTGGCAGAGTGTCCTCTCCCAGAGGGCTGTTTGCCCATTTATTCTTAGCACTGACTCATTACGGATTCTATTTTTAGTCCTGGTTCTAAGTGTTGCCAGCTTGGGGTGCAGCCAGTGTGGAGGGGGTGGGGATGGCAGGGCGACCCCTGCGGATGCCGCTGGGGCCTGCAGGAGAGCAGGGATGGTCTCCCGTGCCCTGCGCCTGCCCTGGCGTGGAGCTGGGCATGCAGCAGGAGGCCTCTTCACGCTGCCGAGCTGCAGCTTTCCTGCCATCTCATTCTGCTGCAGCACCAGGGGTGGGGGTGGGGTGGAGTTGTCATCAGCTGTAAACCATGAGGCTGAAGGCCACGAAACAGGCTTTCCCAGGTAGCTCTTAGAGGGTCCAGTTCGCCTCTGACCCCTGCGGAGAGAGGCCTCAGAGGAGGGCTCAAGCCCTGGGTGAGACTGCCTGGGGAAGTCACCACCAGCAGAGGACGAGGTGGCAGATATTATAGGGGGAGACTGTAACACAGTGGTTTGGTGAGCAGACTCTGTAAGGCAGACCATCTGGGGTGGAGTCCTGCCTTCGTTTTACTTCCTCACTGACCGTGGGCAGCTCACCAACCTCTCTGTGCCTCAGTTTCCTTACATTTTTTGAGATGGGAGTGGGTGTTGTGAAGATTAAGTAAGATAATACTGCATGAAGTACCTAAATAGGAAGTGGTGGTATTAGGAGAGACAGTAGGGCTTCCTGTGTGTGCTGGGTGTGTGTTAGTTGCTTGTGCATTACTATGACAAAATACCCCACAAAAATCATTTTAAAGCCTGGCATGGTGGTGCACACTTTTAATCCCAGCACTCGGGAGGCAGAGGGGTAGGAGGGTCGCTGTGAGTTTGAGGCCACCCTGAGACTACATAGTGAATTCCAGGTCAGCCTAGGCTAGAGTGAGATTCTGCCTTGAAAAAAAAATTCAATTTAAAAAGGCTGGAGAGATGGCTCAGCGGTTAAGGTACTTGCCTGCAAAGCCTAACAACCCAGGTTCAATTCCCCGGTACCAACGTAAAGCCAGACGCACAAAGTGGTGCATGCATCTGGATTTTATTGCAGTGGATGGACCCTGATGTGCCCATTCTGTCTTCTGCTTGAAATTTTAACAAATAATTGCATATATATATATATATATATGATTTATTTATTTATTTTGGTTTTCTGAGGTGGGTCCCTGATGCTGACCTGGAATTCTGTCTTCCTCCTCCTCTGCCTCCCAAGTGCTGGGATTAAAGTCTTCACCATGCCCGGCAAAAATAAATTTTTTTTTTTAAATATTTATTGACAACAAAACATACTTACATACCAAAGGTATTTTCCCTCCCCTCCCCCCTTCCCCTTTAGAACTCCACTCTCCATCATATCCCCTCCCTCTCCCATTAGTCTCTTTTTTTTTAATATGATGTCATCCTCTTTTACTTCTACTATGAGGGTTTATTTATTTTGGATATCAAGGCCAATTTCTGTCTGGGCAGTTGCATTGTAGGTCCTTCTTTGGCTCTTCCATTCTATCCGCCCCTCTTCCGCTGATCCCTTTGGAGGGTGTGACAGATGTTTCAGTGCTGGGGGCACTATGTTGCCTCAAATCCCAGTGGTCATCGCCATCTGAAAAGAGAAGCTACCTCTGCCAGAAGTCCCATTAATATGTGAATATGGCATTAAAGGTAGTATTTTTCCAGCTTGGTGGGAATAGTAATATTTAGATATTTTTAAACATCAGTTTACCATAGACTTTGCTTAGTTTTTCAGTAGTTTATTCTTCAGAGGGAAAAATAAATATTTTTTAAACATCAGTTTAAGGGGATAGAGTTTACTTCAGCTTACAGTTCCAGGCTACAGTCTGTCATGGCAGGACAGATATGGCAGAAGCAGCTTGAGACAGCGGATCATATTGAGCAGTCCAGGAACCCAGCTCATGGAATGGTGCCACCCACAGTTGATATAATGGGTCTTCCCACCTTAATTAATTAAAAATCCCTCATAGATGGAGAGATGGCTTAGCGGTTAAAGCGTTTGCCTGCAAAGCCAAAGGATCCCAGTTCGACTCTCCAGGACCCACATAAGCCAGATGCACAAGGGGGCACATGCATCTGGAATTTGTTTGTAGTGGCTGAAGGGCCTGGTGCACCAATTCTCCCCCCCCACCCCACCTCTTTCTCTCTCTCAAATAAATAAAATATATTTTTAAAAATCCCTCACAGCTGATTATAGGTCCTGACAAATTGACAATACAAATCATTTCAGGGTGAGTTTGCTTTAAGGCTTCTCTGCTTTTCTTCTTCTTTCAATATTTTATGTAATTGATTAATTAGAGAAAGGGAGAGAATGGGCATGCCAGGACAAATGAACTCCAGACACATGTGCCACCATGTGCTTATGTGGGTCCTGGGGAATCAAACTTGGGTCCTTAGGCTTTGCAGGAAAGTGCCTTAACCACTGACCCATCTCTCCAGTCCCGCTTCTCTGTCTTTCTCTGGATCAGATGAAGGCTGGGATGGGTTCAGAAGTACTATGACGGTGGTGACTTTGGCATAGGAGTGGCTAGGGGTCCCACACATCCGTGGGTGGTTATCTGGGCTTTGCCACTTTCAATTGAGTCACTGACTAGGTGTGCGGGGGCCCGAATCCCTGGGTTCTTGCCTTGGGAGTTGTGCAGAGCGGCTTTGCTGGTGTGTGGTGCCGGCACCACACAGTGCCCGCCTCACCCACTTCCTCTGATGGTCTTTCAAACAAGGGAGAAGAAGAAGGCTGTGGTCTTCACGGTCTTCTCAGAATCTGAGGGGTGCCTTGGCAACCGTGTGGCATGGGGGAGGCCCCCACTGGGGGCCCAGCACTCCCTGCTCCCCACTGAGCTGCTGCATAGGGCTTGTGGTTCAGTTATTAGGGTTCCATATAGGTTGTGTCTGAAAATGAGGTTCCGTGCCTTCAGTCAGCCCGGGGCTCTCTTGTCTTCTGATGTTCTGTGACTCGGGGGGTGGATGGGGCGCGGGGTGCTGTCTATGTGGGTCCCTTAAGGCGTGGGACACAGTGAGGCTGTTTCTTCAGGACTGAACAGGATGCTCTGAAGACAGGATGGAGGGGTGGTATTGGGTCAGAAAGGCACCTGATGAAGTGATGTATATATATGATGTTCAGAAGTATATGAAATGAAAGCCGGGCTTGGTGGCGCACACCTTTGATCTCAACACTCGGGAGGCAGAGGTAGAAGGATCACTGTGAGTTCGAGACCACCCTGAGACTACATAGTGAATTCCAGGTCAGCCTGAGCCAGAGTGAGACCCTACCTCAAAAAACCAAAAACAAACAAACAAACAAACAAAAAACAAACAAACAAACAAAAAAGATTTGAGTGAAAGTTCATCGGCCCCAGTCCTTGTTCTTAGAGCACATGGGCAATTTCCTTTCTTTTTTTTTTTTTTTTTTTTTTTTAGGGTCTCACTCTCGCCTAGGCTGACCTGGAATTCACGATGTAGTCCCAGGCTGGCCTCGAACTCACAGAGATCCTCCTACCTCTGCCTCCCGAGTGCTGAAATTAAAAGCGTGCACCACCCTATCTGGCTTGCATGGGCAGTTTCTTGGGATGGACGTGAGCATGGTGCATACCTTCTCCCCCAATAGACATATGTACACACACACACACACACACACACACACACTGTGGGATTTGGTGAGGTAGTCTTGGCTGACAGCACCCCTCAGATTTAGGCTGCTCTGAGGCATGGCACTGTATGGGAGCTGACAGGGTTTTGTGGCTTGTTGCTGCTTAGCTGGGGCAGTAGGGTCCCGTGGCCATTAGGGCATGGGTGGTCGTCCCACTGTGTCTGCTGGACAAGGGCTGTCACTGTGACTTGTGTGTGACCTTTGGGAAGTGTAGGCAGCGGCCTGTGACGCTGCACATTTGTGTGAGAGAGTGTGACCACCTTAGAGCCCCCGGAGGGGCACTGAACGCCTGTTGCAGGTGCTTCCCCAGTCTCTGAAGAGAGTGGAAAGTGATTTTAGCAAAGGGGCCCTCCCGATTTTGACCAGAGCCTGAGCTCTAGGTAATTAGCCTTCCTCCCTGTCCCTCTGCCCACTGGTGCCATCTTCCCTCCTCTCCTACTTTTCTCTCGGGAAAATGGCTGCCATTTCTTACAGCCCTATGCCTTTCTCCAGGACATTTCAGAGTGCAACCAAAGGAGACAGTGTGGGGACCAGGAGGGCATCAAAGCCTGGAATCCAGGGGCCAGGCAATCCCTGCCCCAGAGGAAGTGGTTTGTTGAGGTCCAGGCTAGGACACTGTGGTTGGCACCTGATACCAGCCAAGTGGTTTTCCAGCTTGAGGAAGACCTGCTAGGGAGGGGAGGAGGCAGACCCACCTGCCCACCATCCATCCAATACCATCCTGTCTGCAGCCAGCTGGTGACTCATTCCCCCCCCGCCGGACAATTGCTAGCAACTCCCCCGGGGCACCCTAAGGTACCAGTACAGACTGGACATCCACAAGTCCTGTGTGTGTCAGCATGGGCAGACAAGAGTTGACATCTCAGCAAGCTGCAGAGGGAGTGGTGAGGCCCTCTGAATGGGGCAAGGCTTGCTGTCACTCTTTCGTCCCTTCTCTTGGCTCCTGTAGCCTTCACCACCACCGCCACCACCCCAGGCCACTGGGGAGGTTGCCACCTCATGTTACATAATGAATTCAGAATCGCTCACGAGTGAGCGGGTGGCCAGTGGATGGATTCAGGAGTCCCCATTCCCCTGTGTCTGTCCCCTGCTTTGACTGGAGGGATTACTTACTGTCCACACTTATTTATTTATTTATTTATTTATTTATTTATTTATTTATTTTGGTTTTCCATGGTAGGGTCTCACTCTGGCCCAGGCTGACCTGGAATTTAGTATGTAGTCTCAGGCTGGCCTCGAACTCACGGCGATCTTCCCACTTCTGCCTCCCGAGTGCTGGGATTAAGTGTGTTCGCCACCACGCCCGGCTACTGTCCACTCTTGAACCCCCTGTACACAGCCATGTTGTCTTCAAGGGGTGGGAGGCCCCCTCCAGGGAACTGAATTCTTGGCCTGAGCCCAGATGCCGGCTCCACACCAGGGTAACGCTGGACGCACACACAGCCCCATTGTGTGTCTGGGCCTCATGCCTGCCCATCGCAGGCCTGGCACAGGCTCTGTCAACAGCAGTGGCTCCGTCGTTGTCTCCTCAGCAGCCCTTGCCAGGGCCTGAGCCTTTGGCCCCCCTGGTGAGGAGGAAGGAGGGGCCCTGGTGATGAGGGGAGAGAGGCCTGGGGCAGGGCCAGGCCCTCTGAGGCACTTGAGAAACCTGTTAGCTAGCAGAGGCAAAAACAAGGAGACTGAGGCAGTGACGGCATACAAAACGTGCTGAGGCCTCCCAGCTAATGAGGCATGGTACTGGGCTTGGGACCCAGGCTTCCTGATCCCCATGCTGGTGTGACACTTACTATGGCTCCCTAGACTCTTTTTGTTTGTTTGTTTGTTTTTTCATTTTTTGGTTTTTCAAGGTAGGATCTAGCTCTAGCCCAGGCTGACCTGGAATTCACAATGTAGTCTCAGGGTGGCCTCCACCTCATGGCGATCCTCCTGCCTTTGCCTCCCGAATGCTGAGATTAAAGGGGCTCCTGAGAATGCATAGCTTCTTCCCCCAGCCAATTGTGGACAGCAAAGCAGGCTTCGTTCAAGGAATTATCTCAGCTGGGCCTGGTGGCGCACGCCTTTAATCCCAGCACTCGGGAGGAGGCAGAGGCAGGAGGATTGCCATGAATTCCAGGCCACCCTGAGACTACATTGTGAATTCCAGGTCAGCCTGGGCTAGAGCGAGACTCTACCTCGAAAAACCAAAAATAAATAAATAAATAATCTCCCCCTAGCATAGAAAGGGTCCCTAATACATTAGTGTATGGGGCCTCCATTTGCTTGTGCAAAATTCTGTCATGGCTGGGCGTGGTGGTGCACGCCTTTAATCCCAGCACTGGGGAGGCAGAGGTAGGAGGATCACTGTGAGTTCGAGGCCAGCCTGAGACTACATAGTGAATTCCAGGTCAGCCTGGGCTATAGCAAGACTCTACCTTGAAAACTAAAATAAAATAAAATAAAATACAATGATAAATAGAATGCTGCAATGATCAAAGATGGTCTTAGTGGCTAGATAGCCAGAGCACGCCTCAGTTCCTACTGTATGTCTTTCCGTAGGGAAAAGGCATGTAGATGTGAGGCATGGCCAGGGCTGGGCATGGACACCTCCTCTGAGCTCCACAGACGAACCTGGACTCCTTTAACCTTCACCGGTCCAGGCTCTGTTCAGAGGCAGGGCACACTGCCTCTTGATGCTTCTATTCTGAGAGTCTGGCCTGAGCTGCCACACCTCCTCAAGTTTCTAGCTTGAGGGGCCTCTGAAATGGAGTTGGACATGGGCAGCCCGGCTCCAAGCTTCTCACCTCTGCCTCATGCCCAAGCTCAAGGTGAGGAGCCCCAGATATGTGCCATCTGAGGTCCGCTTCATTATTCACCTTCCACTCTATGCTTATTCCAAGAGTTCTGATTCCCATGGTCCATCTTTAGCCCAGGCAGACTTGGAATTCACTGTGTAGTCCCCACTCACAGCGACCTTCCGACCTCCGCCTCCTGAGTGCTGGGATTAAAGGCGAGCACCACCATGATCGACTCCCCTGTCCATCTTGGGCTTGAGTTTTTCTCCCGGGACAACCTGAGTCTTCTTAGCAGTGACTGTGAGTTTATGAAATGCTAGGTTGGTGTAATGGAGAGGGGTGGGGGAAGATCGGAGCTGGAAGGGGCCACCTAGGCTGGCTCCCCACTACCCACCCCTGAATCCTGTGACAGGCCTGGGGAAGCTAGCACACTAGCTAGAAAAGTGGACAGAAACTTCTTGGTGGTTCAGTGTCTCAACTGAATCCTAGACTTGGGAAGAACTCTATGATGGAGCCCTCGGGAGCCTTGACTGGCAAATGTGAAGCGCTCGGTACAGGAGATACCGACAGGAGTGGTGGCGTCCTGGAGGAGACACCACACATGGTTTCACTTTGGGAGGTTTTCCTGCCTTTCTATTTTTTAAATATATATTTTATTTATTTATTTGAGGGAGAGAGAGAGAGAGAGAGAGAGAGAATGGGCACGTTAGGGCCTCTAGCCACTGCAAACGAACTCCAGATGCATTCACCCCTTTGTACATCTGGCTTACGTGGGTCCTGGAGAATTGAATGGGGATCCTTTGGCTTTGCAGGCAAACATCTTAACCACCAAACCATCTCTCCAGCCCCTGCCTTGCTATTTTTGTTTGCTTTTTGTTTTTGTGGGGCTGGGAGATGGAACCCAGGGCCTCATGCCTACTGGGCAAGCTTTCTACCACTGAGCCACACCCCCCAGCTCATTCATTCCTGTATTTCTGTGCCAGGCACAGAGTTTGGCTTGGAGTGGATTGTTTTCAAATGGTAACCAGAGGAGGATGACATCAGAATGAGCTGCCTGGAGGAGGAAGAGGAGGGAGGTCCTGGCACAGGGCTTCTGGAGACAAGGAGCCTGGACAGGGTAGGGGAGAGGAAGTGGGGGAGTATCTGAAGGCTCAGATCGAGTTAGGGGTGAGAGTGAGGAGGCCCCCTTGCCTGTGTCCAGGGCATCTTTGGGGTGGGGAGTGCTGAATACCTTACAAACCCATTTTGGGCTTGTTCTTTCTTTCTTTCTTTCTTTCTTTTTCTTTCTTTCTTTCTTTCTTTCTTTCTTTCTTTTTTTTCATTTTTATTTATTTATTTATTAGAGACAGAGAGAGAGAGAGTGAGAGCAAGAGAGAGAGAGAGAGAGAGAGAGAGAGAGAGAGTGAGAATGGGTGCACCAGGGCTTCTAGCTACTGCAAACGAACTCCAGATGCATGTGCTACCAGGTGCATCTGGCTTACATGGGACCTGGAGAATCGAACTAGAGTCTTTAGGCTTCACAGGCATGCGCCTTAACCACTAAGCCATCTCTCCAGCCTACCCCCATTTTTAAAAAATATTTATTTTTTATTTTTTTATTTTTAGAGAGAGACACAGAGCAAGACAGACAGAGGGAGAGGGAGTCAGATAGAATGGGCACGCCAGCAGCCTCTCAGCTGCTGTGAATGAAATTCTGACACGTGCGCCCCCTTGTGGGCAAGTGTGGCATTGTGCCCTTGTGTCACTTTGCATCTGGCTAGACATGGGACCTGGAGATTGGAACCGCTGGAGATTGGAACCAGCGTTCTTAGGCTTAGGAGGCAGGCGCCTTAACCGCTAAGCCATCTCTCCATCCCCCGCCCCTTTTTTTAAAAGAGAGAGAGGGAGAGTGAGAATGGGCATGCCAGGGCCTCTAGCCACTGCAAATGAACTCCAGATGTGTGTGCTCCCTTGTGCATCTGGCTTACATGGGACTTGGAGAATCAAACTGGGTCCTTAGGCTTCACAGGCATGTGCCTTAACCACTAAGCCATCTCTCCAGTCCTTCTTTTCTTTATTAATATTTTATTTATCTCTTTGAGAGAGAAAGAAAAAGGCACAGAGAGACAGATATATATATATATATATATATATATATATATATATATATATATATATATATATATATATATATATAGATATAGAGAGAGAGAGAGAGAGAGAGGAGGGAGGGAGGGAGGGAGGGAGAGGGAGACAGAGAGAGAATGGGCAAGCCAGGGCCTCTAGCCACTGTGAACAAACTCCAGACACATATGCTACCTAGTGCATCTGGCTTTACATGGGCCCTGGGGACTTGAACCCAGGCTTCAGGCTTTGCAAGGCTTTGCCACGGAGCCATGTCCCCAGCCCTTTAGGGTTATTTCTTCCTCTATTTCTCCAAATACAATAAAACTTTCCCTTTACTCTTCCTTTCTTTTCTTTTTTTATTTGTGAGGAGACACAGGGATGGGCTTACAAATGATTGAGAATATAGGAGTGTATCAGGGCCTCTTGCTGCTGCAAAGGATCTCCAAACACACATTGCTTTGTGCCTCTGGCTTTACATGGGTCCTGGGATAATTGAAACTGGGCTGTCAGGCTTTGCAAGCAAGTGCCTTTAACTACTCTCCAGCCTCTCGTGCACCTTTTTTTTCTTTCAGTTTTTCGAGGTAGGGTCTCTCGTAGCCCAGGCTGACTTGGAATTCACTATGTAGTCTCAGGGTGGCCTGGAACTCATGGTGATCCTCCTACCTCTGCCTCCCGAGTGCTGGGATTATATCAGGAATTGCAAGCAAATGCCTTAATGGCTGAGCCACCTCCCCATCCCTAGATTAGATAATTTATACTTAGTGCTCACAGAAACTCATCTGACACACGAGGAGATTGAGACCCTCTGCTTCTGAGGACAGTCCTATCTGCCCACAGGTAGGAAAACACTGGGCATATATTTGGCTGCTGCACGTGGCTGGACCAGATCCCAGAGACTGGCTCTCATCCCTTCCGTTCAGTCCCCCCGCAGAGCAGCCGGCTCCTGTCACTCTGGCCCAGCATGACATCTAAGGGACGTCTTTGTAAACTTCAGTTAGCTGCTCGATTTCGGGTCAGAATGCCCGCTGGCTGAGCCAAGAATGTGGCTGTCGGGGCCGGAGAGAGAGCTGAATTGGTAAAGTGTTTGCCTGACAAGCATGAGGACCCAAGTTTGATCCCCAGAACTCACGTTAAAAAAAAAAAAAAAAAAAAAAGTGTTGTAGGGCCTGGAGAGATGGCTTAGCGGTTAAGTGCTTGTCTATGAAGACTAAGGATCCTGGTTCGAGGCTCAATTCCCCAGGACTCACGTAAGCCAGATGCACAAGGTGACGCATGCATCTGGAGTTTGTTTGCAGTGGCTGGAGGCCCTGGTGCATCCATTCTCTCTCTCTCTTCTCCATCTGCCTCTTTCTCTCTGTCTGTCGCTCTCAAACAAATAAAAAATAAACAAAAAAATTGTAAAAAAAAGTGTTATACACCTGCAATCCTAGTTCTGGGAAGTGGAATAGAGGGGTTCACTGACCAATCAGCCCAGCCTAATTGGTGAGTTTCATGCCAATGATAGAGCTTGACTCAAAAAAAAAAAAAAAAAAAAAAAAGCACTCGGTCAGGACTGGAGTTCAAGGCCACCCTGAGACTACATAGTTAATTCCAGGTCAGCCTGGGCCAGAGTGAGACCCTACCTCGAAAAACCAAAAAAAAAAAAAAAAAAAAAAAAAAAAAAAAAAGGTCAGGACTGGAGAGATGGCTTAGCAGTTAATGCCTGTGAAGCGTAAGGACCCAGGTTGTATTCCCCAGAACCCACTTAAAGCCAGATGCTCAAGGTAGCGCGTGTGTTTGGAGCTTGTTTGCAGTGGCTGGAGGTCCTGGTGTGCCCTTTCCTCTCTCTTTCTCTCTCTCAAATAAAGAAATAAAATGTTCTAAAAAGTCAGAAGTTGTTTTCTGAAGCCGGACGTGGTGGCGCACGCCTTTAATCCCAGCACTCGGGAGGCAGAGGTAGGAGGATCGTCGTGAGTTCAAGGCCACCCTGAGACTACATAGTTAATTCCAGGTCAGCCTGGGCCAGAGTGAGACCCTACCTCGAAACCTCGAAAAACCAAAAAAAAAAAAAAGTTGTTTTCTGCTACACACATGCACACACACAAGGACCTGCACGCTTATGAACACACACACACACACACACAAACACACACATCAGTAGCTGTATGTCATTTATTTGAGAGGTTACCCAGAGAATATCTGGGAGAATAGTAAGGAGAGGAAGCTGATAAAAAGCTGGTTAAGAGCCAGGTGTGGTGGCGCACGTCTTTAATCCCAGCACTCGGGAGGCAGAGGTAGGAGGATTGCCGAGAGTTCGAGGCCACCCTGAGACTACATAGCGAATTCCAGGCCAGCCTGAGCTAGAGTGAGACCCTACTTCCAAAAACAAAACAAAAAGCTGGTTAGGGAGCAAGTGTGCCTTTGGCTCCAGGTCACTGGGGCTTTGTGGCACATGCTCTAGTTACCCAGTCAAGGACCTGGGGGTCTTCAGGTAGGGTGTGGGGGACAGGGTGCTAATGCCATTGACTCTGGCCTCGATGCAGGTACTAGAATGTGGTGGTGCTCAGGCAGACAGGCTTGGGACCATGCATGGCCAGAGCATGTAGCTGGGCTCCTGCCAACCGCTGTACTCAGCAAGGTCAGCCTCTTTCCACAGCCCCCTTCAGTCTGGATCCAAGAGGTTTCCCTGGCAGCCCCTTCCCACTGGACCAGTCTCCATGCTGTGTTCAACAGACGGCAGGAGAAACTACGAGCTGCCTTGCACAGAAAGGAGGAAGCTGGCAGGATCCCCTTCGCTGCCCCAACACAACACTGGCTAGTTCTTCCCTGGATTCACCAGGGAAAATATCCCTGAGTGCCACATCCTCTCCTAGAAAGAGGTGTGGAGCTGGGCATGGTGGCGCACGCCTTTAATCCCAGCACTTGGGAGGCAGAGGTAGGAGGATCGCCATGAGTTTGAAGCCACCCTGAGACTACATAGTGAATTCCAGGTCAGCCTGGGCCAGAGTGAGACCCTACCTCGAAAAAGAGAGAGAGAGAGAGAGGTGTGGACATGGTGTGTGGCACATGGCCTATTGCCATCGGTCCCCTTCTCAATCCAGTGTCCCAGGGTCATGATTGCGGTGGCCATGTTGACTTCTCTTTCTTTATTTCTTTTCTTTTCTTTCTTTCTTTCTTTCTTTCTTTCTTTCTTTCTTTCTTTCTCTCTCTCTCTTTCTTTCATTCTTTCTTTTCTTTCTTTCTTTCTTTCTTTCTTTTTTCTTTCTCTCTTTTTCTTTCTTTCCTTTCTTTCTCTCTTTCTTTCTTTCTTTTTTCTTTCTCTCTTTCTCTTTCTCTCTTTCTTTCTTTTAAAATATATTTTTACTTAGAGAGAGGGAAAGAGGCAGAGGGAGAGAGAGAGAATGGGTGTGCCAGGACATGCAGCCACTGCAAACGAACTCCAGATGCATGCCCCCACCTTGTGCATCCGGCTTATGTGGGTTCTGGAGAATAGAACCAGGATCCTTTGGTTTTGCAGGCAAAACGCCTTAACTGCTAAGCCATCTCTCCAGCCCCTTGACTTCCCTTTTGTTCACTGCCTCTGCTTTTTCCCGGGGTTGTGGCTATTACATGGCAGATGGGGGCTGAGCCTTCTAGTCCATTCCCTCTGTGTGTCCATTCTAACAGGGTGTGATTTGGGGAACAAGGGGATGTCAGTTTTGCAAAGTCACTCCTGTTTGTCCCTGATAGAGGCTCTACCATGCCTGCTTAGAGAAGCTTCATCTCTGATTCCATTGTCTCCGCTCACTCCATACCTCCTAGCCTCATACTACGATCTCTACCCTGGAGGTCCCAGGGAAGGAGAGTTACAAGAGGGACTGGGGCTGGAGAGATGGCTTAGTGGTTCAGTTGCTTGCCTGCAAAGCCAAAGGACCCAGGTTCAATTCCCCAGGACCCACATCAACCAGATGTACAAGGTGGCACACTTATCTGGATTTGGTTTGCGGTGGCTGAAGACCCTGGCATTTTTAATGTCTCTCTCTTTGTCTCTTTCTCTTTCTTTCTCTGTCTCTCTCAAGTAAATAAATAGAAATTAAAAAAAAAAGAGAGGGAGTAGAGCTGGAGAGATGGCTTGGAGGTTAAGGTGATTGCCTGTGATGTCTAAGGCCCCAGGTTTGACTCCCCAGAACCCATGTAAGCCAGATACACATTGCATGCATTTGGAGTTCATTTGCAGCAGCTGAAGGGTCTGGCACACCCAATCTCTCTCTATCTGCTCTTTCTCTGTCTCTCGCTCAAGTAAATGAATCAAAATTTAACAAAAGGGGGAGTGGAGATGGAGAGATGGCTTAGTGGTTAAGGTGCTTGCCTGAAAAGCCTAAGGACTCAGGTTCAACTTCCTGAAACCCATGTAAGCCAGAGGCACATGGGGGCCCATGCATCTGGAGTTGGTTTGCATTGGCTAGAGGCCCTGGCATACCCATTCTGTCTGTCTGTCTGTCTGTCTCTCTCTCTCATAAAGTAAATAAGTAAAAAGAAAATATTAAAAGAGGGAGTGGTGTGACATGGAGTTAAGGGCAGGAGCTCAGGCGAGGGCTGGTCACATATTCCCACTGGGCAGGCGCACCACATGAATGAATCCCTAAGGCTTTGACTTGTCTCTCCAGCTGCCACATTGCTCTCCACCTTAATGTTTGGTCATAGCACTCATGTCACAGTGATGGTGGCAGGCGTGGGTCTGCCCCTACTGACATTCTCCCTGACTGGGTGTATCCACTCCCCGTCGGGGAGCAGGGTGCACACGCATCCCATCACCCCTTACCCCTAGTATAGAAAGGTGGCTGCACTTCAGGCCCAGGTGTTGGCATTGAGGGCTGACAGAGCGCGTTTGTGCAAGAGCTGTAGGGGTAGGGGTCACGGTGGGTGGAGCCTTGCCGTCCACTCTTAGGTTTGGGTTTAAACACCTTCCATCCACAGAGGGGCTGTTGACCGAGTCTCACCCCTGTGGGGGAAAGTGGAATGGCTCAGAGCTGTGGAGGAGGCAGAAGGACATGGAAAGATAATTACAGGGCAAAAGAATAGAGCTGCTGCCGCCCCTCCCCCAGGCCAGAGTGTCTTCTCTGTCTGGACCAGGAAGGGAAAAAGGGTTGTTGTGGAAATTTTACAGAAAAAGGACCTTCATATAGTTCTTTCTTTTTTAATTATAATTTATTTGAGAGAGAAACAGAGGCAGAGATAGATAGATAGAGAGAGAATGGGCATGTCAGGGCCTCTAGCCACTGCAGACAAACTCCAGACACATGCACAACCTTGTGTATCTGGCTTACGTGGGTCCTGGAGAATCCAACCTGGGTCCTTTGGCTTCTCAGACAAGTGCCTTAACAGCTAAGCTATATCACCAGCCCTTGCTTTTTTTTTTTTTTTTTAATATTTTATTTATTTATTTTGAGAGAGAGAGAGAGAAAGAAGCAGATAGAATGGGTGTGCCAGGGCCTCCAGCTACTGCAAATGAACTCCAGATGCATGTGCCACCTTGTACACTGAGTTTATGAGGTGGGTCCTGGAGAATTGAACCTGGGTCCTTGGGCTTCTCAGGCAAGCACCTTAACTGCTAAGCCACACCACCAGCCTTATACCTACAGGTGGAATTGTGCTCTAAGAGGTCATTTCTCCTTCGTGTAGGGACAGGGTTGCTTTCAGGGTGAGTGTCCTCTGGCTTCCTTAGCTCGTCACGTGGAGAGGCGACCCAGGGTTCCCAGGCTAGGCAGGAGCACAACTAAGTTCTGGGTCTGGTAGCTAATACCAACAGGGAGCCTAGGGGCTGGGGGACTAGCCTGGGACAGGACCTGGGGATGTCACTCCCTAGACTTGGTACCCCCTGGTCTTTTCCTGTAACCCTATTGTTTTTTTAATATTTATATTTATTTATTGTTTTTGGGGGGGTTGTTTTATTTTTGTTTTTTTGAGGTAGGGTCTTACTCTAGCCCAGGCTGACCTGGAATTCACTATGTAGTCTCAGGGTGGCCTTGAACTCTTAGCAGTCCTCCTACCTCTGCCTCGCTGGGATTAAAGGCATGTGCCACCATGCCTGGCTTTAATATTTATTTATTTATTTATTTATTTATTTATTTATTTAAGACAGAGAGAGAGAGAGAATGGGCACACCAGGGCATCTAGCCACTGCAAATGAACTCCAGATGCATGCACCACCTTGTGCAGCTGGCTTATGTGGGACCTGCAGAATTGAACCTGGGTCCTTAGGCTTCACAGGCATGTGCCTTAACCGCTAAGCCATCTCTCCAGCTCCCTATTCTTTTTTTTTTTAAATATATTTATTTATTTATTTATTAGAGACAGAGAGAGAGAGAGAGAATGGGCACACCAGGGCCTCCAGCCACTGCAAATGAACTCTAGATGCATGCGCTGCCTTGTACATCTGGCTTACGTGGGTCCTGGAGAATCGAACCTGGGTCCTTAGGCTTTGTAGGCAAATGCTTAACCGCTAAGCCATCCCTCCAGTCCCTGGAACCCTATTCTTGGGCATGGCAGAGAGCGGGACATGGAGTGGGAGGAGAGCATTGTCTCAGCTGAGGGTTCTGGGCCACTGCCTGAGGTTGTCCGGGTGGCCTCAGCCCGTGCTGGCCACCCCATCCTTCCCCCACTAGGCGTGAGTCACATCGAAAGCAGAAGCTGCCAGACACTGTACCCGGTGAAGCGAGGCAGAACCAACTGTGCTATTTTGGAAGCTGGTTAATTCCCCTCTGGCCTCTCCACCTCTCCTTTCTCAGGGCTCCTGCCCCCTTCTGGTTTCTTCTGGGGGAGACAGTTGGGATGGATGGGACTTGACTTCCCCTGGCCTGGATGTGGGAAAGGAGGAGGGCTTCAGAACTCTCCTGGCCAGACTTCCTCCCTGGCTAGGAGATTCTGGTGTCTAGCGGAACAGCGCTGGATGGGTGTTGGAGGACAGAGCACCCTCTCCGGGTGGGAGTTAGCAGGATGGTGACCCTCCTCTCTGCCCAGTGCTTCCGGCCCTGGCACCACCCTCCCCTTCCCGGGTACATCTTTCACCACTCTCAGGCCAGCTGTCAGCTGTCGCTCCTGGGCTGTGAGCTGACGAGAGCTTCAGGTGGGAGCTTCTCCCGGCAGTGAATCTCAGAGGGGTGGGAGGGATTTCCGGGCCCAGAGGGTAGATATTTTGGGGCCAAGGGCCTTTCCAGACCTATGAAATCACACGCCCTACAACAGCCCCCGCTGACCTCCCCACCCCACGCCCCTGCTAGTCAGTGACTTTCTTGGGCCTGCTAGGGGTTCTGGCCCTGCACTGTGGGGTTTGTATGGTGCCCACATCAGCCTGGGGTCCCCAGCAGTCCAGCCTACAGTGGTGAAAGAGGTCAGTGGAGTGTGGGTATCTGAGCTGGAGATGGGGTGCTAGAGGTAAGAACTGTCTCAGAGAGGCTAAGACTATGGCTGGAGGCTGTGTGAGTTGGCCATTTTGTGTGTTTTTATATGTGTATATGTGTGTGTGTGTGTCACATGCATGCACACAGACACTTGACAGACTGACATAGCCTCCACTGTGTGTGGCTGTCTCTCAGACAACCCTGAGAAAGTCCGATGTGTCACTCTGTTGTTCATCTTGCCCCCAGCTTACCTGGTATGGTGTTTGTAAACTGGGAGGAGGGGCCCTGAGGCAGGTGACCAGGGAAAACTGGTGGGTCCTTGCCTGCTTCAAGGGAGCGGCAGGGCCTGGCTTCCTTGTTGCTCTGATGGAGTTGGGGTGTAGGCAGGTGACAGGGACAAGGCAGTGTGGAGGCTTCAGTGGCCTGAGGCTTGCGTGCCTGAGTGTCCTCAACATGGTCCGCTGTCTGCTGGAGCTGTTCTTGGGGAGGTAAGCCTGAGATGGTGTGCGTTCATTCAACAGGGAGTGTCTAGGGGTGCAGTGGTGTGTATGTGTGAGTGGGTGTGTCGCACACGGTCTGTCGGAGCTGCTCTCCCGTAGACAGTGACCGTCGCTGCCTCTTGCACCAGGCCCCTGGGCAGAGTAGCTTGCAATGCAGTGTTCTGGCCCCCGGGGCCAGCGCTTCAGGTCTGTTTGCTCAAGTTCACTGTGGAGCTGGCCTCTGACTATCCTTTCAAGTATTCTTCTCCCAGGGCCTGCACCATTGTCCTGCTTTCTCCTCCCTCCTGTCACCAATTTTCATACTTGGAACCAGGTGATCAAGTCCCCAGACAGCAACGAGCAAAGTCTCTTTGTTTACTGGGCCCGTGAATCTCTCCAGTCTCCAAGGACGTCTTCTGAATCCTGCAGTCCGGGCTGAGGCTGGGGCTGGTGTGTGTGTGGCTTGTGCCTTATGCTTTGAATAGCGACGGCATAAAAGCCCCCTCACCCGGATCTGAATTCCAGCTGGACAGAAAGGGACACCCAAATAGGGTGCTAGTTCTCTCAGACCATCCCCTGCGTGAACATCACACCCTTCAGCTCCCTTTTTTTTTTTTTTTTAATTGGTTTTTCGAGGTAGGGTCTCACTCTGGCCCAGGCTGACCTGGAATTCACTATGTAGTCTCAGGGTGGCCTTGAACTCATGGCAATCCTCCTACCTCTGCCTCCTGAGTGCTGGGATTAAAGGCGTGCGCCACCACACCCGGCTTCAGCTCCTTTTTATTTTTATTTTATTTTATTTATTTGAGAGACAGAGAGGAAGGTAGAGATAGAGAGAGAATGGGCATACCAGGGCCTTCAGCCACTGCAAATGAACTCCAGACGCATGTGCCACCTTGTGCATCTGGCTTACGTGGGTCCTAGGGAATTGAACCTGGGTCCTTTGGCTTTGCTCCTGCACCTCAATGGCTAAGCCATCTCTCCAGCCTTCTTCAGCTCCTTTTACTCTCCTCTGCCCCCAACTTAGAGAAAGGTGGCATGGTTGACCTCTGTCGTGCAGATGGGAAACTGAGGCTATGAGAGGCAAGGCACCTTGCCTGCTGAGAGACAAAGCCAGATTTGATTTCTGGAGCGAACCAGGCATGGTGGCACACACCTTTAATCCCAGCACTCAGGAAACAGAGGTAGGAGGATGGCTGTGAATTCCAGGTCAGCCTGAGCTACAGTGAGACTTTACCTTGAAAAGAAAAAGAAGGCTCGTGTGCAGTTAGCTCTAGTACGGGAAATGATGAATTGTGGGGGGCCTGGACCCTAGTGTGGCACTGCCACTCAGCTGTGTTGGCTCACAGGCACTCCCTCGTCTGCCTCCCTCTCCCCTCCAGAGCCTGGGTGCTGTAGTTGAGGTGCTGGTGTTGCTAAGTGCTTAGGCAGATTAGAGGCAGTAAGTAGTTCCTCACAGTTCACAAGCCAGGGGTGCCTGTAGATGCTGGGGACCCTGGGGTGTGGAGCAGGGTAGGAATCAGGCACTGGTGGAACAGGGGTGCTTTGTAAACCCCGGATGGGATGGGAGTAGCTTAAATACAGCTACACCCCTGAGGGTCGTTGAGAGTCGGCTCAGGGAGCTAGATAAAGGGAGGCCTGGGCCTGTGGCTGGGTGTGGAGTCAAGCCTCAAGCCCAGGACCAGAAGCTTCCCTGTGCTCAATGAGGAGCCCCAAGCAGCTAGCGGGGGGTGGGGGGGTCACACTCTTCTCTCCTGCCTGGTGGAAGACAGGCTGGGTTCCTGAGGCCCCTATGTCTCTGGAGAAGGGGTTCTAGAGCATTGGGAAGTTACCGTAGAAGGCCGTCTTGGCTCGTTCACCGGCAGCCCTGTGGGGCCCACCCTTTCTGGGACGGTGCATTATACATACCTGTGCTACCTGAACCTTCTGTGTACCAGACAGGGCCCAGATTGAGGCTGCCAAGGGCTACATCCAACTCTGCATAAGGGACCCAAGGCCCAGAGGTGCAGGATTTGCTGCTCAGAGTCACACAGCTGGGGGCTCAGGCCTGCAGGTCTTCCTTACAGAGCAGACTTACTCCGGAGGGTCTACGTACGGTCAGGCCTAAATCCCCGGTGGCATGAAGTATCCCATCAGTGGGGTCTTCCTCAGAGAGGGCCTTAGTGACCGGCCACTTTGAACATAGCTGTCTTTTCACCACGGGGGGGGGCAGGGGACTGAGGTAGCTCAAATGGGGGACAGGGCACCTGGCTTGCTGTTCTTGGAGGCCATCCCTCTCTCTCTTTTTTTTTTTTTTTTTTTTTTGGTTTTCCGAGGTAGTGTCTCACTCTAGCTCAGGCTGACTTGGAATTCACTATGTATTCTCAGGTGGCCTCGAACTCATGCTGATCCTCCTACCTCTGCCTCCTGAGTGCTAGGATTAAAAGCATGCGCCACCACGCCCAGTTTGGAGGCCCCTCTCTTGACCTTAGGCCCCTTTCCTGTTTGGGAAGCCATATGAGGGCTGGAAGCCCCCTCTGTCCCACCCTCAGGTCCCATGCCAGATCTCTGATCCACGTAATCACGTTTGCGTCTGACAGCTTGATAGGATTCCAAAGGCATTGTCCGCAGGGGTGAGATCCAGATAGATGGTCCCCAAGGCTCCTGGCCATGGCTCCTTCTGGCTGCTGAACAGAAAAGTGGCACACAAAGGGGAGGCACACAGGCCTCTCTGGGGACTCTCTCTAGGTTTCACTGAGGGTGGCCTGTGTGCCTGGGGAAGTGAGCAGAGCTGGTAGAGCAGGGGACAGCAACAGGGGATCTTTCCTGTGGTCCCTGGTGTGTCTGCTCGGCAGGAGCAGCTGGAGGTCATGTCCCAAGAAGGGCCTGGGTTCCAGTCCTATCTTCCCTGTGTTCCTGCATCATGACCTTGGACAGGTCACTTACTGTTTCCACGCCTCGTTTTCCTCTTCTGCTCTTGGTCTCCTGAAGTGTCTTGTGGAGGGGGAAGTCTGATGTGGGCCACATGTTGAGTGTGACCCTAGCATGCAGCGGGACCTCGGGGGGGTGGGGTGTGTGTGCAGACCAAGTGGACCCGGGGTCCATGAGCGTGGCTAGGATTATTTCCAAGCATGGTTGAGAGCTTTGCCTCAGTCCTGCGAAGTCTGCTGGATAGAGGTTCTGGAAAATGTAAAAGGAGTTTTTCTGGAAGCTTCCTTGTAGCTGGGAAGCCTGGTAGGTAATCAGAAAACAAGAAAGAGAGAGAGAAAAAAAAAGTATACACAGGGAAGACAGGAATGATGGCCAGCCTAGGAGAAGGGTGTCCAGGGAAAGAAGGTCTTCTGTTCCTCACCTCAACCCAGGAGAGACAGCTTGTCTGCTTAAACTGCAGGAGTTGGGGTGGGGTGGGGTGGGGAGAGGATGGGATGGATAGAGATGGACAGAGATAGGCGGGCCCACAGACAGACCGCATCTACATGTGGCTGAACTAGACCTGAACTTAAAAATATATATATTTAGCCGGGCGTGGTGGCGCACGCCTTTAATCCCAGCACTCGGGAGGCAGAGGTAGGAGGATCGCCGAGAGTTCGAGGCCACCCTGAGACTACATAGTTAATTCCAGGTCAGCCTGGACCAGAGTGAGACCCTACCTCGAAAAACCAAAAAAAAAAAAAATATATATATATATATATTTGTAAGCAGAGAGAAGGAGAAAGGGGGTGGGGAGAGAATGGACACACCAGGGCCTCCAGCCACTGCAAAGCAACTCCAGATGCAGGTGCCCCCTTGGTGGATCTAGCTTTATGGGGGTCCTAGGGAATCAAATCCGGGTCACTAGGTTTTGCAGGCAAGCGCCTTAGGGGCTGAGCCACCTCTCCAGCCCCAGATCTCAACTTTTCTGATCTCCCCTCCCCGTGATGTCCCAAAGTACTTGTTCTCCCCCAATCCCGGCCTCCCTATTCTGTGACTATCCTAGGGCAGGCCTCACATAAGGGTCTAGCTGGTCCCTTGGGACAGGACAGGCAGGCGTCTCTGGTCTGGGGTTACCTTTGAAGTGATTCCCTGAGTGTCAGTTGCCCAGCTCACCCCAGGCCCCCAGGCTGGCATGCTAGTCAGGCGGTCGGTGCTGCATCCCACCCTTTCCTGTGGGGTGTAAATGGGACCTGGGGTCCCCTCTCCTCTTCCTCTGCTACCACTGCTCCTGGTTGGGCCTAATGGCTCAGGCCTTTAGAATCCCAGTTACTCCAGAGCCTGAGGCAAGATAATCACAAGTTCAGGGCCAGTCTGAGCTACAGAGTAAGTTCAAGGCCAGCGGGGCAACTTAGAGAGATCCAGCCTCGAAATGAAAAAAGTTAAAAAAGTATGCTAGGGAGACGGCATAGCAGTTAAGGTGTTTGCCTGCAAAGCCTAAGGACCCAGGTTCGATTCTCCAATACCCACGTAAGCCAGATGGACAAGGTGACACGTGTATCTAGAGTTCGTTTGAAGTGGCTAGAGGCCCTGGTGTGTCCATCCCTCTCTCTCTTAAAGAATAAATAAATAGAATATTAAAAAAAGAAGCCGGGCGTGGTGGTGCACGCCTTTAATCCCAGCACTCGGGAGGCAGAGGTAGGAGGATCGCCGAGAGTTCGAGGCCACCCTGAGACTACATAGTTAATTCCAGGTCAGCCTGGACCAGAGTGAGACCCTACCTTGCAAAACCACCAAAAAAAAAAAAAAAAAAAATGCTGGGGGCTGGAGAGATGGCTTAGCAGTTAAGGTACATGCCTGCGAAGCCTAAGGACCCCAGTTCGATTCTCCAGGTCCCATGTAAGCCAGATGCACATGGTGGCAGATGTGTCTGGAGTTCGTTTGCAGTGGCTGGAGGCCCTGGCATGCCCATTCTCACTGTCTTTCTCTCTCTCCCTCCCTCTCTCTGTCTCAAATAAATAAATAAATAAATAAATAAATATAAATCTTTTTTTTTTTTTTTTTTAATAATGCTGGTTTGGGCATGGTGGCTCATGCCTTTAATCCCAGCACCCATGAGGCAGAGGTAGGAGGATCGCTGTGAGTTCAAGGACTATAGAGTGAGTTCCAGGTCAGCTTGGGCTAGATTGAGACCCTACCTTGAAAAAGAAAAATGAAAACGAAAACAAAACCAAACAAGGCAGCCCTCCCACACAAAAAACCCAGACCTGTGGCTACCTCCAGCCCCGACGCCATCTTGTAGCTGCCATCCTGGAACCCCCTCCCCTCCTCATAGGATCGAAGGGTAATCTTGGCATATATGTTCCCCGGCTGCATTGATGTGTGCAGCTGTGTGGGTCCCCCTGATGGACCCCCCCCCCCGCATGCCACTCACTGTTTCTGAACCTGCACTGTTCACATGCTGGGGTCAGGCAGACCTATGCTAAGCATTGCCACTTGGCAGAGCGATGACATTACATGGAAGGTGCAGGAGGCCACGTCCTGCATGACAGCCTCCAGGTGTCTGGAGACCAGTGGCTTTCAGCCTAGAGAGGTCCTGGGGGCCTTCTCCTGAAGGAACCTTCTAGAGCTGCAGCGATGACTGCATGGGGATGGTGGGGATGGACTGTACACTTATACAGGTTCATCAAATCGGTGTGTTGTGCCGGAATCAAGGATGTCTTCACAAAAAGGAGAAGACCCAGCTGGTCATGGTGGCCTTTGATCCCAGCACTCTAGAGACTGAAGGAGGAGGATCGTATGAGTTAAAAGTCAGCCTGGGGCCACAGAGCAAGTTCCTGGTCAGAGTGAGATTCTACCTTAAAAAAAAAAAAGCCAGGCGTGGTGGCATACGCCTTTCATGCCAGCACTCGGGAGGCAGAGGTAGGAGGATTGCCGTGAGTTCAAGGCCAGCCTGAGACTACATAGTGAATTCCAGGTCAGCCTGAGCTAGAGTGAGACCCTACCTCAAAAAAAAAAAAAAAAAAAAAAAAATCCCCAAACTTCGAGTTTAAAAAAACTATAAGTGGAGCTGGAGAGATGACTTAATGGTTAAGGCATTTGCCTGAAAAGCTAAAGGACCCAGGTTCAGTTCCCCAGGATCCACATAAGCCAGATGCACAAGGGGACGCGTGTGTCTGGAGTTCATTTGCAGCTGCTAAAGGCCCTGGCACGCCCATTCTCTCTCTCTCTCTCTCTCCCTCTTTCTCTCTCTGAAATAAATAAAATAAATAAACTGGGTGTGGTGACGCATGCCTTTAATCCCAGCACTCGGGAGGCACAGGATTGCTATGAGTTTGAGGCCTTCCTGAGAATACAGAGTGAATTCCAGGTCAGCCTGGGCTAGAGTGAGACCCTACCTTGAAAAAAACAAAACAAAACAAAATAATAATAAAATAAGATAAAATAAAACAAAATAATTAAAAATATATATATATATAAAAACTATGAGTGTGAGCCAGGTGTGGTGGCACACTGGGGAGACAGAGGTAGGAGGATCATCGTGAGTTTGAGGCCAGCTTGAGAGTACAAAGTGACTTCCAGGTCAGCCTGGGATAGAGCGAGACCCTACCTTGCAAAACAAAAAATGCCATGAGTATGAAAAAGTGGAGCTGGAGAGATTGCTCAGTAGTTAAAGGCACTTGCAAAGTCTTGACAGCCTGTTTTCAATTCCCAGGTACCCATGTAAAGCCACGTGCACTAAGTGGTACATGTGTCTGGAGTTTGTTTGCAGTGGCAGGCCCTGGCACACCCTCTCTCTCCCTCAAATAAATAAAATTATTATTATTTTTTAATGTGAGAAAACACTGACCACTGACCTCACTTCTGCCCACAGACAGAGGACCATCCAGCCACGCAGTAGCCATGCAGGTGACCTCAGTTTGCTGTTCCTCAGTATGACTAGTAGTTAGAGGGCCCATTGCTGCCTTTCACAATGACTAGAGGGGCCAGATGATAGAATGATAACCTGCATTAGTGTCTTCAGTGTGCCAGGCACTGTGCTGGGTAACCCTGTTTTCTCAACCCTCAGAGCCCAGGTTGCTGGGTGCATTTCTCCTCTGGCCTCTTCGAGCGCTCTCGCAGCTGTGGCTGAATGAGCCATGGAAAGGAAGCCGTTAAGGCGCTTGCCTGAAAAGCCGAAGGACCCAGATTTGATTCCCCAGAGCCTATGTGAAGCCAGATGTACAAGGTGGCACATACATCTGGAGTTTGTTTGCATTCTCTCTTTGTCTCTGTCTGTCTGTCTCTTAAATAAATAAATAAATTCCATGGCTGTGGGAGAGGAAACAGAAGGGCTTGGTGGTGAGAAGGCTTGCCAGAGGCCTTCCAGTGTAGCCCTGTGCATTCCTAAGACCCTGAGTGAGTGGTGTGACTAAATAGATGACTGAAAGGGAACTTCCCAAAGGGAACTCAAAGGGCTGGAGAGATGGCTTAGCAGTTAAGGTGCCTGCCTGCAAAGCCAAAGGACCCAGGTTTGATCCCCCAGAACCCATGTAAACCAGATGCACAGAGTGGTGTATACATGTGGAGTTCGTTTACAGTGGCTGGAGGCCCTGACGCACCCATTCGCTCTCTCTCTCTCAAATACATAAAATATTTAAAACAACAACAACCAAAGGGAACTTAAGAGAAATAGAAAGAAAGTGCTTGGGCTGAGATGTCCTTAGTAGGGTTAGAGTGAGAGTGAACAGTGACCAGATTTTCTCTCTGTGCCCACACTTTCACCTTGGCAAAGACCCTCCCACCTCACTGCTGCCACCAGCATTCCCATGCAGGGTTTGAGTCTTTGGGGTGGGTCACTCTAGCTGGCAAGCCCTACTGATCAATTGGGGAAACTGAGGCAGGCCCAAGTCTGGAATTTGAACCTGAGCATTCTGATCCCAAGTCCTCTGTCCTTCCCAGAGCAACCTGTGGGCAGGACTGCTGGATCCTGGGAGTTGTATGACACGACCCACCTTTGACTAGGTCCATAATTGAAGCGGTCTTGGTCTAAGGTATGGAGGTTCTGTGAATTCTTGCTGTCTCTGAGGCTGTCTTGGGGGTCCCCAAGGTCTTTCTGTGGAGGCTCAGAGAAGACCAAACACATTCTCAACCTGTAATCTTCCCACTCTTACTTTCCCAAAGTTTTAGCCCCTGGGGGCGGGGGGAGGTGTCCCAGTCTCCTCCCCCTTCCTGGGCACCATTCAGAGAGCCTTCCTCTGAGTTTGTTCGTTTGTTCCCCCATGACTGACGCCCCTTGTATCAGAGTTGAATTGAAGAGACGCATTCTGACCACAGCCTTGGAGGCAGGAGTGCGTGTAGCAAATGGATTAACCAGGCATCCCGGTGCTGGGCTCACACTCTGTGGTTTCAGCTGCCAGACATGTGCTTTTCTGGGAATCCAGGAAATTGGCTCTGCCCTTTGAGGAAGGGTAGCTGCTTCTCCTGTGTTAGCGATTCCAGACTGTTCCATCAGCCTGGGCACCCTCTGGGCCCTGGGCTACATGAAAGAGATCAGCTGCTGAACCCTTTATTGGCGGGGAGACTTCTTTAAGGGGCACCATGCATTTTGTCACTTATAACCCCATGCTACTTACTATAGACATAGCATTCTTTTCAAAAAATATTTTATTTTTAAAAAATATTTTATTTATTTATTTGAGAGAGAGAAAGAAGAAGATAGATAGAGAGAGAGAGAGAGAGAGAGAGAGAGAGAATGGATGTGCCAGGGCCTCTAGCCCTACAAACAAACTCCAGATACATGCACCACCTTGTACAACTGGCTTACATGGGACCTGGGGAACTGAACCTGGGTCCTTTGGCTTTGCAGGCATGCACCTTAACCACTAAGCCATCTCTCCAGCCCTAGACAGAACATTCTGTCTGGAGGAATGCAACATAATTTACTCTCCTGTTTTATAGGTCCTGTACCTGGACATTAAGACTCTTTTTAAAATTTATTTATTTATTTATTTATTTATGAGAAAGAGGCACATAGAGAGAAGGGCTGGAGAGATGGCTTAGTGGTTAAGGCATTTATCTGCAAAGCCAATGGACCCCAATTCTCCAGGACCCACATTAGCCAGATGCACAAGGGGCACATGCATCTGGAGTTTGTTTGCATCAGCTGGATGCCCTGGCACGCCCATTGTCCCCCCTCTTTCTCTCTCTCTGTCTTTTTCTCTCTCAAATAAATAAAAAATATATTTTTAAAATGTTTTTTTTTAATCCCAGCACTCGGGAGGCAGAGGTAGGAGGATCACCGAGAGTTCAAGGCCACCCTGAGACTACATAGTTAATTCCAGGTCAGCCTGGGCCAGAGTGAGACCCTACCTCGAAAAAAAAAAAAAAAATTTTTTTTTTTTTTTTTTAAGAGAGAGACAAAAGCCGGGTGTGGTGGCGCACACCTTTAATTCCAGCACTCGGGAGGTAGAGGCATAAGGATCACCATGAATTCGAGGCCACTCTGAGACTACAGAGTTAAAATTCCAGGTCAGCCTGGGCCAGAGTGAGACTCTACCTCAAAAAACCAAAAACCAAAAAAAAAAAAAAAAAAAAGAGAGAGAGAGACAGACAGACAGAATGGGCACACCAACGGCTTCCAGCCACTGCAAATGAACTCCAGATGCATGCACCACCATGTGCATCTGGTTTACATGGGTACTGGGAAGTTGAACCTGAGTCCTTAGGCTTTGCAGGCAAGCACCTGAACCACTAAGCCATCTGTTGCAGTCAGGTTCACATGGCTGGCAGAAATCACATGACCAAGAGCAGCTTGTGGGGGGAAGAAGGTTTATTTTGGCTTATAGACTTGAGGGGGAAACTCCATGATGGCAGGGGAAAATGACGGCATGAGCAGAGGGTGGACATCACCTCCTGGCCAACATCAGGTGGACAACAGGAGCAGGAGAGTGCGCCAAACACTGGCAAGGGGAAACTGGCTCTAACATCCATAAGCCCGCCCCCAACAATACACTGCCTCCAGGAGGCCTTAATTCCCAAATCTCCATCAGCTGGGAATGTAGCATTTAGAACACTTAAGTTTATGGGGGACGCCTGAATCAAACCACCACACCATCTCTCCAGCCTGCCTCTCTCTCTCTCTCTCTCTCTCTCTTTTTTTTTTTTTTTTTTTTGAGACAGGGCCTCGCAGTGTAGCCCAGGCCGGCCCCAGTCTTGTGGCAATTCTCCTGCCTCAGCCTCCTGAGTACTGAGATTATAGGTCTGTGTTACCATGCCCATCTTGAGAACATTAATTTTTCTTTAGTGTGTAATGTATCTCTAGGCACGCAAACATTTTCTGCAGTTCAGATTACTTCCTCAGGCTAGTAAGCAGTTCTTAGGACTTTGACAACATATATTGCCTAATTGCTTTTCCTTTCCTTTCCTTTTTTTTTTTTTAAGTCAGAATCTCACTCTAATCCAGGCTGACCTGGAACTCGCTCTGTAGCCCAGACTGGCCTTGAACTCAAGGTTATCTTTCTATTTCAGTCACTCAAGTTCTGGGGTTAAAGGTGTGAGCCACTACACGCAGCTTGCCTTTGTGGGTGTGTGCACGTGCACTTTTTAAAATATTTATTTATTTGAGAGAGAGAGCCACTTTGTGTATCTATCTGGCTTACATGGATACTGGGGAATCAAACCTGGGTCCTTTGGTTTTGCGAACAAGTGCCTTAACCACTAAACCATCCCTCCACCCCACGTGGATGTTTTTTGAGGCAGGACTGGCTCTGTAGCCCAACCTGGCCTCCAACTCACACTCTTCCTTATTTCAGCCTGCCAAGGAGTTGGATTATAGGCATATTCCACTATACCTGCCCAACTGCCAAATTGCTTTTGAGGTCGTGTCAAGGAGTGAACCAGCAGCCACGCTAAAGGTACCTGGTACCACAGGCCTCTTCCAAGGTTTGAGTTTGTTTGGGTTGGAGGTGTTGGTAAAGCCGGTTTCCTTACCTCTGAAACCGTTTAAGGTCTGTCTTCTTTCTTGTGTGATTTAATTAAAAAATAAATAAATAAAAAAGTCTGAGACGGTTGTAAGTGAGCAGCTGGACAGATGTTCATAAACAAGTTACTCTCGTCCCACCAACACCTGCAACAGATTACAGAACATTCCCGTCCCCCTCCCGCCTAGCCACCGTCCTCCCTCCCAGGCACTCCCCCCAAGGCTAATGGGATCCTGACTTCTAACACAGTATACGCACTGTGCCTGGTTTGGACCGCCTGTGCTTAGACGGGGCTCCGTGCATTTCTGTGTCTTCTGGCTCCTGTTGTCACACAACGTCTGGGAGAGCTGTGGGTGGCGTATAGAGCCATGGTCGGCAGCTCTCAGTGTCGAGTGGTGTTCTGTTGCCTGGCTTCCTGCACACAGCTTCTTGATCTATTTTCCTTCAGTGAACATTGGGTGGTGTCCAGTTTGAGCGCCTGTCATAGTGCTGCGGGGAACATTCTAGAATGCTTTTCTGTTGAGCATGGGTTTCCTTACCTCTTAAACCGTTTAAGGTCTGTCTTCTTCCTTGTGTGATTTAATAAAATGGACATGGGTTTTTAGCTCCATAAGCCTTTTTTTGTTTGTTTGTTTGTTTTGTTTTGTTTTGTTTTGGAGGTAGGGTCTCGCTTTAGCCCAGGCTGATTTGGAATTCACCATGTATTCTCAGGCTGGCCTTGAAACCCTACCTCAAGAAAAGGAAAAAAAGAAAAAGAAAGAAAGAAAGAAAGAAAGAAAGAAAGAAAGAAAGAAAGAAAGGAAAAAGGAAGGAAAAAACCAAGCACATGGGCTGGAGAGATGTCTCAGCAATTAAAGGTCCTTGCTTGCATAGTCTGTCTGTCCTGATTTGATTCCCCAGTACCCATGGAAAGCCAGATGCATAAAGTAGCTCATGCTTCTGGAGTTTGTTTGCAGTGGCAGGGGGCCCTGGCGAACCCATTCACACACAGAGACTCTCTCTCTCTCTAATAAATAAAATAAAAAGAACCACATGTATGCGGGTGTGTACACACACACCTAACACAACACAAATTCATGCTCAGGACAGGTCAAGCCCCTCAAACAGTGGAGGAACCTCCCACTTCCCTCATGGTCAGAGCAGTCTGAGAGGCATCACGTGAGTATCATGATCTTCCTCAGGTTCATGGCTCATGTCTGGGGGGCTACAGTGGAAATTGAGTTGGGTTCCCTGCCTGTCACTTACAGTCCTCATCTGAACAGGGCTGGGGCTGGACAGGCAAGCAGGGGAGGACTCCTGCTCAGAGATGCACCTTCATTTTTGTTGTTGTTGTTGTTTGTTTTTTTAGTTGGGGTCTCACTCTGGTCCAGGCTGACCTGGAATTCACTACGTAGTCTCAGGGTGGCCTGGAATTCATGGCGATCCTCCTACCTCTGCCACCCGAGTGCTGGGATTAAAGGTGTGCGCCCCCACGCCCAGTTTGGACATTTTACTTTGCTGTTGTTTTTACCACTGTATCTTTGATATCTCCATTCTTAGATCTGAGATTCTCTACTGATTTCTCCCCACACTTCTTTCCCAACCCCATCACTTTCCTTAAGAAAAGGTCTCTCTTGTCCTCACTAAGGTGTACATGACTGTCAGGGGAAGCCTACCCCAGGCTGGAGAAAACAGACCAAGTCCAGGATGGACTGACCCTCTAATTTTTAAAAAAATATTTTATTTTTCTTTATTTATTTGAGAGAAGGAGAGAATGAGCACGCCAGGGCCTCCACCCATTGCAAAGGAACTCCAGATGCGTGCGCCCCCTTGTGCATCTGGCTTATGTGTGTCCTGGGGAATCAAACCTGGGTCCTTTGACTTTGCAGGCAAATGCCTTAACCGCTAAGCCATTTCTGCAGCCCAGTCCTCTAATTCCCAAATGCCTGAAGAAGGCCTTGTGTCTCCTTGGAGTCTTACAGTAACCCTGATAGGAAGAAAAAAAATTATTTTATCTTTTTTCCAGGTAGGGTCTCACTCTAGCCAGGCTGATCTGGAATTCGCTATGTAATTTCAGGGTGGCCTTGAATTCATGGCAATCCTACCTCTGCCCCCCCCCCAAGTGCTGGGATTAAAGGCATGCGCCAGTGAAACTTTTTGTTTTGCTGTAATATTGTTTATTTATTTGAGAGCGAGAAAGAGGCAGATAGAGAGACCGAATGAGCACACCAGAGCCTCCTGCTAAGGCAAATGAACTCCAGATGTATGCGCTATCTTGTGCATCTGGTTTATGTGGGTACTGGGGAACTGAACCTGGGTCCTTAGGCTTCGTAGGCAAACACCTTAACCGTTAAGCCATCCCTCCAGTCCGGAAGAACTTTTTATCAGTTCCCATTTACAGAAAAGTGAGGCACAGAGAGAGGTTCCAAAGTCACCCAGACAGTGCAGACAGTCTGTGGGCCTGGGAAAGTCGTTTGGTTGTGACTAAGCCATATCTCAGCTCTGGGCTGAGGCAGCGTCAGCTGAGAGAAGCCGGTGTGTGCAGTGGCAGGAAGCGGCTGCTGCGTTCTGGGATGCAGATGAGGTTGGACCGCCACCATGGGGAGCTGAGCTGTGGCAACTCTCTGGAGCCACAGAGCCCCTAAGGAGGAGGTGGGATCTGGCTGGGGACAGGGAACAGCTTTTATCCTATAGTGGGGCCTCAGGGCCCTCTGTTCTTGAGATTGTATACTGGGCCTAAAAACCAGGTGGAAACTGGGCATGGTGGCGCGCGCCTTTAATCCCAGCACTCAGGAGGCAGAGGTAGGTGGATCGCCATGAGTTCAAGGCTACCCTGAGATTACATAGTGAATTCCAGGTCAGCCTGGGCTAGAGAGAGAGAGAGACCCTACCTCAAAAAAAACAAAAAGAAAACAAAAGAACCAGGTGGAGGGGTACCCACACTGAGACCCTCCCATGTGGCTCCACTTGGGTTTTCTGGGCTAGACAGTGCTGGAGGGAGTGGTGGGGGCTCCCCAACATGGACAGACAGTGAGCAGGGGTTGGGGCTAAAGCTGGTGGTGGGAGGAATCTACAGGCCAGGATTTCTGGGCCTATCTCCTCTGCCCTACCCTTCAGTCTTGCTGAAGTCCCAGACCCCAGCCCTTCCTCATCCTCCCAGACGCAGTGGGGAGGCTGCTGTTTTGCTGTGAGGATGTGGGGGTACAGTAGCTGTGATCATGAGAAGGTTGAGGATGGGAAAGCATCCTTTGCTTGCTGACACTGTTCATACATCTTGCCGAGAGGTTTCCACAGGAAGTGTGGCATTCCTGAACCCATTTCTCAAACAGAGAGTTGAGGCTGGTGCAGACCGAGCAAGGCCGTGCAGGGCCCAGCACCATCCTGAGGCAGGCAACACCCTCGGCCAGGCCAGGAACCCAGGCCTTTGTCAGAGGAACAAAGGCCTCCTTCTCCTCAGCCCTCCCTGAGCTGGCTGGCACGGCCAGGCCCCCTGGCCCCTACTGGCCAACTGAAGCCAGATTGTCCCTAGGGAAGAGGCTGCTGGATGCTTGGGTGGGTGTGTGCAGCTGGTTAGAGTTGGGGGTCTGTAGGCCAGTGTGAGCAGTGGGCCATGGCAGTATGGAGACAGGGACACCCCTGTGTAGGAGCTGGCTAAGGAAGGGGTGGCTGGAGTGGGTGGTGGCTGCAGCTGGCAGCTGCAGGTGGTGGGGGAGGGGCAAGGGGCATCTGTGCTGGGCGTGGGGTGGGGTGCTGTCCTGTCACTGATCCATGGCTCGTGGGGCTGAGAGGGGAGGAAGGTGAGGTGAAGACTACTTTATGCTGGGTGGTGGACAGAGTGGATGGGTTTGTCATTTTGTAAAGGAGACTTTTGGGTGATAGACAGATGGGTGGTTTGGGATCCATTACCAAATGTACAACTGGGGACAGCCCCTCTCCCCCAGCCCTTCCCTTTCCTAGCATGGACTGGACCTGTCTAGGATGGGGCCCCAGCTCTGTTCCTGCCCTGTGCCTCAGTTTCCCCTTCTTTATGAAGAAACTATGAACTGTGAAAAGACTGAGGTGCTAGTGATGGGAGCCAAGTCAACCCACAGTGGATGATCAAATACATGCTGGTTACTAGTGTGTCTATGATTGTCCCCAGATATTTTATTTATGAGAGAGAGAGAAACAAATGGATGTGCCAGGGCCTCCAGCCATTGCAAACATACGCCAGAGGCATGAGCCACCTTGTGCATCTGGCTTACGTTGGGTACTGGGGAATCAAACCTGGGTCCTTGGGCTTTGCAGGCAAGTGCCTTAACCATTAAGCCATCTCTCCAGCCCCTTCCTCAAATAGTTGACTCAGACTAATACCCACACTGCTGCTTTCCTTTGTCTTCCTTACAGTCTGGGGTTCATTCTCAGGAGCCTGGGATGTGTCCCAGGTTCCTGGTCCAAGCCGATGGGCTCACTCCGCTTGCGGGCGTTTACTCTGTCTCTTGTGCTTGCCATGCACTATGTGGGACATATGATTTTCACTGAACACTGGCATCTTCAGAGGTAGAAGCTGTCTGCAGATGAAGAAACTGAGGCCCAAGGTCACACAGCAAAGAAGTGGCAGAATTAGGATTCAAGCCTGTGTCCGCCCTGTTGGAACACTCTTGCTCATCCACCACGGCCTACTGTCTCTTGCAAAAAGGGCCAACCAGGGGCTGGGGAGATATGGCTCAGCATTTAAAGGCTGCTGCTTACAAAACCTGCTGGCTTGGGTTCCAATCCCCAGCACCCACCTACAGCCAGATGCACAAAATGGTGCAAGCATCTGGAGTTTACTTGCAGTGTCTAGAGGCCCTGGTTTGTCCATTCTCTCTCTTCTAGCAAAAAAAGATCATGTATAATGTGTGTGTTATACATACATATATAATTTAAAATATAATGTATTTATTTTGCAAGCAGAGACGAGATTGGGCATGCTCAGGGTGGTATGGCTATAGACCACACACACACACACACACACACACACACAGAGAGAGAGAGAGAGAGAGAGAGAGAATGAATGAGCATGCCAGGGCCTCTAGCTGCTGCAAACAAACTCCAGATGCTTGTGTCACTTTATGCATCTGATTTATGTGGGTAATGGGGAATGGAACCTGGGTTGTTAGGCTTTGCAGGCAAGCACCTTAACCACTGAGCCATCTCTCCAGCCATCCATACACACACACACTTTGTCCAACCAGTACCCTCATGGACTTGGGTACCCCCAGGCTCTGCACCTCTCATCCCTATCATCATTTTTGTGCCTAAGGACATGGAGGACCATGGCAGGCAAGGGACTTGTCCAGGGTCACACCAGCGAGCTGAGGACAGAGTGGGTCAAGCTACAGGACTCCTTCTGTCCTCCTGCCTTCCAGCCTAGGCTTGGGGGCCTCATCCACACCTGCCCTATGGAGGGCCGGGCCTGATGGGTCCACAGCTCTGGCAGTAGGAAGAGGCCCTTTCTGCCTGCGCGGGGCTCTAACTGCCTCTCTCATCATCGTCTGGACTGTAGACTTTGGGAGCTCGGGGCTGTGCTTGGTTCATGAATAATATCCCTTCTCTTCACACATTGGCTTAGCAGCTCTTAAGTCCCAGCGGCTAGGGGCCGAAGGTGCAGTGGTAAACAAACAGACAAATGCCTGCCCTTAGGGGACTTTGCATGCCTACTAAGGATGGGACAGACACACACACCAGTGAAATAATAAAGCAAAAATGTACAGCACTCAAGACGGTGACGAGCGATTATTGAGAAAAACGAAGCGGGGACGGCTGTGTGGTGGGGGACAGGGTGTTTGCAGTTTTCAGAGAGTGGTCCTGAACTATCACGGAAGGGGTGGTTGGGCATTCGAGAATTGGAGGAGGTGAAGGGGTGAGCCATGATGGTATCTAGGGAAAGCATTCCAGGAGGAGGGACTAGCAAGTGCAAAGGCCCTGAGGTAGGAACTCGCCTGGGGTGTTTGAGGGATTGCAGAGGCTGGAGGCGTGGCTGGAGTAGAGGGAATAAGGGGGAGATGGGCTGAGGGGACCATGGGGGAGCAGCAGACCACGGGGGGTGGGGGAGGCTTTCGGAGCATAGTAAGGACTTGGATTTTTTTTACTCTGAGTGAACTGGAAGCCATGGAGGGTTCTGAGCAGAAGGCAGGACAAGATGATGGAGTAGGAGCTGTGAGGACGGAGAGGGGGAGGGGCAGGAGGCTCCTCAGGGCCTTCTGAGGAGGCGTGGTACAGGCCTGGTTGGGGAGGGGCAGCACAGCACCCGAGGATGCAACCCAGACCAGATCTTAAACGTCAGGATGCAGATATGACAGACATAGCGTAGGCCAGCCTCACCGAATGAAGGAAGAGAATCTTCAGTTCTAGTCTGGCCATCAGAGAACTTGGACTTAATGGCTCACGTTGGTGGCCAGCTTGCTCAGTGGCCTTGGGCAAACCCCTTCTCTCTGGACTCAGTTTCTTCTCCTATACAATGGGAACAGCCTCAATTGTACCAGCCCATCCCTAAGACTCAGGACTATGAGGAAGACCTGTGTCTCATGGACCTGTCTGCCCTTGTCCATAGGGAGCCAGTGCCAGCCTCCACCATGGCATCACGCATCGGGCTGCGCATGCAGCTCATGCGGGAGCAGGCTCAGCAGGAGGAGCAGCGGGAGCGCATGCAGCAGCAGGCCGTCATGCATTACATGCAACAGCAGCAGCAGCAGCAGCAGTTGGGAGGGCCACCCACCTCGGCCATCAACACACCCGTTCACTTCCAGTCGCCACCGCCTGTGCCCGGGGAGGTGCTAAAGGTATGGCCCCAGTCTGAGGGACACACGGTCTGTCCTCAGGGAGCCCCAGTCTGAGGAGACACGGCCTGTCCTCAGGGAGCCCCAGTCTGAGGGAGACACGGCCTGTCCTCAGGGAGCTCCAGTCTGAGGAGACACGGCCTGTCCTCAGGGAGCCCCAGTCTGAGGAGACACGGCCTGTCCTCAGGGAGCACCTGTCTGAGGGAGACACGGCCTGTCCTCAGGGAGCCCCATTCTGAGGAGACACGGCCTGTCCTCAGGGACCCCCAGTCTGAGGAGACACGGCCTGTCCTCAGGGACCCCCAGTCTGAGGAGACACGGCCTGTCCTCAGGGACCCCCAGTCTGAGGAGACACGGCCTGTCCTCAGGGACCCCCAGTCTGAGGAGACACGGCCTGTCCTCAGGGAGCTCCAGTCTGAGGAGACACGGCCTGTCCTCAGGGACCCCCAGTCTGAGGGAGACACGGCCTGTCCTCAGGGAGCCCCAGTCTGAGGGAGACACGGCCTGTCCTCAGGGAGCTCCAGTCTGAGGAGACACGGCCTGTCCTCAGGGACCCCCAGTCTGAGGAGACACGGCCTGTCCTCAGGGACCCCCAGTCTGAGGAGACACGGCCTGTCCTCAGGGACCCCCAGTCTGAGGAGACACGGCCTGTCCTCAGGGACCCCCAGTCTGAGGAGACACGGCCTGTCCTCAGGGAGCCCCAGTCTGAGGGAGACATGAACTGTCCTCAGGAGCCCCAGTCTGAGGAGACACGGCCTGTCCTCAGGGACCCCAGTCTGAGGAGACACGGCCTGTCCTCAGGGACCCCAGTCTGAGGAGACACGGCCTGTCCTCAGGGAGCCCCAGTCTGAGGGAGACACGGCCTGTCCTCAGGGAGCCCCAGTCTGAGGAGACACGGCCCGTCCTCAGGGAGCACCAGTCTGAGGAGACACGGCCCGTCCTCAGGGAGCCCCAGTCTGAGGGAGACACGGCCTGTCCTCAGGGAGCCCCAGTCTGAGGGAGACACGGCCTGTCCTCAGGGAGCCCCAGTCTGAAGGAGACACGGCCTGTCCTCAGGAGACCCAGTCTGAGGAGAGACACGGCCTGTCCTCATGGAGCCCCAGTCTGAGGAGACACGGCCTGTCCTCAGGGACCCCCAGTCTGAGGAGACACGGCCTGTCCTCAGGGACCCCCAGTCTGAGGAGACACGGCCTGTCCTCAGGGACCCCCAGTCTGAGGAGACACGGCCTGTCCTCAGGGACCCCCAGTCTGAGGAGACACGGCCTGTCCTCAGGGAGCCCCAGTCTGAGGGAGACATGAACTGTCCTCAGGGAGCCCCAGTCTGAGGAGACACGGCCTGTCCTCAGGGACCCCCAGTCTGAGGAGACACGGCCTGTCCTCAGGGACCCCCAGTCTGAGGAGACACGGCCTGTCCTCAGGGATCCCCAGTCTGAGGGAGACACGGCCTGTCCTCAGGGAGCCCCAGTCTGAGGAGACACGGCCCGTCCTCAGGGAGCACCAGTCTGAGGAGACACGGCCCGTCCTCAGGGAGCCCCAGTCTGAGGGAGACACGGCCTGTCCTCAGGGAGCCCCAGTCTGAGGGAGACACGGCCTGTCCTCAGGGAGCCCCAGTCTGAGGGAGACACGGCCTGTCCTCAGGGAGCCCCAGTCTGAGGGGAGACACGGCCTGTCCTCATGGAGCCCCAGTCTGAGGAGACACGCCCGTCCTCAGGGAGCCCCAGTCTGAGGGAGACACGGCCTGTCCTCAGGGAGCCCCAGTCTGAAGGAGACACGGCCCGTCCTCAGGGAGCCCCAGTCTGAGGGAGACACGGCCTGTCCTCAGGGAGCTCCAGTCTGAGGAGACACGGCCTGTCCTCAGGGACCCCCAGTCTGAGGAGACACGGCCTGTCCTCAGGGACCCCAGTCTGAGGAGACACGGCCTGTCCTCAGGGAGCCCCAGTCTGAAGGAGACACGGCCTGTCCTCAGGGACCCCCAGTCTGAGGAGACACGGCCTGTCCTCAGGGACCCCCAGTCTGAGGGAGACACCCTGTCCTCAGGGACCCCCAGTCTGAGGAGACACGGCCTGTCCTCAGGGACCCCAGTCTGAGGAGACACGGCCTGTCCTCAGGGAGCCCCAGTCTGAGGGGGAGACATGAACTGTCCTCAGGGAGCCCCAGTCTGAGGAGACACGGCCTGTCCTCAGGGACCCCAGTCTGAGGAGACACGGCCTGTCCTCAGGGACCCCCAGTCTGAGGAGACACGGCCTGTCCTCAGGGATCCCCAGTCTGAGGGAGACACGGCCTGTCCTCAGGGAGCCCCAGTCTGAGGAGACACGGCCCGTCCGCAGGGAGCACCAGTCTGAGGAGACACGGCCCGTCCTCAGGAGCCCCAGTCTGAGGGAGACACGGCCTGTCCTCAGGGAGCCCCAGTCTGAGGGAGACACGGCCTGTCCTCAGGGAGCCCCAGTCTGAGGGAGACACGGCCTGTCCTCAGGGAGCCCCAGTCTGAGGGAGACACGGCCTGTCCTCATGGAGCCCCAGTCTGAGGAGACACGGCCCGTCCTCAGGGAGCCCCAGTCTGAGGGAGACACGGCCTGTCCTCAGGGAGCCCCAGTCTGAAGGAGACACGGCCCGTCCTCAGGGAGCCCCAGTCTGAGGAGACACGGCCTGTCCTCAGGGAGCTCCAGTCTGAGGAGACACGGCCTGTCCTCAGGGACCCCAGTCTGAGGAGACACCGCCTGTCCTCAGGGACCCCCAGTCTGAGGAGACACGGCCTGTCCTCAGGGAGCCCCAGTCTGAGGGAGACACGGCCTGTCCTCAGGGAGCCCCAGTCTGAAGGAGACACAGCCCGTCCTCAGGGAGCCCCAGTCTGAGGGAGACACGTCCCCCAGTCTGAGGAGACACGGCCTGTCCTCAGGGACCCCAGTCTGAGGAGACACAGTCTGTCCTCAGGGAGCCCCAGTCTGAGGAGACACAGTCTGTCCTCAGGGAGCTCCAGTCTGAGGAGACACGGCCTGTCCTCAGGAGCCCCCAGTCTGAGGAGACACGGCCTGTCCTCAGGGATCCCCAGTCTGAGGGAGACACGGCCTGTCCTCAGGGATCCCCAGTCTGAGGGAGACACGGCCTGTCCTCAGGAGCCCCAGTCTGAGGAGACACGGCCCGTCCTCAGGGAGCACCAGTCTGAGGAGACACGGCCCGTCCTCAGGGAGCCCCAGTCTGAGGGAGACACGGCCTGTCCTCAGGGAGCCCCAGTCTGAGGAGACACGGCCTGTCCTCAGGGAGCTCCAGTCTGAGGGAGACACGGCCCGTCCTCGGGGATCCCCAGTCTGAGGGAGACACGGCCTGTCCTCGGGGAGCCCCAGTCTGAGGAGACACGGCCTGTCCTCAGGGAGCTCCAGTCTGAGGAGACACGGCCTGTCCTCAGGGAGCCCCAGTCTGAGGAGACACGGCCTGTCCTCGGGGAGCCCCAGTCTGAGGGAAGTTACCACCCTGACTTTTACAAGCTGTTGCCTTCTCTCTTCCAGGTGCAGTCCTACCTGGAGAACCCCACTTCCTACCACCTACAGCAGTCCCAGCACCAGAAGGTTCGGGAGTACCTGTCCGAAACCTATGGGAACAAGTTTGCTGCACGCATCAGCCCTGCCCAGGGCTCTCCAAAGCCTCCACCAGCTGCCTCCCCCGGAGTGCGAGCTGGACATGTGCTGTCCACCTCAGCCAGCAACAGCGCCCCCAACAGTCCCATGGCCATGCTACAAATCAGCTCCAACCCTGAGAAGGAGGTGAGTGAGGGCTGCCAGTGGTTGGCCCTGCAGAGGCCTGGTTTAATGTTATGGAGAGAGCCCCAGTCTGAGGGAGACACGGCCTGTCCTCGGGGAGCCTCAGTCTGAGGAGACATGGCCTGAGACCTGCCCAATCTGAGAGGAGTCACCATCTTTACAAACTCTGCTGGGGATAAGACCAAGTCACAGAATGAAAGCCCAGCACCTGGCCAGCTGTGGTCAGGCAGTGGATCATGGACTCTGTGGCAGGGAGGCTCCTGGGAAGAGCCTGCGTGGACTTAGGACTTGCTGTAGGGCAGGATGGCTCATTCCTTCCCTGGGCCATTTCCTCCTCCTTGGCTCCTGAGCAGGTTCAATGAGGTGTTGTCATGGGCTTTCCAGGTCAGCAGCTGCCCCTCTCCAGGTGGGCCCCTCCTCAGATGTACTTTTGTTCTTTTCCAGTTCGATGATGTCATTGACAACATTATGCGTCTGGACAATGTGCTGGGCTACATCAACCCTGAAATGCAGATGCCCAACACGGTACTCCTGGGCTGGGGGTGGGGAGGTGGGTTTCACGGAGGACCCACGGTGGCTCCTGACCTGGAGAGACTTCACAAAGCACAGAACTGGCATCTCTGTAGAGATGACCTGACCATCGTGCACAGGATCCTGCCCTCTGACCTTATCTAGGTCCCCTGGCAGGGGACAGGTGGGGGATTGGAAGCATCTGGGCCATCTAGATGCGGGTTTCTTTTTTTTTTTTTTTAAATATATTTTATTTATTTTTTATTTGAAAGAGGCAGAGAGAGAGAGAGAGAGAGGAGAATGGGCGCACCAGGGCCTACAAATGAATTCCAGATGCATGTGCCCCCTTGTGCATCTGGCTTATGTGGGTCCTAGAGAATGGAACCGGGATCCTTTGGCTTTGCAGGCAAATGCCTTAACCGCTAAGCCATCCCTCCAGCCCATAGATGCGGGTTTCTATCATGACCTTGAAAGAAGTCCCTCAACCACTCTGACCGCCCCCAGTCTGCTCAGCTGCACAATAGACACATTGCCATCTATCTATAGCAGATTAGAAAGGGCGAAAAATTGAGAGCGTGCTCTACATAGGATGACAAGAGTTTGCCAAAACATTTTAAAAATTATTTTTAATTGGTTAATTAATTTATTTGATTGGTTTTTCGAGGAAGGGTTTTACTCTAGCCCAGGCTGACTTGCAATTCACCATGTAGTCTCAGGTGGCCTGGAATTTATGGTAGTCCTCCGAGTGCTGGGATTAAAGGCGTGTGCCACCACTACTGGCTTTAAAAAAAAAAAAAAAAATTTAGGCCGGGTGTGGTGGCGCACGCCTTTAATCCCAGCACTGGGGAGGCAGAGGTAGGAGGATCACCTTGAGTTTGAGGCCACCCTGAGAATACATAGTGAATTCCAGGTCAGCCTGAGCTAGAGTGAGAGTCTACTACTTTGGAAAACCAAAAAAAGAAAAAGAAAAAAGATTTTTTAAAATTTATTTGAGAGAGAGAGAGAGAGAGAGAAACAGATGGAGAGAGGGAGGTAGGGAGAGAATGGGCATTCCAGGGCCTCCAGCCACTGCAAAGGAACTCCAGACGCATGTGCCACTTTGTATATCTGGCTTACATGGGTCCTGGGGAAATGGAACCTGGGTTCTTAAGCTTTGCAGACATGCACCCTAAACCGATAAGCCATCTCTCCAGCCCCAGACCTGCTAGTAACAGAAGCTAAGGAGCCAGGAAGGAGGGCTGTGCAGTGGCCTGGTCCCTTCAGTGGATCTTGTGTACCGTGTACACTCTGAGCGTCTAGGCCCGTGGCTTGCCCTGCGTGGTTCTGTGCTGAGAACCGGCAGATCTTTGCAGCCCTGTCTGCCATACCTCCCTAGTTTCTCCTTTCTGCTCTAGCTCAGTTGAATTCCATGCCCTCAGGAAACCTTCCAGAAACTCCCAAATTGACTGAGCCCCTCCCTGGGGTTTCTACAACAGGGTCCTAATCCCATTACGGTACTATTCATTGGTTGGATCCCTCCTCCACCCAGGCCGGGGGCTCCAGAGGGCAGGGTTTCCAAGGACTCAACACAACCTTGCTGACTGAATTGCTGGGCAGGGGTGGGAGTCCTGACCCACTCCCCCTGTGTCCCCAAGAAAAGCTAGCTGTTCCTAGGACCATGAGTCCTGGAGGGGACTCACCAAGCCACCCTCCCCCCCCACAGTTACCCCTGTCCAGCAGCCACTTGAATGTGTACAGCAGTGACCCGCAGGTCACAGCCTCCCTGGTGGGCGTCACCAGCAGCTCCTGTCCAGCCGACCTGACTCAGAAGCGGGAGCTCACAGGTACAGCGCCTCCCTCCCTGGGGTTCCCCGCCCCTCCCCCCATCTCCTCTTTCCTCTTCTCCCTACTTTGCAGCAACTCTTCTTTTCTGGTTTCCAGATGCTGAGAGCCGGGCCCTGGCCAAGGAGCGGCAAAAGAAGGACAATCATAACCTCAGTGAGTCCCTCCCGCCCGCCTCTCCATCCTGCCGAATCTCCTAGGCTGGCTGAAAAGCCATCCGGGTCTGAGCCATCTGTAGGACGGGGTGATCTCTGCCCTCTTCCCACGAGGTCTCTTTAGGAGGGTGGGAGGGGCTGCTTGAAGAGGTATTCAGGGCCTGGGGGCATAGCAGGAGAGGGAGGAGTCTGCTCTCCAGCTAGCCGGTGCCCTGATCCCACCTTGACCTGCACTGTCCTAGATTGTGGGTCCCCCTCTATTCTAAGCGAAGGTAGTCTCTGCGGAGCCCACCCTGCACTGGGGCTTCTAGACGAGGCTCATCTCTCTTAACCACGCCCTCCGGAATCTTACCCTTACAGTTGAGAGGAGACGGAGGTTCAACATTAACGACCGCATCAAGGAGTTGGGAATGCTGATCCCCAAGGCCAACGACCTGTGAGCAGGTTTCCGGGAGGGAGAGGCAAGGCCTGGGGTGACCTGCCTGCAGCCCTAGGAGACAGTTTCGGTTGAGAAGGGAAGCTGCAGTCCGAGGGGCTTCCTGGAGGAGTAGTGTCTGAAGGGCTCTGGGTGGGTGGACAGGAAAGAGGAAGATGGGCTTGGAGGTTAGGCTGTGAGAATGGGAGGCTGCTAGGGCAGCTTCTTAGGGTTAGTGGGAGGTGGGGTGGGGCAAGTCAGCGTCGGAGTGATATACCAGCCTCAGCTGGGGGCAATGATAGACAAGCCTTGGTTCTATGAAGTGGGAAGTCAGGTATGGGAGGGTCTAGGCAGCCTAAGATTTGAAATCAGCACAATGGCAAGGTCATGGCCACGCCCCTGGGCCTACAGCCCTGACTCTGCCTGGTTTGGGCGGCTGTAGGGACGTGCGCTGGAACAAGGGTACCATCCTCAAGGCCTCCGTGGATTATATCCGGAGGATGCAGAAAGACCTGCAGAAGTCCAGGGAACTCGAGAACCACTCGCGGCGCCTGGAGATGACCAACAAGCAGCTCTGGCTTCGCATCCAGGTCTGACTCTGAACTTGGATTTCTTGGGTATCTCTGGCTCCTGACCCCAGGGGCGAGGCTTACACACCTGAAATCAGAGACCTGGGAATGATGCTCATGAGGAAGAAAGGTGTCTCAGGACGTTCTGCCTTGATAATAGACAGATCCCAGCTCCTTCCAGCAACAGTTATCAGCTGCAGCTTCTGTCTGAGACCCTCATTCTGGTTCATGCTCTTAAAGCAAACTGTCCCTCTTTTTTTTTTTTTTTTTTTTTTTTTTTTTTTCCGAGGCAGGATCTCACTGTAGCCCAGGCTGACCTGGAATTCACTATATAGTCTCAGGCTGGCCTCGAACTCACAGCGATCCTTCTACCTCTGCCTCCTGAGGGCTGGGATTAAAGGCGTGCGCCACCCAAATGTCCCTCTTTTGAGATAAGGTCTTGCTTTGTAGCCCAGGCAGACGTGGGACTTGTTACGTATCCCACACTGGCTTCAAACCCATGATCCTCCTTGAGTGCTGGGATTATAGGTATGTGCCACCATGTCTGGCTCCACATGTCCCTGTTAAGGTGTTACATGTCACCTGTGCTTGTAAACCAAAATTCAAGGGGGCAAGGAAGTGGCTTCCAGACAGGAAAGCATTCGGGGTTAGCACTAGGAACCACCACAGTGGTGAACAGAGCTTGGGAAAGCCAACCTCCTGGAGCTGTGAGTTCTAGTCGTGGCTTGTGCAGAGAGCCACGTGTTTCCGACTGGACCTCTAGACAAAGGATGGTTGGACCGCCGCTTTCAGACGTGGGTTGCTCATGGCGGGTGATACAGTTGACATTAACAGCCCCACACACAGACACTCAAAGTGAAAAGTGGAAGTTTCATGAGAGAAAACCCATCCTTAATAGATGCAATGCATTTTGATCATTTCTATTCCCGTCTCGTCTAGACAAGTCTATTTCAATTTAAAATTTTGCCAGAGAGAGAGAGAGAAAACCGGTCAAGATTCACTGTAGCGAGTGGTTTCACAACCCACTAATCAGTTACCACTTGTCATTTAAAGAATCTCTGGTCTAGACTCCAGCTGCCCTCTGCTTTCTTCCAGCCGAGACATTCTGTGGTCTTGGGTGGCACGGGGAGGGTGGGTGTGGGAAGGGGTAGCGCGGTGCTAGTGTTATGGGAATGTGCCCCAGCGGTCTCTCTCCTCCTCCCCTAGGAATTAGAGATGCAAGCAAGAGTGCACGGCCTCCCCACTACCTCCCCGTCTGGCATGAACATGGCGGAGCTGGCCCAGCAGGTGGTGAAACAGGAGCTACCAAGTGAAGAGGGCCCAGGGGAGGCTCTGATGCTGGGGGCTGAGGTCCCTGACCCAGAGCCGCTGCCCACTCTACCTCCCCAGGCCCCGCCACCTCCACCTGCCCAGCCCCAGTCTCCATTTCATCACCTGGACTTCGGCCACAACCTGAGCTTTGGGGGTGGCGGTGATGAGGGCTCCACGGGCTACTCTGACCCCCTGGGGCCAGAACATGGTTCCCCGTTCCCCAACTTGTCCAAGAAGGATCTGGACTTCATGCTCCTGGACGACTCCCTGCTGCCACTGGCCTCCGACCCCCTCTTCTCCACCATGTCCCCCGAGGCCTCCAAGGCCAGCAGCCGACGAAGCAGTTTCAGCATGGAGGAGGGCGATGTCCTGTGACGCTGGCTGCCCACCCTGTGCCAGGGAGCCAGAGCAGAGACCCCAGGGACTGGGAGGGTGGAGCACCTCCCTTCCACCTCTGGGCTGCACTCGGTGTGGAGTTAGCCACCTGTCCTGCCTCACTCCCTCCCCCTTGTTTGGACTTAGCACCTATCTGGCTGCCCTGTGGGGCCAGGAGAATCCCCTCCCACCCGCCTCAACACGTCTTTTTCTGGAGGCAGCCCTGTGGATCGTGATGGGGGAAGAGCAAGGTGGGTGGACAGGGCTAAGAAGAGGACCCCCCCCCCGGGTAGGGAAGCCCCTGTCTTCTAAGCCTGAGCCCCGAGCCCCCTCCCCTCATGAAGGACATGCTGGGGAAGGGGTTTAGGAAGTGCCTTCTGTGAGACAGCAGTTGATCTGGGGGTGCCCAGGCCTGCCTTTGTGGGACTCAGCACCCAGACCGTCACACACACACCCTCCCCTCCGCCTGGTACTCCCCTCCCCCTGCAGGTGGAGCACCCACCCCTCCTTTTGGTGCTAACAGCTCTCCCCTGGTGGTGAAGTGGGGTGGTCGGAAGGGGGGGGGGGTCTGGGTTCAGGGTTGAGCGCAAGGTCACAGCTGGGAAGCGCTGCTCCTCTCTCCAGACCTCCCACTTTGTGCCTTTAGTAAACACTGTGCTTTGTACCAGCTTGTCCCGTCTCCATGCTGCCCTCACTCAACCCACCCCGGGGAGAGAACCGCCCCGCGGGACCCAATCTGGATTGAGACTTTGAGCGCATCCCCAGGGGTCGGGAGGGGTTTCACGGGGGCGGGGGTTGGAAACTTGGATTCCCTGAACTTCTCAGCCTTTTGCCATTAGGGAAGAGGGAGAAAGCCAAGGGGCCTCCCTTCCTGGGTGCAGACGGTGGCCTCGTGTCTCCTTGAGGCCACAAGGTGGCGCTGCAGCCCCGCGGATCCACATCTCCAGCTGGGGTGGGGGCCTGCCTTGCTCCTAAGCCGGGTCTGCCCTCCTTGGCTGCTCCGCCCGGGTACCTTGGCTCTCCGGGTTTCTCTCTGTAGGACAACTAACTCGTAATGCAAGGGTTTGGGGCAAGGGATCCCGTGCCATAGAGTTTCAGAGGAGATGGGCCCAGGACACTGGCAGGGGAGGCTGTGGGGTCTGCTCTGGCATCGTCCTCGGTTTGCCCTTGGCGCCAACGTTAGAGGGATGTTAGGCTCTCTCACTCGGGATGGGGAAATGAGTTTGGCGCTCAGAGAAGGCTTTCCTTAGGTTTTTGCCCAGTTCTTCGACCCCAAAATGGCTTCCTCTTTAAAGGGCCCTTAAAAAAAAAAAAAAAAAAAAAGAAAACCTAATTAAAAAAAAAATTCCCAGGATGAAAATCTGGCTAAGAGGACAATTTGTCCTGCACAGAACAGAGATCAAATCAACGTTGGCGCGATTAATGTGGGAGGGGAGAAGACGGGAACCTGCGGTGTGGGCATGAGGGGCTCAAGGCTGCAGGATTAACCTCAAGGTCGGATGGAACCGTGGATGACCTTGCAGGGAGCCTGAGTCTGCCAGGGCGCTGGTACCTCCTTCCAGTTCCAGGTTCCCACTCCACTTCCTGGGACCTGCCCAGCTGGGAGCTCCCCTTTGAGCTGGGTCCAGGGCTGGGTTGCATGGCATTGGAGGGGTTGGGGTCCAGGAACAACCCCCACCAGCCCTCTAAGGTACTTTGAGAAACCTGGTTTTCACCTTGGTGAGTGGAGTGGAGAGCTGCCCCCTACCTCCTCACACAGCTTCTCCAGATCACCGTGCACCCCACTTCTAGCATACCCCTTTTCAAGACCTTCCAGTAGGCATGGTGATGCACACCTTTAATCCCAGCACTAGGACGGCTGAAGTAGGAGGATTACTGTGAGTTCGAGGCCATTCTGAGACTGATTGCAGGTCAGCTTGGGCTAAAGCAAAGACGCTCCCTCAAAAACAACAACAACAAAAAGCCCAGTGGTTAAGGCATGTGTCTGCAAATCGAAAGGATCCCGGTTCGACTCTCCAGGACCCACGTGAGCCAGATGCACAAGGAGGGACGCATGTGTTTGAGTTTGTTTGCAGTGGCTGGAGGCCCTGGCATGCCCATTCTTTCTCTTTCTCTGCCTCTTTCTCTTTCTCAACAAACAAACAAACAAACAAATAAATAAATAAGTAAAAGAAAAAGGACCACCCAATCTCCCATCCCACCTGTGTTCTCCAGGGTTTATAGCTTCCTGCCTGCTGGACTCCTGTTTGGCCATGGTCTGGATTACTTACACATTGGACAGGACCTGAGTATGAGTGGAGTTCTCTTCCACAAGAGGGCGCTTGGGGCCAGGCCTAGTGGCTGTCAGGGGTGGGAGAGTCAGCTCTGTTGAACATTCTAGGCTGTCTGCCTGGGTGGCTTCTACCCTGCCTGGGACTCCTGTCTCCCATCACTTTGGCTAAAGCCAACCCAGCTACTACTTCCAGCACGTCAACAGGCTGCCAGGAAGTGTATCTGAGACTGACCCACATCAGTGTCAGCGTTCACCTGGTGTTTATGACTGAGCCCAGTCAACTAAGGGGACACTCCTTGCTCCTTACGCAGAGTGGGAAGTGGGCTGGGAAGCCCTGTCCTCTAGTAAGGGTGCCCTCTCTGAGGCCTGGGGGGCAAACTGTTGTGAGATCAGGCTGAGAAAAGACCCAGATAAAGACAGAAAGAGAGGGGGAGAGAGAGAGAAAGCTGTGGCTCCAGCAGGTCCTGTGTGGGGCACCAAGGCAGACAGCTGACCTGGGAAGGGAGAGGGAGTAGAGACCTGTCCTGACCCCCCCCCCCGAGGTCCTCAGCTACAGTCCCTGTGTCTGTCTGTTGTCCTCTTCCTTGGTACCTGCCACTCCTACAGAAGGCAAGTTCTGGAGTCCTAAGAGCATCTGTCACTCACCTGCAGGGGCGGTGGAGGAGGGGAGGGGACAGCAGCACCTCAGAATGTTCTACTTGGCTCTTGGTTTTGCGTCTGTTTCCAATGTTCCGTTTTTTTTTTTCTTCCTCCCTTCCTTCCTTCTTTCTTTCTTTCTTTCTTTCTTTCTTTCTTTCTTTCTTTCTTTTTTTGTTTTGTTTTTCAAGGTAGGGTCTCACTCCAGCCCAGGCTGACCTGGAATTCACTATGTAGTCTCAGGGTGGCCTTGAACTCACAGTGATCCACCTACCTCTGCCTCCCAAGTGCTGGGATTAACGTGTGTGCCACCATGCCCAACTATTGTGCCACTTTTTGTGTCTGGTTTGTGTGAGTGCATTGTGAACTAACCCTGGCCAGCAAGCTTTGTAAATCAGTGCCTTTAATCATTGAGCTGTCTGTCTTCCCAGCCCACACCCCCAAGTTTCTTCCTTTTTTTTTCCCTAAAAGTTTTTTTCTTCTCCTCCTTTTCCTCCTCCTTCTCCTTCTTTTTTATATTTTATTTATTTATTTGAGAGAAAGAGGCAGAAAGAGAGAGGGCGCACCAGGGCCTCAAGCCACTGCAAATGAATTCCAGATGCATGCATCCCCTTGTGCATCTGGCTTACGTGGGTCCTAGAGAATTGAACCAGGATTCTTTGGCTTTGCAGGCAAACACCTTAACCACTAAGCCATCTCTCCAGCCCTACTTTTTTTTTTTTTTTTTTTTTGAGGTAGGGTCTTGCTCTATCCCAGAGTGACCTGGAATTCACTATGTAGTCTCAGGGTGGCCTCGAACACATGGCAATCCTCCTACCTCTGCCTCCTGAGTGCTAAGATTAAAGGTATGTGCCACCATGCCTGGCTCTAAATTTCTTTTTTTTTTTTTCACTCAAAAATTTATTATAGATATTTTCAAAATCTTAAGTTCTCAGTTATGTTTCATGTTAACATTATATTCAGTTGTTAGCAGAGTGGTTGGCTAAAATTTACACCCCTAGGAATAAATTTATTCTTTTTTTTTTTTTTTTTTTTGTTTTGCAAGGTAGGGCCTCACTCTAGCCCACGCTGACCTGGAATTCGCTATGTAGTCTCAGGTGGCCTCAAACTCACAGTGATCCTCCTACCTCTGCCTCTGGAGTGCTGTTATTAAAGGCGTGTGCTACCATGTCCAGAAAAATTGTTCTTTTCTCAAGATCTCATTGTAATCCAAACTGGCCTACAACTCCTGATACTCCTGTGTCTGTGTCCAAAGTGCTGGAATTACAGGTGTGCACCACCTCAGCTGCCTTCAAAGAAATAACACTACAAGTCTTCAAGGAACAGTTAAGAAACAAGGTAGAGAGCACACTAATCTAACATTGTACTTTTTTTTTTTAATATTTTTATTTTTTTTATTTGAGAGAATGAGATAGAGATGAGAGAAAGAGAGAGAGAATGAGTGTCCCAGGGCCTCCAGCCACTGCAAACAAATTCCAGATGCATGCTTGACCCTGGGGAATTCCCTTGGCCAGGCAAACGCCTAACCGTTCTCTCCAGCCCTTTTGTTTGTTTTTTGAGGTAGGGTCTCACTCTAGCCCAGGCTGACCTGGACTCACTCAGGGTGGCTCCTCACTGATCCTCCTGCCTCCCGAGTGCTGAGATTAAAGGTGTACTTTTGTTATCATTGCAGCTAAAATCTTTTAAATCAGAATTTTTACTCTTTGTGGCCTTTAACTTGGATAAGAATCTCATATACATATGATCTACACACACACGCACACACACACACTGTCCTAACTTCAATATTCCTGCTCTCAATGGCAACCCCTTCCTCACCTCAAAGCCCATTTCCCTCTCCTTATCCTCTGAAATCCTGGACAGGATCCTTTTGTTATCCTCCTGCCTCACCTCCCAAGGCCTTCAGACCTGAGGTCCTGCCCTTGGCCTTCAGCCCTACCCCCATCTCTGCCAGCCTCATCTTTTTTTTTTTTTTTTTTTGCTCTCTCTTTTCCAAGGGGGGCAGTGGAATTTATACAATATTTAAGCAGCCAGAGCCAGGTCTGGGAAGATATTATTAATGTAAAAGGGACGGGCTGCAAATGCTTTTGGACCTGGTTACAATTAGAGGGTGATTTTTCTAAAGGTCAATGAATTCAGATAATATCCACAGGGGGGAGAGAAATTTAATACCTTTTTAGTGAATTAATTAATTATAATATTATATCGGCTTGGGGTTCTTTTCCAGAGTGATTAAGGGAGCGATCTGTCTTCTGTGAGGCCGGCTGCTGTGAATTTCCCCGACTCAGGGCTGGAGAGAAGAACCTTCACTCTCCTCTGTCTAGGCTGAGCAGGGGGAGGCAGAAATGGGCGCAGTGACTGGCAATACTCTGTTCCTCAACTTGTGCCCCCAGATCTGCTCTTTCCTACAGTTCTGTTGCCAAGCCTCGTGTGATGGTGGCCCGATGAACCTACTCAGAAAGTTAGGCCTCTAGCCACTGCAAACGAACTCCAGATGTCACCTTGTGCATCTGGCTTACCTGGGTACTAGGGAATCAAACTTGGGTCCTTAGGCTTTGCAGGCAAGCATCTTAACTGCTAAGCCATCTCTCCAGGCCAGAGCTGCATGATCTTGCCTGAGCCCCATCCTGAGTGAGGAGACCCTCGAGGCAGAATTGGCTGAAAATATCATCTTTTCCTCTCTCTTCCCTAAGCCAGGTCTTGGGAACAACCCTCCACTGGCAGGGTCTACCAGGCAGCCTATGAGGTCTTCCAGTCACAGAAAGTGGCTATTTCCGGGTGTGGGAGTATGCCTAGGATTGGCAGGGGGTGGGGGGTCACGTGACTATAAGGCTGGTGAGGTGGTAGCCCATATTTCTGTCCTGGAGAAATCTGGGCACAGGGAGAGTGGTTCATTTACTCCCGTGCTTAGTCATACGTTCGCGGCCAACAACCTTCCCGGCATTCCACAGTGTTTCATCAGAGACAGGCTGGAGGTGAGGCCCATTAACACTGGACAATAGAGCTGGGCATGGTGGCACACACCTTTAATCCCAGCACTCGGGAGGCAGAGGTAGGAGGATCGCCGTGAGTTCGAGGCCACCCTGAGACTACATAGTGAATTCCAGGTCAGCCTGAGCTAGAGTGAGACCCTACCTCAAAAACAAAAAACAAAACAAAACAAAACAAAACAAAACAAACAAAATGGACAATGGGAGCCTTTTGCAGTCCCTTTGTGCCCACACAATAGTGTTCACTCAGCCTGAAGGCAGGGATGCTGGCTGGACTAGAGGGGCCTCACTGGACTGGGCAAATGCTGAGTCCAGAGCACACACTGAAAATGGGTCCAGGCTGGGTTCTAGAGGCCCTTAAATGGCTAAGGGCTATTTCTCTGTGAGCTAGACCCAGGGGTCAAAACTGGCATGGAGACACAGACATGTGATGGTTCAGTGTGGGACTAGCAAAAGGCAGAGGGGACATTGAGCCAACAGGCAAACAGGAGAGCTCCGCCCGCCCTCCCCGGGTGTGTATGGAAGAAGGGGGACCTTTCAGGTACAAGACACAGAGGAAAAGGTGTGACGAGTGAGAGGGGAGCCCCTGCAGAAGAAAGGCATGCTGGGAATTGCAGTTAGTGAGGCTCATGGACTCCCGCCTCTGCCTCCCCCAAAAGGCATTGCCTGAGACCATTGCACAGATTAGCAACCAAGCTAAAGATGGGCTCTGCTGTGGCTTGCCAGGTGACTGAGCTGCTCCGTGCCTCAGTTTCCCCATCTGTTACTCGGGATATATAATATATATATTATATAACATATATACCCCCAGGTTGCCTTGGGAATTAAAGAAAGGACCAAGGAAGAGCTAAAGTGTCACATGGCCCTAGAGGGCTGGTGGGGGAGGGGGAGGCAGGTCATGGTGTCTGCCCCACCTATGTCCCCAATTCGTTCCCCCTTTATTTTATTTTATTTTTATTTATTTTTGGTTTTTCGAGGTAGGGTCTCCCTCTAGCCCAGGCTGACCTGGAATTCCTCAGGGTGGCCTTGAACTCACGGCCATCCTCCTGCCTCTGCCTCCCAAGTGCATGGGATTAAAGGCGTGCGCTACCTACCCGTCTCCCCCCCCCACTTCCCCTTTTAAGGGGCATCAGTGGGAGACTTCCTGGAGGATGACGGACATTTTCCTTGCCTTCTTGCTCATCTCCATTTCCACCCCCCACCCCGCCTGCCTCTGTCCCTCTCCTCACTTAGTGCCCCCCCTCTGCCTGCTTCAACCTCCCCCCCCCTACCCACACACCAGCCCACCCCCACCCACTCCTCTTCTCTGTGTGCGGCAGGCTGGGGAGGGCCTTCCCATTGTACTATCTTTGGGCCCTAAATTAAAATTGATGACATCTTGAAATGAGCAGTGAGGGTAATTTTGCTTCTGAGCCGGGATGCTAATGAGGCCCCCTTAATGGCGCAAACGCTGAGCTGACGGGTCGTGTGTCACGCGCGGCGGCGAGCGGGGTAAATGGCTACGGTAAGTGCTGGTAATTACACCCTGTCTCCTCGCTGTATTTTGGCAGGCCTGGTGGGAGAGTGGGAGCTCAGTCACCGCCAGTGGAGGCGCCCCCACCCCACCCACTGTGGGGATTGACAGCCCAGGGATCCCCCCCTGGGTCTGGTCATGCTTCTCAACGCTGGCGCTACCCAGGAACGAGGGTTTGGGGTTCAGTCGCCTCCCCGAATATGAGAATGCAGCGCGCACAGTCACACTACTCTGCATACCTTCAGCCCCACATACTCACCTCGGAAGCCTGGGCATGTCCCTACCCCCCAGTTCACACAACCCATGCACACACACAACATGGTAGAGTCACACCTCATGAACCCACAGATCTCGGAGTGCATACCCTGCACGCCCACACACACAAATTCACTGTCAGTGTGCATGTATTGAGTACCTATGGTGTTTTTTTGTTTGTTTGTTTTGTTTTCATAAACACAGTGAATTCCAGGTAGGCCTGGGTTACAGGGAGACACTACCTTGAAAAACAAAAAACAAACAAAAAAAAAAAAAAAAGAAAGAAAAAAAGAGGCGGGCGTGGTGGCACCTGACTTTAATTCCAGTATTCAGGAGGCAGAGGTAGGAGGATCACTCTGAGTTTGAGGCCCCCCTGAGATTACAGAGTGAATTGCAGGTCAGCCTGGGCTACAGTGAGAATCTATCTTGAAAAACCAACAAGAAAGAAAGAAAGAAAGAAAGAAAGAAAGAAAGAAAGAAAGAAAGAAAGAAAGAAAGAAAGAAAGAAAGAAAGAAAGAAAGAAAGAGAGAGGGAAGGAAAGAAAGAAAGAAAGAAGGAAGGAAGGAGAGAAAGAGAGAGAGAAAGAAAGAAAGAAAAGAAAGAGAAAGGAAAGAAAGAGAAAGGAAGGAAGGAAAGAAAGAAAGAAGAAGGAAAGAAAGAAAGAAAAAGAAAGAAAGAAAGAAAAAGAAAGGAAGGAAGGAAGGAAGGAAGGAAGGAAGGAAGGAAGGAAGAAAGAAGACTTATAACTTACCCAGGTCCAAAAAGGGTAAGAGAGGTGGGAATTCCAGGTGGGATTCACGGCTTCCAGAGACCACCAGCAGGCCCTACATGTGGACAGGGTGATCCAATGGGTGTGGTTATTGCAGGGACACCAGGGTGCTATGCACAGCTCGTCTTCACCTGCCTTGTTACCTTCACCAAGAGTGGAGGCTGACCCAGTTAGGGACCAGGAGGCCGCAGCCCAACATTTGGACCTTGGAGCCAGTCAGGCTCTGGAGAACGGGACTCAAAGAGGACTTGGCGGAACATGGAGGGGATTGAAGAAGGAGGTGTTTAGGGAACAGCGAGCTGACCTCTGCCCCCCACCCTGAATCAGCGCAGCATAACAAGGTCCATCCCCAAGCTGGTACATTGTCCCTTGAGGACCTCCTTTGATCCACTGGGCACTCTCTCAAAGAAGTCAAGTTCCACCCCCACCTCCTTCGTAGTTGGCCAACATAACTGCTCCCTACCTTGTCCTCCTTCAGGTTCGCCAAGCCCTCCTCCCCCTACAGCCCTGCCACCGTTGCAGCTCCCTCTCTGGCACACTGTGGCCCTGGTGGGCAGTCTGAGGCCCCTGCTTGCTAAGTGATATCCAAGCGCCTCACCTTCCAGCCTGTATTTCTCTAGAATGTCACCACCTCTCCCGAGGCTCTACTCCCAGGAATGTGACCCTCTCTTTATCCTCTCATCCCAGGCCAGCCTGGTCAGGTTCCCCGGCGTGTCAATGGGCTGCGCAGGACCTGTTCATCCTACTAGAAGCAGCGGACTGACCCTACATAACCAGGCGGACAGACGTCTTGCTTCTCCCCAGACAGTACTTAGCTGCTGTCCTCCTGTGCCCAGCCATCTGGTCAGGTCATGGTTGAGTAACAGAGAGGGATGTGGGTGGAACTTGGGATGATCCTCCGCCTCCACTTCCCTCCCTCCCTTCTTCCCTCCCTTCCTTCCTCCCTTCTTCCCTTCCTCCCTTCCTCCCTTCCTCTCTTTCTTTCTCTCTTTCTTTCTTTCTTTCTTTCTTTCTTTCTTTCTATCTTTTCTTTTTTGTATTTCGAGATAGGGTCTCACTCTAGCCCAGGCTGACCTGGAATTCACTATGTAGTCTCAGGGTGGCCTCAAACTCACAGTGATCCTCCTACCTCTACCTCCCGAGTCTGGGATTAAAGGCATGCGCCACCACATCTGGCCTAAAAAAAAATTTTATTTTAATGTCTATTTATTTGAGAGATAGATAGATAGACAGACAGAGAGAGAGGGAGGGAGAGAGAATGGGTATGACATGGCCTCTAGCCACTGCAAGCAAACTCCAGATGCATATGTCACCAAGGGCATCTGGCTTATGTGAGTACTGGGGAATTGAACCTGGGTTCTTAGGCTTTACTGGTAAGCACCTTAACTGCTAAGCTATCTCTCCAGCCCTTCTCTGTTTTTTTTTTTAATTAATTATTTTTATTATTATAAACTTTACAGTATGAACATAATGCCTATTGGTCATATTCCAATTGGGATATATACTCATATCCCCTCTCTTCAGCCCCCATTCCACTGACGGCCCTTCCCCGTGGGGTTGTCAGTATTCACTGTGTATTTGTAAATACACCAGTCTCAGTGGGGCGTGGGTAGAGAGATGACAAGGTCTTAGCACTCAGGAGGCAGAAGTAGGAGGATAGCTGTGAGTTCGAGGCCACCCTGACACTAACTACATAGTAAATTCCAGGTCAGCCTACCTCAAAAATAAATAATTTTTTTAAAAAGTCTGGTTTCTACTTAAATTTTTTTTTATTAATTTATTTGAGAGTGATACAGAAATAGGCAGGTAGAGAGAGAGAGAGAGAGAAGAAAAAAAGAGAGAGAATGGGCATGCCAGGGCCTCCAGCCACTGCAAACGAACTCCAGACACATGCGGCCCCTTGTGCATCTGGCATACATGGGTCCTGGAGAATTGAATCTGGGTCCTTTGGCTTTGCAGGCAAGGGTCTTAACCACTAAGCCATTTCTTTAGTCCCATGGTTTCTCCTTTTTTAAGAGAGAGGGGGGGTGGTCAGGGTCTTATGTAAACTTGAACTTATTTTTAAATTTTTATTTTTTATTTATTTATTACAGTCAGAGAGAGAGAGAGAGAGAGAGAAAATGAGAATGGGCATGCCAGGGCTTCTAACCACTGCAAAGGAATTCCAGATGCATGTGCCATCATGTGCATCTGGCTTCCGTGGGACCTGGAGAATCCAACTGGGGTCCTTAGGCTTTGCAGGCATGCAACTTAACCACTAAGCCATCCCTCCAGCCTGTAACCTTGAACTTTTGATCCATCTGTCTTCACCTCCCAAGTGCTGAGACCACAGGTATGCGCCACCATGCCTGGTTTTATGTGGTGCTGGGACTGAATTCAGTGTATGTGTGTGCTGGGTAAGGCACTCTACCCACTGAGCCCCATCTCCAGCCCTGGATTTCTACATTTGAATCACTTTCAAAGGCAAAAATTCCTGAGTGCCCCCCTCCATGGTCAGCCGGGAATGTGCAGTGTATCTGTATTACCGTCATGGAAGGGCATTTGACTTTGGGTCGGGACAGTGAGCGAGACCATTTCTGCTTTTTTCTGGGGTTGGGGTGGGCTGCTGCCTGCCGTTGGTGGGCGTGGGGCCTGGGAAAGGAGGAGGGGGAGAGGGAATGTTTCCTAATGAACAATTAGTATCTGCTGCGTCGCTAATCATGTGGTTCCGTGTAATTAAGAAGTTAATTAGTGCTATGTCAATTCAGGTTTAATTAGTCCCCTCTTCAGAGAAGCCCGGAAGACCCTCATGCTGGAAGTTCTGGAATGGAAGGTGGGTTCAGGGAAAGACAATGGGGATGGAGAGAGCCCCATTTTCTCTTATGCCTCCTCCAGTTCTGAAATCAGTGACTTAAGCCCCCTGTGGTAGTTTAAAGATGAAAGGTGGGCTGGAGACATGGTTTAGTGGTTAAGACACTTGCCTGCAACGCCAAAGGACCCAGGTTCAATGCCCCAGGACCCACATAAGCCAGATGCACAAGGTGGCACATGCATCTGGAGTTCTTTGCAGCAGCTGGTGACCCTGGTGCTCTTTCTCTCTCCCTCCTTCTGTCAAATAAAAAATTTAAAAAGGGCTGGAGAGATGGCTTAGCTGTTAAGGTGCTTGCCTGTGAAGCCTAAGGACCCCGGTTCAATTCTCCAGGTCCCACAGAAGCCAGATGCACATGGTGGTGCATACACCTGGAGTTCATTTGCAGTGGCTAGAGGCCTTGGTGCACCCATTCTCACTCTATCTCTCTCTCACTCTCTCTGTCTCTAATAAGTAAATAAAATTTAAAATATATTTAAAAATAAATAAATAGTTCTTTTTCCAGGCTGCTGCTGATGATGGTGGAGGGGCAGGTCCTGGTGCTGGATGGCTGAGGCCACCTCCTTGGCCGTTTGGCAGCCATCGTGGCCAAGCAGGTACTGCTGGGCTGGAAGGTGGTGGTGGTGTGCTGCGAGGGCATTAACATTTCTGGCAATTTCTACAGAAATAAGTTAAAGTACCTGGCCTTCCTTTGAAAATATATGAACACCAATCCTTCCTGTGGCCCCCACCATTTCCGGGCCCCTAGACACATCTTCTGGCAAACTGTGGGAGGCATGCTGCCCCATAAGACCAAGCAAGGCCAGGCTGCCCTGGACCACCTTAAGGTGTTTGATGGGATCCCCCCACCCTATGACAAGAAAAAGCGGATGGTGGTCCCTGCTGCCCTCACGATTGTGTGGCTGAAGCCTACCAGAAAGTTTGCTTACCTTGGGCGCCTGGCGCATGAGGTTGGCTGGAAGAACCAGGCAGGGACAGCCACCATGGAGGAGAAGCGCAAGGAGAAGGCCCAGACCCACTACCGGAAGAAGCAGCAGCTAAGGCTAAGGAAACAGGCAGAAAAGAATGTGGAGAAGAAAATCAACAAGTTCACAGAGGTTCTGAAAATCCATGGACTCCTGGTGTGAGCCCAATAAAGACTGTTTATGCCTCAAAAATAAATAAATAAATAAATAAATAAATAAATAAATAAATAAATAAAAAATAAATAGAAAGGCCTTCCATAGGCTCATGTGTTTGTGACTAACCCTCATATTCAGGCTGGAGAGATGGCTCAGCTCAGTGGTTAAAATTACTTTTTTTTTTTTAACTTTTTTAAATGCAAGAGTGAGAGATGATGAGTGTCCTCCTAGGGCCTCCAGCCACTGGGATTAAAGGCATCGCCAACTCCAGATGTGTGCAAATGCAAGAGTGAGAGAGGATGGGTGTGTCAGGGCCTCCAGCCACTGCAATCGAACTCCAGATGTGTGCACCCCATTGTGCACACGTGTGACCTTGCACACTTGTGTCACCGTGTGTCTGGCTTATGTGGGACCTGGAGATTTGAACATGAGTCCTTAGGCTTGGCAGGCCAGCGCCTTAACCACTAAGCCATCTCTCCAGCCCTAAAGGTACTTTCTTACAAAGCCTGACGACCCTGGTTCAATTCCCCAGTGCCCAGATGCACAAAGTGGCACACACATCTGGAGTTCATTTGTAGCAGCTGGACACCCTGGTGTATCCATTCTCTCTTCCCATCTCTCTCTCTCTCTTTTAAATCATTTAGTGATTAAGCCTCATATTCAATCCAAAACTGGTGGTAATTTGGGAGGTGGAGCCTTTCTGGAGGAGGTGTGTTGCTTGGGGTGGATCTTAGGATATTGTACAGCCCAAGCCCTTCTTGCCAAAGCCAGCTCACTTTTTTAAAAAAACATACTGCCGGGCGTGGTGGCGGGAGGCAGAGGTAGGAGGATTGCTGAGAGTTCGAGGCCATCCTGAGACTACCTCAAAAGACTCCCCCGCCCCCCCAAAAAGCAAAACAAAACAAACAAAAAAGTGGTGCAACCATCTGGTGTTCATTTTGCAGTGTCAAGAGGCTCTGGCAAGTGCATGCACTCACACAAACACACAAATAAAAATTAAACAACAACAAAAAAGTCCTGTACCATGTTGGGCGTGGTGTCTCGCGCCTTTAATCCCAGTTCTTAGGAGACTGAGGTAGGAGTATCTCTGTGAGTTCAAGACTAGTCTGAGATTACATAGTGAATTCCAGGTCAGCCTGGGCTACAGCGAGACCCTACTTCGAAAAACCAAAAAGAGAGAAGAAAGAGAGAAAGAAAGAGGCATTCTTCACACCACACATGCACATCCCCCCCACATGAATATACACACACATACTCATGCACACACAAAAGAAATGTATGTACTCTATGTAACTCTGGTCTTTTGGGATTGCATCTTTCCTGTACTGTGATATTGTCCCTCTCGGTCCTCACTACTCTGTGGCAGATGTCCTTGAACACGTCTGTGAAGTACGTCGTAGAGGACTTCTGCAGGATGTGACAATGACCAAGGACAGGCATTTGTCATAACCTATCCCCACGTCCCTCACACTGCCTTCACTGTCTACTTAGCCCCTTGGAGTCACTACAGCCCTGCAGCAATGGGTTCCAAGTACCAACCCCTCCCTGGCGAGCTGACTCACAGGGTGACCCGTACATCTCAAGGGGCCTGCATGGTTTCTGGAAGCCCTTGGTCACTGTTCTGACTACTCGCCCACATATCCCAATAATTCAGTCAGACTGGACCCCTCTGCTGCCATCTCACACTTCTATCATTGCTTCTGTATTTTTTTTTTTCTTTTTTAATTCTAAATTCCCTGAACCAAATGTCAGCTGTTCCAGGAAGCCTACCCTGACCCGTTAAAAGTGATGATGGAGCCAGGTGTGGTGGCAGCACGCCTTTAAATCCCAGCACTTGGGAGGTGGAGGTAGGAGGATCGCCATGAGTTCAAGGCCACCCTGAGACCTCAGAGTGAATTCCAGGTCAGCCTGGGCTAGAGTGAGACCTTACCTTGAAAAAAAAGAACCAACGAGAGAGAGAGAGAGAGAGAGAGAGAGAGAGAGAGAATGGGAGCACCAGGGCCTCTAGCCATGGGCAACAAACTCCAGACACTTCTTTCACCTTGTGCATCTGGCTTTCGTGGATTCTGGATTCTGGGGAATCAAACCTGAGTCCTTAGGCTTCTCAGGCAAGCACCTTAACTGCTAAGTCATCTCTCCAGCCCGCAAACTCCATTTTTTAAAATACTTTATTTATTTATTTGAGAGAGAGAAAGAGGGAGAGAGAGAGAGAGAATGGGCACGCCAGGGCCTCCAGCCACTGCCAACGAAGTCCAGACACATGCCGCTCTCTTGTGCACCTGGCTTACATGGGTCCTGGAGAGTCAAACTGGGCTCCTTTAGCTTTGCAGGCAAATTCCTTAATCGCCAAGCCATCTCTCCAGCCCCTGCAAGTTCAATTTTAATAAAACGCCCCAGTCTATGGTGCCATACATTCAAACGATCACATTCCGACTGCCGCCTTGGCCTAAGTGTAGGAACAGAGAGGGAAATGAGTCGGCTGTCCTGTTTGCTAAACAGGCCCCTGGGGAAACACCCCTGGGAAAAGAGGCAAAGACTCTAGGTACCTCAGGGAATGACATTGGTGGTGGCCGAAGCAGACTACCTTTCCTCCCCCCAGCTGGGGAGCCGGAAGGTCCAATGGGGGAGGGGAAACGGGGAGATTTGGCTTGAGGAGGGGAGGAAATGAAAGGAAGACCAGAGATAATTGTTCCCGTTTGACAACTTTTTTTTTTCTAATTAGGGACCACTTAAGTCCTCAGGTACCTAATTGGGGTTCTGGTAGATTCTCTAATTTGCTGGGTAATTACTGGCCAGTAAGTAATTCCACCAGCAGAAAATTGGGGGTGGGGAGGGGGTGGGGAGAGAACTATGTCATGACCACATTTGGGTTTTCTGTTTGTAACAGCCCAGTGTGGTGTCTGCACCCTGGTTTTTTTTTTGTTGTTGTTGTTGTTTTTGGTTTTTCCAGGTAGGGTCTCGCTCTAGCTCAGGCTGACCTGAAATTCACTATGTATTCTCAGGGTGGCCTCGAACTCTCGGCGATCCTCCTACCGCTGCCTCCCGAGTGCTGGGATTAAAGGTGTGCACCACCACACCCGGCTTTTTCACCCTGTCTTTTTGCCACTGCTTGCTGGCCCCTTCCTGTCCTTAAGTTCCTGGAGATAGCGCCATGAGGATACGGGACAATTGCCTCCTTAGCAACCACTCTGCTTTTGGTAAGAGAATTACTATGTGTTGGGGAGTTCTTGGATGTGTGTGAGCACTTGCGCGTGCGCACACACACATATTTATTTGCTGACAAGGAAGGATACCATTGTTGTCTCTACAGGTGGGAAAATGGAGATTCAGGAATTTACTCCAATAATACAAAATTGCCAAGATGAGCTTGAAGATATATACACAAATACATACATACATATATATATTGGTTTTTCAAGGTAGGGTTTTGCTCTAGCCCAGACTGACCTGGAATTCACTCTGGCTGGCCTCGAACTCACAGCGATCCTCCTATCTTTGCCACCCAAGTGCTGGGATTAAAGCTGTTCCCCAACACGCCCGGTGAAGATATTTGTTTTCAAGGATGTCCACCGCAATGTTATTATTCATATTTTAAGATATTTATTTATTTATTTATTTGCAAGGAGAGAGAGGGAGAGAATAGGTTTACCAGGACCCCCTGCCACTGCAAACTAACTCCAGCCACTTAGTGCATCTGGCTTTAAGTGGGTACTGGGGAATTGAACCCACGCTGTCAGGCTTTGCCAGTAAGTACCTTAACCACGAGCCATCTCTCCAACTCTTATTATAATTTTTAAAAATATTTTTATTTAGGGCTGGAGGAATGGCTTAGTGGTCAAGGCACTTGCCTGCAAAGCCAAAGGACCTAGGTTCTATTCCCCAGAACCCATGTAAGCCATATGCACAAGGAGGTGCATGCGTCTGGAGTTCATTTGCAGTGGCTAGAAGCCACTCAATAAAGAAAAAAATGAAATTTGAGAGAGAGAAAGAATGAGTATGAGTGTGCCTGGGCGTCCTGCCACTGTAAACAAACTCCAAATGCATGTGCCATTTTGCAACTGGCTTCACCTGGGAATCGAACCTGTGCAGTCGGGTTTTGCAAGCAAGCATCTTTAACTGCTGAGCCATCTCTCCAGACCAGTGTTATTTTTCATGTATGTATGTACATGTTTGCAGGAGGGGTTGGGGGTACATATGTGTGCACATGCATGTGGAGGCCAGAGAAAAAACTCAGTGAGTGTCATCTACCTTTAAAAAATATTTTTATTTATTTGAGAGAGAGAGGGAGAGGGAGGGAGAGAGAATGGGCACACCAGAATCTCTAGGCACTGCAAACGACCTCCAGATGCATGTGCCAACTTGCTTCACGTGAGTAGTGGGGAATCAAACCTGGGTCCTTTGGCTCTGCTGGCTTACCCGCTAAGCCATCTCTCCAACCCCTTAGCATTTAAAAAAATATTTATTTATCTATTTATTTATTTGAGAGAGAGAGAGAAAGAGGCAGATATATATAGAGAGAATGGTGCACCAGGGCCTCTAGCCACTGCAAATGAACTCCAGACACATGTGCCACCTTGTGCATCTGGCTTTTATGTCCCAAGATGGCCTCCAACCATGCTGGTCTTGTGCAGGCAATGACAGTTGCTGTGAGGTCATAAGTGCAACTGGCTACTTCATGTCTAGAAGACAGCATTCGAAAGCACTCCCCCCATCCTCTCTCACATTCTTTCTTCTCTCTCTTCCCCAGTGGTCCCTGAGCCTTGGAGGATGTGACAGAGATGTCTCAGTGTTGAACACTCAATGGTCACTTATTCTCAGTCCTTGATGAGATTTTAAAAAATATTTTTAATTTTTTTTTGTATTTATTTGAGAGAGAGAGAGATAATGGGCATGCCAGGGCCTCCAGCCACTGCAAATGAACTCGACACATGTGCCCCCTTGCGCATCTGGCTTACATGGGTCCTGGGGAATCGAACCTGAGTCAGGTGTTTTATTAAAGCTTGTCTCCAGCTCCCTGGCTAGAGGAGGTATCATTGGGGGCGGATCCTTGGACCCAGCCCTAAGTGTTTCTGAGGGCGGATCTGAATTCTAGGTCAAAGGTCTGCAGAGAAGTGTGAGTTCTGGGTCCTTGGTGCTTGCTGCGGGCCCCTGCTGTTGGCTGCTGCTTTTGCTCTTATTTGTGGTACTGGCTATTTGATGGTGACTCTCTGCTGGGATTTATGAACGGGAGCCAGCTTCATTCATTGCTGTAACTTCCTCTTCCATCTGTAAGCTTGAAAGAAACCCTTCCTCCTCTAACCTGTGTCTGGTTTGGATGTTCATCCCAGGAATGTGGAGCTGACTGTAGCAGGGAGCTACTCCCTCCTGTCCATGTTGGTGGAGCTTTGGATAAAACTCCCATTACTGTGGCTCCTTTTTCAGCAGGGGTAAGCAGATGACCCAGGCCTGAGCACTCATCATATCCAATGGTCCTGGTACTAATGATTCACCCACAGGATGGTCATGTGGTCCAAGCGAGCTACTGGCAGCCTGTTCTGCGACTGGGAAGCTTGCTTTTAAAAATATTTTTAGAGCCGGGCGTGGTGGCGCACGCCTTTAATCCCAGCACTCGGGAGGCAGAGGTAGGAGGATCGCTGAGAGTTCGAGGCCACCCTGAGACTATATAGTGAATTCCAGGTCAGCCTGGACCAGAGTGAGACCCTACCTCGAAAAACCCAAAAAAAAAAAAAAATATATATATATATATATTTTTTTTTTTTAGGAGGCGGGGTGTGGTGGCCCTTTAATCCCAGCACTAGGGAGGCAGAGGTAGGAGGATCGCCGAGAGTTCGAGGCCACCCTGAGACTACATAGTTAATTCCAGGTCAGCCTGGACCAGAGTGAGACCCTACCTCGAAAAACAAACAAACAAAAAAATATATTTTTAGGAGGCGGGGTGTGGTGGCCCTTTAATCCCAGCACTAGGGAGGCAGAGGTAGGAGGATCGCCGTGAGTTCAAGGCCACCCTGAGACTACATAATGAATTCCAGGTCAGCCTAGGCTAGAGCAAGATCCTACCTCAAAAAAAAAAAAAAAAAAAAAAAAAAAAAGGCTAGAGAGAGATTGCTTAGTGGTTAAGGCACTTGTTTGCAAAGCTAAAGGAACCAGGTTTCACTCCCCAGTACCCCCATAAGCCAGATGTACAAGGTGGCACGTGCATCTAGAGTTCATTTGGTGCACCCGTTCTCTCCCCCCTCAAATAAAAATAAATAAATAAAATATTTAAAAAATATTGTTAGTCAGGCATAGTGGCCCATGCCTTTAATCCTAGCACTTGAGAGGCTGAGGTAGGATGATTACTGAATTTGAGGCCACCTTGAGATTACATAGTGAGTTCCAGGCCACTATCCAGACCCTACCTTGAAAAAACAAAACAAAACAAAACAAAAAACTTATTTATTTGAGAAAGAAAGAGAATGGCCTCCTGTCACTGCAAATTAACTCCAGATGCAGGCACCACTTTGTGCATCTGGTTTTATGTGGGTCCTAGGGAACTGAACTGCGGCTGTCAGGCTTTGCAAGCAATGCCTTTAACTGCTGAGCCCTCTCTCTAATCCGCAAAGGGTACTTTGTTTCTCCTGGGGTCACCAATGCATTTGATTCCTGTTCCCCTTTGTCTTTTCATGTACCAACATGGAAAGATTTGCCTGCAATGGGAAACGCTGAGGCCTACACACAGGGAGTTCCCGAGTTGAGACAGAGGAAGGAGAGAGAGAGAGAGAGAGAGAGTCCTGATGGTACTGAGTCCCCAGCTCCCAACCTGATTACTGAAGTGCTGTCTTTAATTTCATGAGTGAGTGTTCCTTCTGGCTAAGACAGCCAATCAATTTCTTTTTTTGCTTAAGTTGGTTTGCACAGATTTCTGTCACGTGTGTGGCAACTCTCTGGACTCCTTGACAAGAAAGGGAGATTTGGGGCTGACTCTTCAATTCCTCTCACAGCCAGTACTGTTTTAGCCACAAATATGCGAAAATCCAATTCAGGCAGTTTAATACAATCACATAAACTGGGCGTGGAGGAACATGCCTGTAATGCCTGTACTTGGGAGGGGAGGACAGGAGGATCAGGAGTTTAGGGTCATCCCATGCTACATGGTGAGTTTGATGCCAATGTGGGCTACACGAAACACTGTCTTCATCTCTTTGTCCTCAGTAAAAAAATGGCCACATGCCGGGCGTGGTGGCGCACGCCTTTAATTCCAGCACTCTGGAGGCAGAGGTAGGAGGATCGCCATGAGTTCAAGGCCACCCTGAGACTATATAGTGAGTTCCCTGTCAGCCTGAGCCAGAGTGAGACCCTACCTCGGAAAAACAAAGACAAAACAAAACAAAACAAAACAAAACAAAACAAAACAAAACAAAACAAAAGCCACATAAGCCAGACGTGCTGGTGCATGTGTTTAAATCCCAGCACTTGGGAGGCAGAGGTAGGAGGATCACCATGAGTTCAAGGCCACTCTGAGACTACATAGTGAATTCCAGGTCCACCTGGACTAGCGTGAAACCCTATCTTGAAAAAATATATATGAAAAATAAAAGAATGGCCACACACTAAACACTCTAGTACAGTTCCTGGGTGGACATGTTCCCATTAGATGTAGATTATTTGTTTTTTTTTTAAGATTTTATTTTTATTTATTTATTTATTAGAGACAGAGCGAGGCAAAGAGAGGGAGAATGAGAATGGACGCACCACGGCCTCTAACCACTGCAAATGAATTCCAGTCACGTGCATCCCCTTGTGCATCTGGCTTATGTGGGACCTGGAGAATCGAACCGGGATCCTCAGACTTGGCAGGCAAACGCCTTAACTGCTGAGCCATCTCTCTAGCCCTGTTTATAGTTTTTTTTTTAAGGTAGGGTCTCATTCTAGCCCAGGCAGACCTGGAATTCACTCTGTAGTCTCAGGGTGGCCTTGAACTTGTGCTGATCCTCCCACCTCTGCCTCCTAAGTGCTGAGATAAAGGAGTGTGCCATCATGTCTGGTTTAAAATATATACATACATACATACATACATACACACACACACACACACACACACACACACACACATATATATATATATATATTTTTTTTTTTGGTTTTTCGAGGTAAGGTTTCACTCTAGCTCAGGCTGACCTGGAATTCATTATGTAGTCCCAGGGTGGCCTCAAACTCACGGTAATCCTCCTACCTCTGCCTCCCCAGTGCTGGGATTAAAGACATGCACCACCATGCCCGGCTCTAAAAATATATATATATTTTTTTCTTTTTGGTTTTTCGAGGTAGGGTCTCACTGTAGCTCAGGCTGACCTGGAATTCACTATGTAGTCTCAGGGTGGTCTCGAACTCATGGAGATCCTCCTACCTCTGCCTCCTGAGTGCTGGGATTAAAGGCGTGCACCACCACGCCTGGCCAAAAAATATTTTTATTTGGGCTGGAGAGATGGCTTAGAAGTTAAGGCATTTGCCTAGGAAGTCTAAGAACCCATGTTCAACTCTCCAGATCCCACATGAACCAGACACACAAGGTGACGCACATGTCTGGAGTTGGATTGCAGTGGCTGGGGGCCCTTGTGTGCCAATTCTCTCTCTCACACACACACTTGCTCTCGCTCTCACTCTCTTTTTCTTTAAAAATTATTTTATTTTTATTTCTTTATTTGAGAGAGAGAATGAGGCAAAAGAAGAGAGAGGAGAGAGAGAGAATGGGTGCGCCAGGGCCTCCATCTACTACAAATGAACTCCAGATGCATGCACCACCCCATGCGTCTGGCTTACATGGATACTGGGGAATCAAACCAAGGTCCTTTGGCTTTGCAGGCAAGTGCCTTAACTACTAAGCCATCTCTCCAGCCCCCTCACTCTCTCTCTCTTTCATAAAAAAATAAAATAAAATAAAATAAAATAAAGGCCATTTTGTCGGACTTACCTCAAAAAATATATATATTTATTTATTTATTTGCAAGCAGAGAGAGATAGAAGACAAAGAGAATGGGTGTGCCAGGTCCTCCAGCCACTGTAAATGAACTCCAGATCATGTGCCATTTTGTGCATCTGTTTTTTTTTAATTATTATTTTTTTATTGACAACTTCTATACTTACATACAAAAAAAAAACCCACCTGATATTTCCCTCCCCTCCCCTCCCCTCCCCCATTCCACTTTAGAACTCCAATCTCCATCATATCCCCTCCCTGTCTCCATTAGTCTCTCTTTTAATTTGATGACATCATCTTTTTCTTCTATTTTGAGGGTCTTGTGAAGGTATTGCTAGGCACTGCAAGGTCATGGATATCAAGGCCAATTTCTGTCTGGGCAGTTGCATTGTAAGAGGTCATACCCTTCCTTTGGCTCTTCCATTCTACTCACCCCCTCTTCCACAATGGTCCCTGAGCCTTGGAAAGTGTGACAGAGTTGTTTCAGTGCTGGGCACTCCTCCATCTCTTCTTCTCAGCACTATGTTGCCTTTTGGGTCATCCCAGTGGTCATTGCCATCTGAAAAGAGAAGCTTCTCTAAGTGCATCTGGTTTTATGTAGGTACTGGGGAATCAAACCCAGGTCGCTAGGCTTTGCAAGCAAGGATTTTAACCACTGAGCCATCTCTCCAGCCCACAATTTCTCTTTAAAGTCCATGGTTGCTGTAGGAGCTTTAGCTAAATCAGAAGTGTGTTAGGAAAATTAAAGGGGCGAGTGGACCTTGTGTAGGGTAGTTGACACACCCAGCTATTCCTTAGTCACCAGTCTCCTTTTTTTTTTTTTTTTCGAAGTAGGGTCTCACTCTAGCTCAGGCTGACCTGGAATTCACTATATAGTCTCAGGATAACCTCGAACTCATGGTGATCTCCTACCTCTGCCTCCCGAGTGCTGGGAACCACGCCTGGCTTATTTCTGCTTTGTGTCCATTTGCTGTCTGGAAATGGGGTTACCACCACACTAGACCATGAAAGAAGGACTGTGGTGGGACACTGTGTTGAAAGGAACTTAGTGCCTTGAGACCTCTGGAGTAGAGCCCTGCCCCACCCAGTGCCTCCAAGCCCCAAACTGAGCAAGTGTGGAGAATGAACCAGATCTGACCCAAACCCACTGCATACAGCATCATCTGTTACAGGCGGTGACTGCCCAAGTGCACGGGAAGCCTAAATCAGGACTCAGGACCTCAGGCTCCAAGATCAGGGCATGTCCTGCTCTACAGGAGACAGATGAAGAGAAACATGCCCAGCTATCAAAGTCAGGGGATCTGGAAACAGGCGTACGTGGTCCTCCACTGAGGTGTCTTCAGTGCAGGTTTGCAGGCTGGGTGGCTCAGGTCACTGGTCCCAGCTTCTTGGGAGAAAAGAGGAAGTTCAATGCCAGCCCTGACAACTTGGTGAGAACCTGTCTCAAAATAAAAAGCGGGGGTCAAGGCATGGTGGTGCACATCTTTAATCCCAGCACTGAGTGGGGAGGGGGGGGCAGAGGTAGGAGGATCAATGTGAGTTCAAGGCTAGCCTGAGACTACATAGTGAATCCAAGGTCAGCCTGGGCTACAGAGACCCTACCTTGAAAAACCTTTTTTGTTTTGTTTTGGTTTGGTTTGGTTTTTCGAGGTAGAGTCTGGCTCTAGCCCAGGCTAACCTGGAATTCACTATGTAGTCTCAGGGTGGCCTTGAACTCACAGAAATCCTCCTACCTCTGCCTCCCGAGTGCTGGGATTAAAGGCGTGTGCCACTATGCCTGGCTTTTCTTTCCTTTAAAAAAATTTTTCTTTCTTGGGCTAGGTGTGGTGGCACACGCCTTTACGCCTTTAATCCCAGCACTCAGGAGGCAGAGGTAGGGATCGCCGTGAGTTCGAGGCCACCCTGAGACTACAGAGTGAATTCCAGGTCAGCCTGAGCTAGAGTGAGACCCTACCTTGAAAAGCCAAAAACAAACAAACAAACAAACAAACAAACAAACAACCCCATATATATATAGTAGGCCCAGAGTCTACCCAAGGGGAAAAAAAAGAGGGTGAGAGGAGAGCTGAAGGGCTCCTTGTCTGGGTGGAATTTATTCCCATGAAATCCTTGCTCAGAAGTCGACATTGCTCATCCCCTGAGGCCTGCCTGTGGTGGCCAAGACTGAGTCGCTGCCTAGGAAAAGAAGTGGGACAGCCCTGTGGATGCCCCCCTCTAGGGAGCCCTCTTTCTCCCTGCCTGATAGGAGACAGGTTGACCTGCCGTTAGTCCTTGCTCTCTTTGGCAAGTGTGGCTGCCACCACCTCCTTCCTGGCACACTCAGTTACCTGTTACCACTGAGGGTTTTCCTGGACTGCTCAGGAAAGCTAAGGCAGGGAGTGAGTTCTCCAGGGCCCAGGAATCACTGGTGAGTGACCGGGGCTGGGCTGGCATGTAACTGCCTTAGACTCCTGGGAGACAAACGTCTTGCCTCCCTACCAGTCATTCCCATGATCCTCCTCTCCTCATGTTTACTTGGACTCCTCCTAAACTTTCTTCTGAATTCTTTCTTTTTTCTTTTTTTTTGGTTTTTCTGAGGTAGGGTCTCACTCTAGCTCAGGCTGACCTGGAATTCACTATGTAGTCTCAGGGTGGCCTCGAACTCACAGCCATCCTCCTACCTCTGCCTCCCGAGTGCTGGGATTAAAGGCGTGTGCCACCACGCCTGGCAAGAAGCCTTTTTATTTTTAATTGACAACTTCCATAATTACAGACAATAAGCCACGATAATTGCCTCCCCTCCTTCAAAGAAGCCCTTTTTTGATTTTGGTGGGGTGCTGTGTTGTGCGTACATGGTGCTTGGGTATACTGGCCACTGTGACCGGGAGGAGAGACAGGGACGGCACTGTGAACATGAGCGAGTAGAAGGATGGGGACGGGCTTCCCAATTAGCCTGGCGGTGGTGTTGTGGTCCCCTGCCTCTTCTCCTTAACTTCCCATTAAGGAGACAGTATGGGTTGAATTTCCTGTGTGTGTGAGTTTTTATTCTGATTGCTATCCATATCATCAACGGAGGTCTTGTCTTCTTTGAAATAAAATCTCCCCGCTGGGGCTGGAGAGATGGCTTAGCAGTTAAGGTTCGACTCCCCAGGACCCACGTAAGCCAGATGCACAAGGGGGCGCATGCATCTGGAGTTTGCTTGCAGTGACTGGAGGCCCTGGTGCGCCCATTCTGTCTCTCTCTGCCTCTTTCTCTCTCTCTCTCTCAAATAAATAAATAAAAATATATTTAAAATCTAGGGCCGGGCGTGGTGGCGCACGCCTTTAATCCCAGCACTCGGGAGGCAGAGGTAGGAGGATCGTTGAGAGTTCGAGGCCACCCTGAGACTACATAGTGAATTCCAGGTCAGCCTGGACCAGAGTGAGACCCTACCTCGCAAAAACCAAAAACCAAAAAAAAAAAAAAATATATATATATATATATATATATATATATATATATATATATATATTTATCTCCCTATTGCTGTCCTGAGCCCCTAGGTGGTGGCACCAGGGAAGAGTAATGAGAGGCTTGGGGTGGGGTGGCAGGCAGGAAGAGGGAACCACGGACTTGAAGTCCCCAGGTTGGATGAGAACCTGGATCTTGGAGACTGGTGTCTCAAAAGGGAGCGGGACGTAAGGACAGCAAATATCTGGGGTCCCAAGGACAGGGATGAGAAAGGCAAGAAGGCGAATCCTCCATCAATCTGGCCACGGTGCCTCTTATCATTGTTATTATTATGAGAGTATCTCAAGGCTGACACTCATGCTGGCCTGGCTGGGCCCCCCCTAATGGTCCCATAAATCCCGGCCATAAAGAGTAATGGGGGGAGACAAATGAGATAATTAGGAATAAATCTCACCAAGGTCTCTATTCATCAGCGTCTCTGGAACTGGCCAATCTTCCGAGCCATTAGCCGGACCCCTAATTAATGCTGACTTGTCCATGTCTGCCAAGGCTCCACGCCCGGGAGGGACCCAGAATGAGGGGCACCATCGCCCCCAACAGCCCATGCTGGCTGACCTTGGGAGGAGCTGAGGGTCGAGCACCGGCAGCCTGCCCAAGAGCCTGTCTCCCAGGGCCTGGTCTGTACCATCCTGACATCACCATACCTTCATCTCCTTCTCAGCTCATTCCATCTCTCCATCTTCCCCTCAGCTCCTGTGTTTCTCTCTGCAGATGACCACTGGCCTTGTCATGGTTGAGCTGGTCTGAGCTAGCAAGGATCGTGGTCACTTGTCACAACGCTTCACCATCTGTGTCCTTTTCTTTGCAAGCAGAGAGGACGGGGGAACTTGGGCACACCAGGGCATCTTGCCACTGCTAATGAACTCTAGGCACATGCACCACTCTGGGCATCTCGCTTTACGTGGGTACTTGGGACTGGAACCAGGACCTTCAGGCTTTGCAAGCAAGCACCTTCAACCGCTGAGCCATCTCTCCAGCCTTCTGTAGCCCTTTCTGCTTGGTCAACACCAAGACAAGGACCCATCTACACCTGGTGACCCAGAGCGATCGGAAGGTGGCCACTGACTTTTGGGAACCTGGGACAGCCTTCCTGGAACAGGATTCAAACTGATTCTCTCTCCTCTCCAAGCACTGGATGTTGAAGGCGCTCTCTGACCATGGAGGTTTCCAGACAGGTCCTGCCTCCTATGATGGTCTGACCTCACAGTGGTGTCCACTGTTTTAATCTGCTAGCCTCTCCCCTAGTGTTGTTACAGCACACGTCTTCTCCCGGGGTTGGGGTTCATCTCCCCTATTCTAGATGGTTCTAGTGAAGTGGAGAAGCCATGTGCCGCTGTCCCTGGCTAGAACCATTCAGGGACCTCATGTGACATATCTGAGAGATGCTGCCACAGAGGTGGGGGCTGTGTGTGAGGCAGGGTGATCCTCCACGCCATTGGCCTCCCCCACATTAACTGGTGTGTATCGATCTCTGTACCTGGCACACACACCAAGCTGCAGCACTACAGCCTGCCCGTTTTCATAGCTTGTCACGTCCTGGGGCCTTTGCCAACTCCTGGGAGAAGAGCCAGGAGTGAGGCTGGGGGAGGGTTCCTCAGGCTCTGTGGACTGCTGCAGACCCTGATTGCTGGGGGAGGGTACCAGGGCTGCATTCTAGCTGACACAGCAGCATGAGTACCCCCATGAGTCTCCCCCTCCCCTCCAGAGGTATGGGAAAAGTGGAATGGGACACAGGCAGGAGCTTCCAGAACAGAGATGACAGACCCCACCTCCAGTCCTTCATCCTTTCTTAAAATTTTTATTTAAATTTAAATTTAATTTAATGTAATTTTTTGTTTTGTTTTGTTTTTTGTTTTTCGAGGTAGGGTCTCACTCTGGTCTAGGCTGACCTGGAATTAACTATGTAGTCTCAGGGTGGCCTTGAACTCACGGCGATCCTCCTACCTCTGCCTCCCGAGTGCTGGGATTAAAGGCGTGTGCCACCACGCCCGGCTTAATGTAATTTTTTTATAGACAGAGAATTGGTGCACCAGGGCCTCAGCCACTGCAAACTCCAGACACTTGCGCCACCTAGTGGGTACAAGCGACCTTGCGCTTTCCTCACCTTTTGTGTGTCTGGCTTACATGGGATCTGGAGAGTCAAACATGGGTCCTTAGGCTTTGCAGGCAAACGCCTTAACCGCTAAGCTGTCTCTCCAGCCCTGGTCCTTCTTTGAGTTCTGGCTTTCTGAAGTTGAGGACGAGGATGAGGAGAGACTGGGATGGCATCCATTGCCATAGTGCCTCAGTGGCTTTTCCCCCTTTTCTTTTTTCTTTTTTGAGGTAGGGTCTCACTCTAGCCCAGGCTGACCTGGAATTCATTATGTAGTCTCAGGGTGGCCTTGAACTCTTGGCAGTCCTCCTACCTCTCTCTGCCTCCCGAGTGCTGGGATTAAAGGCGTGCGACACCACGCCCGGCTGCCCCGTATTCTTGACCTAGTTGCCATCTCTCCCACAATCCCCACCATCTCTAGACCTGCTTTTCTTCTGGGTAACAGCCTTATTACTACAGACAGATAGGGACAGAGTAGGAAGGGAGGGTATATGCATACATTGTCTACCCACCCGTCTCAGTTTGGGCACTGGAGAGGCCCTAAAAATGGATGGATGGTGACAGTTCAGTTTGAAGTGCAAGCTCATCACAGGGCCATTGACTGTGGGGGTGGAGGGCTGTGATTGGCTAGGCCAAAGTCATGTGACACCTGGGTGGCCCTGGGGAGGTTGGGTGACTGGGTCACTTTACCTTCTACAGATGTGGGAAAGGCACCCTGGGTAGGGACAATTCAGGGTTAGGGAACCTCCTTCAAGAAGTGCCCCAGGGTCTGGAGATGGTTTAGTGATTAAGGTTTTGCCTACAAAGCGGACCCAGGTTCAATTTACCAGAACCCACATAAACCAGTGCACAAAGTAATAGATGCGTCTGGAGTTTGTTTGCAGTGGCTGGAGGCCCTGGTGCACCCATTCTCTCTATCTTGCTCTCTCTCTCTGCCTTTTTCTCTTTCTTAAATAAATAAATTATATATATATATGTTTTGGTTTTATGACCACTGGCCTTGTCATGGTTGAGCTGGTCTGAGCTAACAAGGATCGTGGTCACTTGTCACAACGCTTCACCATCTGTGTCCTTTTCTTTGCAAGCAGAGAGGACGGGGAACTTGGGCACACCAGGGCATCTTGCCACTGCTAATGAACTCTAGGCACATGCACCACTCTGGGCATCTCGCTTTACGTGGGTACTTGGGACTGGAACCAGGACCTTCAGGCTTTGCAAGCAAGCACCTTCAACCGCTGAGCCATCTCTCCAGCCTTCTGTAGCCCTTTCTGCTTGGTCAACACCAAGACAAGGACCCCATCTACACCTGGTGACCCAGAGCGATCGGAAGGTGGCCACTGACTTTTTGGGAACCTGGGACAGCCTTCCTGGAACAGGATTCAAACTGATTCTCTCTCCTCTCCAAGCACTGGATGTTGAAGGCGCTCTCTGACCATGGAGGTTTCCAGACAGGTCCTGCCTCCTATGATGGTCTGACCTCACAGTGGTGTCCACTGTTTTAATCTGCTAGCCTCTCCCCTAGTGTTGTTACAGCACACGTCTTCTCCCGGGGTTGGGGTTCATCTCCCTATTCTAGATGGTTCTAGTGAAGTGGAGAAGCCATGTGCCGCTGTCCCTGGCTAGAACCATTCAGGGACCTCATGTGACATATCTGAGAGATGCTGCCACAGAGGTGGGGCTGTGTGTGAGGCAGGGTGATCCTCCACGCCATTGGCCTCCCCACATTAACTGGTGTGTATCGATCTCTGTACCTGGCACACACACCAAGCTGCAGCACTACAGCCTGCCCGTTTTCATAGCTTGTCACGTCCTGGGGCCTTTGCCAACTCCTGGGAGAAGAGCCAGGAGTGAGGCTGGGGGAGGGTTCCTCAGGCTCTGTGGACTGCTGCAGACCCTGATTGCTGGGGGAGGGTACCAGGGCTGCATTCTAGCTGACACAGCAGCATGAGTACCCCCATGAGTCTCCCCCTCCCCTCCAGAGGTATGGGAAAAGTGGAATGGGACACAGGCAGGAGCTTCCAGAACAGAGATGACAGACCCCACCTCCAGTCCTTCATCCTTTCTTAAAATTTTTATTTAAATTTAAATTTAATTTAATGTAATTTTTTGTTTTGTTTTGTTTTTTGTTTTTCGAGGTAGGGTCTCACTCTGGTCTAGGCTGACCTGGAATTAACTATGTAGTCTCAGGGTGGCCTTGAACTCACGGCGATCCTCCTACCTCTGCCTCCCGAGTGCTGGGATTAAAGGCGTGTGCCACCACGCCCGGCTTAATGTAATTTTTTTATAGACAGAGAATTGGTGCACCAGGGCCTCAGCCACTGCAAACTCCAGACACTTGCGCCACCTAGTGGGTACAAGCGACCTTGCGCTTTCCTCACCTTTTGTGTGTCTGGCTTACATGGGATCTGGAGAGTCAAACATGGGTCCTTAGGCTTTGCAGGCAAACGCCTTAACCGCTAAGCTGTCTCTCCAGCCCTGGTCCTTCTTTGAGTTCTGGCTTTCTGAAGTTGAGGACGAGGATGAGGAGAGACTGGGATGGCATCCATTGCCATAGTGCCTCAGTGGCTTTTCCCCCTTTTCTTTTTTCTTTTTTGAGGTAGGGTCTCACTCTAGCCCAGGCTGACCTGGAATTCATTATGTAGTCTCAGGGTGGCCTTGAACTCTTGGCAGTCCCCTCCTTACCTCTCTCTGCCTCCCGAGTGCTGGGATTAAAGGCGTGCGACACCACGCCCGGCTGCCCCGTATTCTTGACCTAGTTGCCATCTCTCCCACAATCCCCACCATCTCTAGACCTGCTTTTCTTCTGGGTAACAGCCTTATTACTACAGACAGATAGGGACAGAGTAGGAAGGGAGGGTATATGCATACATTGTCTACCCACCCGTCTCAGTTTGGGCACTGGAGAGGCCCTAAAAATGGACGGATGGTGACAGTTCAGTCTGAAGTGCAAGCTCATCACAGAGCCATTAACTGTGGGGGTGGAGGGCTGTGATTGGCTAGGCCAAAGTCATGTGACACCTGGGTGGCCCTGGGGAGGTTGGGTGACTGGGTCACTTTACCTTCTACAGATGTGGGAAAGGCACCCTGGGTAGGGACAATTCAGGGTTAGGGAACCTCCTTCAAGAAGTGCCCCAGGGTCTGGAGATGGTTTAGTGGTTAAGGTTTTGCCTACAAAGCGAACCCAGGTTCAATTTACCAGAACCCACATAAACCAGTGCACAAAGTAATAGATGTGTCTGGAGTTTGTTTGCAGTGGCTGGAGGCCCTGGTGCACCCATTCTCTCTATCTTGCTCTCTCTCTCTGCCTTTTTGTCTCTCTTAAATAAATAAATTATATATATATATGTTTTGGTTTTTGCAAGGTAGGGTCTCACTCTGGTCCAGGCTGACCTGGAATTAAGTATGTAGTCTCAGGGTGGCCTCGAACTCGCGGCGATCCTCCTACCTCTGCCTCCTGAGTGCTGAATAAATTTTTTTTTTTTTGGGGTAGGGTCTCACTCTGGTCCAGGCTGACCTGGAATTAACTATGTAGTCTCAGGGTGGCCTCGAACTCTCAGCGATCCTCCTACCTCTGTCTCCCGTGCTGGGATTAAAGGCTGCCTGGCTAAAATAAAATTTTTTTAAAAAGTAAACCGAAGCGGGGCGTGGTGGCGCACGCCTTTAATCCCAGCACTCGGGAGGCAGAGGTAGGAGGATCGCCGTGAGTTCGAGGCCACCCTGAGACTACATAGTTAATTCCAGGTCAGCCTGGACCAGAGTGAGACCCTACCTCGAAAAACCAAAAAAAAAAAACAAAACAAAAAAGTAAACCGGATGTGGTGGCGCATGCCTTTAATACCAGCATTCGGGAAGCAGAGGTAGGAGGATTGCCACAGGCCACCCTGAGACTACATAGTGAATTCCAAGGTCAGCCTGAGCTACAGCAAGACCCTACCTCTGCCTCCCCAGTGCTGGGATTAAAGGCGTGTGCCACCTGTATGTGTGGGGTGGCTATACGTGAAGGAATATGTGTGTGTCAGGGGCATGTATACGTGACGGGGTATATGTGAAGTGTGTGTATGAAGGAGTATGTGTATATGAATGTATGTCAGAAGAGCTGTGTGTATGTGAAGGGGTGTGTGTATGTGAAAGGGTGTGTATGGGAGGGCATTTATATGTGAAGGGCTGTATGTCAAAGGATGTGTGTGAGGATATGTATGTGTGAAGGGGTGTGTGTGTGGATAGGGTATGTGTCTGTGCATGAAGGTATGTGTGTGAGGTCTATGCATATGTGAAGGTGTGTGTGTGTATGAAGGGGTGTGTGTGGATGGGTGCGAGTCTGAAGGGATCTGTGTGTGAAGGGGTGTGTGTTTGTGTGTGTTGGGGGCCCAGCGAAGTCCTCCCCGTGTCCTGCCTCCAGCCAGCTCAGCTCTCTGGTTTCAACCGCTGTACTAAAGAAAACAGCCCTGGGCCTGAAGCAGGAAATCAATGTTTGGACTGCAGAGGCACCTCTTCCGGCCATGAGCAGCCATCCGAGGAACGTAGCGGGAAGCCAGGAGGGGCTTCCTGCCCACCTGGACCAGACGCTGAGTTCCTCCGGGAGCTCTTCACCCTTCACCCTGGTCTGCCTGACTGCTTCATACCCCTCAGCTTGCAGCCTTCTGGTGCGTGTGTGTGTGGGGGGAACCAGGCTGAAGGCAGTGGGAGAGGAGATACCCTGAAACTATGTATAAGGCTTGACCGACCCTCACAGAAGACCACTGGAGGGTCCTGGCAGTGTTATAAGCTCACACACTTGTGGGTCCTGGCATGCCAGTTGCAAGACTTTTAAATATTTTATTTATTTGAGAGAGGGAGAAAGAGGCAGATAGAGAGAATGGGTGTGCCAGACTCCAGACGCATGCGCCACCTTGTGCATCTGGCTTATGTGGGTCCTGGGAATTGAACTTGGGTCTTTTGGCTTTGCAGGTCAGTGCCTTAACTATTGAGATATCTCTCAGCCTCCTGTGGTTGGCCTCGAACCCTTGATCTTTTTTTTTTCTTTTTTTTTTTTTTTGGTAGGGTCTCACTCTAGTTCAGGCTGACCTGGAATTCACTATGTAGTCTCAGGGTGGCCTCGAACTCACGGCAATCCTCCTACCTCTGCCTCCCGAGTGCTGGGATTAAAGGCGTGAGCCACCACGCCCGGCTTGAACCCTTGATCTTTCTGCCTCTGTTTTCCCCAAATGCTGAGATTACAGGAGTGTGTCACCCAGCCTGTTTTCTCTTTATCTACAAAGATAGTGCTCATGTCACCAGGCATGTTGGCACAGCCTTGTTCTAATAGGACAGGTAAAAAGATTCTAGAACAGAGCCAGGTCACCGAGCAGTGGTTCTGCCACCCATTGAAACTCCAGGGGTGATCTGCCTCAGCTCCAGAAAATCTTTTATTATTATTATTATTTTATTTATTTTTGGAGAGAGACACAGACAGAGAGGGAGAGGGAGACAGAGATGGGAGCGCCAGCAGTCTCTCAGCTGCTGTGAACGAAATCCAGATGTGTGCGCCCCCTTGTGGTCAAGTGCAGCATTGCGCCCTTGCGACATTGCATCTGGCTAAACGTGGGACCTGGAGATTGGAACTGGGTTCTTCGGCTTAGCAGGCAGGCGCCTTAACTGCTAAGCCATCTCTCCAGCCCCAGAAAATCTTAAGACATGTGGTCACTGATCAGATTTCAGTGTAGCCTTGGTCCCCTTCAATTTTTTTTTTCCTGAGGCAGGGTTTCTCCCTAGCCCAGGCTGACCTGAAATTTACTATGTATTTTCAGGCTGGCCTTGAACTCACAGCAATCCTTTTTCCTTAGCCTCCTAAGTGCTGGGACTAAAGGTGTGGGCCACCATGCCTGGCTTTTAAAAAAATTTTTTTTATTTTTTTTTTTTGGTTTTCCGAGGTAGGGTCTCACTGTAGCTCAGGCTGGCCTGGAATTCACTCTGTAGTCACAGGGTGGCCTCAAACTCATGGCGATCCTACCTCTGCCTCCCGAGTGCTGAGGTTAAAGGCATGCACCACCACACGGCTAGAAATTTTTATTTATTTATTTGCTAGGGGAGCGAGGGACAGCAAGGGAGAGAGAGAGAGAATGGGCATGCCAGGGCCTCTGGCGACTGCAAACGAACTCCAGATGCATGCGCCACTTTGTGCATCTGGCTTTATGTGAGTATTGGGGAATCAAACCCGGGTCATTAGGTTCTGCAGGTAAATGCCTTAAGTACTGAACAATCTCTCAGCCCCCTGCTGCATATTTTTATATGCTTGCTTGGAAGGGATTTGGATATGCGGTTCGGGGGCTGAACACTGTGGACGTTGTTTGGTGTTGGGTTACACTGCATTCCTTTGGGTAGTGTTGGCTTTTGTCATAGCACCCCATTAATATATTTGGAATCCAGGATTTTTTTTTTTTCAGTGCTTTCTCTCTCTCTGTTTTCTTGGTTTTTCTAGGTAGGATCTTGCTGTAAACCAGGCTGACCTGGAATTCGCTATGTAGTCTCAGGGTGGCCCCAAACTCACAGCGACCCTCCTACCTCAGTCTCCCAAATGCAGGGATAAAAGGCATGTGCCACCATGCCTGGCAGCCTTCACTTTTATTTTAAAAAAGAAACCATATATGTCTTATGTATTTGGACTTCAGCACGCACCAACTAAACATTATCAACAAATAAACACAGATAAATTAATGGACACTTTTTTTTTTTTTTTTTTCTGGTTTTTCAAGGTAGGGTCTCACTCTAGCTCAGGCTGACCTGGAATTCACTCTGTAGTCTCAGGGTGGCCTCGAACTCATGGCGATCCTCCTACCTCTGCCTCCTGAGGGCTGGGATTAAAGGCATGTGCCACCATGCCCAGCTTTGGACACTTCTCTTGTGGCTTGATTGTGTGACCTCAGGCAGGTCCCTTTCTGTCTGTTTCCTAAATTTCCTGTGTGGTCCCAGAGGTCAAAGAGCCCGGAAGTGGGTAACGCCTGTGGTGTGGGCTGTGTGGGGTAGAAGCCACCCCCTCCCGCTCCCGCCACTGCACAGAAGCCCACTGCCCTCGTGACATTCCTAAAGAGAGTGGGTTTTCTCTGGCCTTTTTTCCAAGAACTCTTCCTTCCTTCCTTCCTCCCAGAACCCTATGAACCACACTAGCCATCGTGCCTGAAAGCAACACCCACCAGTATCCCTGTGTGCCCATGTTTCAATTTCAATGAGTGTGACTCCACTCAGGCTACATCTGTCCCCCCACCCAGTGCAACTCACACGTACAAGTCAGGATATGATGCTGGGTGGTGGCGCACGCCTTTAAACCAGCACTGGGGAGGCAGAGGTGGTTAGATTGCTGTGAGTTTGAAGCCACCCTGAGATTACATAGTGAATTCCAGGTCAGCCCTGGGCTAGAGTGACACCCCACCAAAAAAAGAAAAAAAAAGGATATGAGGGCCCAGGGTGACCCCTCCTTTGGTAACCTTCTGTGGCTGACATGGGGTCACCCTGTGCCTTGGAGTGACTTCATGAGGAAGACCTTGGAGAGGCTGGAGTCAGCAAGAGATTAATTCATCCAAACCCAAGCACATCTGTTGTTAATTATGTTATGCCCAAGTTAACTATTCCCTTTCTGGGCCCCCTTTTCAGTTGGTGGGGACAGAGGGAATGGTGAGGCGAACTGGTACCTTTTTGATCCTTTTTTTTTTTTTTTTTTTTTTTTTTTTTTAGGTTTCACTCTAGCCCAGGCTGACCTGGAATTCACTCTGTGGTCTCAGGGTGGCCTCGAACTCACGGCGGTCCTCCTACCTCTGCCTCCCGAGTGCTGGGATTACAGGTGTGCACCACCACGCCTGGCTGTTTTGTCCTTTCTTGCCTTGAGCCAGGGGAAGGAAAGGGCAGTGTGGCCTCCTAGCGTAAAGAATGCAGAAGAGGAAAGGCCAGGCAGTCCTGTTCATGTGGGGGTGCTTGGGAGGGGACTGGAGGGAGAATTTGCTTTTGAGCATCAAGGTCCACAGCAGTGGGCTAAGGGAGCTAGCTCAGTGGATAAAGTGCTTGTAAGCAGAAGGACCTGAGTTCAGTCTCTATAACCCACTTGAAAAATGCTGGACATCATGCTGTGTGCTTGTAATCCCACTGCTGCAAGCTGGGGACAGGTGAGTCCTTGGGTTTTGTTGGTCAACCAGCTAGCCCTATTTGTTGGTGAGTTCCAAAGGTCTCACTGTAGCCCAAGCTGACCTGGGATTCACTCTATTCTCAGGGTGGCCTTGAACTCACAGCAACCCTCTTACCTCTGCTTCCTGAGTGCTGGGATTAAAGGTGTGTGCTACCACGCCCGGCAAAAAAAAAAAAAAATTTTTTTTAAGCGGCACGTATATGATTGCAATGTGCCTATGGCAACGGGAGGTGGAGCCAGGAGAATCTGAAGCTCACAGGCCAGCTAGTCTGATGTTGGCTGCAGTCTGGCACGTTGTCTGCCGGGGCAAGAGACCTTGTCTCAAAGACAGTGGAGGACAGACACCTCCAAGTTGTCCTTTTATCTTCACATTCACACTTGGCATAACGTGTGCCTATACACGTGCACACAAAGAAAACAACAACAAAAAACCACGTGGATGGGGGCTGGGGTGATGACTCAGTAAATAGATAAAATGGGCTGGGCGTGGTGGCGCACGCCTTTAATCCCAGCACTTGGGAGGCAGAGGTAGGAGGATTGCCGTGAGTTCGAAGCCACCCTGAGACTACATAGTGAATTTGGGTCAGCCTGGGGTAGAGTGAGACCCTACCTCGAAAAACAAAAGCAAAACAAACAAAAAAAGAATAGATAAAGTGTTTGCTACACAAGGACAAGAACCCAAGTTCAGATACCCAGAAGCCTCGGAAGGCGCCACAATCTGTTTTTCTGGTGTGCTTAGGACGAGAAGGGCGGTGGGTACAGAAGACTCACGAGGAAGTTCTTGGGCCAGCCAGTTTGGCAAAGACAGTGATGAAGAGCAAAACGAAAAGACTCCGCCTCAAACAAAATGCAAGGCGGGCGCTAATAGTTTAAGTTGGGCTTTGACCTCCACACATATGCCCGCACTCACAGGCACCCTCTCCCCAAAGGTGGAGGTTCACCTCTGGCCTCCACATGCATATATACATGAAACACACACACATGCACGCACGCACACGTCCATTGGATTTAGTAGTCACAAGTCCTGGAGAAAATAAGAGAGATGGGGGCTGGTGAGACGGCTTAAGGTGCTGATCTGTGACGCCTAAGGACTCAGGTTCGATTCCCCAGTACCTACTTAAGCCAGATGCACATGGTGGCACATGTGTCTGGAGTTTGTTTGCAGTGGCTAGAGGTCCTGGTGTGCCCTCTCTCTCTCTGTCAAATAAAGTAAGTAAATAAAATTAGAGAAAATAGAGATGAACAAATATCTATATTTACAGCAACAAATGGACCTTCCCTCCACCCCCCACCCTACTTCCAGTCTTTTCTATACTGTTCCCTTCCCGCCCCACCCCAGGCCTGCTCCCCTTGGGTCACTGCTTGTGTTAAGCCCCCATAAGGGCCCAGGAAAGGCACTGTGGAATGAGAAGGGACCTGCCTGGGGGGTGGGTGGCGGCGGCAGCATCTTTTCACATTTTCTGCCCTCCAAGCTGGGGTAGCTGAGGGAAGGTGGACACCAGGAGCAGAGAAGGACACTGGCCTCCTGCTCCTGTCCCCACCCTCCCCGAGCTTTCACAGTGTTTGGTGGCCCTGGCAGCTAGCTGATCCTGTTCCGCCAGGTTTTAGGTGTGTGTCCCTGGTCACCCATCGAGGAGGGAAGGTTTGTCTGCCAGCCGAGGCGGCCTCTCTGAGCACCCCGCCTTCTCACATCTAGGCTGGGATTCTGAGGGGGGCGGGCCTTGGATGGGTATGTGGGTGTGTGTGGGGGGGGAAGGTGTCAAGCTTTGTGTGATAGCCCTGGAGGCCACCCTGTGGTATCAGGAGGAGAAGCAGAGCCCGCAGCACTCCATGCAGATCTCCAAGCAGTCGGCCGATTCGCAGCAGGCGTCCACGATGCCGCAGTCCAGGTCACAAGGCAGGTCACAGTCGGCGCACTCGCCAGAGCCACAGCAGCAGCAACAGAGGCAGGAGTCTTCGGAGCTGCAGGAGCCACAGGTGGCACAGTCTAGGATGATGTTACAGAGCGCCAGGAACTCGCAGAACAGGCAGGACAGGATGCAGTGGACACAGCAGTCTGTGGTGGTGGGGTGGGGGGAGAGGGTGTAGGCAAGAGTGAGAGAGACAGCCAGGAACCGGGCAGCAGCACTCCAGCACGGCTGCTCACTACTCCCAGCTCCTATGGTCCCCACTGCTACAGGAACGGAGCTAGCGGGGTGACCCCAGACACAGGAGCAAAGTGCATCAGAGTTATGGATGAAGCCCTGGCAACTGGCATCCGGAGCCCCCTGCTCTTGACCTCCCTCTGGTTATTTAACAAGCACGCCAGGTGAGGACATGTTTCAGGCTGGCTGGCTTGCCTGCTTGCTTGCTTTCTTTCTTTCTTTCTTTCTTTCTTTCTTTCTTTCTTTCTTTCTTTCTTTCTTCCTTCCTTCCTCTCTCTTTCTCTTTCTCCCTCCCTCCCTCCCTTCTTTCCTTTCTCTTTCTCTCTCCTTCCTTACTTCCCTCCCTCCCTCCCTTCTTTCTTCTCTCTCTCTCCTTCCTTCCTTCCTTCCTTCCTTCCTTCCTTCCTTCCTTCCTTCCTTCCTTCCTTCCTTCCTTCCCTTCCCCTCTCTCTCTCTCTCTCTCCCTCCCTCCCTCCCTCCCTCCTTCTTTCTCTCTCTCTTTCTTTCTTTCTTTCTTTCTTTCTTTCTTTCTTTCTTTCTTTCTTTCTTTCTTTCTTTCTTTCTTTCTTTCTGAGAATGGGTACACCAGGGCCTTAAACCAATGCAAACAAACACCAGATACTCCACCTTATGCATCTGGCTTACATGGGTCCTGGAGAGTTGAACCTGGGTCGTGGGTCTCACTCTAGCCCAGGCTGACCAGTAATTCACTCTATTCTCAGGGTGGCCTCGAACTCATGGCAATCCTCCTACCTCTTTCTGTCTCCCGAGTGCTGGGATTAAAGGCGTGCGTCACCATGCCCGGCAAACCTGGGTCTTTTGACTTTGCCAGTAAGCACCTTAACCACTAAGCCATCTCTCCAGCCCCTCTTTGTAATGCCTTTTAAAAAATGTATTTATTTACTTGAGAGAGAATGAGAGAAAGAGGCAGATAGAGAGAATGGGCACGCCAAGGCCTCTAGCCACTGCAAACCAACTCTAGACACATGGGCCACCTTGTGCATCGGCCTTTAGGTGGCTGTGGTAGTTTGACTATATGCCCCCCAATATATTCAGTGTTTTATTAGTTATAGTTTGCATCTGCAATCACCTTGCTAGAGGCAATGTCACTGGGGGCCGGTCTTAAGGTATGGATTTGAGATTCCATTGTAAAGATATGCAAATGTGCCTAGCAGGAGTTCCTGAAGTGTGCTGTGTGACCTTTTGGCTGTAGTTTTGCTCTGTGTGCTGTGGTGGCTGGTTGGTTTCTCTCTCTCTCTTGCTTGGCCCTGTGGAGAGCAGGCCGCTTCTCTTGCCATTATGGAACTTCCCCTGGATCTGTAAGCTTCAATAAATAATATCCCTTCCTCCATAACTGTGCCTGGTCTGGAAGTTCATCTCAGCGAACCTGAAGCTGTCTGCTACAGTGGGTATTGGGGAATCGAACCTGGTCCTTTGGTTTTGAAGGCAAGCGCCCCAACCACGGTGACATCTCCTTAGTTCCCAGGCACTGTTCTAAGTGATGTGCGTGGATTAAACTCACCTAAGCCTCTTGCAACAACTCTATGAGACTTATTTAACCTCACTCTACAGATGCACAAAGCGAGGCACAGAGTTTAGACACTTGAAGACACATCTGGAGGACTGGAGATGTAGCTAAATTGGTAGAGTGCCTGCCTGCCTTGTATGAGGCCCTGGATTCCATACCCAGCATCACATTAAAACTGGGCCGGTTGGACTGGAGAGATGGCTTAGCAGCTAAGGCACCAATTCTCCTCTCTCTCAAATAAATAAATAAATAAAATATTAACCCCCCCCCAAAAAAAAACCCCAGGCTGGAGAGATGGCTTAGTGGTTAAGGCTCTTGCCTGCAAAGCCTAAGAACTCATGTTTTAACCTCCAGGTTCCACGTAGCCAGACACAGTGATGCAAGTGCACAATTTCGCACACAAACACAAGGGGTGCACAGTCTGGAGTTCACATTGGCTGAAGGCCCTGGCACACTTGTTTTTTTTTTTTTTTTTTTTTTTTTCTCTCTCTCTCTGCCTCTTTCTCTCTCAAAACAAAACAAAACAAAACAAAACAAAAAACTTGGGTCTGGAGAGATGGCTTAGCTGTTAAAGTGCTTGCCTGAAAAGCCAAAACACTCAGGTTTGATTCCCCAGTTCCCACGTAAGCCAGACGCACAAGGTGGCACATGTGTCTGGAGTTCGGTTGCAGTGGTTAGATGTCCTGGCATGCCCCTTTGTTCTCTCTCTCTCTCTTTCTCTCTACTATCTGCCCCCCCCCAAACAAACAAATAAAAATATTTTTAAAGATATTTTTAAAAACTCAGCATGTTGGTGCATACCCATAATCCCAGCACTTGGGAAGTGGAGGCAGGAAGATCAGAAACGCAAGGTCATTCTCAGCTACATAGCAAGTTTGAGACCAGCCTGGGTTATAATGAAACCCTAGCTCAATGTGTTTGGTTGGTTGGATCTAGGCGTCCCCCATAAATTTAGGTGTTCTGAATGCTAGGTTCCCAGCTGATGGAGATTTGGGAATTAACGCCTCCTGGAGGCAGTGTATTATTTGGGGTGGGCTTATGGGTGTTATAGCCAGCGTCCCCTTGCCAGTGTTTGGCACACTGTTGCTATTGTCCACCTTATGTTGGCCAGGGGGTGATGTCCACCCTCTGCTTATGCCATCGTTTCCCCCTACCATTGTGGAGCTTTCCCCTTGAGTCTGTAAGCCAAAATAAATCGCTTTTTTCCCCCACAAGTTGCTCTTGGTCAAGTGTTTTCTTTTTTCTTTTTTTGGTTTTGCGAGGTAGGGTCTCACTCTGGTCCAGGCTGACCTGGAATTAACTATGTAGTCTCAGGGTGGCCTCGAACTCTCTGCGATCCTCCTACCTCTGCCTCCCGAGTGCTGGGATTAAAGGCGTGCACCACCACACCCGGCTTGGTCAAGTGTTTTCTGACAGCAATGTGAACCTGACTGCAACAATGCGTGCACCAGAGTACCTCTATAATATATCCAGATCTGGAGTCCTCCCCTACATTCAGTCCCTGCTCCTCTCACTGAGCTCTCCCTCAGGCACTCCCCTCCTTCCCGCTGTCCATTCCAGGGCCAGGAAAATCTGTTACAATCAGGGACTGAGTCAGGCTCTGCTCCTCTCAGAACTATCACTGACTTTTCATGGAGGAAGCGCAGACGTTCCCGTGGTCCCTATGTCCGGTGAGCACATTCTGTCCCTAGGTCTCCACGACTCCCCCTGGACCCCCTTCACACAGCTCTGGCCAACCCTGACCTCCTGGATGATCCCAGGCTAAGCTTGGCCAAGCAAGCCTGGATTGTCCCTTCTGCCCAGAACAGTCTCCCTCCCTCCCCCACTTCTTTCCCCAAATGTCACTTCTCCTTAAGGACTTATTATTACCTCCCACCGCACTACATCACGCTGACCTTCATCTCACACTCGCCAGGTTCTGCCGACACACTGACCTTGTTCCGCTACGTTCACTGATATGACACACTACAGGTCCCCAGAGCAGGTCCTGGCCCACAGTAGCTGTTCAGTAGATACATGTTAGGGAGTTAGTACAAGAACCTGTCCTTGAAGCAGGTTCGATTCCCCAGGACCCATGTAAGCCAGATACACAAGGTGACACATGCATCTGGAGTTTGCTGGCAGTGGCTGGAGGCCTTGGTGCGCCCATTTTCTCTCTCTCTCTCTCCCTCTCCCCTTTCTCCTTCAAATAAATAAATAAGGGAAAATATTAAAAACAACATGGATAGGGCTGAGAAGGTGGGTCAGGCAGTCCCCGAGCCACCGGCGGCTGTCCCCATGTAGAATAGGTGCCTGGAGGGCAGAAGTGGGCTGTCCAGGGTGAGTCTCAGAGGCTCTGTGTTGTAAAAACAGCAGCTGGGAGGGACGTGACAATCTTGAGTCCGCAAGCCTCTCTAGCTCTAGCTTGCAGTACCACCCACCCCCCGCCCTGCCCCACTCCACAGTTGGCATTTTATTCTGCTAAATGTTGCTCTCACTAAACAGATGGTCCAATCCTCAAGGAAAATTTCTTTTATTTTTTTTCTTGGTGTTGGAGAGGGAAACCAGGGCCGTGTGCAGGCTAAGCATGCACACCACTGTTAAGCTCCACCCTCAGCCCCTTGAGGAAATTTTCTGATTCCAGAAATATAATGGGAGTACCATTGCTGAAAGCGAGCCTAGGCGAGCAGGGATGGGGTGGGGCTGGCTGCGAGAATATAGCTACGCCTCACTTTACTGACCGGATAGACTCTGCAAGGTGTGCCAAGCAGGCATCAAGGACTTGTTAGTATCCAGGCTCCGAGACTCCACCCCAGGCATCAGATCCGATGAAACCACAGGTGTCTGTTTCCCATCCTCCACTCCTCCCTCCCCCAAGCTTTTTTGTTGTTGTTGTTGGTTTTTGAGGTAGGGTCTCACTGTAGCCCAGGCTGACCTGGAATTCACTCTGTAGTCAAGGGTGGCCTTGAACTCATGGCGATCCTCCTACCTCTGCCTCCCGAGTGCTGGGATTAAAGGTGTGCGCCACCATACCAGCTCCCTCCCGCTCTATTTATTTATTTTCCCCTCCCCCCTTTTGAGACAAGGTCTCACTCTGTAGCTCAGGCTGGCTTGGAATTCATGACAACCCGCTTGGCTCAACTTCGGGAGTGCTTTAATTATAGGTGTGAGCCACTATACTATGTATTTTCCTTTGCAAACAAGTACCTTTAACCACTGAGCCATCTAGCTCTGTAATTGTTTCTCTCTCATCTTTTTTATAATATATATTTATTATTTTTTTATTTTTATTTATTTATTTTTTTTTTTGAGGTAGGGTCTCACTCTAGCCCAGGCTGACCTGGAATTCACTATGTAGTCTCAGGGTGGCCTTGAACTTACAGTGATCCTCCTACCTCTGCCTCCTGAGTGCTGGGATTAAAGGCGTGCACCACCATGCCCGGCTTTTTTTATAATATATTTTTATTTTCTATTTATTTATTTGAGGGAGAGAGAGAAAAAGAGGGAGATAGAGAGAGAATGAGCATGCCAGGGCTGCCAGCCACTACAAATGAACTCCAGATGCATGCACCACCTTGTGTAACTGGTTCACATAGGTCCTGGGGAACCAAACTGGGTCCTTGGGCTTTGCAGGCAAGTCCCTTAACCACTAAGCAATCTCTCCAGCCCACCTCCCCTTATTTTTATTTATTTTTTTTTTTGAGATAGGGTCTCACTCTAGTCTAGGCTGATCTGGAATTCACTATGTAGTCTCAGGGTGGCCTCGAACTCATGACGATCCTCCTACCTCTGCCTCCCGAGTACTGGGATTAAAGGTGTGCGCCACCAAACCCAGCTGCATACACCACTTTGTGCATCTCATTTGGCTTTAGCCCACTCCCAGCTTTTGAGCATGGCATTTCTTCTTAGTAACCTGCTGCTGCTGCTGGGAGTGGATCAAGCTTTGAGATTTTGAGAACAGGGCCTTTGGAGGCATGGGGGCGGGGTGGTACAGGCTGGGGTCTCACCTTCCTGTGCCTGGAGAGGGACCTGGGAGGAAGCCGACCGCGTGCTGCCTTTACTTTTCCTCCTGCCCTGGCTGGCCAGAGATGGGTGCGTCTGCAACTTCCGGTGGGCTTTGGGGCCACCCAGAGCACCGTTCCCTGCCCTCTTGGCACTGTCCAGCTCTGAGGAGTGGCCAGAGCCATTTGGCAGTAGTGGGATGCAGCCCAAGGGGTTCCCCTGAGGCTGGCCTGGAGAGAAGAAAAAGACGATGGGGAAAGAGTGGGGGTTCAGTCACCCATGCCCTTCCTCCTCCACCCTAGCTCTGCTCCAATCATGCCTGCTTTAGTTTTTCTTTCCTCTTCTCCCACCGCCCCCACCCCTCTGCCGAGGTAGGGTCTCACTCTAGCCCAGGCAGATCTGGAACTCACTGTGTAGTCCCAGGCTGGCCTTGAACTCACATCAATCTTCCAACCTCAGCCTCCCGAGGGGTGGGGGTCAGAGGTGTGCACCACCACATCTGGCTCCAGCTTCATTTTTACATTTTAGAAACTTAGCTAAGACTTGGCTTCTGCAAATGGGGACACTGCGGCCCAGAGAACAGAACTGACTAGCTCGGGGCTGCATCATGAAATAGCAGCGACAGAATGGGGCTCAGCTCCTGACTCTCAGGGTAGTACTCATTGGGGGGCAGAAATACAAGGTGAGGGGACCTGGATTCCCCTCTCTTATCCCACATGGAACCCATTCCCTTCTCTTTGGGTCCTGGGATTTTGGCTAGAGCGGTATGTGGGAGGGGAGCAGACACAGTTTGGCTGGAGTTGGTTTGAACAGTGACACACTTAACCCTCACCTTGGACTCTGCCAAGCCCCCAGCTGGTTTTGCCCTTGGTACCCGCTGAGTGATTTACTGGAAACATCTTTTTGGAGGTGCACACCTGGCCCTGCACTCAGGGGCTCCTCACCACAGCCCCTCTATGTCCTGCTTATTTCCCCAAGTTCTCAGCCTCCCTGTTGCTGTGGGCAGTGTGCTGAGGGGCCTTTGGGTGTGGGGTGGAGGAAGAAGGCAAGAGACTGGTGGGGAGGCCTCCAAGACCAGGTCCTCGCCCAGGCTCTGACAAAACTTCAGCTTTGTCGATGGGGTACAGCAAAGCTGACCCTGGTGATCCCCCCAACTCCCCATATCCTTCCGAGACCTCAACTGAGTGGCTTGGCTCTGTTAGCAGGGGTAAGGGTGGGCATGTGCGATGGTGGGGGGAGATGCAAAAAGGCCATGAGAATCTGGGAGCTCCAGTTGCTTGGGGCCCTCTGTAAACATGGGGAACTTACATCCCTTGGCCAGAGTCCAGATACCCGGCCTCCTCCAGGTAGGCTTATGTGTTTAAAAATTTTGTTTGTTTGCTTGGTTTTGAGGTAGGGCCTCCCTCTAGCCCAGGTTGACCTGGAATTCACTCTATAGTCATCTCAGGCTGGCCTTGAACTCACAGCAATCCTCCTACCTCTGCCTCCTGAGTGCTGGGATTAAAGGTGTGCACCACCATGCCTGGCTTTAAATGTAATTTAAAAAAATATTTATCAGCCGGGCGTGGTGGCACACGCCTTTAATCCCAGCACTCGGGAGGCAGAGGTAGGAGGATCGCCGAGAGTTCGAGGCCACCCTGAGACTACATAGTTAATTCCAGGTCAGCCTGGACCAGAGTGAGACCCTACCTCTCAAAACCAAAAAAAAAAAAAAATTTTTTTATTTACTTATTTGAGAGAGAGAGATACAGAAATAGGCAGGTGTGTGGGGGGGAATGGGTATGCCAGGGCCTCCAGCCCTGTAAAGGAACTCCAGATGCATGTGCTCCCTTGTGCATCTAGCTTACGTGGGTCCTGAGAGTTGAACCTGGGTCCTTTGGCTTTGCAGGCAAATGCCTTAACCGCTAAGCCATCTCTCCAGCCCTAAGTGTAATTTTACTTATCTGCATGTGTATGTCTGTGCATATAAGAGCACTCCAAGGTCTCTTGCTGCTGCAGCAAATACCAGCTACATGCACTGCTTTGTGCCCAGTTTTTGTTTTTTTTTATGTAGATACTGAGGAATTGAACCCATGTTGTCAGACTTTGCAAGCAGTGCCTCTAACCACTGAAGCACTTCCCCAGTCCTCTCATTAAAAAAACAAAAAAAAAAATTATCTGCAAACCGAGAGAAAAAAAGAAAGAAAAAAGATAGGAAAAGAGAAAGAATGGGTGCACCAAAGCCTCTAGCCACCACATATGACCTCCAGAGGCATGTGCCACTCTGTGCATCTGGCTTTACGTGGGTATTGGGGAATCGAACTCAGGTCTTTTGGCTTTGCAGACAAGCTCCTTAACTACTGAGCCAGCTCTCCAGCCCCTTTCTTTTATTGATGAGGAACCTGAGTCCCAGAGAATGACAGAACATTGTCCAAGTCCACAAAGCTGGTATGTCTTTATTTAAAAAAAAAAAAATCTTTTTTGAGGTAGGCTCTCATCTGGCCCAGACTTTCCTGGAATTCACTATGTAGTCTCAGGGTGGCTTTGAACTCATGGCAATCCTCCTACTTCTGCCTCCCAAGTTCTGGGATTAAAGGCGAGTGCCACCACACCTGGCTATTTTTTTTTAAAATAATTTTATTTATTTGTTTGCAAGCAGAAACAGAGAGGAGACAGACTGAGAAAATGGGTGCCCCAGGGCCTCCAGCCTCTGCAAACAAACTAGATGCATGCACAACTGTGCATCTGGCTTTACGTGGGTGCAGGAGAACGAACCCTAGTCATTAAGTACTGTAGGTAAGCACTTTAACCACTGAGCCATCTTGCCAACCCAGAGCTGGTAATTCTGAGAGATGGGACCAAACTGGAGATTTAGAGCTAGGTTCAGAGGACAGAGAAGGCAAGGAGGGGGCGTGGAGGTCGGGGACTGAGGGACTGGGGAGTAAACTGCTGCTATCACATGACCACGACTTATGACTAGTAGCCGACATGTTTGGAGTGGCTGCTAGGTGTCAGGCAGTGTGCTATGACAATTAAAAGTAGTAATCAGGCTGGAGAGATGATTTAGCGGTTAAGGCGCTTGCCTGTGAAGCCTAAGGATCTGGGTTCAATTCTCCAGGTTCCATGTAAGCCAGATGCACATGATTGAACATGCGCCTGGAGTTCGTTTGCAGTGGTTACAGGCCCGGGCACGCCCATTCTCTCTCTCCTCTCTGTGTTTCTAATAAATAAATAAATTAATTTAAAAAAATCTTGCCAGGTGTGGTGGTGCACGCCTTTAATCCCAGCACTTGGGAGGCAGAGTAGGAGGATCGCTGTGAGTTCGAGGCCACCCTGAGACTACAGAGTGAATTCCAGGTCAGCCTGAGCTAGAGTGAAATCCTACCTCGAAAACAAACAAACAAAAAAAAAAAAACTTTTTAAAAAAGTAGTAATCTTGGGCTGGAGAGATGACTTAGCAGTTAAAGCACTTGCCTGCAAAGCTAAAGAACCTAGGTTCAATTCCCCAGGATCCACATAAGCCAGATGCACAAGGGGGCACATGCGTCTGGAGTTTGTTTGCAGTGGCTGGAAGCCTTGGCATGCCCATTCTCTCCCTCTCTCTCTCTCCATGACTATTTCTCTCTCTCTCAAATAAATAAATAAATTTTTTTTAAAAAGTAGTAATCTTGAAGCATCATGAGTGATCTACTATTGGCCCCATTTCTCAGATGAGAAAACTGAGCCCCAGTGAGGGTACAACTTGCCAAACGTCACAGCTAGGAAGTGAAGGAAGCCTGGAGAGTGGGAGGGAGAGGCAAGGACAGACAAGGTGAAGGATAGGGGTGTCCCCTCTGCAGAGGCTCCATGCTGGGGGCTTAGGGCAAGGTGTAGCTAGAGCCTACCATGTACAAACAGAGGCAAAAGCATGGGAGTGGCGAAGCCTGAATCATTCTCACCCCACAAAGGTGACAGAGCTGAGCCTTTGGCCAGCTTCAGTCCCCCCTGCCCTGCTGTCTAAACATGGGCACAGTGGCCAGAGGGCGGGAACGTGGTGTGGTGAGCCCAGGGCCCTGGGAGGTGCTGCAGACACAGAGCTTGCCTGTGGCTTTGGCTGTGGGGTGTGGGGTAGCCAATGGGGTGGGGGTGGGGCTGAGTCACAGAGCAAACAAGGCTATAGACACAGGAGTGTCTGTCCCACTCTCACCTGGGGTCCCCTCCCCATGGCCATGGCCTCCTCTCAATTCTTTGGTGGTGGTGTGTGCGTGTGTGTCTGTGGCATGTCTGTTTGTCTGTCTGCAAGAGGCTGAGGGCACCGCATTTGCAAGTCTCAGAAATCCAACTACCAGGGCATCCAGCTTGGCCCCAGATGCCCTGGCTGGAATCAGCTCACTGCTCCCTGTGCCAGCAGGGCAGGCAAGCGCAGCAAAGGCTGCTGGGCCAAAATGCCTGAGCACCTGGCTTATGCCCAGGGCAGATCCATATCTGGACCTCAGGTTTCCTTATCTGCAAAATGGGTTTGGTGATGGCTCTGCCTCTATGTTCCCACAGGCTGACTAGGAAAAGCATGCAGTCTCATTTTCAGGGAGAGAGCGCTAGGTGTGGGGCATCATCACTGCTTGCCAGAGACTGATCCCGGCAGCCCCCCTTTTCCCCTGCTCTGGAGACGACGGAAGAATTCTCCCCGTTCCCGGGGCTCCTTAGAGGCGTCCAGCCAGACCTAGAAAGGAAGCTGAAGTTTGCTCCTTTCCCCCCAGAGCAACTTTCCTTTCAGTTCTGGGTCTCCTGAAAGGTAAGGCTGCACCAGTCCTCCTCTCTTTCTCTTTTCTCTCATTCTAAGGTGATTATTTCCCTGCAGCCCGAGCCTGCCCACTGGCAGGAGACTTTTTCTACAGAACGAAGTGGTAACATTTTCACCTCCTGCTGCCCATGCTACCATCCTCAAGGGCAGAGAGAGGGCACCCAGAGGTGCCAGTGTGTTTCTTTTTTTTCCTTTTTTTTCTTTCCTTTTCTCTCTCTTTCTCTCTCTCTCTTTCTCTCTCTCTTTTTCTCTCTCTCTTTTTCTCTCTCTCTCTTTCTTTCTCTCTCTCTCTCCCTCCCTCCCATCTTCCTTCCTTCCTTCCTTTTTGAAAGAGAGAGAGAGAAAGAGGAAGAGGCAGAGAGAGGAAGAATGGGCACGCCAGCGGCCTCTCAGCTGCTGTGAATGAATTCCAGACTCATGTGCCCCCTTGTGGGCAAGCGCAGAATTGTGTATCCGCGTCACTTGCATCTGGCTAAATGTGGGACTACTTAGGCTTGGCAGGCAGAAGCCTTAACTGCTAAGCCATCTCTCCAGCCTGTTTGTTTGTTTGTTTGTTTGTTTGTTTTGAGGTAGAGTCTCACTCTAGTCCAGGCTGACCTGGAATTCACTATGTAGTCTCAGGGTGTCCTCAAACTCATGGAGATCCTCCAACCTCTGCCTCCCAAGTGCTGGGATTAAAGACATGCGCCACCATGCCCAGCTTCCTACCACTGCATTTCTGACAACCCCCATCTGGGTTGGCCTCTCTCTAGGGCAACCCCTGCATGCTGCCACCCCAACCGTCACCTCCCCTAGGACTCACGTGTCACAGCTTCTGTGGGAACATCGAGGTCAGTACTGTTTGGGGCCTGGAGAGCCCCAGGACCACTGTCTTGGGGCATGAAGGATGCCACCTCTTCCAGGGAGCCTTCCTCTGATGTTGCTTCTGCAGGGTCAGCTGATCTCACGACTACCTCCAGCCCAGGGAGGAAGGATGGGGTCTGGGCTAAGAGAAAAAGCAGATGACCGAGGGACATTTTCCTAGGTTCTTCCCATATGTCCAGTCCTGGGCTTCTTCCAGTAAGCCCTCATTTTCTGTCCCTGTACTGGTCAGTCACTGAGCCCTCGCCCTGTCCAACAATGGTGCTAGAATCCAAACGAGAATGCTTCCTAACCACAACCTGTGTGTGAACAAGGGCGTGTGCATGCCCGTGCTGGCATGCACTAGTGCGTGAGGACATGCATGTGGGGTCAGGAGGAAGAGGAGGAGGAGACCTAGACCCACAGTGTAAAAGGAAGATAGAGGGCTGGAGAGATGGCTTGGCAGTTAAGGTGCCTGCCTGCAAAGCCTAAGAATGCTTGTTCAAATCTCCAGGTCCCACGTTCAGCCAGACGCAAATGCACAATGTCACACATGTCCACAAGGGGCGCACGCGTCTGAAGTTTGTTCACAGCAGCTGAGGCTGCTGGTGCACCCATTCTCTCTCTGCCTCTCTCTCAAAAAAAAAAAAAAGAAAGAAAGAAAGAGCCAGGTGTGGTGGCGCACGCCTTTAATCCCAGCACTCGGGAGGCAGAGGTAGGAGGATCACCGAGAGTTCAAGGCCACCCTGAGACTACATAGTGAATTCCAGGTCAGCCTGGACCAGAGTGAGACCCTACCTTGCAAAACCAAAAAAAAAAAAAAAAAAAAAAAAAAAAAAAAAGAAAGAAAGAAAGAAAGAAAAGAAATTAAAAGTCATTCTTGGGCTGGAGAAATGGCTTAGAGGTTCAAGTGCTTGCCTGCAAAGCCAAAGGACCCAGGTTCAATTCCCCAGGACCCATGTATGCCAGATGCACAAGTGGTGGGGGGGGGAGCAGGTATCTGGAGTTTGTTCACAGCTGCTGAGAGGCCCTGGCACACCCATTCTCTCTCTGCCTCTTCCTCTCTCAAATTAAAAAAATAATAATAATAAAGAACGTCAGAAGCAGACAACAACACACGGAATAGGAGAGAACCGATAGTCATGGAGTGACGGGGACAGGGGATGGCAGAAGCCAAATGAGACAAGCCATGAGAGAGCGGGATGTCAGTCTGAAAGAGTTCCAGGATCCGGTGACAGGCAGGACAGCTGGGAACCAGAGTAAGAAAGAGCCACCACGAAGGACAACAACGGTGAGAGTCAAGCCAAGGACAGGGTGAGGGCAGAGGTGAGCGAGAAGGGGCTGAGGGATGGGGGAAGAAGAGTGTGAGCAGACAGGGAGAAACTGGGTCAGTGAGGGGACGGTGGTGGCATGAGAGCAAAAATTGGAGCAACGTGGGGTGAGGAACAAGGAGGGGCCCTGGGCAGGAAGGGAGGCCAGGAGACGGGCCAGGAGCCCTGGGGAAGAGGTGAACCGCAGTGCCATGTAATTAGAGCAGCTCTGGGCAGGGTGGGCGGAATGAAGCAATGGAGCCACCTTCAAACCACAGCTCCCAGGGGGCAGGACCAGGGCCCCCCGAGTTGTGGGGAGGAGGGGTGAAGGATAAGAGGTGTGGAGGCAGGCAGAGAGCCTGCAGCCCTTCAGTCAGCCCTGGGTGTGGGAAGGCCTGAGGGTGAAGCCAGGGGTCACGGGGACGGGGACCCCATGATGACCCCAGGATGGCCTACGCGGGGGATGACAGGGGTCTCCTCCGAGTGTGGCCTCTCCCCCTGCTTCTCTACTCATGCCTCCCATGCTGCGAGGAAGAGGAGACAGAAACCAGGATGTAGAGGGACACTTCTGTGTCACACAGGCTGGGCAGAGAAAGATGGAAGGAAGTAGCAGTAAAACCCAAAGGGTAAGCCATGAGGGCTGGAGAGATGGCTCAGTGGTTAAGGCGCTTGCCTGCAAAGTCTAAATGGAATCTGTGTTCGATTCCCCAAGACCCAAGTAAAGCCAGATGCACAAAGTGGCGCATGCATCTGGAGTTCATTTGCACTGGCTAGAGGCCCTGGCACTCCCGTTCTCTCTCTCTCCCTCTCTCTTCCTCTTTCTCGCTTATAAGTTAAAAAAATAAGTAAAATAAGAATAAGAAATGAGGCCGGGTGTGGTGCATGCCTTCAATCCCAGCACTTGGGAGGCAGAGGTAGGAGAAAATGCTGTGAGTTTGAGGCCAGCCTGGGACTGCAAAATAAATTCCAGGTCACCGAGGCTACGATGAGACCCTACCTCAAAAAAAAAAAAAAAAAAAAAAGAATAAGAATAAGAAATGAGCTGGATGTGGTGGCACATGCCTTTAATTCCAGCACTTGGGAGGCAGAGGTAGGAGGACTGCCTTGAGTCCGAGGCCATCCTGAGACTCCATAGTGAAGTCCAGGTCAGCCTGGGCTAGAGTGAAACCCTACCTCAAAAAAAAAAAGAATAAGAAAAGAACATCTTCCGTGCATATTCCCCACAGTGATGGAGTTAAAAACGGGCACAGAGAGACTCAGGTCTTGGGAGTGGAAATGGCCTCTGTCACAGAGAACAGAGAGGGGCGATAAGAGCCAGTGAAGGTTGGTGGCGCACGCCTTTAATCCCAGCGCTAGTGAGGCAGAGGTAGGAGGATGGCCGTGAGTTTGAGGTACATAGTGAATTCCAGGTCAGCCTGGGCTAGAGCCAGATCCTATCTTGAAAAAGCAAAAACCAAAACCAAAACCAAAAAAGAGCCAGTGAGGGAGATAATTAGAGCCATGCATGAAGGTTTGGGTACCCAGCTCTGGGGGATGGGAGCTGGAAGTAGGTCCAAGGAAGATGCTCCCGTGGTCCAGCCGCCTCTCTGGCCACTGAGACAGAGATCCCGGAGGGATCCTTGTTCCAAAGACCTTCATCTCACACACCCACAAAAAGAGCTCCCAGAGGCTCACGTGGGTAACAGAGGACAGCAGGCCCAAGCGTGTGGGCCCCTGCCTGCCCAGTGCAAACCACGGGTCCTTCTTACAGACAGGAGACACGGGACAGGGAGGAGAGGCACCTGGAGGCAGACAGACTTACGTGTTGGGGGTCCTTCCCAGTGCCCAAAACTGCTCCAAAGAGGTGAAGGAATTTCCTCCAGCCTCACCTTCTGTTTGGGCTTGTTGAGGGCCCCTATCCACTTGTCACTTAAGACTAATGATGGGGGCTGGAGAAATGGCTTAGTGGTTAAGACATTTGCCTTCGGAGTCAAAGGATCCCAGTTCGATTCTCCAGGACCCACGTAAGTTAGATGCACAAGGGGCACATACATCTGGAGTTCGTTTGCAGTGGCTAGAGGCTCTAGCATACCCATTCTCTCTCTGTCTGCCGCTCTTTCTCTCTCTCTCTCTCTCTCTCTCTGCTTGCAAATAAATAAATAAAATTTAAAAAAAAAAAAAAAAAAAAGACTAATGATGGCCAGTCACTGGGCTGGACAAAGAGGAACAGGTCAGGGAATGACAGCCAGATAGGACCCATGCTGTCTGCTAGATGGAGCCTCTGAGAGCCCTGAGCCTGGTTCACAACAGCTCAGACCAAAGTTGAAGAGGAAGGCTTAGTGCCTGGGGTCTAATTCCAGTTAGGAAGAGCCCACCAGCTCCACTTGACCCCCTACAGGCATCATGTCATTACCCCAGGTCCGTGACTTCTGTGTAGTGTCATGAGACAGACTTAAGCAAGGAGCTAAAAGGACCCAGGTTAAGAATTTATTTGGGGGGAGGGATATGGGGTCTCACTCTGTAGCCCAGGCTAACTTCAGATTCATGGGTAATATGCCTGCCTCAGCATCCTGAGTGCTGGGATTATGGGCACGACATACCATGCCCAGTTTGTTACAGAATTTGAGCTATCTTGTGTGTAAAGAGGGATCCTGGGCTGGAGAGATGGCTCAGCAGCGAAGGCCCTTGCCTGTGAAGCCTAAGGACCCAGGTTCGATTCCCCAGGACCCAACAAAGACAGATGCACAAGGTGGTGTATGCATCTGGAGTTCATTTACAGTGGCTGGAGGCCCTGGTGCACCAAATTCTCTCTCTAGCTATCTGCTTCTTCCTCTCTCCCTCCCTCTCTCTTAAATAAACAAAATATTTTAAAAAAGAGGGAGGCTGGAGAGATGGCTTGGTGGTTAAGGCGCCTGTCTGTGAAGCCTAAGAATGCTTGTTCAAATCACCAGGTCCCACATTTAGCCAGACGCAAAAGTGACGCAAGTGTGCAATGTCACACATGCACACAAGGGAGTGCACGCGCCTGGAGTGCATACACAAAGGCTGAGAGGCCCTGGCGTGCCCATTCTCTCTCTGCCTCTTCCTCTCTCTGTCTCTTTCTCAAAATAAAAATAAAAATAAAAAAAATAAAAAAAAGAGGGATCCTAATGCTCAGCCCTCAGGGTTTCAAGGAGGAAATGGAATTATTCATGAACACTCATCCCTCGGCCCTTCTTTCCCTCCCTCCCTTCTTCTTCCCTTCCTCGTGCCTGTGTTGTTTGGTTCAGCCTTTATTAAGTGCCTATAAGACACCTAAACTAATCAAACTCTGACTGAACCAGAATGGGAACTACCAGGCCACTGTCAAAGAACCTTTCTGTCATTCACTGAGGGGCAACAGCTACAGCAGGCTAGCCAGGTATGGTGGTCTATGCCTGTAATCCTAGGATTTAGGAGGCTGAAGCAGGAGGATTGTGCATGAGTTCGAGGCCAGCCTGGGCTACAGGGTGAGACTTATCTCAAGCAAATTTTTTTAAAAGGGAGGGAGGGGCTATTGGGTGGGTAGCACACAAAAGAAGTAGGAGGATCACCCTGAGTTCAAGGCCATCATGAGACTATGTAGAGAATTCCAGGTCAGTCTGGGCTAGAGCAAAACCCTACCTCAAAAAAAGGGGGGAGGCTAGGAAGATGGGTAGAGCATTTGCTAAGCAAGCATGACAATCTGAGTTTGCATTCCCAGAACCCACATCAAAGCTGGTATGGTGGGCTGGAGAGATGGCTTAATGGTTAAAGGTGTTTGCCTGCAAAGCCAGAAGACCCAGGTTCAACTCCCCAGGACCCGCGTAAGCTAGATGCATAAGGTGGCGCATGTGTCCGGAGTTTGTTTGCAGTGGCTGGAGGCCCTGACGACATGCCCATTCTCTCTCCCTCCCTCCCTCCCTTTCTTTCTCAAATAAATAAATAAATAAATATAAAATATTAAAAAACCAAAACACTGTGAGACTTAAAAAACAAACCCGATATGGTAACACACATCTGTAATCACTGGGCACCTACAGCAAGAGCAAGGAAGAGACTTTAGCCCGGGGACCAGCTGACCTAATGCACGCAGCAGAGAACAGCAAGAAGCCCCGCGTCAAATGAGACGGAAGGTGAGGACTGACATCCGGGGTTGTCCTCTGATCCCCCGATGCTCAACATGGCACACACGCACTTGCACTCACACGCATCGCACATACAAAGATAAAAACAAAACAAAAGTTACAGTAGGTTGCTGGTATGGTGGTATACAACTGTCATGCCAACACTCAAGATGGTAAGGTAGGATCATGGGAAGTTTGAGGCCAGCCTGGGCTACACAGCAAGACCCTGTCTCCAAAAATTTGTAGAAAAAAAATTGTAGTAGGGGTATCTATAGGAATTGAGGAAAATGTATGGGGATGTAGTCCAGGGTTTAGAACATGTGCAAAACCCTGGGCTTTCGGGCCAGAGAGATGGCTTAGCAGTTAAGGTGCTTGCTTGCGAAGCTTAAGGACCCAGGTTTGATTCCCCAGTACCATGTAAGCCAGATGCACATGGTGGTGCGTGCATCTAGAGTTCTTTGGAGTGGTTAGAAGCCCGTTCTCTATCTCTGTCTCTTATACATAAATATATATATATTTTTTTTGGTTTTCTGAGGTAGGGTCTCACTCTGGTCCAAGCTGACCTGAACTATGTAGTCTCAGGGTGGCCTCGAACTCATGGAAATCCTCCTACTTCTGCCTTCTGAGTGCTGGGATTAAAGGCGTGACCAACCATGACTGGCTAAAAAATAATTAAACAAAAAAAGGACTTCATGGTCATCTGTAGTTACCTGTCGAGGCCCAGGCTACATGGACAAAAAAATAAAAAAGAGAAAGTTGAGGAAAATAGAGCCATGTGTGTGTCCATGTCCAGAAGGCTTCCCAGAGAATCCCACATTGAGTCTTGACCCATCTTTTAGCCAAGAAGAGGCATTCTGGGCTGCAGAGGTGGCTCGTTGTTTTAAGTACGCTTCATGAGCAAGCTTGAGGGCCTGAAGGAGTCTGAGACTACCTGAGTGTGAATCTCCAGAACCCACATAAACAGCCGGGCATGGCCATGCATGCCTGGAACCCTAGTTTTATGGAAAGAGGAGATTTGAGAATCCCTGAGGTTCACAAATGGCTAGTCTATGAATCAGTAAGAGATGCTTTTTGTTTTGTTTTGTCTTGTTTTTTTTTTAATTTTTTTTTCTGCTCTTCTTTACTTTTATTTTTTTATTTGCAAGCAGACAGAGAGAGAGAAGAGAGGCAGAGAGAGAGAGAATGGGCATGCCAGGGCCTTTAGCCACTGCAAACGAACTCCAGATGCATGTGCCCCTTGTGCATCTGGCTTACATGGGTCTTGGAGAATCGAACTGGGATCCTTTGGCTTTGCAGGCAAACGCCTTAACCACTAAGCCATTTCTCCAGCCCCTGTTTTGTCTTGTTTTATGAGGCAGGGTCTTGCTCTAACCCAGGCTGACTTGGAATTTACTATGTAGTCTCAGGTTGGCCTCGAACTCTCTACCTCCTACCTCTGCCTGCCGAGTGCTGGGATGAAAGGTGTGTGCCATCATTCCCCGTTCAGTAAGAGATTCTTTGCAAGGAAAAACAGGCAGGTGAGTGATGGAGGTGGACACCTGATGTTCTCTGACCACTGCAGGTGAGGGCACGGGATGCAACATCAGCAAAGACATATGTGCATGTATTACCCCTCCCCCCCCACCACACATACTACACAGCGTGAAGAAGAAGCTTTTGAGGGCTGGAGAGATGGTTTAGTGGTTAAGTCACTTGCCTACAAAGCCAAAGGACCCAAGTTCGAGTCCCCAGAACCCACATAAAGTCAGATACACAAAGTGGCACATATATCTGAAGTTCATTTGCAGTGGCTGGAGGCCCTGACATGCCCATTTTCTTTCTTCTCTCTCTCTCTCTGCTTACAAATAAATAAATAAAAATATTTTAAAAACAGGCTACGGGCTGGAGAGGTGGCTTAGTGGTTTAACCCCAGCACTTGGGAGGTTCAGAGGTCCCAGGAGGATGCCCATGGTTTCGCATGTCATCCTGAGAGTCCATAGTGGTTGGAGGCCCTGGTGTGCCCATTCTCACTCAGTCTCTATCTCTCTCTCCCTCTCTCTGTCTTAAATAAATAAATAAATCTTTTTTTAAAAAAAAGCAGGCTATGTGAGGTGGCGCACACCTTTAATCCCAGCACTTGGGAGGCAGAGGTAGGAGGATCAATATGAGTTCGAGGTCAACCTGAGAGTACATAGTGAATGGACTAGAGCGATACCTTACCTTAAACCTCATCTCCGCCACCACAAAATTAAAAAAAAAAAAAAATTTTTTTTTAAGGCTAGAGAGATGGCTTAGCGGTTAAGAGCTTGCCTGTGAAGCCTAAGGACCCTGGTTCGAGGCTCAATTCCCAGGACACACGTAAGCCAGATGCCCTGGGGCATCCTGGATTCTCTCAGTGGCTGGAGGCCACTCTCTGTGTCTATCTGCCTCTTTCTCTGTTTGTCACTCTCAAATAAATAAATAATTTAAAAAAGAATAGAGAAGAGACCAGGTCCAGTGGTTTTGACCTGGACATAGAGGGACACAGCGGGGACACCACACTGCAGAGGAGAGGTCTGAATTATGTTCCCAGAGATGGGCCAGCAGAACCAGAAGAATGAAGCTGGAAGATTCAATCGCAAGGAAGATGGTGGCCCGCAGGGTCCAGATGTCAAGCCATGGGCTGGGAAATAGTATTTGCGGAAGCACATGGAACGGCAAAGCTAAGCTACAGGTGGGCCAAGAGCTCACACATCAAGAAGTCAAAGTGGCTAGTTTTCTTTTGTTTTTTTCTTTTTGGTTTTTTTGAGGTAGGGTTTCACTCTAGCTCAGGCTGACCTGGAATTCACTATGTAGTGTCAGGGTGGTCTTGAACTCACAGTGATCCTCCTACCTCTGCCTCCTGAGTGCTGGGATTAAAGGCATGCGCCACCACGCTGGGCTCATCTTTTTCTTTTTTTAAAATATATTTTTTATTTATTTGAGAGAAAGAGGCAGAGAGAGAGAGAGAGAGAATGGGCATGCCAGGACGTCCAGCCACTGCAAACAAATTCCAGATGCATGCGCCCCCTTGTGCATCTGGCTTACGTGGGTCCTGGGGAATTGAACCAGGATCCTTTGGCTTTGCAGACAAATGCCTTAACCCCTAAGCCATCTCTCCAGCCCCGCACCTGGTTTTGTTTCTGTGACTGAAAACACCCAGCCATGGGGTGGAGAACATCTCTAAGGAGAATCTCCCAAAGGGTGTGAGTGCTGAGGGAAGGCATAGCTGGCAGGGGTCACTGTGTGGATGTGTATGTAATTCATATCCTACATAAAGACCCCACCCATGGGCAGGCTGGGCTGAAGTTCCTGGTTGGAGTCCTAATATATTACCTGTTCATCTAGCTGCACACCTCCTCCACCCAACCAGAGAGGCACCTTTCCCTAACCTGCACAGTGACACCTAACATGCTGGCTTCCTGCATCCCTTGAGCAACGCATGAAGGTTGCCTCAACACATTCCCATTCCTAACATGGGATAAGGTTCTGTCCCAAGCCCTGAATACTAGAAAGACAGATAGCCCCAGAAGGGAGAGGAAGGGTCATGTTGAGATCCACATACTGGGCTGAAGAGATGGCTTAGTGGTTAAGTGCTTGCCTGTGAAGCCTAAGGCCCCTGGTTCAATTCCCCAGGACCCATGTAAGCCAGATGCACAAAGTGGCATATACATCTGGAGTTAGTTTGCAGTGGCTGGAGGCCCTGGCATGCCCATTCTCTCTGTGTCTGTCTCTTTCTCTCTTTGTGTGTCTGTCAGTCTCAAATAAAGAAATAAAAATAAATTAATTAATTAATAATAACTTTTTTTAAAATCCACATGCCCCAAGAGGGAAGACTACAGCAGCCTCGCTGTCCACCAAGTTGAAGAGTGGTCCTGGGCCATGAAGAAAGGGGGAGACCTTTTCTACATGGAATGGGTTCACTCAAAGCCCATGGTCGAGCTCGAGAGATGGCTCAGAGGTTAAGGTTCAATTCCCTAGAACCCATGTAAGCCGGATGCACAAGGTGGCACAAGAGTCTGGAGTTCATTTGCAGTGGCTAGAGGCCCTGTCGTGTCCGTTTTCTCTCTCTCACATAAATAAATAACAAATACAAAATAAAAACATTTTAAAAGCCCATGGTCTAGAGCTCTGAGGCCTGGCCCCTCATGACCCTGTCATTGTCTTTGTGGACAGTGGGCTCCCCACCCCTCCACTGGAGCTCTGGCCATCTCTAGAGAAAGAAGACAGGATTTCTTTTGCTAACAGTGATGATAAAGCCTCAGTGATTATTTTATATTGTCAACATGACAGGACCAAGAATCACCTGTGAGGGATTATCTTGCTTAGGTTAATTGAGGTGTGAAGGCCCACTTTTACTATGGGAAGGGTCCTAGACTGTATTAAAAGGAGAGAACTATAAGGGCTGGAGAGATGGCTTAGTGGTTAAGGCGCTTGCCTGCAAAGCCAAAGGACCCAGGTTCAATTCTCCAGGATCCACATAAGCCAGATGCACAAGGTGGCACATGTATCTGGAGTTTGACTGCAGGGGCTGGAAGCCCTAGAGCATCCATTCTCTCTCTATCTGCCTCTCTCTCTCAAATAAATAAATAAATTTTCCTTTTAAAAAGGAGAGAACTTGCCAGGCATGGTGGCACACTCCTTTAATCCCAGCACTTGGGAGGCAGAGGTAGGAGGATCATTGTGAGTTCGAGGCCACCCTGAGACTACATAGTGAATTCCAGGTCAGACTGCGCTAGAGTGAAACCCTACCTTGAAAACCAAAAAAAAAAAAAGGAGAGAACTGGTTGAGAAGCAGAACTTATCACTCTGCTCTGTCTCTTCACTGTGGACCGAATGTGACAAGGTGCTTCAAGCTCCTGCCACCACACCTTCCTGGCTATAATGGATTGTATCACAGAACTATAGGTTTAAATAAACCTTCCTGGCCTGGAGAGATGGCTTAGCAGTTAAGGCGCTTGCCTAAAAACCAAAGGACCTTGGTTTGATTTCCCCCAGTGCTTTGTAAAGCCAGATACATAAGGTGGTGCATGCATCTAGAGTTCGTTTTCAGTGGCTAGAAGCCCTGGTGTGCCCACTCTCTCTCTCTCTCAAGTAAATAAATATATTCTAAAAAGAAATAACCCTTCCTCCTGTAACCCGATTTTTTGTCAGGTATTTTGTCTGAGCAATAAGAAGGTAGCTAAGGGCTGGGGAAATGGCTTAGCAGTTAAGACGTTTGCCTAAGAAGCCTAAAGACCCCAGTTTGATTTCCCAGGACCCAGGTAAGCCAGATGCACAAGGGGGCGCATGTGTCTGGAGTTCATTTGCAGTGGCTGGAGGCCCTGGTGTACCCATTCTCTCTTTCTCTCTGCCTCTTCCCCTCTCTCTCTCAAATAAATAAATTAAATTAAATTTTAAAAAGAGAAGGTAGCTAATACGCCCACACAGTCAGTCACTTCAAAGCCTCCAATGACATCTTCAGTCAATGTACAAAGGTCCTATGCCCCAGGTAGACTGGCCTCTCCATGGCCCTGGGCCATTACTGGGCCTTCTGACCAAGTCATCTGTGCTGTAGTGTCACTGGTGACCATGTTCTAGCAAATTCTCTCTCACCACCATCTCATGTCTTCCTCCAGAGATACTTTTCTGACATCTCCAATAGCAGTCCCTCCTCCACATGGCCCAGTGGTGGACAACTCACCACTCCTATTTCTCCTGTTAATTAGAACTTGGAAGTGAAGTAATGGCTCCTTAGGAGACTGGACCCTGGCCACTCTCTTCCCTTGGGGTGGTCACTCCTCAACCTCTGCTGTGCGTGTGGCTCAGTGCAGAGCTCTGGAGAGCACACTGCTCTGGATCAGGAGGAGAAAGAGAGCCCCCCCCCTTCAAGGACTACGGGTGGCATCTGGCTTTGGACCCTCAAAAAGCCTTAGAGGTGGACTCCTTTGATGCACGCATAGTAAGTGTGAACCCACTGGTTAAAGTCTCAGATGATCAGGAACGCTGGAGAGGACCTGAGCTGGTTAGGCTGGGTCAGGTTGTTGGTATTTTAGGTCCAAAGGCTCCAATTCCCCAGGAAATTCAATTTCAAACCATGGGCAGGAATGTGATGCCCCAGTGCAGAAATCTTGTGGGTGAGGAGCCAGGCTCATGGGGCTGTCAGGAATGGGTGGGGTAGAAGCCGCTGGGGGAGCCAAGGGTGTGAGGACTTGGCCACGTGCCCCAACCAGAGCTCCTCTGAGTCCCCCTTGTGCCCTCTTTATGTCTTGGGTGGCAGAAGGAGGGGGGCAACTCACTCCCTGGCTGTTCTGCCAGCAAGGGCCCCTGGGGTGGGGGGTGGAGAAGCGAAAGAGTGCTGCTGCGGCCCCGTCAGGGAACGTGGGGGATTCTGGTCTCAGAGTCAGGCGTCTGTGGGGTTTTGGCTGGGTCTCCTGCGGTTTGGGCTTCCTGGGCAGCAGGCTCTTTCTCCCAAGCACCGGCAGAGCAGCGCCCAGTGTTATGAAAGCCACATTGTCTGGCTCAGTTCAGGCTGGGGAGGGGGCTTGCTGGGCCACTGTGTGTATGTGTGGGGTGGAGGGGAGAAGGGGGCGACTCAAGTTACAGGCAACCCTTCCAGGGGCTCAACCTAGACCCTGCCTTGAGCACACACTGCCCCCTCCTCCATTGCTGGGGGTGTGCAGGAAGAGTAGGTCAGACAAGGGGGTGCATCTTGGAAGGAGGCAGTGGGGAAGAAAGAAGAGAAAAATGGATGAGGGGAAGAGCAGAGTATGGAAAAGTTGTGACTGGAGACAGGCCAAGAGAGACAGAGAAGGTTCCCAGACACAAAGGCTTCGAAGCCTCCTGCTGCTTGGAGGAGTGTATTGCCCAGAACTCCCAGTCCTGGCTCCAGGGACTCTACCAGAAGAGCAGAGACTTGAAGATGAAGGTGAACCGTGGACTCCATGGTCTCATTTATGTGCTGGCTGGTGGACTGGCCAGGCGTCCGTCCTCCACTTGTCCTCATTGTGACTTCAGATTCCCCCACCTTCACAGCCATGGGGTGGGGGGTGGGGGTCATGCCAGGTAGTTAGGCAGCTGAAACCCTCTCTCCAAACACAGAGACCCGCAGGGGTTGTAGAGAACGGAAACAGACAGAGGAGTCCAAGGGCTCCTAGGGAGTTTTGTGTCAGAGGCCCAAGCACAGACCTTCATCATTCAGTCAAACTGGGCAGAAGGGGAGACTGGGCGGGGGTGGAAGGAGGGTTGAACCAGAGGAGGGGTTCAAGTCAGGAAATCTGGGCCTGTACTTCTGCACCCTGCCCCACCCACTCCACCCCATGTCCCACAGATCCCAAAGGTGTTATCGCTATCATTAGCAGACCCTGCCTTCCCTGCGAGCCTCAGTGGGGACTATAAACTAAGCGCAAAGGACTGGAAAGTGAGCGAGCGTGGTAGGTTCCCCCACCCCCCTCAGGGAGCCACACACCCTTTTTTTTTTTTTTTTTTTTTTTTTTTTTTTTTAGCCTGGAGGCTCCTCGGAGAATCAGGGTAGGGAAAGGGGCATTTTATGAGGTTGTGGAGACTTTGTGGCTGAGAGAGAGTGTATGTGTGTGTGTATGCGTGGGCAGGGTAGGGGTTTTGTGCATGTGTGCGTGCACGAGTAGGGTGTGTGTGTGTGTGTGTGCATCACGTGCAGGGCGTGTGTGTGTGTGTGTGTGCCGTGTGTGTGTGTGTGTGTGTGTGCGCGCGCGCGTGTACAGCAAGCACGCCAAGATGGCAAGAAAGGAGGGGAGTGGCCAGGTCCTGTAGCCACCGGGAAGCGCTAGGCTAGAGCTGGGGGAGGGAGGGCAACAAGAGAGACACAGACAGCCGACCCAGCCTAAGGCCCCCATAAATATTTACACACTGGGCAGAAACAGTTGGGACTCAAATCCCTGTGTAGTGTGTGTGTGTGTGTGTGTGTGTGTGTGTGTGTGTGTGTTGGGGGAACCAACTCCCCAGTAGCTGCCGCCAGTTCCCGGCCCTGCCTCCTCACCCCAGCCCTCTACTCCCCTTGGACCATGTCCCCCAAGACTCAAACTTCTCACTCCCACCTCCACTCAAACTCTCACCACCAGCAAGCCCATCCCCACCCCCGCTCCGGTCCATTTTCGCTCCCCATTCCGGGTCCTACCTGGGTCCGGGTCTGCGCTGGGGGCTCCATGGGGCAGGTCGCTGCAAGAGGAGCTCTGGCCGCTCACCTGGGACATCGGCCCGGGACCTGAGGATGGGAGTGAGGTGACACTACTCAGTGGGGCTGGGGCGTCCTCCCTGGGGACTATAGAGGGGAAGGAGGAAGGAATGGAGGACTGACAGATTGGGGTGCTTCAGCGTAGACTTGTGCCCCAAGCCTTGCGCGCTCCTGTGCCAGCAGGGTCACCACCGCGCGGGAGCCGCCATGCGCGCGGGCTGCGGGCGTCCAGCCGAAGGACCTCTCTGCGCCCCGGGGTACTCGGCCGCGCCCCCTGCCCTCTCACTCGCTCTGGGCTCCCATGTCGCCTCCAGCACGCACCCACCTCCGATCGCCCCTTCTTTCTTCCTCCCACCCCTTCCAGCCCCCTCGCTCCTCCCTGGCTTGCTTCTCCCCTCCCTTCTTCCCTGGCCCACCCTGTCCCCGCCCCCCTCCTCGCCGTCCCCAACTTCGTCCCACGTCCCCTCCCCCACGGCCTGGGCCGGACACGTCTGTCCTCGGGGCGTCCGAGGCCGGAGCCCCCACAGGAAGTCAGCAAGTCTGGGTTTCCTCCCAATGCTCAGAGTAGAGGACCACCCTCCCCACCCCCAAGTCTACCCAAAAATCTCCGCCTCCCGAGGCACAGCGCTTCCCGGGCTGCGCAAGGGGTTGCGTGGTTATTTATTTATTTATTTATTTATTTATTTATTTTCTTCCCTGATATCCTCAACTCTGTAAAAAGTCTGCAAGAAACCAAGAGAAAGAGAAGCCAAACCACACAACTACCTCGGACAATGGTCTGAAAAATTGTAGCTTCCCATCCCCCCCCCAAAAAAAATCGTGCGGACCCAAAGATGGGAGCGATCCAGTTCCTCCATCACCTTGGTCTCCACTTGAGGGTCCTTAAACCAGGTAGGTGCCTGTGGTTACAATCCCAGCCAGCCAGAAATGGTCCCTGCGGGGGACAATCCGAACTGGTGACCGCCACCTCCTCTGTCCCCATAACAGCCCGGAGCATCCCCCGAAGGCCCTGCCAAGCCCTCCAGCTAGATGTGGGAATTTCAAGTCAGAAAAGCGACTTTAGAGGCAAAGAGAGAGGCTGTTGGAGTTCAGCCCCCTCCCTTTTTGGGGGGTGGGGGTGGGGGAGGGCTGCGGATTGGAATCCCAAGCCTTCTAAAGACAAGAATGCTTGCACAAGGGGGAGCGAGGGGCCAGCCGGTCTGTCCATCTGGAATTGTGACTCTGGCCTTGGGGAGAGGCCATCACCAAACAGTCCCAGGGGATCTGGGGACCCTGGGACCCGATGTCGAGAATGGAATGGCTGGGGACATGGAACCAGCCAGGTGGGAATGGGCTGGCCCATGGAGGGGGGGTGATCCTCAGGTGGTGGCCTCGGGGACGTTTCGGTCACTCTGGACCAGGGCAGCCTCCAAGCCACGTCTGGGTCTCACCATTAGAACCCATGAGGGAGGTGGCAGAGGCGCCGGGACACCACCTCTCGTGCCGCGTTACATCCAGCCAGGGTTGGGAAGGAGGAAGCTGAGGACCAGCGATGGGACTTGAGACTTTTCCCTTTGTCGTGTCTCTCCTCCCACCCCCCTCCCCCACCCCACCCCAAGTCCTTGAAGTCACAACTTACCGCGCTTTCAGGCCTTCTGGGGGCGCCGTCGGGGCCAGGACCCGTGTGGCCCCCACGGCGCCCGCTGCGCTCTCGACAGCGGCAGCCACGTCCCCGAGATGAGCCTTGGGGTGGCTGCGGCGGAGAGGGGAGGCGGGACGGGCGGGACAGTGGGGGTCCCCGCCCTGGAGGCCTGGCTTGCTCTCTGCGGGAGCCTGGCTGGGAGCCCTCGAGCCGGGCCGGGATCCGGGCTGCTGTCTGGGAGCCTTGGAGAGCTGGACGCACTGCCCCCTTCCTGGCACCGGCTGAGTCACTGGGATCCGCCCGCGCAGGGGCTTGGCCACTGCTGCATTCTTACCGGCTTACCTGGGCCTGTGGGCTGGGCCTCACCTGCCTCCAAAGACAACCTCTCTGGCCTCAGCACCGGTATCCCACCCTTAAGCTTTTCCAGATCAGGGACCCTGGAAACTAGCCTAGACTTGGAGCCTCACTCTTTTTAAGTTTTTAAAAATATATTTTATTTTATATTTATTTGAGAGAGAGAGACAGAAATAGGCAGGTAGAGAGAGAGAGAAGGGAGGGAGGGAGGGAGGGAGGGAGGGAGGGAGGGAGGGAGGGAGGGAGAGAGAGAGAATGGGCATGCCATGGCCTCCAGCCATTGCAAACGAACTCCAGATGTGTGTGCCCTCTTGTGCATCTGGCTTACGTGGGTCCTGGGGAGTTGAACCTGGGTCCTTTGGCTTTGCAGGCAAGTGCCTTAACTGCTAAGCCATCTCTTCAGCCCAAAATTTTTAAATTTTATTATTACTTTTTTCTTTTCATTTTTGGTTTTTCGAGGTAGGGTCTCCCCACACTGACCTGGAACTCTCTCTCTGTATTCTCAGGGTGGCCATGAACTCAGCAATCCACTTACCTCTGCCTTCCAAGTGCTGGGACTAAAGGCGTGCTCCACCTCATTGCTTTTTGATTGTTGCTGTTTTTTTTTAATTTTTTATTTTTTATGTATTTATTTGAGAGAGGGAAAGAGGCAGAGTGAGATAGAGAGAGAATGGGCATGCCAGGGCTTCCAGCCACTGCAAACGAACTACAGATGCATGCGCCCCCTTGTGCATATGGCTTACGTGGGTCCTGGGGAATCGAACCGAGGTCCTTTGGCTTTGCAGGCAAGTGCCTTAACTGCTAAGCCATCTCTTCAGCCCAAAATTTTTAAATTTTATTATTACTTTTTTCTTTTCATTTTTGGTTTTTCGAGGTAGGGTCTCCCCACACTGACCTGGAACTCTCTCTCTGTATTCTCAGGGTGGCCATGAACTCAGCAATCCTCTTACCTCTGCCTTCCAAGTGCTGGGACTAAAGGCGTGCTCCACCTCACTGCTTTTTGATTGTTGCTGTTGTTTTTTTGTTTGTTTTTGTTTTTGTTTTTTGAGGTAGGGTCTCACTCTAGCTCTGGCTGACCTGGAATTCACTATGTAGTCTCAGGGTGGTCTCTAACAAACAGCGATCCTCCTACCTCTGCTTCCCTAGTGCTGGGGTTAAAGGTGTGCGCCACCATGCCAGGCTTGCTTTTCAAAAAACTATTTTTGGGGCTGGACAGATGGCTTAGCAGTTAAGGCATTTGCCTGCAAAGCCAAAGGATCCTGGTTTGATTCTCCAGGACTCACATAAGCCAGATGCTCAAGGGTGCACATGCATCTAGAGTTCATTTACAGTGGCTGGAGGCCCTGGCATGCCCATTCTTTCTCTCTCTCAAATAAATAAACAAACAAAATATATTATATATATTTTTTGGGGGGGATTTTCTAGGTAGGGTCTCAATGTAGCCCAGGCTGACCTGGAACTCACTATGTAGTCTCAGGGTAGCCTCGAACTCACGGCAATCCTCCTACCTCTGCCTCCTGAATGCTGGGATTAAAAACGTGCACCACCACGCCCAGCCCTATTAAAAATATTTTTGGGGCTGGAGAGATGACTTAGCAGTTAAGCGCTTGCCTGTGAAGCCTAAGGACCCCTGTTCGAGGCTCAGTTCCCCAGGACCCATGTAAGCCAGATGCACAAGGTGGCGCGTGTATCTGGAATTCGCTTGCAGTGGCTGGAGGCCCTGGTGCACCCATGCTCTCTGTTGCTAATAAATAAATAAATAAATAAATAAATAAATAAATAAATAAATAAAAATAAAACAAAAAAATATTTTTATTGGGCTGGAGGATGGCTTAGTGGTTAAGGTGCAAGCCTGTGAAGCCCAAGGACCCAGGTTCTATTCTCCAGGTCCCACATAAGCCAGATACACATGGTGGCACAGCGTCTGGAGTTCGTTTGCAGTGGCTAGAAGCTCTGGGGCGCCCATTCTCACTCTGTTTCTCTCTCCCTCTCTGTCTCTAATAAGTAAAAATAAATCTTTAAAAACTATTTTTATTTATTTATGAGAGGGAGATACAGACAGAAAGAGAGAGGCGGAGAGTACGGGTGTGCCAGGGCCTCCTGCCATCGCAAATGAACTCCAGACACATGTGCTACTTTGTGCATCTGTCTTTATGTAGGTACGGGGAATCGAACCAGGCAGTCAGGCACCTTTAACCACTGAGATATCTCCCCTCCAACTCTTTGCTACTTTTTTTTTTTTTTTTGGTTTTTTCGAGGTAGGGTTTCACTCTGGTCCAGGCTGACCTGGAATTAACTATGTAGTCTCAGGGTGGCCTCGAACTCACAGCAATCCTCCTACCTCTACCTCCCAAGTACTGGAATTAAAGGCGTGTGCCACCACGCCCGGCTCTTTGCTACTTTTAAATCACTGTTAAGTCAGTTTGTAATGATTCAACAAGCTGGCTTTTTTTTTTTTTTTTTTTTTTTTTAAAGACAGGGTCTTTTGTAGCTCAGGCTGGTATTCATGATGTTGTTGTTGTTGTTCTTCTTCTTCTTCTTCTTCTTTTTTTCTGATTTTTTTTTTTTTCCCGAGGTAGGGTCTCACTCTGGTTCAGGCTGACCTGGAATTCACTCTGTAGTCTCAGGGTAGCCTTGAACTCAAGGCAATCCTCCTACCTCTGCCTCCCCAGTGCTGGGATTAAAGGTGTGCGCCACCACGCCCAGCTGATGTTCTTGAACTTCTGTTCCTCCTGTGTTCACCTCCTTGAGTTTTGGGACTCCAGACATATTCCCTCACACCTGGACCTAGCACATGCTAGGTAATTGCTCTACCAACTCAGCTCCACCCTCAGTCCTGTAAACCCTTTTTGGTATGCTAGTATTCTTTTTTTTTAAAAAAAAAAACTTTTTATTTTATCTTATTTTTTTTTTGGGGGGGGGGCAGGAAGACAGAGATGGGCAAGCGAGCAGTGTCTCAGCTGCTGAGAACGAAATCCAGATGTGCGCGCCCCCTTGTGGCCAAGCGCAGCATTGCGCCCTTGCGTCACTTTGCATCTGGCTAAACGTGGGACCTGGAGATTGGAACCGCTGGAGATTGGAACCAGTGTTCTGAGGGTTAGGAGGCAGGCGCCTTAACCCCTAAGCCATCTCTCCAGCCCCGTATGCTAGTATTCTTGAATAAAGGCGGCTTGGGGGAGAAAGAGGGAGACCAGGCCTCCTTGTGTAGCCCATTCTGGCTTGAAACTCCTGATCCTCCGGCCCTAACCTCCCAAGTGCTGGGATTACAGGAGCTCACTACACTTTTATTTTATTTTTATTTATTTACTTGCAAGCAGAGAGAGAGAGAGAATGGGTGCGCCAGGGCCTCCAGCCACTGCAAACAAACTCCAGATGCATGCGCCCCTTTATAAGTGGCTTTACGTGAGTACTGGGGAATCCAACCCCGTTTGTCAGGCTTTGTGCAGGCAAGCGCCTTAACCACTGAGCCATCTCTCCAGCCCCTCAGTGCACTTTTGTATTGTAAATGTTTAGGTTAGCATATAACATAATGGGTTTCGTGGTGGCATCTTCATGCGGGTATGTTGCTATGCTTTGTTCTCATTCATTCTCCTTTTCCACTGCTCTCTCCCTGGCACCCTCTCCCCTCCAGCTGGCTCTCTTTCTTCTGCTCCTTAGCCTTCCTTTTTGCTTGCGTATTCCATTACCCTATTTCCCAACTCTCTTAAGAGCTCTTCCTCCCCTCACTTAACCCCCTTTCTAGTTTCATAACCTGCACACACAACACATATGTAAATCCACACATACACATACACACCTATGTATTATTTTATTTTATTTATTTATTTATTTTTTGGTTTTTCGAGGTAGGGTCTCACTCTGGTCTAGGCTGACCTGGAATTAACTATGTAATCTCAGGGTGGCCTTTAACTCTTGGCGATCCTCCTACCTCTGCCTCCCGAGTGCTGGGATTAAAGGCATGCGCCACCACGCCCGGCCTTGTATTATTTTATTTTTAAAATATATTTTATTTATTTATTTTAGAGAGAGAAACAGGCACAGTGAGAGAGAGAGAGACAGAGAGAGAGAATGGGTACGCCAGGGCCTCCAGCTACTACAAATGAACTCCAAATTCATGTGCCCCCTTGTGCATCTGGCTTACGTGGGTCCTGGGGAATCGAACTGGGATCCTTTGGCTTTGCAGGCAAATGCCTTAACCACTAAGCCATCTCTCCAGCCCCTATTTTATTTTAGTTTATTTTAGTTTTTGAGGTAGGGCCTTGTTGTAGCCCAGACTGACCTATAATTCACTATGTAGTCTCAGGCAGTCCTCAAACCCACAGCGATCATCTGCCTCACAAGTATTGGGATTAAAGTGGGCACCACAATGCCCAGCTATTTTCTTAATTATATATTGCATGTGTGTGTGCATGCTCATGTGCAAGGGGGGACACATGTATGTGTGTGCATGTGGAGGCCAGAGGTTGAATCAAGTGCCTCCCTCAGTTATTCTACACCTTATTATTATTATTTAAATATTTTATTTATTTATTTACTAGCAGAGACGGAGAATGAGAGAGAGGGAATGGGTGTGCCAGGGCCTCCTGCCACCGCAAATGAATTTCAGGTGCATGCACCACTTTGTGCGTCTGGCTTTGTGTGGGTACTGAGGAATTGAACCCAGACCATCAGGCTTTTCAGTCAAGTGCTTTTAACCACTAAGCCATCTCTTCAGGCCCCAACCTTATTATTAAATTATTAAATGTGGTATGTGTGTCTACGTATGCGTGTGGTGTGGTGTGATGTAATGTAGTGTGGTGGCCCAAAGGCTCAACAGCGGTGGAAGTCACCTACAGTGGCCAGAGTGGACCTCTGCTCCCCCCCATGGGACTAGTTACGGGTGCATGTGGCCAGGTCCAGCTGTTTATGTGGGTCCTGGAAATTCGAACTCCTGTGGTCTCCAGCCCCCTCAGGTTCTCATGTTTATGTAGCAAGTGCACTTACCGGAGGGACCCATGACCTTATTTTTGAGACGGTGTCCCTAGCTGAACCCAGAGTATACTAATTCGACTAGACTAGCTAGCCAGGAAGCCCTAAGGATCATCTATCTCTTCCTCCCCAGTGCTTGGGATCACCGGCTTGCGCCACCACGTCTGGTTTTCATGTGGGTAATGGGGACCTGGACTCAGGACCTTATGCTTATGCAACAGCCACTTCATCTCTTGAGCCATCTTCCCAGCACCATATTTTCTCTTTTATTGGCACATGTGAAAACTCATGAGAGTAGGCACTTCGCCTGTGCGCTAAATAGTATATAATCAGAACATAGTTCCAGCTGTATAGGTAGGGAGATAGGCTAGAGAGAGGAAGGGGCTTAATGCAAGTCATGAATAACTTAGTGAAAAACTAACCCTGTTTCAATGCTCCTTTTTTTTTTTTTTTTTTTTTTTTTTTTTTGGTTTTTGACTGATCTGGAATTCACTATGTAGTCTCAGGGCAGCCTCGAACTCCCAGCAATCCTCCTACCTCTGCCTCCCAAGTGTTGGGATTAAAGGCCTGCGTCACCACCGGCTTCCTTTGTTTTGTTTTGTTTTTCGAGGTAGGGTCTCACACTAGCCCAGGCTGACCTGGAATTCACGATGTAGTCTCAGGGCTGGCCTTGAACTCACAGTGATTCTCCTACCTCTGCCTCCTCCCAAATGCTGGGATTAAAGACGTGCACCACCAAGCCCAGCTCAATGCTCTTTTATCTACCTCCCATCCTCCAGAATCCTCCAGGCAACCAAATGACAGTGAGTCTTTGCATGGACTCTGTACCGGCAAGGTCCTACTAAAATAAACCAGGCCCCTTCTCACCCAGGCCCAGTGTTTCCTATGCAGTGTTCTCTCTAGGCGCCTGCAACATGCATGCTTCTTCCCCACTTCCTGTCTGGAGCAGAGGCCAGCCGGCTGGGCTGGGTGCCACAGCTGGACCACAGCTGTGGTCCCAGTGCCCTGGAGACAGGGGACAGGACACTGTGTCCAGGAGGCAAGACCTTCCCAGATGAGTGGTGTGCAGAAGGGGCTCCCTGCTTAGCCATTTTTCCAAAATTAAATATATTAAAATTTTAATTTTTTAAATTTTATTTGAGAGAGAGAGAATGAGCACTCTAGGACTTCTCTGTCTGCAAACAAACTCCAAACACAGGTGTCATTTTGTGCATCCGGTTTTACGTGGGTAATGGCTCAGTGGTGCCGCTTGCCTGCAAAGCCCAACCACCCAAGTTCGAATCCCCAGTACCCGCGTAAAGCCAGATGCACAAAGTGGCACACGCGTCTGGAGTCTGTTCTCAGCGGCTGGAGGCCCTGGCATGCCCATTCTTTCTTCTATCTATCTCTGCTTACAAATACGTACATACACACATACATGCATACTTACATGATACATACATACATGCATACCATAGGCTTGGCAGGGACCATGTTGGAAACGGTGGCAGAAAGAATGTAAGAACCAAAGGCAGGGGAGGAGTGCTTTGAAATCCTATAGCCTTGAACTCTCAGCAATCCTCCTCCTACCTCTGCCTCTTGAGTGCTGGGATTAAAGGCGTGCACCACCATGCCCAGCTCTAGCTCTTTTTAAAAAATTATTTTTTTAAAATTTTTATTTATTTGTTTGAAAGAGAGAGAGAGAGAGGGAGAATGGGTGTGCCAGGGCCTCCAGCCACTGCTCTAGCTCTTTTTTTTTTTTTTTTTTTTTGGTTTTTCGAGGTAGGGTCTCACTCTAGCTCAGGCTGACCTGGAATTCACTCTGTAGTCCCAGGGTGGCCTCGACTCACGGCTCTGCCTTCGAGTGCTGGGATTAAAGGCGTGCACCACCATGCCCAGCTCTAGCTCTTTTTTAAAAAATTATTTTTAAAATTTTTATTTAGCCGGGCGTGGTGGCGCACACCTTTAATCCCAGCACTCGGGAGGCAGAGGTAGGAGGATCGCCGTGAGTTCGAGGCCACCCTGGGACTACATAGTGATTCCAGGTCAGCCTGAGCTAGAGTGAGACCCTACCTCGAAAAACCAAAAAAAAAAAAAAATTTATTTATTTATGTTTGAGAGACAGAGAGGGAGAATGGGTGTGCCAGGGCCTCCAGCCACTGCAAACAAGCTCTATACACACATGCTACTTTGTACATCTGACTTATGTGGGTCCTGGGGAATCAAACCTGGGTCTTTTGACTTTGTAGGCAAATTCCTTAACCACTAAGCCATCTCTCCAGCCCCCCAGCTCTTTTTCCTTTGTTAACCTGTGGTCTGTGTGTACTATGGTAGGTGATGTGTATGTGGTGTATGCGTGTGTGTGTGTGTGTGTGTGTGTGTGTGTGTGTGTGTGTAGGTTGCCTGGCCCGTGGAGGCCATGGTAGACTTCACGTGTCCTCTTCTCAGTCCTCTCCCTGTTTCTTGGAGTTGGAGTCTCTTATTCAACCCAGAGCTTTTATTTTAGTGATCTGTAAGCCCCAATGATTCTCTCATCTTAGCATTCCCCCTCAACAGGACTAGGGTTACAGATGTGCATGGACCCCAACTGTTTACATGGATACTGGGGAATCGGATTCAGGCAGCCTCAGGCCCTTATGCCTGCACAGCAAATGCTCTTAACTGCTGAGCCATCTCCCCAGCTCCAAATGATTGAAATAAAAAGAGCAAGCTGGGCGTGGTGGTGCACTTCTTTAATCCCAAAACTTGGAAGGCAGAGGTAGGAAGATTGCTGTGAGTTTGAGGCTGCCCTGAGATTACATAGCGAATCCCGGACTAGAGCAAGACCCTGCCTTGAAAAAGAAAAAAGAATAATAATAAAAATAGTAAAAAATAAAAAGAAATTTAAAGAGACAGGCATGGTGGCACACACCTATAATCCCAGCATTCACTTGGGAGGCAGGTCAGTCTGGGATAGAGTGAGACCCTAGCTCGAAAAAACAAAAAAAAAAAAAAAAAGAAGAAGAAATATAAAGATGACGACTGGATATTTCCTCTTGGGCGCAAATGGTGGATACCATGGTGTCATACTCTTCCTGAAAGAATTTGCATTTCATAGACAGACTTGCCTAACCTTTGGCTGTAAGCTTTCTGGATAACCGTCCTCCCTCCCTCCCTCCCTTCCTTCCTTCCTTCCTTCCTTCCTTCCTTCCTTCCTTCCTTCCTTCCTTCCTTTCTTTCTTTCTTTTTTTTTTTTTTTTTTTGAGGTAGGGTCTGTAGTCTCAGGGTGGCCTTGAACTCATGGAGATCCTCCTACCTCTGCCTCCCAAATGCTGGGATTAAAGGCGTGCGCCACCATGCCCGGCTTTCTTTCTTTCTTTTTTTCGAGGTAGGGTCTCACTGTAGCTCAGGCTGACCTGGAATTCACTATGTTGTCTCAGGGTGGCCTCAAACTCACAGCGATCCTCCTACCTCTGCCTCCTGAGTGCTGGGATTAGGGTGTGTCGCCACGCCTGGCCGTATTTCTTTGACAATCTGATGAGAGCTATTGGCATTTTCTGCAAAAGCTTCCTCCTCAAGCAGACAACATTTCTTTAAAAAAAAAAAAAATTAGGGCTGGAGAGATGGCTTGTGGTTAAGGTGCTTGCCTGCAAAGCCTAAGGACCCATGTAAGCCAGATGCGAAAGGTGGTACATGTGTCTGGAGTTTGTTTGCAGTGACTAGAGGCCTTGGCGTGCCCATTCACTCTGTATATCATATGTATATGATATATATATATATATATGATATATGATATGTATATCATTCTCTCTCTCTCAAATAAATAAAAAAATATTTTTTAAGTAAAATAAAAATATTTTATTTATTTGCAAGGAGAGAGAGAGAATAGGCATGCCAGGGCCTCCAGCTACTGCAAATGAACTCCAGTCACATTCCCCATTTGTGCATCTGGCATTATGTGGGTACTGGAGAATCAAACCCAGGTTTTCGGCTTTGCAGGCAACTGCCTTCACTGCTGAGCCATCTCTCCTGTCCTCAAACAGCATTTCTAGTACGAGTCTGGCAGATTCAGGGACCCCAGAAAGCCCCACTATTCAGGCTGGGAAGGAAGGGGCTGGGATGAGAGAACTGTAGCCACCTCCGTGGCCCTGTTCCCCATCTATTTTTGGCTCTTGAGGGTGATCTGACATCACTGACAAGTAGCGGGGGCACAGTAGATGGAAAGTGAAGGAAGTGGGTTGAGTCTGACGATGATGAGAAGTATGCTAACACTTAAGAGAATGAGAGGTGGGAGGATCACCATGAGTTCGAGGCCACCCTGAGACTACATAGTGCATTCCAGGTCAGCCTGGGCTAGAGTGAAACCCTGCCTCAAAAGAGAGAGAGAGAGGGAGAGGGAGAGGCTGGAGAGATGGCTTAGTGGTTAAGGCGCCTGCCTCCTAAGCCTAAGAATGCTGGTTCCAATCTCCAGCGGTTCCAATCTCAGGTCCCACGTTTAGCCAGATGCAAAGTGACTCAAGGGTGCAATGCTGCGCTTGACCACAAGGGGGCACAGGTATCTGGATTTCGTTTGCAGCAGCTAAGAGGCTGCTGGCGCGCCCATCTCTATCTGTCTTCTTCTCCTTCTCTATTTGTCTTCCTCTCTCTCTCTCTCTCTATCTCCAAAAGAGAGAGAGAGAGAGAATGACACAACCTTTATAATAGGAGGAAAAGATGATGACATTGAGATAAAAGAGACTAATTGAGAGGGTGAGGGGATATGATGGAGGGTGGATTTGTGAGGGGGAAATGTGGGTGGGAAGGTGGTTTACTGTCTATAATTATAGAAACTGTCAATAAAAAGTTTAAAAGGGCCTGGACTAGAGTGAAACCCTACCTCGAAAAACAAAAAAAAAAAAAAAAAAAAAAAAGTTTTAAAGGGCCAGGCCTGTTGGCACAAGCCTTAATCCCAGCACTCGGGAGGCAGAGGTAGGAGGATCACCATAATTTCAAGGCCACCCTGAAACTACATACTGACTTCCAGGTCAGCCTGAGCTAGATTGAGACCTTACCTCGAAAAACCAAAAAAAAAAAAAAAAAAAAAAAAAAAAAAAAAAAAAAATTTAAAGGTTTAAAAGGGATTGGAGAAATGGTTTACCAGTTAAGGTGCTTGCCTGCAAAGGCAAAGGACCCAGGTTCGCTTCCCCAGGACCCAGGTACTCATATGCACAAGGTGGTGCATGCATCTGGAGTTCATTTGCAGTGGCTGGAAGCCCTGGCATGCCCATTCTCTCTCTGTGTGTGCTTCACTCTCAAATAAACAAAATATTGTTTTTAAAAAAGAGAGAGAAGGGGCTGTAGAAATGGCTTAGTGGTTAAGGTGTTTGCCTGCAGAGCCAAAGGAACCTGGTTTGATTCTCCAGGACCCACATAAGCCAGATGCACAAGGGGGCACATGCATCTGGAGTTTGTTTGCAGTGGCTGGAGGCCCTTGCATACGCATTCTCTCTCTTTCAAATAAAATATACTTAAAAAAAAAAAAAAAAGGCTGGGCATGGTGGAGCATGCCTTTAATCCCAGCACTCAGGAGGCAGAGATAGGTGGATCACCGTCAGTTCGAGGCCACCCTGAGACTACATAGTGAAGTCCAGGTCAGCCTGGCCTAGAGTGAGATCCTACCTCAGGGAAAAAAAAAGAAACAAAATGTTTTTATGTATTTATTTGCTGAGGGATGGGATGGGGAAGAGGAGAGAGAGAATGATGTACTTTAGATGCATGTGCCATTGTGAATCTGGCTTTACATGGGTAGTGGGGAATTGAACCCAGATTGTTAGACTTTGCAGGAAAGTGCCTTAACCACTGAGCCATCTCTCAGGCTTCATAAAAATTATTGTAAGGTTTATTTATTTGAGAGAGAGAGAGAAAGTATTGGTGTACCAGGTACCAGGTTCTCTTACTGCTGCAAACTCTAGACACATATATTACTTCGTGCCTTTGTGCATTTAATTTTATGTGGGTACTGGGGAACTGAACCCTGGGACAGGTAGGCTTTGCAAGCAAGCGCCGTTAACCACTGAGCCATCTCCCCAGGCTCTTTCCTTTTTTCTTTTTTTGTATTTTTTAAGGTAAAGTCTCGTTTCTAGCCAAGCGGACCTGAAATTCAGTCTCAGGGTGGCCTTGAACTCACAGCGATCCTACTACCTCTGCCTCCCGAGTGCTGGGAATAAAGGTGTGCGCTACCACGCCCGGCTCCCCAGGCTCTTTATCCCCTCATTTATTGCATCTATCCCAATTCGAGTCCAATCAAGAAAACAAAATTCACTGTAGGAAGTCAAAGGCAAAGGCTGTTCAATACAGGGTATTGTTCAATAAGGGTTACGAATACGTGAAAGGGCGGGGGGGGGGTCAGTTAAAAATAGGAAGCTGCTGGCCCCCCGGGGCTGGAGCTCACAGGCCCATGTTCACTAGTGAGACCTGGACTTTGGCACTGGGTGGCTGCTACCAAGGAGCCCACCTCCAACCCCCCCCACCGGTGCTGCCCACCACCCAGGACTGTACTCCAGGAAGTAGATAAATCCTGCATTTCCTCTCTTGTGTTTTCCTATCCCTCACTAGTTCCTCCCATAGGCAGAGCCCAGCTGGAGGGGTAGGAAATGGAGTCTGTTGGCTTTTAGCCCTGAAAAATACAGAAGGGCAGGGGGTGGTGGCGCACTTTTTAATCTCAGCACGCAGGAGGCTGAGGTGGGAGGATGGCTGTGAGTTCAAGGCCAGCCTGAGACTAAAGAGCAAATTCCAGATCAGCCTGGGTTAGAGTGAGACCCTACCTTGAAAACAAACAAACAAACAAAAACACAGAAAGGAGGGCTGGAGAGATGGCTTAGCAGTTAAGGTGTTTGCCTGCAAAGCCAAAGGACCCAGGTTTTCTTCCCAGGACCCATATAAGCCAGAGGAACAAGGTGGCACATGCATCTGGAGTTCGTTTGCAGTGGCTGGAAGCCCTGGAGCGCCCATTCTCCCCCTCCCCCCCTTTTCTCTCCTCTTCTCTCATTCTGTCTCGAGGAAATAAATGAAAATAATATATTTTAGAGCTGGTAATCCCAGCACTTGGGAGGCAGAGGTAGGAGGATCGCTGTGAGTTCAAGGCACCCTGAGACAACATAGTGAATTCCAGGTCAGCCTGGGCTAGAGTGAAACCCTACGTCAAAAATAATAATGATAATGATAATAATAATAATAACATATTTTTAAAATACAGAAGGACCGGGCGTGGTGGCGCACGCCTTTAATCCCAGCACTCGGGAGGCAGAGATAGGAGGATCGCCGAGAGTTCGAGGCCACCCTGAGACTACGTAGTTAATTACAGGTCAGCCTGGACTAGAGTGAGACCCTGCCTCAAAAAACCAAAAAAAAAAAAAAAAAAAATACAGAAGGGAGAGAATGAGCTGATTTCCCACGAGCAGAGCTAAGAAGACCCTACCTTCTCTCTCCCCCGTTCTCCTTATGATCCTTCTTGAACTCGATCAATTCTTGGTGCTTCACTAGATAAAGATCCATGGCCGGCAAGTGTCCTCATAGTCTCCCCCGTCACTAAAACAAGACACTGGCGGACAGGGTGTTTGACATCTATCTCATCCACTCCACTTTCTCCCACAGCTCCACCCAGGACTGAGTCAGCGTCCAGAGACCATGCTCTCTCTCTCTCTCTCTCTCTCTCTCTCTGTCTCCCTGACGACTTCTCCTCTCTGGAGCACAGAGCACAAGTGTTCTCCACCTTTTTCATGTGGAGAAGCCAGAGTCCAGACTTGCCTGAATGGATCCAGCTGCCATGACATGCCCGCCTGGCCAGCCCAAGGAAGGCTGAATGGGCAACCGTCTGCTCCCCTGCCACGCCTCCCCCAACCTGGTGCCTTGGCTCGGAGCCGTGACGCACATGTCTCTTGCACGTTTCCATGTCAGGGCTCCAAGAAGAGCTGACTCAGCCGTGACCTCCTCAGGGCTAGCTGGCAACTTCCTGCTGCTCCAGGAGGAAGGACATCCTGCCACTCTGCCAAGTGGACCACGATGGAGGTCGAGGGGGTCTAGTGACTGAGGCTGGGGTGAGGAGACAAGGTTGTCTGTAACCCTCCCTCTGTTCCTCAGGTGTTCTCAACCAGAGTTGCTATTAGACAATAGGTGACCATAGTTCCAAAGCTCTTATGTGGGGTTAGACGATATGACTTTTGTTGTTGTTGTTTTGTTTTACTGAGGTAAGGTTTCACTCTAGCCCAAGCTGGTATGGACTTCATTCTGTAATCTCAGGTGGCCTCAACTCATGGCGATCCTCCTACCTCTGCCTCCTGAATGCTGGGATTAAAGGCATGAGCCACCATGTCCTGCTAACTCTTGTTTGTTTTTTTTTAAATATTTTATTTATTTCCAAGGAGAGGACAGCCTGAGCTAGAGTGAGACCCTACCTCGGAAAAACCAAACAATAAAAATATAAAAAGGGGAGGGGGGTGTTAGAGAGATGGCTCCGGGGTTAAGGCACTCGCCTGCAATGCCTAATCACCTGTGTTTGATTCTCCAGTTATTCATGTAAAGCCAGATGCACAAAGTGGCACATGCATTTGGAGTTTGTCTGCAGCGGCTGGAGGTCCTGGCATGCTCATTTTCTCTCTCTCTCTGTCTCCTTGGAAATAAATAAATAAAATACTTTTTTAAAAAAGGGCTGGAGCCGGATGTGGTGGCGCATGCCTTTAATCCCAGCACTTGGGAGGCAGAGGTAGGAGGATTGCCTTGAGTTCGAGGCCACCCTGAGACTACATACCTAATTCCAGGTCAGCCTGGACCAGAGTGAGACCCTACCTCGAAAAAAAAACCAAAAAAAAAAACAAAACAAAAAAAACGGCTGGAGAGATGGCTTAGCAGTTAAGGAGCTTGCCTGTGAACCCTAAGGACCCATATTTGACTCTCCAGGTCCCACGTAAGCCAGGTGCACAGCAACACAAATATGCAATATGTGTACAAGGGGGTACACTCATCTGGAGTTCGATTGCAATGGCTGGAGTCCCTGGCATACCAGGTCTCTCTCTTCTTCTCCCCTTCTCTCCCTCTCTCTCATTAAAAAAAAAAAAAAATACGGGCTGGGAGGCAGAGGTGGGGAAGCTGAAGGTGAAAATACAGATGCAAACAAACTCCAAACACAGGTGTCATTTTGTGCATCCGGTTTTTACGTGGGTAATGGCTCAGTGGTGCGCTTGCCTGCAAAGCCCAACCACCCAGTTTAGTACCCGCGAAAGCCAGATGCACAAAGTGGCACACACGTCTGGAGTCTGTTCTCAGCGGCTGGAGGCCCTGGCATGCCCATTCTTTCTTCTATCTATCTCTGGTACATACACACATACATGCATAACCATGATACATACATACATGCATACCATAGGCTTGGCAGGGACCATGTTGGAAACGGTGGCAGAAAGAATGTAAGAACCAAAGGCAGGAGGAGTGCTTTGAAATCCTATAGCCTTGAACTCTCAGCAATCCTCCTCCTACCTCTGCCTCTTGAGTGCTGGGATTAAAGGCGTGCACCACCATGCCCAGCTCTAGCTCTTTTTAAAAAATTATTTTTTTAAAATTTTTATTTATTTGTTTGAAAGAGAGAGAGAGAGAGGGAGAATGGGTGTGCCAGGGCCTCCAGCCACTGCTCTAGCTTTTTTTTTTTTTTTTTTTTGGTTTTTGATGGGTCTCACTCCTGCTCAGGCTGACCTGGAATTCACTCTGTAGTCCCAGGGTGGCCTCGACTGACTCCTCTCACCTCTGCCTCCAGTGCTGGGATTAAAGGCGTGCACCACCATGCCCAGCTCTAGCTCTTTTAAAAAATTATTTTTAAAATTTTTATTTAGCCGGCGTGGTGGCGCACACTTTAATCCCAGCACTCGGGAGGCAGAGGTAGGAGGATCGCCGTGAGTTCGAGGCCACCCTGGGACTACATAGTGATTCCAGGTCAGCCTGAGCTAGAGTGAGACCTACCTCAAAAAAAAAAAAAAAAAAAAAATTTATTTATTTATGTTTGAGAGACAGAGAGGAGAATGGGTGTGCCAGGGCCTCCAGCCACTGCAAACAAGCTCTATACACACATGCTACTTTGTACATCTGACTTATGTGGGTCCTGGGGAATCAAACCTGGGTCTTTTGACTTTGTAGGCAAATTCCTTAACCACTAAGCCATCTCTCCAGCCCCCAGCTCTTTTTCCTTTGTTAACCTGTGGTCTGTGTGTACTATGGTAGGTGATGTGTATGTGGTGTATGCGTGTGTGTGTGTGTGTGTGTGTGTGTGTGTGTGTGTGTGTGTGGTTGCCTGGCCCGTGGAGGCCATGGTAGACTTCACGTGTCCTCTTCTCAGTCCTCTCCCTGTTTCTTGGAGTTGGAGTCTCTTATTCAACCCAGAGCTTTTATTTTAGTGATCTGTAAGCCCCAATGATTCTCTCATCTTAGCATTCCCCCTCAACAGGACTAGGGTTACAGATGTGCATGGACCCCAACTGTTTACATGGATACTGGGGAATCGGATTCAGGCAGCCTCAGGCCCTTATGCCTGCACAGCAAATGCTCTTAACTGCTGAGCCATCTCCCCAGCTCCAAATGATTGAAATAAAAAGAGCAAGCTGGGCGTGGTGGTGCACTTCTTTAATCCCAAAACTTGGAAGGCAGAGGTAGGAAGATTGCTGTGAGTTTGAGGCTGCCCTGAGATTACATAGCGAATTCCCGGACTAGAGCAAGACCCTGCCTTGAAAAAGAAAAAAGAATAATAATAAAAATAGTAAAAAATAAAAAGAAATTTAAAGAGACAGGCATGGTGGCACACACCTATAATCCCAGCATTCACTTGGGAGGCAGGTCAGTCTGGGATAGAGTGAGACCCTAGCTCGAAAAAACAAAAAAAAAAAAAAAAAGAAGAAGAAATATAAAGATGACGACTGGATATTTCCTCTTGGACGCTACAATGGTGGATACCATGGTGTCATACTCTTCCTGAAAGAATTTGCATTTCATAGACAGACTTGCCTAACCTTTGGCTGTAAGCTTTCTGGATAACCGTCCTCCCTCCCTCCCTCCCTCCCTCCCTTCCTTCCTTCCTTCCTTCCTTCCTTCCTTCCTTCCTTTTCCTTTTTTTTTTTTTTTTTTTTTTTTTTTTTTGAGGTAGGGTCTGTAGTCTCAGGGTGGCCTTGAACTCATGGAGATCCTCCTACCTCTGCCTCCCAAGTGCTGGGATTAAAGGCGTGCGCCACCATGCCCGGCTTTCTTTCTTTCTTTTTTTTGATGTAGGGTCTCACTGTAGCTCAGGCTGACCTGGAATTCACTATGTTGTCTCAGGGTGGCCTCAAACTCACAGCGATCCTCCTACCTCTGCCTCCTGAGTGCTAGGATTAGGGTGTGCCGCCACGCCTGGCCATATTTCTTTGACAATCTGATGAGAGCTATGGGCATTTTCTGCAAAAGCTTCCTCCTCAAGCAGACAACATTTCTTAAAAAAAAAAAAAAAATTAGGGCTGGAGAGATGGCTTGTGGTTAAGGTGCTTGCCTGCAAAGCCTAAGGACCCATGTAAGCCAGATGCGAAAGGTGGTGCATGTGTCTGGAGTTTGTTTGCAGTGACTAGAGGCCTTGGCGTGCCCATTCACTCTGTATATCTGTCTCTTTCTCTCAAATAAATAAAAAAATATTTTTTAAGTAAAATAAAAATATTTTATTTATTTGCAAGGAGAGAGAGAGAATAGGCATGCCGGGGCCTCCAGCTACTGCAAATGAACTCCAGTCACATTCCCCATTTGTGCATCTGGCATTATGTGGGTACTGGAGAATCAAACCCAGGTTTTCGGCTTTGCAGGCAACTGCCTTCACTGCTGAGCCATCTCTCCTGTCCTCAAACAGCATTTCTAGTACGAGTCTGGCAGATTCAGGGACCCCAGAAAGCCCCACTATTCAGGCTGGGAAGGAAGGGGCTGGGACGAGAGAACTGTAGCCACCTCCGTGGCCCTGTTCCCCATCTATTTATTGGCTCTTGAGGGTGATCTGACATCACTGACAAGTAGTGGGGGCACAGTAGATGGAAAGTGAAGGAAGTGGGTTGAGTCTGACGATGATGAGAAGTATGCTAACACTTAAGAGAATGAGAGGTGGGAGGATCACCATGAGTTCGAGGCCACCCTGAGACTACATAGTGCATTCCAGGTCGGCCTGGGCTAGAGTGAAACCCTGCCTCAAAAGAGAGAGAGGGAGAGGGAGAGGCTGGAGAGATGGCTTAGTGGTTAAGGCGCCTGCCTCCTAAGCCTAAGAATGCTGGTTCCAATCTCAGGTCCCATGTTTAGCCAGATGCCAAGTGACTCAAGGGTGCAATGCTGCACTTGACCACAAGGGGGCACAGGTATCTGGATTTCGTTCGCAGCAGCTAAGAGGCTGCTGGCACGCCCATCTCTATCTGTCTTCTCCTACTCTATTTGTCTTCCTCTCTCTCTCTCTCTCTATCTCCAAAAGAGAGAGAGAGAGAATGACATAACCTTTATAATAGGAGGAAAAGATGATGACATTGAGATAAAAGAGACTAATTGAGAGGGTGAGGGGATATGATGGAGGGTGGATTTGTGAGGGGGAAATGTGGGTGGGAAGGTGGTTTACTGTCTATAATTATAGAAACTGTCAATAAAAAGTTTAAAAAGGCCTGGACTAGAGTGAAACCCTACCTTGAAAATCCAAAAAAAAAAAAAAAAGTTTTAAAGGGCCAGGCCTGTTGGCACAAGCCTTAATCCCAGCACTCGGGAGGCAGAGGTAGGGGATCACCATAATTTCAAGGCCACCCTGAAACTACATACTGACTTCCAGGTCAGCCTGAGCTAGATTGAGACCTTACCTCGAAAAACAAAAACAAAAAAAAAAAAAAAAAAAAAAAAAAAAAAAAGGTTTAAAAGGGATTGGAGAAATGGTTTACCGGTTAAGGTGCTTGCCTGCAAAGGCAAAGGACCCAGGTTCGCTTCCCCAGGACCCAGGTACTCAGATGCACAAGGTGGTGCATGCATCTGGAGTTCATTTGCAGTGGCTGGAAGCCCTGACATGCCCATTCTCTCTCTGTGTGTGCTTCACTCTCAAATAAACAAAATATTGTTTTTAAAAAAGAGAGAGAAGGGGCTGTAGAAATGGCTTAGTGGTTAAGGTGTTTGCCTGCAACGCCAAAGGAACCTGGTTTGATTCTCCAGGACCCACATAAGCCAGATGCACAAGGGGGCACATGCATCTGGAGTTTGTTTGCAGTGGCTGGAGGCCCTTGCATACGCATTCTCTCTCTCTCTTTCAAATAAAATATACTTTTTAAAAAAAAAAAGGCTGGGCGTGGTGGAGCACGCCTTTAATCCCAGCACTCAGGAGGCAGAGATAGGTGGATCACCGTCAGTTCGAGGCCACCCTGAGACTACATAGTGAAGTCCAGGTCAGCCTGGGCTAGAGTGAGATCCTACCTCAGGGAAAAAAAAAAAAAGAAACAAAATGTTTTTATGTATTTATTTGCTGAGGGATGGGGTGGGGAAGAGGAGGGAGAGAATGATGTACTTCAGATGCATGTGCCATTGTGAATCTGGCTTTACATGGGTAGTGGGGAATTGAACCCAGATTGTTAGACTTTGCAGGAAAGTGCCTTAACCACTGAGCCATCTCTCAGGCTTCATAAAAATTATTGTAAGGTTTATTTATTTGAGAGAGAGAGAAAGTATTGGTGTACCAGGGTCTCTTACTGCTGCAAACTCTAGACACATATATCGCTTCGTGCCTTTGTGCATTTAATTTTACGTGGGTACTGGGGAACTGAACCCTGGGACAGGTAGGCTTTGCAAGCAAGCGCCGTTAACCACTGAGCCATCTCCCCAGGCTCTTTCTTTTTTTTCTTTTTTTTGTATTTTAAGGTAAAGTCTCGTTCTAGCCCAAGCGGACCTGAAATTCAGTCTCAGGGTGGCCTTGAACTCACAGCGATCCTACTACCTCTGCCTCCCGAGTGCTGGGAATAAAGGTGTGCGTCACCACGCCCGGCTCCCCAGGCTCTTTATCCCCTCATTTATTGCATCTATCCCAATTTGAGTCCAATCAAGAAAACAAAATTCACTGTAGGAAGTCAAAGGCGAAGGCTGTTCAATACAGGGTATTGTTCAATAAGGGTTACGAATTCATAAAAGGGCGGGGGGGGGTCAGTTAAAGATAGGAAGCTGCTGGCCCCCCGGGGCTGGAGCTCACAGGCCCATGTTCACTAGTGAGACCTGGACTTTGGCACTGGGTGGCTGCCACCAAGTAGCCCACCTCCAACCCTCCCACCGGTGCTGCCCACCACCCAGGACTGTACTCCAGGAAGTAGATAAATCCTGCGTTTCCTCTCTTGTGTTTTCCTATCCCTCACTAGTTCCTCCCATAGGCAGAGCCCAGCTGGAGGGGTAGGAAATGGAGTCTGTTGGCTTTTAGCCCCTGAAAAATACAGAAGGGCAGGGAGTGGTGGCGCACCCCTTTAATCTCAGCACGCAGGAGGCTGAGGTGGGAGGATGGCTGTGAGTTCAAGGCCAGCCTGAGACTACAGAGCAAATTCCAGATCAGCCTGGGTTAGAGTGAGACCCTACCTTGAAAACAAACAAACAAACAAAAACACAGAAAGGAGGGCTGGAGAGATGGCTTAGCAGTTAAGGTGTTTGCCTGCAAAGCCAAAGGACCCAGGTTCGATTCCCCAGGACCCATATAAGCCAGAGGAACAAGGTGGCACATGCATCTGGAGTTCGTTTGCAGTGGCTGGAAGCCCTGGAGCGCCCATTCTCCCCCTCCCCCCCCTTTTCTCTCCTCTTCTCTCATTCTGTCTCGAGGAAATAAATAAAAATAATATATTTTAGAGCTGGTAATCCCAGCACTTGGGAGGCAGAGGTAGGAGGATCGCTGTGAGTTCAAGGCACCCTGAGACAACATAGTGAATTCCAGGTCAGCCTGGGCTAGAGTGAAACCCTACGTCAAAAAAAAATAATAATAATAACACATTTTAAAAAATACAGAAGGGCCGGGCGTGGTGGCGCATGCCTTTAATCCCAGCACTCGGGAGGCAGAGGTAGGAGGATCGCCGAGAGTTCGAGGCCACCCTGAGACTACATAGTTAATTCCAGGTCAACCTGGACCAGACTGAGACCCTACCTCGCAAAACCAAAATATATATATATATACAGAAGGGAGAGAATGAGCTGATTTCCCACGAGCAGAGCTAAGAAGACCCTACCTTCTCTCTCCCCCGTTCTCCTTATGATCCTTCTTGAACTCGATCAATTCTTGGTGCTTCACTAGATAAAGATCCATGGCCGGCAAGTGTCCTCATAGTCTCCCCCGTCACTAAAACAAGACACTGGCGGACAGGGTGTTTGACATCTCATCCACTCCACTTTCTCCCACAGCTCCACCCAGGACTGAGTCAGCGTCCAGAGACCATGCTCTCTCTCTCTCTCTCTCTCTCTCTCTCTCTCTCTCTCTGTCTCCCTGACGACTTCTCCTCTCTGGAGCACAGAGCACAAGTGTTCTCCACCTTTTTTCATGTGGAGAAGCCAGAGTCCAGACTTGCCTGAATGGATCCAGCTGCCATGACATGCCCGCCTGGCCAGCCCAAGGAAGGCTGAATGGGCAACCGTCTGCTCCCTGCCACGCCTCCCCAACCTGGTGCCTTGGCTCGGAGCCGTGACGTACATGTCTCTTGCACGTTTCCATGTCAGGGCTCCAAGAAGAGCTGACTCAGCCGTGACCTCCTCAGGGCTAGCTGGCAACTTCCTGCTGCTCCAGGAGGAAGGACATCCTGCCACTCTGCCAAGTGGACCACGATGGAGGTCGAGGGGGTCTAGTGACTGAGGCTGGGGTGAGGAGACAAGGTTGTCTGTAACCCTCCTCTGTTCCTCAGGGTGTTCTCAACCAGAGTTGCTATTAGACAATAGGTGACCATAGTTCCAAAGCTCTTATGTGGGGTTAGACGCATATGACTTTTGTTGTTGTGGTTGTTTTGTTTTACGAGGTAAGGTTTCACTCTAGCCCAAGCTGGTGTGGACTTCATTCTGTATTCTCAGGGTGGCCTCGAACTCATGGCGATCCTCCTACCTCTGCCTCCTGAATGCTGGGATTAAAGGCATGAGCCACCATGTCCTGCTAACTCTTGTTTGTTTTTTTTAAAATATTTTATTTATTTCCAAGGAGAGGACAGCCTGAGCTAGAGTGAGACCCTACCTCGGAAAAACCAAACAATAAAAATATAAAAAGGGGAGGGGGGTGTTAGAGAGATGGCTCCGGGGTTAAGGCACTCGCCTGCAATGCCTAATCACCTGTGTTTGATTCTCCAGTTATTCATGTAAAGCCAGATGCACAAAGTGGCACATGCATTTGGAGTTTGTCTGCAGCGGCTGGAGGTCCTGGCATGCTCATTTTTTTTTTTCTCTCTCTCTCTCTGTCTGTCTCTTTGGAAATAAATAAATAAAATACTTTTTTTTAAAAAAAGGCTGGAGCCGGGCGTGGTGGCGCACGCCTTTAATCCCAGCACTCGGGAGGCAGAGGTAGGAGAATTGCCATGAGTTCGAGGCCACCCTGAGACTACATACCTAATTCCAGGTCAGCCTGGACCAGAGTGAGACCCTACCTCGAAAAAATAAAACAAAAAAAAGGACTGGAGAGATGGCTTAGCAGTTAAGGCGCTTGCCTGTGAACCCTAAGGACCCATATTTGACTCTCCAGGTCCCACGTAAGCCAGGCTCACAGCAACACAAATATGCAATATGTGTACAAGGGGGTACACTCATCTGGAGTTCGATTGCAATGGCTGGAGGCCCTGGCATGCCAGGTCTCTCTCTTCTTCTCCCCTTCTCTCCCTCTCTCTCATTAAAAAAATAATAATAATAAGTCGGGCGTGGTGGTGCACACCTTTAATCCCAGCACTTGGGAGGCAGAGGTAGGAGGATAGCTGTGAGTTCGAGGCCACCCTGAGAATACAGAGTGAATTCCAGGTCAGCCTGGGCTAGAGCAAGACCCTACCTCAAAAAAACTAAAACAAACAAACAAAAAAACCCACCAGTATCTGTCCTGGGCTTTTTCAGAGGAGGTCTGCAGCCCTGTCTCCTTGTCCCAGCCTCAGTCACTAGACTCCTTGACCTCCATTGGTTTTCTTGGCACAGCCACAGGATGCCCTATTTCCTGGCGCAGCAGGAAGTTGCCAGCCCTGAGGAGGTGTTTACCCTGCTTTTTTGTTTGTTTGTTTGTTTTTGTTGTTTTTTGAGATAAGGTCTCACTCTATCCCAGGCTGACTTGGAATTCGCTATGTAGTCTCAGGGTGGCCTTGAACTCACAGTGATTCTTCTACCTCTGCCTCCTGAGTGCTGGGATTAAAGGTGTGCACCAGCATGCCCGGCCTACCTTGCTTTATTAAAAATGTATTTATTTATTTATTAGAAAACAGAAAGGGTGGTGGAGAGGGAGAGAAAGAGGAGATAGAGGGGAGGGGGAGGAGAAGTGAGGAAGAAATAGAGAATGGGTGCACCAGGGCCTCTTGCCACTGCAAACAAATTCCGGACCAATATGCCACTTGGTGCATCTGGCTTTACGTGGGTCCTGGAGAATTGAGCCCAGGCTAGTAGGCTTTGCTAACCATTGAGCAATCTCTCTAGCTTTGCCCTGCTGGGTTTTGATCTTGTTTTGATCCAGTCTCTCTCTCTCTCTCTCTCTCTCTCTCTCTCTCTCTCGTTTGTTTTTTTCAAGGTAGGGTCTCACTCTAGCTCAGGCTGACCTGGAACTCACTCTGTCATCCCAGGCTGGTCTCGAACTCACAGTGATCCTCCTGCTTTGGCCTCCCGAGTGCTGGGATTAAAGACGTGCGCCACCACATCAAGCTCGTCTCGGGATTTTTTCTTTATTAGTTATGTCCATACTCAGTGTGTCCTTACCCTCATCCCTGTCCCCACCCCTCTGAAGGGACCCTCCTTGTTGGGGAATACCACTTATCCCCATGGGGATTGTGGGTCATGCATTGTGGGGGTAGCCATCAGTCATGGGGAAGAGGCAGTGTCTCTGTGCGTAATGTCCCAACTTGTGGCTCTAACAATCTTCCCGCCCCCTCTTCCGCGAATTTCCCTGAGCCATGTTGGGTTTGTTTTATTTTTTTCTTTCTTTCTTTTTTTTTTTTTTTTTATTTTTTTTTTTTTTTTTGTTATTTTTTTTGTTTTTCAAGGTAGGGTCTCACTCTGGTCCAGAGTCTCACTCTGGTCCAGGCTGACCTGGAATTCACTCTGTATTCTCAGGGTGGCCTTGAACTCATGGTGATCCTCCTACCTCTGCCTCCCGAGTGCTAGGATCAAAGGCGTGCGCCACCACGCCCAGCTTGTTGGGTTTGTTTTAGTTCTACTTCAGTGATGAGGTCTGGGGAACCTCCCTATCTCTGTTTGATAGGAGCTGAGTGTTCTCTGTGTCTATCTCCTTCACCCTTGTGCTGATACCAGGTTCACCAAGAAAGCAGCACTCTTGCTCATTTCCCCCATTAGTCTGGTTTCAGCGGGGGCTCTGGTGAGGTGCGAGGGGCCGATTCTCTCCTCAGGTTCAGCGTCCATCTGAAAAAGAGAAGCAGAGTCTCCAATGGAGAGTGAAGTCAGCACCGAATAAATGGGATAACCATGATTAGTTTAGAGAGACGTTAATAGGTATAAAATAATAATAATAATAATAATAATAATAATAATAATAATAATGGCCCTATTGTAGCCCAAGATTGGTGGGAGCTTGATATTGGAGAGTGAACTCGTTTTTAGGATATGATTCTGATTTTTTCCCAGTTCCAGCTATGGATTCCGTTCCACTGAGCTGATCTGTTAGCCAATCCAAGAGCAGTTGTTACCCACCATGGCTGTGTGCCACTATGGCACTTGGGGGAGCATCATGTCAGGTTGTTTGCTGCTAAGTAGCTTAGACCTCGAGTTGCTTGGACAAATGTTGGCCATTTTCCCCTAGTAGCTCATGTAGCACCTTCTGGCTCTAGACGAACTGTGTCTGGGGACTGAATCTTCCAGATTCCAGCCAGGTCACTCCATGTTCTGTACCAACAGCATATGGTGTCTTTGGCAGTAGGGTCTTACCATTAACCTCTGGTGGGTCATCAAGCATTCTGACAGAAGTCTGACTTCTTTTGGGAAACCTTGTAAGTCTCTCTGATCAACAGCTCATTGTGGATGTTAACTGCTCATGGGCCACCTTGTGCATCTGGCTTTGTTGTTTTTTTTTTTTTTTTTTTTTTTTGAGGTAGGGTCTCGCTCTGGTGGCTCAGGCTGACCTGGAATTCACTATGTAGTCTCAGGGTGGCCTCAAACTCTCGGTGATCCTCTTACCTCTGCCTCCCAACCATGCCAGACTGCATCTGGATTTTCGTGGGTACTGAGGAATTGAACTCAGTCTAGCAGGCTTTGCAAGCAAGCCCACCTTTAACATCTGAGCTATCTCCCTAGCCCAGACTTCTCTTATTTTGGATGATTTTGAAATATTTGAGAAGTACATGCCAGTACTACCCATCTGGTGAAATTGTCCAGTGTTTTCGTCATGATGAGACAGGGATTATGTGCTCTTGGGAGGAGGATCTCAGAGCTGGTGCACAATTCTTGTGACACCATACCAAGAGGACACTCTGTCAATGTGATTTATGACTGTCATGTTGACCTTGGTCACCAGGCCAAGTGACATTTGTCAGGTTCCTCTACTGCAGAGTCTCCCCCCTTATGACTAAGGCTGCTGGGAAGGAACTCGGCCATGTGCAGTCCTCAAGGAGTGGAGAGACTAGAAGAGTTGTAATATGGAATAAGTCAAGAAATGTGCCAGGCATGGTGGCGCACGCCTTTAATCCCAGCACTTGGGAGGCAGAGGTAGGAGGATCGCCGTGAGTTCAAGGCCACCCTGAGACTACGTAGTGAGTTCCAGGTCAGCCAGGGCTGGGGCAGGAGAGATGATTCAGTGGTTAAAGGCACTTGCTTGAAAAGTCTGCAGGCCAAGGTTCAGTTCCCCAGCATCCACGTAAAGCCAGAGGCACAATGTGGTGCATGCATTTGGAGTTCCTTTGCAGTGGCAGGAGGCGCTGGCGTGCCAATACTTTTGATCTCTCTCTCTGTCTCTCAAATAAGTATATAAAACTCTTAAAATAGCCAGGTGTGGTGGCACACACCTTTAATTCCACCACTTGGGGAGGCAGAGGTAGGAGGATCACCATGAGTTCGAGGCCACCCTGAGACTACATAGTGAATTCCAGGTCAGCCTGGGCTAGAGTGAGACCTTACCTTGGAAAGCCCAAATAAATAAATACATAAATAAATAAATAGACACAAATAAAATTTAAAAAAGAAGTGTAAGTACTGAGAATGAAGCTCCATGGTAGAGCGTTTGTCTAGCATGTGTGAGGCCCTAGGTTTAACCGCAGCATCATTTCCCCATCCCCAAATAATTACAAATAATTACAGAAGCCCACTACAGCTCTGGCTTTTTATGTGGAGTCTGTAAGCCAGGCTTGATGGTACATGCTTATTATACCAGCATTTGTGAGGCATAGGCTGGGAGATCAGGGTAAGTTTGAGGCTAGTCTGGTTTACATGGTAACTTCCAGGCCATACATTGCTTCAAACTAAAATGCTGTCTCAAAAACAAAACAAATGGTGGCACGCGCCTTTAATCCCAGCACTCATAAGGCAGAGGTAGGAGGATTGCAGTGAGTTCGAGGCCACCCTGAGACTACATAGTGAATGCCAGGTCAGCCTGGGCTAGAATGAGAACCTACCTCGAAAAACTGAAAATTTAAAATAATAAAATAAAAATAAAAGTGGATAGCCGGGCGTGGTGGTGCACGTCTTTAATCTCAGCACTCACGAGGCAGAGGTAGGAGGATTGCTGTGAGTTCGAGGCTACCCTGAGACTACAGAGTGAGTTCCAGGTCAGTCTGGACTGGAGCAAGACCCTACTTAGAAAAAAAAAAAAAGAAAAAGAAAAAAAAGAAAAGTGGGCCTGGCATAGTGGTGCACGCCTTTAACCCCAGCACTTGGGAAGCAGAGGTAGGAGGATTGTCATGAGTTCAAGGCCACCCTGAGACCACATAGTAAATTCCAGGTCTGCCGGGGCTAGAGTGAGACCCTACCTTGAAAAACCATACGTAAATAAATAGATAAATAAAAGCTGGGTGTGGTGGTGGGCCATACCTTTAATCCCAGCACTCAGGAAGCTAAACTAGGAAGGATCACTGTGAGTTCAAGGCTAGCCTGGGAATACAGTGAGTTCCAGGTCAGCCTGGGCTAGAATAAGATCGAAACAAAACAAAAACAAAAACAAATTAAACCTAACAACAAAAAGAGTTAAATTTCTCAGAGCAATGCCTGGCATATAGTGAACTCTAAAAATGCCTTGCTAATCTTCATGCTAATTAGGGGACAATCTGAAGGAGAGACTGGCTGGCTCTCCTATAGAAAACATACACAGAGGGCTGGAGAGATGGCTTAGTGGTTAAGGCTCTTGCCTGCGAAGACAGAGGACTCAGGTTCCATTCTTTAGTACCCACGTACGCCAGGTACACAAGGTGGCGCATGCATCTGGAGTCCTTTTGTAGTGGCTAGAGGCCCTGGCATGCCCATTCTCTCTCTCTCTTTCTCTCTCTCTGCCTTTTTCTATCTCAAGTAAATAAATAAATAAAATAAAAAATATTTTTAAAAAAGAGCCGGGCATGGTGGCGCACGCCTTTAATCCCAGCACTTGGGAGGCAGAGGTAGGAGGATTGCTGAGAGTTCAAGGCCACCCTGAGAGACTACATAGTGAATTCCAGGTCAGCCTGGGCTAGAGTGAGACCCTACATCAAAATAAATAAATAAATAAATAAATAAATAAATAAATAAATAAATAAATAATAAAAATAAAATGTGCATAGAGAAATGGGCATGGGGACATATACCTGTGATCCTAGCAAGCAGGAGGCTGAGGCAGAAGGATGTAATCTGAGTGCAGTGTGACCTTGTCTCAAAAAAAAAAAAAAAAAAGCAAATCCCATGTTTGGGAAAACATGTGAGGTGGTACATTGTGGCACTGTGGTAGACAGAACAGAGATGTGGCAGGAATGTGGGGCTATATTGCCTTACATGGCAAAGGGACTATATGGGTTTAAGAAAAGACATAGACATCTCCCTGGATGATCCTTTGAGCAGAGCAGTTTTTCTGGCTAGACCAGGTTGACATGGCAGTACAAGAAGGTCCCAGACAGACCCCAGGAAAGCACGGCTCTGCCAACGTCCTCAGGCTAGCCTCTGCCCGCCCCTGAGACTGACCTCTGACCTAGCAACCATAATATCAGCTGCTGCTGACGTCACGGCAATTACCGCCCTAATGGGAAGTGAACTTGTGCTGACAAGCACGGGCTGGCTGTGGAAACGAGAGTCGTCGGGTCAGGAGGAGATCACTACCTTCCTTTCCCTGCAAGCTCAGCTCTTTCAGCCACAGCAACAGTCACTGGATCACCATCGGTCAACGCCTGTCATGCCCACACTCAGGAAGCTGAGGCAGGAGGAGTTCGAGTTCATGGGCTACCCAGAGACACTCTGTCTCAAGAAGTAAAGAAATAGGGCTGGCCGGGCGTGGTGGCTCACGCCTTTAATCCCAGCACTCAGGAGGCAGAGGTAGGAGGATTGCCATGAGTTCGAGGCCACCCTGAGACTACATAGTGAATTCCATGTCAGCCTGACCTAGAGTGAGACCCTACCTCGAAAAACCAAAAAAAAAAAAAAAAAAAAGAAAGAAAGAAAGAAATAGGGCTGGAGAGATGGCTTAGCGGTTAAGGTGTATACCTGTGAATCCTAACAAGCCCGGTTCAATTCTCCACATAAGCCAGATGCACATGGTGGTGCATGTGTCTGGAATTCTGGAGTTTGTTTGCAGTGGCTAGAGGCCCTGGCACACCCATTCTCACTCTCTCTCTCTCTCTCTCAAATAAATAAGATATATTTTTTAGACTTTTAAAATATTTTAAGCCTTTTAAAATCCCAGTATTTTAGGTTTCATTTATTTGAGACTACAGAGTGAATTCCAAGTCAGCCTGAGCCAGAGTGAGACCCTACCTCAAAAAAAAAAATTATTTTCATTTATTTGAGAGAAAGAAGCAGAGAAATAGAGAGGCAGAGAATGGGTGTACCAGGGCTTCCATCACTGCAAACAAACTCCAGATGCATGTGCCACCTTGTGCATCTGCCTTACTTGGGTCCTGGGGAATTGAACCTGGGTCCTTTGGCTTTTCAGGCAAGTGCCTCAACCACTAAGCCATCTCTCCAGCCCAAATAAGACCTTTTTTTAAAGAAGTAAATAAATAAAACCAGGCGTGGTGGCCCGCATTTGTAATCCCCAATCTTGGGAGGTAGAGGAAGGAGGATCAGGAATTCCAGGCTAGCCTACATTACATGAGACCTTTTCTCAAAAAAATAGTGTGTGTTGGAGGGGGGCGGGGGTGCTGGGTGTGGAGGTATACACCTCTAATGCCAACACTCAGGATGGTAAAGTAGGAGCATGGGGAGTTTGAGGCCAGCTTGGGCTACACAGCCAGACCCTGTCAAAAAAAATTGTAGGGTTGGAGAGATGGCTTAGCAGTTAAAGCGCTTGCCTGCGAAGCCTAAGGATCCAGGTTCGATTCACCAGGTCCCACGTAAACCATATGCACAAGGTGGCACATGCATCTGGAGTCCGTTTGCAGTGTCTAAAGGCCCTGGCATGCCTTTCTTTCTCTCTCTCTCAAATAAATAAATAAATAAAAATCTTTTTAAAAAATTGTACAAGGCTGGGTGTGGTGGTGCACACCTTTAATCCCAGCACTTGGAAGGCAGAGAGAGGTAGGAGGATGGTTGTGAGTTCAAGGCCACTCTGAGACTACATAGTAAATTCCAGGTCGGCCTGAGCTAGAGTGAAACCCTACCTCCAAAACAAAACAAAAAATTGTAGTAGTGGTATCTAAGGAATTGAGGAAGATGTCTGGGGACATAGTCCAGGGTTTAGAATATGTGCAAAAGCCTGGGTTCTGTTGCTAGAGAGATGGCTTAGCGGTTAAGGTGTTTGCCTGTGAAGCTTAAGGGCCCAGGTTTGATTCCCCAGTATCCACGTAAACCAAACGCACAAGGTGGCACATGCTTCTGGAGTTCATTTGCAGTGGCTGGAGGCCCTGGTGTGCCCATTCCTCTTTCTCTCTCTCTCAAGTAAGTACAATAAAATAAATAAATTAATTAAATTAAATAAAGAAAAATAAGGAGCCGGGCCTGTGGTGCATGCCTTTAATCCCAGCACTCAGGAGACAGAGGTAGGAGGATTGCTGTGAGTTTGAGGCCACCCTGAGACTACAGAGTGAATCCAGGTCAGTCTGGACTAGAGTGAGACTCTACCTTGGGGTTGGGGGTGGGGAGAAGAAGGAGGAAGAGGAGGGAAGGAAGGAGAGGAGATATAGGACATTTCTGCTTTTTAATTTTATTTTTTGAGGTAGGGTCTCCCTCTAGCCCAGGCTAACCAGGAATTCACTATGTATTCTCAGGCCTCAAACTCAGCGATCCTCCTTCTTTTGCCTCCTGAGTGCTGGGATTAAAGGTGTGCGCCACCACACCAGCATTTCTGCTTTTTAGATTCGGGGTCCAGTCACCCTAAGCTACCTAATAAGGTTACTTATAAGGTTTACTTGACTTCCTCTCAGTCCGATTCCCCAGTACCCACGTAAAGCTTAATGCACTAAATGGCTCTCGTGTGTCCGGAGTTTTCATTTGCAGAGGCTACTGGCCATGGTGTACCCAGTCACTCTCTCTTTCTCTCTCTCTCTCTGCAAATAAATAAATACAAGTATATATGTTATATTTTAAGTATAAGATTACAAACAAAGGGAAGAAGCCCTAGTTGGCCCACAGCAGCAGCGAGAGGAGGCTTGCCCATGTCCCATTGTTGGGGAGGGTGTGTGGAACCAGCAGGGAGGGCAAGAGAACCCACCATGCGCCTGTGCGGTGGGGCCAGCTGGGGAGCAGGAGGTGAGCGCCTGGGGAGGCCGCACAGAGCAGTCTTTCAGGACTGTTGGCAGGGACAGGACATAAAGCACCAGGCAAGGAGCTCCAGGGGGAGAGAGGGAAGAAGGAACGGGTCTGTTTGTGCTCAGAAGGCAGCAGACAGGAGCGCTTTAGTCTGAGGGAAGACAGTCTGGAGGGAGAGAGTGATTGAACACATGGCAGGACAGAAATGATGAGAAAGTGTGACTCAAGTGAATCTTTTTTTTAGTTTTTTTAAAAAAATATGTATTTATATTTATGAGAGAAAGAGGCAGCAAGAGAGAGAAAGGACATGCTGAGGTCTCTAGCCACTGCAAACAAACTCCAGATGCACGTGTCCTCTTGTGCTTCTGGCTTTACCTGGGTATTGGGGAATCAAACCCAGGCCATTAGGTTTTGTAAGCAAGTGCCTTAACCTCTGAGCCATCCCTCCAGCCCCACCCCCACCCCTTTTCTTGTTTTTTTTTTTTTAATTATTTTTAATTTATTTTTGGAGAGAGAGACAGAAAGAGATAGATAGAGGGAGAGAAAGAGATGGGCGCGCCAGCAGTCTCTCAGCTGCTGTGAATGAAATCCAGATGCATGCGCCCCCTTGTGGTCAAGTGCAGCATTGCGCTCTTGCGTCACTTTGCATCTGGCTAAACGTGGGACCTGGAGATTGGAACCGCTGGACATTGGAACCAGCGTTCTTAGGCTTAGCAGGCAGGCGCCTTAGCCACTAAGCCATCTCTCCAGCCCTCTTGGTTTTTATAGTGTTTCACTTTAGCCCAGGCTGACCTAGTGCTCACTCTGTAGTTCCAGGCTGGACTCCAGCTCACAGCAATCCTCCTATCTCTGCTTCCTTGGTGTTGGGATTAAAAGTGGGTACCACCACTTCCGGCTCAAAAGAATCTTTATCTCTACATCCAAGGATAGGAACAAAAAAAAGGAGAGACTACCCCCCCCCTTTCTTTGAGTGAGGGTGCATAGACACAGAGGACCCCAGCTGGGTAGTCTCTAAAATAATTATATTTATTGGACACTCTTTACAGGCCAAGCTTAACCTATAATATCTTTTTGTTGTTTCTTTTTGTTTTTTGTTTTTGTTTTTGTTTTGTTTTTGTTTTTTGAAGTAGGGTCTCACTGTAGCCCAGGCTGACCTGGAATTCACTATGCAGTCTCAGGGTGTCCTCAAACTCATGGTGATCCTTCTACTTCTGCCTCCCGAATGATGGGATTAAAGATGTGTGCCACTACTCCCAGTTTGTAATCTCTGTTTTAATTATTTTATTTTTATTTATTTATTTGAGAGAAAGAGAGAGGCAGCTAGAGAAAGAATGGACACACCAGGGCCTCCAGCTGCTGCAAATGAACTCCAGACCCATGCACCACTTGTGCATCTGGTTTATGTGGGTCCTGGGGAATTGAATCTGGGTCTTTGGCTTTGCAGACAAGCGCCTTAACCACTAAAGCATCTCTCCAGCCTGTAATATCTGTTTTAAATTAATTAATTTATTTGCAAGCAGAGAGAGAGAGAGGAAAATGAAAGCGAGAGGCAGCTAGAGAAAGAATGGATAGGAAAGAATGGATACACCTAGGGCCTCCTGCCACTATAAATAGAACTCAGGTACATGCATCACTTTGTGCACCTGGCTTAACCTGGGTACCCGGGAATTGAACCTGGGCCATCAGGCTTTGCAAGCAAGTGCCTTTAACCACTGAACCATCATTTCTCTAACCTAACAATGTAATATCTTGCTCACTTCATTTTTTTGTTTGTTTGTTTTTGGAGGTTTCACTGTTTTGACCTGGAATTTTTAGTCTCAGGGTGGCCTTGAACTTATGGTGATCCTCCTACCTCTGCCTCCCAAGTGCTGGGATTAAAGGCGTGTACCACCATGCCCAGCTTTTCTTTTTCTTTCTCTCTCTTTCTCTCTTTCTGTCTTTCTTTCTTTCTTTCTTTCTTTGCTCGCTTTTTTTTTCTTTTTTTTGGTTTTTCGAGGTAGGGTCTCACTCTGGTCCAGGCTGCCCTGGAATTCACTATGTAGTCTCAGGGTGGCCTCGAACTCTCAGTGATCCTCCTACCTCTGCCTCCCAAGTGCTGGGATTAAAGGCGTGCTCCTTCAAGTCAGTACTATTATTGTCCCCCATTTAACAGCAAGGGAAGACCGAGACACAGGCATTTTTACAGCTGGCCCAAAGTAACACACATAGTAACTATTGCAGAGGGCTCTGCACCATGATCTACACTCTAGAAGGTTCTGTACATCACAGCCACACACAGAAAATGATTTTTTAATGTTTATTATTATTACTAATAATTATTACTATTATTATTATTAACAAGATGTTTCGTATGGATACATCATGTGTTGGTATCCTCTTTTCCCTCATCTCTGCCCCCCTTTATCCATATGGAACATCTTGTTAATAATCCTCACTGGGGTTGCAGGTATTCCCCATGGGGTTGTGGTTTATGCGTTGTGGGAGCAGCAGTCAGTTATTTTGGGGGTGAGGAGGGAATGCCTCTGGGCATGATGTCTCAACCTGTGGCTCTTACAATCTTTCTGCCCCCTTCAGCAAAATTCCCTGAGCCATGGTGGGTGAGTTTTTCATCTACTTCAGTGATGAGCTCTTAGGAGCCTCGGGCTCTCTGCCTTGGTAGGTGTTGAGTGTCCTCAGGGTCTGTCTCCTTCACCCTGGCGCTGATTATCAGGAACAGCATGGAAGCAGCACTCTTGCTCATCTCCCCAATTCCTCTGTGGATTCAGCTGGGGTTTGACTGAAGTGCGAGGGGTGGCTTATCTCCTCCGGTCTTGCTGCCTTCTGCAAAAGAAGAATAGATTCTTCAAATGGAGAGTGAATTCAGCCTAATTTAAAGGGGATAAGTATTATTAATTTGGGGAGAAAATAATTTATTTTATTTAAATATTTTATTTATTTATTTATTTATTTGACAGAGAAGAGAGAGAGAGAATGGGCGTGCTAGGGCCTCTAGCCACTGCAAACAAACCCCAGACGCCTGTGGCCCCTTGTGCATCTGGCTAACGTGGGTCCTGGGGAATCGAACCTGGGTCCTTTGGCTTTGCAGGAAAACACCTTAACCACTAAGCCATCCCTTCAGCCCAGGAGAAAAATAATTTTATGAATCAAACCAGACAACAGCCTCTGGTCATAGTAAAGTAACAGGGACCAGATTTACTTGCCTGACTTCAAGAAACTAGGATTCCAGACAAAATATATGGAACAGTGAGTCCTGAGTTTACCCCAGCTGGCTGCCTGAGGCTGTCTCCAGGCTTCTGGTAGGGTGTGGAGAATCCATACCCTGCTTGGGAGTCTTGCTGATGGAGAAGACAGATTTAGAGTTCAAGGGGCCAAGGGGCTAGAATTTGCTGGGCTGAATACCAGAGAGGGAACGGAGCGGAGCGGGTTTGCAGAGAGTTGCAGAGGCAGGCATCGCCTTAAGTCTTTTGGCGGAGTACCAATTTGCACATGCGGAAAAGGCAGGCTAGGTGAAGAATTTCATATATTATCACAGGCTACCACTCTGCACTGCCCTCAGCAGTGTGTCATTGTAGTTGATGTCTGAAGTAAACTTTGACTAACAACCAGTCTGTATCTGTATTGGTCTTTAAAAAAATTTTTTTTTATTTCTTTTTTTGTTTCTTCGTTTTTTGTTTTTTTCGAGGTAAGGTCTCACTCTAGCTCATGCTGACCTAGAATTTGCTAGTCTCAGTGTAGCCTTGAACTCATGACAATCCTCCTACATCTGCCTCCCGAGTGCTGGGATTAAAGGTGTGTACCACCATGCCCGGCTTAAAAAAAAATCTTTTTTTAGAAAGAGCAAGAGAGACAGACAGAGAGAGAGAGAAAATTGGCATGCCAGGGCCTCTAGCCACTGCAAATGAACTCCAGGAGCATGTGCCACCTTCTGCATCTGGCTTATGTGGCACCTTAACTGCTAAGCCACCTCTTTAGCACTGAAACCCAGGCTAACGTGGGATCTGGGGAGATGAACATGGATCCTTAGGCTTCGCAGGCAAGCACCTTAACTACTAAGTCATCTCTCCAGCCCAGTAAGTTTTTTGTTTGTTTGCTTTTGTTTTTTGTTGGGCCAGAGGTAGGTGGATTGCTGTGAGTTCCAGGCCAGCCTGGGACTGCAGAATGAATCCCAGGTCATCCTGAGCTAGAGTGAGACCCTACCTCGAAGAAATAAAACAAAAGAAGGTGTGAGGAAAGCATTCCAAGCTCCAGAAGTAATAAACAGCAGCTATCTTCAGTCACCTGAAGTAAGGTGGACCTCGGCTGCAGACAGCTGAATCATGCCAAATGCTACCAAGAGCCTTCCTTCCACACATTATTTTATCATCCCTACAACATCTTTGGGGTTGAGAAGACTGAGGCTTGGGGCAGGGAGTATCACCTTGCTCTCTCTCAGTCTCACAGCTAGAAAGAGGTCCAGCCTGGGTCCAGATCTAAGTCTGACTCCAGAATGAATAGAGGGCAGGGAAGGACCTGTGTTCCCATGTCATTAGGGAGCAAGAAACGACATTACCCACCTCCCTCGCCCACAGAGGGCTATCCTGGGCCATGGCAGGAAGAGAGTACATGAAAGACCAGCATCAGATGGCCAGTGACCAGGCCTCGCATCCAGGTGAATTCGGGAGCTCCTGGAGTAAGGTTGAAGAGACCAAACTGACGCCATGACAGGCTTCAGGAAGGTGCTGCCCTGACTAGGCCAAAGTTTCAATTTCCAGGAGGGCAAGCTCTGGGGGATGAGTCAGTTCCTAGAGACATGTTCAAAATTGCGTAGACATGTCCCTTTTGCCCCAACCAATGAAAGATGTACAAACGTAACTGCTGCTTGCTTAGCCAATCACATTAGGAGGTTACCTCCTCTGTCTGAAATTCCCCTAGACCTGGCCACCAAAACCTTAAGACCAATCAAAAAAACATAAGTACGGTTACTATTCAAATTAGCCAATCATGTTAAAAGACTAAAAGCCAGCCGGGCGTGGTGGTGCACGCCTTTAATCCCAGCACTCGGGAGGCAGAGGTAGGAGGATCGCCGAGAGTTCGAGGCCACCCTGAGACTACATAGTTAATTCCAGGTCAGCCTGGACCAGAGTGAGACCCTACCTCGCAAAACAAAACAAAACAAAAAAAAAAAAAGACTAAAAGCCCACCAAAATTCCTTTAGCTGTGCTTAAAAGGGAGCCTGCGAGCTCCTCGGGTCGTCACCATTTTGTATGTGTGGTTGACCCCAGCATGCTGGCTGATTCTGCAGAATAAACGCTCTATGCTTTCACATATTATTTATCACATATTATTTCACATATTATTTCTTCAGCGATTTCTGGACCATTACAAGGTTCTTTGAGGCCAAGGGCTCCTTGATCCAAGCAGACCCTGCACCTCCTTGACTCCCCACCTTCTGCATCTGCCTTGAAACACCTCTCGGCTTCACAGTGTCCTAACTGGATAATATTCTCCCAGAGTTATCTGGCTCAACCTGCTTCTCGTATTGCCAGCCTGGCGGCTGTCACAGAGCTGCCTTTACTGAACAGTTCTGGGGCAATAGTGGGAGTCCTTGAGCTGGGGGTCCTGTCAGGCTTTTTCCGAAGCCAGTCACATACCCACTTCCTTTCTGGTGAATTTACTGCCATCTCCCCTCCCCCCACCATGCCGTCTCCATCCAGCCTCTGGTTTCCTGACATTTTCCTAGTGATACCAAGCCAAACCTGAAATCCTTTGTTCTCATGGATTGGCTAGTGTGATGAGAACAAAGGACCATAAACTTAGGTCCCCAGCGGATGGCAATTTGGGAATTCCAGACATATGCACCACCTTGCGCATTTGGCTTTATGTGGGTCCTGGGGAATCGAATCTGGGTCCTTAGACTTTACAGGCAAGCATCATTATATATATGTGTGTTAGTGTATATATATATTATATGTATATATGTATGTATATATGTATATATATATATATTCTATGTATTATATGTATTATATATATATTCTATATTATATGTAATATTATATATATTAGTTTTTTCAGGTAGGGTTTCACTCTAGCCTGACCTGGAATTTACTATGTAGTCTCAGGGCTCCCTTGAATTCACAGTGATCCTCCTACTTCTGTTTCCCAAGTACTGGGATTAAAGGCATGTGCCACCATGCCTGGCCAATACATATATATACACAGAGAGAGAGAAAGAGAGAATGTCAGAGAGAGAGAATGGGCACACCAGGGCTTTCAGCCACTGTGAATGAAGTTCAGATGTGAGCACCCCCTTGTGTGCATGTGAGACATTGTGTGCTTGAGTCACTGAGCGTCTGGCTGTGTGGGACCTGGCGATATAAACATGAGTTCTTAGGCTTTGCAGGCAAGCTCCTGAACTGCTAAGCCATCTCTCCAGACATATATGTTGTTGTGGTTGTTGCAGTCAAGTTCACATTGCTGGCAGAAATCACCTGGCCAAGAGCAGCTTGTGGGAAAAAGGGTTTATTTTGGCTTACAAGCTCCAGGGGGAAGCTCCATGATGGCAGGGGAAAACGATGACATGAGCAGAGGGTGGACATCACCCCCTGGCCAACATCAGGTGGACAACAGCAACAGGAGAGTGTGCCAAACACCGGCAAGGGGACACTGGCTATAATACCCATAAGCCCACCCCCAACAATACACTGCCTCCAAGAGGCATTAATTCCCAAATTGCCATCAGCTGGGGACCTAGCACTCAGAACACCTATGTTTATGGGGGACACCCGAATCAAACCACCACAATTTTTAAAGAGACTTGTTTTGCTACAGAAACACCATGGGAGCTAGGCAGCTTCCTTGGCTAGGTGGACAAAGGGAAAGAGCCCTGGGCTATATTCTAACCTAAGATGGTGAAGAGGATGACTCACTTCCTGGCCAGAGTGAAAGTTCAGGATGCATCATGGACCAACTAGCACCTTTATCTTTGTTTAAGCTAACCAATCATGGACTCTGGACAGGTTGGCTTTCCCCTCATCGGATGAAAGTCCAGCTCCACTGGGGCAGTGGATTTTCACAGCTCTAGGATTCCCTCTGCTATGAGGCGTCTGTCTTCTCTCTTCTTCCTTTACCTCTTACTTTGGAATAAACTTTATTCTTTCAAACCCTTCTCTGCATTAAAAAATGTTATTTTATTTATTTATTTATTTATTTATTTATTTATTTATTTATTTATTTATTTGCAAGCAGAGAGAGAGAAGAGACATAGAGGGAGCATAGGTGTGCCAGGGCCTCCAGCCACTGCAAATGAACTCCAGATTCATGCACCACCTTGTGCATCTGGCTTACGTGGGTACTGGTGAATTGATCTGAAGTCCTTTGGCTGTGCAGGCAAGCGCCTTAACCACTAAGCCATCTCTCCAGACCCTAAAAAAATATTTTTAAAAAGTTTATTTACAAGGGGAGAGGAACAGAATGGGCCCTTCAGGGCCTCTCGTCATTGCAAACAAACTCCAGATACATGTATCACATTGTGCATTTGGTTTTACATGGATGGCTGGGGAATCAAACCCAGGCTAGCAGGCTTTGCAAGCAAACACCTTTAACTGCTGAGTTATCTCTTCAGCCCCTTTCCTGCCTTTTTTTTTTTTTTTTTTTTTTTGTTGTTGTTGTTTTGGTTTTGGTTTTTCAAGGTAGGGTCTCACTCTAGCCCAGGCTGACCTGGAATTCACTCTGTTATTCTCAGGGTGGCCTCAAACTTATGGCAATCCTCTTACCTCTGCCTCCCTAGTGCTGGAATTAAAGGCGTGCGCCACCACACCCAGCCCTTTCCTGCCTTTTAAATCTCTAACCAGCAGAGAAAATGAACCCAACACCCTTAGATGGTTATCACGATCTTTGGATTTTTTTTTTTTCCCCTTTTAGTTACCAATTCAGGCCTCCTTCGGTAAGACCTAAGTTCTCTCATCCACCGTGGGGGTCATGGCCTCTCTCTGCATCTCTGTCTCCCCATATCCAGTGTGGTCCCTGAGTCATCCTCTTGGCTACATTGGGACTCTACATTGTCATAAATAGGACTAAATGTTGTTTACAATTACGCTAGGTATAATTATTATTGCTTTTCTTTAGACATTTTTCTCCCTGCACTCCCTCCCTCTATCTTCGCTAGCTTTCTTCGTACAAACTAGTGACTCAGACCCCTAAGTTTTCCTGTGTGGTTTTGATCTTGTCACGTGTTCAAAGGTGAGCTGTTTTTCATCTCTGGAAGAATTCTAGTCTCTCTCTCTCTCTCTCTGTTAGGGGGATGGGGTATGGGGTCTCCTGTGTTCCTTAGATTGCACTTCTGTTTCCTTTTTGTTGTTTTCAGAGGGGACACATCCTCCACTCTGTCACTGTGAGAACTGGTGAACAGGGCTGCGACTGGAGAACCTGCACGTCTCCACAAGCTTTTCCCCTACACTTAATTAATAGTTAGGCAGGGTGTAATTTTAGGCTGAGGATAATTTTCCCTTAGAATGTCAAAGGCAGTGGTCCATGCTTTATGGCATTTTACGACAGTGGGATTGAGGGATCCAGTGCTACTCTGAGTCGTTTGACAGGCCTTCGTTTTCTACCTCTTTGTAAGATCTGTTCTTTGACTTCCATGTTCTGAAATTTGGAAATCGTGCTCTTCAGTGAAGGTCTCGGTGGTGGTTTGATTCAGGTGTCCCCCATAAACTTAGGCATTCTGAATGCTAGATTCCAGCTGATGGAGATCCCGGAATGAACGCTCCTGGAGGTGGTGTATTGTTGGGGGTGGGCTTATGGGTGTTATAGCCAGTGTCCCCTTGCCAGTGTTTGGCACACTCTCCTGTTCCTGTTGTCCACCTGATATTGGCCAGGAGGTGATGTCCACCCTCTGCTCATGCTCGTTTTCCCTGCCATCATGGAGCTTCCCCCTCGAGCCTGTAAGCCAAAATAAACTTCTTTTTTCCACCACAAGCTGCTCTTAGTTGGGTGATTTCTGCCAGCAATGTGAACCTGACTGCAACAGTCTCCTTCTTTTTTTTTTTTTTTTTTTTTTTTTTTGGGTTTTGCGAGGTAGGGTCTCACTCTGGTCCAGGCTGACCTGGAATTCACTATGTAGTCTCAGGGTGGCCTCGAACTCTCGGCGATCCTCCTACCTCTGCCTCCCGAGTGCTGGGATTAAAGGCGTGCGCCACCACGCCCGGCCTAACAGTCTCCTTCTTCTCCTTCTCCTCCGCCTTCTTTAATATTTTTATTTGACAGCAGGGAGAGAAGAGAGAGAAAACTGGCATGTTAGGTCCTCCAGCCGCTACAAATGAACTCCAGATACATGCACCACTTTGTGCATCTGGCTTTATGTGGGTACTGCAGAATCAAATCAAAGTCTTCAGGTTTTGCAAGCAAGAGCATTTAATCACTAAACCATCTCTCCAGCCCCTGAATATTTTATTTTTAAGTTATTTTTATTTATTTGAGAGAAAGAGAGAATGAAGCAGATAGAACAGGCGTGCCAGGACCTTTAGCCACTGCAACCGAACTCCAGACATATGTGCAGCCTTCTGCATCTGGTTTGTGTGGGTCCTGGGGAATCGAACCTGGGTCCTTTTGACTTCACAGGCAAGTGCCTTAACTGCTAAGCCATCCCTCCAGCCCTATTTTTTAATTTTGTTTTGTTTTTCAAGGTAGGGTTTCACTGTAGTTCAGGCTGACCTAGAATTCACTATGTAGTCTCAGGGTGGCCTCAAACTCATGGCAATGCCCCTATCTCTGCCTCTTGATTAAAGGCATGCACCACCACACCCAACTCCTATTTTTTAATTTTAAAAAGTATTTATTTGTGCAGAGAGAGAGAGAAAGAGAGACTAGGTGCACCAGGGCCTTCAACCCCAGCAAGGGAACTCCCAGCGCATGCACTGCTTTATGCATCTGGCTTTAGGTGGGCACTGGGGAACTAAACCCAGGTTTTTAGGCTTCACAGGCAAGTGCCTTAACTGCCAAGCCATCTCTCCAGTGGCTCAGCAGCTAAGGTTCTTGCCTGCAAAGCTTAAGGACCCAGGTTCAACTTACCAGAACTCACATAAGATAGATGCACAAGGTGGTGCATGCGTCTTTCTCATATATTAAAAAAAAAAAGAGAGAGAGAATTACAAGCCGGATGTGGTGGCACAAGGGGGTGCACACATCTGGAATTTATTCACAGAGGCTGAGAGGCTTCTGGCGTGCCCATTCTCTCTCTCTCTCTTCTCTCTCTCTCTGTCTCTGTCTCTCTTTGTGTCTCTCAAATAAGAGAAAAAAAAAAAAAAGAGCTGGGTGTGATGGCGCATGCCTTTAATCCCAGAACTTGGTAGGCATAGGTAGGAGGATTGCCATGAGTTCAACACCACCCTGAGACTACATAGTGAATTCCAGGGCAGCCTAAGCCAGAGCCTGGACACTTGCCTGCAAAGTCAAAGCACCCAAGTTTGATTCACCAGTACCCACATAAAGCCAGATGCACAAGGTGGCTCATGTGTCTGGAGTTTTACAGTGGCTGAAGGTCCTGGAGCGCCCATTTTCTCTCTCTCTCTCTCAAATAAATAAAATAAAATAAATAAATAAACACATAATAAATAATAAAATAAAACATTTTATTTCTTTCCCCCCTTTCTAGAGGTAACCAGCAGACTATCAGGAATCTGAGCAGGGGGTTTACTGGATCCTGTCCGTCCTCATGGTTGCCTCTGCCACCCTCATGCCTAGAGTCTGTTTCTTAAAATAAAACAATCTCTACTGTTGTGTAGGTTTCCGGGGACAGGAAGGGAAGTGCAGGAGCTCTGTCTGCCATCTTTAATTAGAAGTTGCCCCAATTGGATTTTCTGTTGTCACCTCAAATTCAACTGCACCCAGCCCAGTCCTCTCATCTTTACCACAAAATAAGCTGCTTCTCCACATGTCCTGATTCCTGCCTCCGGCTTCCAAGTCTCTCTGTTATCTAAGGTTTGAAACCCTAGGCTCTTCTTCCTTTGCCTGGCCTCCTATTTGTGGAATGAGTTTGCCTTCTTCTCCTTCCTCCCCGCCCCCTCCCAGTTCCCTTGCTCTCAGTTCCCAGCTGCCACCCAGATCTGGCTTCCCTTACTTAGCAGGGCCTGGGGAGTGGCTTCAAATTTCTCCCTCACAGCTAATCTACAAAAATGTCTGGTTCTAGACTGTCTCTTCACTCGTGTCTCTACTCATTTGTGAACTCGTAGTCAGAGAGGTGAATCTGGCAACATAGACTTTAACATAAATAATCAGATTAGGGCTGGAAAGGTGGCTTAGCAGTTAAGGCATATGCCTGCAAAGACAAAGCTACCCATCTGCACAAAATGCATCTGGAGTTCGTTTGCAGTGGCTGGAGGCCCTGGTTCTTAAATAAATACTTAATAATAATCAGAAAAAAAAAAAAATGTCTTTATTCGGGTTTTTTTTTTTTTTTTTTTTTTTTTGCTTTGTTTTGTTTTCTGAGATAGGGTCTTTTTCTAGCCCAGGCTGACCTGGGAACTCACTCTGTAGTCTCAGGCTGGCCACGAACTCACAGCAATTTTCCTACCTCAGCTTTCCAATGTAGCCCAGACTAATCTCCATCTTAAAATCCTCCCTCAGTCTCCCAAAAATGTCTGTTTAAATAAAGAACAAGGGGGCTGGAGAGATGGCTTAGCAGTTAAGGCATCTGCCTGCAAAGCCAAAGGATCCCGGTTTGATTCTCTAGGACCCACGTAAGCCAGATGCACAAGGGGGCACATGCATCTGGAGTTCGTTTGCAGTGGCTGGAAGCCCTGGCGTGCCCATTCTCTCTCTCTCTCAGATAAATAAATAAATAAATAAATAAATAAATAAATAAATAAATAAATAGATATATTAAAACAAAAAAAGAACAAGGGGGGCTGGAGAGATGGCTTAGCAGTTAAGGTGCTTGCCTGCAAGGCCAAAGGACCTCAGTTCGATTCCCCAGGACACACGTAAGCCAGATGCACAGGGCGGCACATGCGTCTAGAGTTCGTTTTCATTCTCTCTCTCTCTCTCTGTCTGCCTCTTTCCCTCTCTCAAATACATAAATAAATAAAATTTTTTTTAAAAGAACAAGGGCTGGAGAAATGGCTTAGTGGTCAAGTCACTTGCCTGCTAAGCCCAAGGACTCTGGTTTGATATCCCAGGACCCATGTAAGCCAGATGCACAAGGTGGTACATGTATCTGGAGTTTGTTTGCAGTGGCTAGAAGCCTTGACGTACCCATTCTCATTCTTTCTGTCTCTGTTCTCTCTCTCTCTCTCTCTCTTACAAATACATATATAAATAAACATTAAAAAAAAGAATAAGCTGGACATGGTGGCACATGCCATTAATCTTAGCACTTGGGAAGCAGAGGCAGGAGGATCACTGTAAGTTCGAGGCCACCCTGAGACTACACAATGAATTCCAGGTCAGCCTGGGCTAGAGCAAGACCCTACCTCGAAAAACTGAAAAAAAAAAAATTTTTTTTTTCTAGAACATTTCTAGTTGAGCAGGCAGCTTTCCATCTTCGGACTCTTCAATCTACGTACGTCTCTGGGCCTCATTCTCCCGCCGCTCCTGCGACACCAGCATTGTGAGCCAGTGGCCCTTCCTGACTCTTCTCTCCGCCTGCTTTAACCTTCCAACACTCAGCTCCAAGGCTGCTTGTGACAAGAAGCTTCCCAAGTGGCCCCGGGGTAAGGGCTGAGCGAGGACATTTTCCAGGTCCTGAAACCAATGGTGCTCCCTCATGCATCTGCCTGTCTCTGTCCTGCACTGTGTCCCTCAAGGAGAGGAACAGCGTCTTACCTGTTTTGCATTTTAAGCGCTTAGCTTGGTGCCGCGCGCGCAGTACGTACTCAATCCATTTTGAATGTGTGAGTGATTAGCTATATATCATTATATGTCATTATTTGTCTATTTCTGTTCCTTTCTCTGTCTTTTAAATAGTTAAATCTCACCGGATGTGGTGGTGTACATCTTTAATCCCAGCACTCGGGAGGCAGAGGTAGGAGGACTGCTGTGAGTTCGAGGCCACCCTGAGACTACCTAGTGAATTCCAGGTCAGCCTAGGCTAGAGTGAGACCCTACCTCAAAAAACCAAAATAAATAAATAAATTAATTAAATCTCTTTGAAGTGTTGTAAGGACTTTGTCCCGGTCAAGGATTGCTGAGTGCAGAAAGGACTGGAGTAGTTTCTTATGCAGGACTTTAAAAAATTTTTTTAATTTTTAAAAAAATTTTATTTGTATTTTAATTTTTTTATTGACACCTTCAATATTTACATACAAAAACATATGCTATTTCCCTCCCCTCCCCCATTAAAAATTTTTATTTTTTTATTGACAACTTTTATACTTACAGACAATAAACCATGACATTTCCCTCCCTCCCCCTTTCCCCTTCAGAACTCCGCTCTCCATCATATCCCCTCCCTCTCTCCATTAGTCTTGCTTTTAATTTGATGCCATCATCTTTTTCTCCTGTTATGAGGGTCTTGTGTTGAGAGAGAGAAGTGGGAGAGAGAGAGAATGAGCACGCCAGGGCCTCCAGCCACTGCAAATGAACTCCAGATGCATGTGCCCCCTTGTGCATCTGGCTTATGTGGGTCCTGGAAAATCAAACTGGGAACCTTTAGCTTTGCACGAAAAGACCTTAATTGCTAAGCCATCTCTCCAGTCCCTACCTTGACTGTTTTTTTGTTTTTGTTTTTTGCTTTTGTTTCTAGCTCAGGCTGACCTGGAATTCACTATGTAGTCTCAGGGTGGCCTCGAACTCACGGCGATCCTCCTACCTCTGCCTCCGGAGTGCTGGGATTAAAGGTGTGCGCCACCACGCCTGGCAATACATTGGTACTTTTGCCATCTGTGCTATGAGCCCCATGAGGATAGGCCTGGCCCTACAAATTGTCTTTAATACTCTCCAAAGGCCCCACCATCAGCCTGGGTGTAAAGCAGACGCTAGATAAACATTGGCTGTGTGCACTAGAGTAAGGAGAGATACACGAGCCAGATTGGAGTCATTCTCTGGTAGGGAAGCAAGACCAGGAACCAGCCTGGGCTGGTGGCAGAGGTGTGGCGGCAGAAGGACAGAATGACCGGTGGATGGAAGAAAACATCCGGAGACAGCCAATGACAGCCAAGTTTTCTCTGGGAAACAGGAAGCAAGAGAGGAGTGGGGAAGTAGTTAGACAGAAGGACCTGGAAGTGTGTGTGTGTGTGTGTGTGAATGGAGTGGTAGTTGGGTGGGGATGGCCAGAGGTATGGGGAAGACATGCAAGTACATGGACAAGGCCCCCAGAGGAGAACACTCAGGAACCTTCTTCATGCTAACATGCCTCTTGGCACCCACACTGGAGCCTTGCGCAGTAGGCCTGGTGTCAGAGCCCCCCACCCCACCCCGAAGATAGCATCCAGTGTAGGCCTCTGCTGTGGATGGGATTCCCGCCCCCTTCACACTTCCTCCCCGCCAGACTCAGTCCTGTGATGGTTTCCAGACAACCCTGGGTCCCTCCCCTCTTCCCCAGTTAGGATCTGAGCAGAGCTTCCTTGGGAGGGGGCTGGTGTGTAGAGGGGGTGGTGGGAGATGGTCTGAGGGAAGAGGAGGCTTGCTCACACTTGAGAAATTTATGATAAAACCTCTTAGCAGGGGCTGGAGAAATGGTTTAGCGGTTAAGGCGTTTGCCTGCGAAGCCAAAGGATCCCGGTTTGATTCTCCAGGACCCACATAAGCCAGATGCACAAAGGGCACATGCATCTGGAGTTCATTTGCAGTGGCTAGAGGCTCTGGCATGCCAATTCTCTGTCTGCCTCTCTTCTCTCTCTCTGCTGGCAAATAAATAAAAATTAAAACCAAAAACAACAACAACAACAAAAAAACCCTCTTAGCAGGCTGGGTGTGGTGTACGCCTCTAATCCCAGTCCTCAGGAGGCAGAGATAGGAGGATGGCTGTGAGTTCGAGACTCCATAGTGAATTCCAGGTCAGTCTGGGCTAGAGCAAAACCCTACCTCGAAAAACCAAAAACAAAAACAAAAAACTCTCTAAGGGCTGGAGAGATGGCTCAGCGGTTAAGGCATTTGCCTGCAAAGCCAAAGGACCCAGGTTCGATTCCCCAGGACCCATGTTAGCCAGATAAATAAGGGAGCACACGCATCTGGAGTTCGCTTGCAGTGTGGCTGGAGGCCTTGGTGCATCCATTCTCTCTCTCTCTCTCTCTCTCTCTCTCTCTGTCTCCCTGTTTCTCTGTCAAATAAATAAATAAATAAATAAATAAATAAATAGATAATAAAAAAAAAACATTAAAAAAAATCTCTCTTAAACTGGGCATGGAGGCCCATGCCTTTAATCCCAGCACTGGGGAGGCAGAGGTAGGAGGATCACCATGAGTTTGAGGCCACCCTGAGGCTACATAGTGAATTCCAGGTCAGCCTGGGCCAGAGTGAGACCCTACCTCAAAAAAAAAATCTTTTAGTCTATTGCTGTGTCTCTCTTCTCTCTCCTCTGCTTATCTAGAGGTCTGCTCTTTCCCCCTTTGTGACTAAACGCCTTGGAAAAGAGTGTATATAGCTATGTCTCTCACTCCCAGCACACACGCGCGCGCACACACACACACACACACACACTGACTCCACGTCCCACTGGGAAACCATTTTGTCCAGTAGTACCAGTCTTACACCTCCATCTCTGTGGGTCTTGCTTTGGGCTGGAGCCACCCTCTCTCTTGGGTCACTGTCCTCTGAGAACTTCTGCCCTCGTTTTCGGCTCCCTTGATGGCCACGCCTCATGTCCCATGGTCAGATGTGCTTTGCCAGTGTCCATCTGCCCACCTGCCTGGCATGGGCAAGTAGATGCCCTGCCTGCCTCTCTCAACCGCAGGTGACATGTTAACTTCTCCTTTGTCCAAACTTGAGTGGAATGGACCCACACCTTGAAATGATGATAACTTCCTTCTTTTTCCTCCCCTCCTCCTCTTCCTCCTTCTTCCTTGGGGATGGAACCCAGGATCCTGTATGCAAAGCATATAGCAATAGCTATAGCTCTGAATAACACTTCCAGCCCCCCCTTTTTTTTTTTTTTTTTTTTTTTTGGTAGGGTCTCCCTCTAGCTTAGGCTGACCTACAGTTCACAATGTAGTCTCAGGGTGGCCTCAAACTCTTGATGATCCTCCTACCTCTGCCTCCCCAGTGCTGGTATTAAAGGTGTGCACCCCCATGCCCAGCAATATATTTTATTTATTTATTTGAGAGAGAGAGAGAATGGGTGTGCCAGGGCCTCCAGCCAGTGCAAACGAACTCCAGACGAATGCACCCCCTTGTGCACATGTGCAACATTGCGTGCTTGTGTCACTGTGTCTATCTACATGGGATCTGGAGATTTGAACATGAGTTCTTAAGCTTCACAGGCAAGCGCTTTAACTGCTATGCCATCTCTATAGCCCTCTTCTTTTATTTTTATTTTTAAATTTATTTTCAAGGAGAGAGAGAGACTGGCTACACCAGGGGCCTCTTCACTTTGTGAATCTGGCTTTATGTGGGTATTGGGGAATCGAACCCCGGGGCATCAGGCTTTGCAAGCAAGTGCCTTTAACTACTGAGCCATCTCTCTAGCCCCTTCTTTTATTTATTTATTTTTGTTTTTTTATTTTTATTTATTTATTAGCAACAGGAAGACAGAGAGAGAAAGAGGCAGAGAGAAAGAGAGAGAGAATGGGTATACTAGGGCCTCCAGCCACTGCGAACAAACTCCAGATGCATGCACCACCTTGTGCATCTGGCTTACGTGGGTACTGGGGAATCGAGCCTTGAACTAGGGTCCTTAGGCTTCACAGGCAAGTACTTAACCTCTAAGCCATCTCTCCAGCCCCCTTCTTTTCTTTTCTTTTCTTTTATTTTCTTTGTTTTATTTATTTATTTATTTTTAATTTTTTTTTTCGAGGTAGGGTCTCACTCTGGCCCAGGCTGACCTGGAATTAACTATGTAGTCTCAGGGTGGCCTTGAACTCACAGCGATCCTCCTACCTCTGCCTCCTGAGTGCTGGGATTAAAGGCATGCACCACCAAGACTGGCTCCTTTTATTTGTATTTAATTAATTAATTTATTTATTTATTTATTTTTTGGAGAGAGAAAGAGAGGGAGAGGAAGACAGAGATGGGCACGCCAGCAGCCTCTCAGCTGCTGCGAACGAAATCCAGATGCATGCGCCCTCTTGTGGTCAAGTGCAGCATTGTGCCCTTGTGTCGCTTTGCATCTGGCTAAACGTGGGACCTGGAGATTGGAACCGCTGGAGTTGGAACCAGTGTTCTTCTTAGGCTTAGGAGGCAGGCCTCTTAACTGCTAAGCCATTTCTCCAGCCCCCTTCTTTTATTTTTAAATGAAACCTTCTAGCCACACAAAAGCTACAAAGCACAACAAAATGAACACCTGTGTTCCCACCATCTAGCTCAAACATGAACCATCACTCACACACAGGAAGCCCCTGAGGCCCTCCTTCCTATATTATCCCCCATCCCCTGGAAAGACAGCACACCCTGAATATGATTATTATTCCTACGCATTCCTTTTTTTCTTTTCTTTTTTTTTTCGAGGTAGGGTTTCGCTCTAGCCCAGGTTGGAATTCACTCTGTAGTTTCAGAGTGGCCTTGAACTCACAGCAATTCTCCTACTCTGCCTCCTGAGTGCTGGGATTAAAGGTGTGCAGCATCACGCCTGGCTCTTCTTTTTTTAATATTTAAAAATATTTTTATTTATTTGCAATCAGAGAGAGACAGAATGGGTGCACCAGGGCTTCCAGCCACTGCAAAGGAACTCCAGGTGCATGCCCCACTTTGTAATGTGGGTATTGGCTTAATGTGGTTATTGGGGAGTTGAACCCAGGTTGTGAGGTTTTGCAGGCATGCCCTTTAAGTGCTGAGCCATCTCTTCAGCCCTTAGTCTTTTCTTTTTTTCTTTCTTTCCTTTTGTTTGTTTTTCAAGGTAGAGTCTCACTCTAGGTCAGGCTAACCTGGAATTCACTATGTCGTCTCAGGCTGGCCTCGATCTCATGGCGATCCTCCTACCTCTGCCTCCTGAGTGCTGGGATTAAAGGCATGTGTCACCATGCCCGGCTCTCCTTTTCTTTTTTTTTTAATATTTAGTTTATTTATTTATTTGAGAGAGAGGGAAAGAGGTAGATATATATAGAGAGAATGGGCACGCCAGGACCTCTAGCCACTACAAATAAACTTCAGACGCATGGGCCACTTTGTGTATCTGGCTTACATGGGTACTGGGGAATTGAACCTGGGTCCTTAGGCTCCACAGGCAAGCACCTTAACCATGATGCCATCTCTCCTATATTCCTTTTCTTTGCAGCACATCATTGCAGTGTAAGCTGTGCCTCACTTGATTTTTTTTTTTTCTCTCCCAGGAACCAACACGTAGATCTACCCAGCTGAGCTCATACAGCTCTTTCTTTTAAAAAATATTTTTATTTATTTATTTGTGAGGGGAGAGAGGGAAAATGGCATGCCAGAGTCTCTTGGTATTGCAAAGGAACTCCAGATGCATGCACCACTTTGTGCATCTGGCTTATGTGGGTACTGGGGAATCAAACCCAGGCTTTCAGGCTTTGCAGGCAAGCAAGCGCCTTTAACTGCTGAGCCAGTTCCCCAGACCTCACACAGCTCTTTATTGTGTGTTGCAAAATGTCTCCTGGTTTTACTCTTCAAAGTGCCCCACCCTTTAAAGATGTCATCACTTGGACAATCCTAGGAATGATTTAACACACACACCTTTAGTCCCAGAGGCATACTTTGCCTGTCTTTCACTTATCTTTTTTTTAAATTTATTTGCAGGCCATGGTGGTGCACGCCTTTAACCCCAGAACTCAGGAGGCAGAGGTAGGAGGATCACTGTGAGTTTGAGGCCAGTCTGAGACTATGTAGTAAATTTCAGGTCAGCCTGGGCTAGAGTGAGACCCTACCTAAAAAAAAAAATTTATTTGCAAGGAGAGAGAGATGGAAACTGAGAATGGGTGTACCAGGGCCTCTTGCCACCACAATTAAACTCCAGATGCATGCACCGCTTTGTGCACCTGGCTTTACATGAGTCCTGGAGAACTGAACCTGGGCTATCAGGCATTGCAAGTAAGTGCCTTTAACCACTGAGCCATCTCTCTAGCACCTCCCACCTCATATCTTTTTGGGTTCCACCACCCTAAGTTGTAAGTCTCTGCATAGAATTCTCTGCTGCAGTTAGAACTGGGTTTGGGAGCCTCCCCAGAGCATTATGTCTAGAAACTCGACTGCAAGGTTTCAGTGGTGGAGATCATCTGCTGCGCCTTGGAGGTGCCCTCTGGGAGCTGGTGAAGAGTCAATAAGGTCAAGAGAGAAGGTGAGTCAATCCTGTTGGCTTTTGTTTTTGTTTTTCGAGGTAGGGTCTCACTCTAGTCCAGGCTGACCTGAATTCACTATGTAGTCTCAGGGTGGCCTCGAACTCATGGTGATCCTCCTACCTCTGCCTCCTGAGTGCTGGGATTAAAGGCGTGCGTCACCACGCCCGGCTGGTTTCTTAGGTTTTGCAGGCACGCACCTTAACTGCTAAGCCATCTCTTCAGCAACCCCCTCCCCATCTACCTTTTTCTCTCTCAAATACATAAAAAAAAATAATAATAACAAAGTTTTTTTTTTAAATAAGGTAGAGAGAAATCAGGGAAGATGTTGACCTCTGGCTGCTACACTCATGTGCACATACATGCTTGTGCACTGCACACATATGAGGACCCACACATATATGAACACACATATATACACGCAGGCACACCACACACACATATACAAAAAAAAAAAAAAAAAGTGGAGAGACCAGAGACACATGTGCATAAGCCCATGCTTCTTCTTTCTTTTCTTTTTTTAAACAACTTTTTATTTTTTATTATTTTTTTGGAGAGAGACACAGAGAGGGGAGAGACAGAGAGAGAGAGTAAGAGAGAGAGAGAGAGAGGAAGACAGAGATGGACACGCCAGCAGCCTCTCAGCTGCTGCGAACGAAATCCAAATGTGTGCGCCCCCTTGTGGTCAAGTGCGGCATTGCGCCCTTGCATCACTTTGCATCTGGCTAAACGTGGGACCTGGAGATTGGAACCGCTGGAGATTGGAACCAGTGTTCTTAGGCTTAGGAGGCAGGTGCCTTAACCCCTAAGCCATCTCTCCAGCCCTTTCTTTTCTTTTTTAAAAGTTTTTATTTATTTATCTGAGACAGAGAGAGGGAGAGAGAGGGCGAGAATGGGCTCGTCAGGGCCTCTAGCCACTCCAGATGCAAGCACCACCATATGCATCTGGCTTACGTGGGACCTGGAGAATTGAACCGGGTTCCTTAGGCTTCGCAGGCATGTGCCTTAACCACTAAGCCATCTATCCAGCCCTTTTCTTTTTTCTTTTCTTTTCTTTCTTTCTTTCTTTTTTTTTTTTTTTTTTTTTCGAGGTAGGGTCTCACTCTGGTCCAGGCTGACCTGGAATTAACTATGTAGTCTCAGGGTGGCCTCGAACTCTTGGTGATCCTCCTACCTCTGCCTCCTGAGTGCTGGGATTAAAGGCGTGCTCCACCACGCCCAGCTCTTTTCTTTTCTTTTCTTTTCTTTTCTTTCTCTTTTCTTCCTTCCTTCCTTCCTTCCTTCCTTTCTTTCTTTCTTTCTTTCTTTCTTTCTTTCTTTCTTTCTTTCTTTCTTTCTTTCTTTTTTTTTTTTAGGTAGGGTCTCACTGTAGCTCAGGCTGCCCTGGAATTCACTATGTAATCTCAAGGTGGCCTAGAACTCACGGTGATCCTCCTACCTCTGCCTCCTGGGTGCTGGGATTAAAGGCGTGTGCCACTACACCAGGCTGCTCATGCGTCTTGATGTTTTAGACCCTGTGTGGCTTCGGAACTCTTTAAGTGAGGCCTTTACCATCAGCTCCTCTTTGACTTAGGGCTTCTAGAACTGTGAGCCAGGGTTCCCCATTCAGGTGCTAGGAAGTGGTCTAAGAAACCTCGCTCCATCCTGGCTCCCCAGTATGGCCTGCGGGCCCCTCCGTGCAGGCTGACCTTATCCTTCCCCAGTCTCACTCTACAGAACCCCAGCCTTCCTCACGCCCCCATCCCCCAGCAGCTTCCTCTGGACAGAACTCTGTCCCTAGGACTCTTTGTCAGCCTCACCTCTTGCAGGAGCTCTGAGCCCTTTGAAAGCCACAGTGCACGGTGCTGGGCCCACCAGTGTGGACCCTGGTACAACCCTGTGTATTTAAGGGAAGACTCCTTCATGGTATAGTCTCAACAATATCACAATGCCCCTACCTACTGAGTATCCACACCTGTATGTATACTTCCTGTTAACTCTCCACCTCACCTGGCCAGTCAGAGGTTCTAAGCCCTGCTCAACAGCTAAAGAAATTGTACTGTGGGCTGGAGAGATGACTCAGCGGTAAAAGGTGCTTGCTTGCAAAGCCTGACAGCCTGGGTTCAATTCCCCAGGACCCATGTAAAGCCAGATGCAGAGTGAAGCATGCATCTGGAGTTTGTTTGCTGTGGCAGGAAGCCCATGTCCATGCTCTTTCTTACAAATGAATAAATAAAAATGTCTTTTATTTTTATTTTTTTGTTTTTCAAGATAGGGTCTCACTCTGGCTCAGGCTGACCTGGAATTCACTATGTAGTCTCAGGGTGGCCTCGAACTCATGGTGATCCTCCTACCTCTGCCTCCCAAGTGTTCTCTCTCCTTTCTTCCTAAACAAATTTCCCTTCCTAGCTTTGGGATTCTTCTGTGGAGTCCTATGGACAGACTGGTCCCCAAGGAACTCTTCAACTCTGTGCCTCATTTGGTAATTTGAAATGTTATTAGCGGCTGTCATAGAATCTTCTCAAGAGGGTTTCCCAAGGGAGCAGCAGAGGCAGGAGTCGCGGAACCCATTCCCCCATAGGGTGTGTGGACTCAGCCCATCTCCGGGTTTCCTGGCAAGAGAAGCAGCTCTGGGTTGGAGAGATGGCTTAGAGATTACTGTGCTTGCCTGCAAACCCAAATTTAATTCCCCAGTACCCACATAAGCCAGATGCACATGGTAATGCATTTGTCTGGAGTTCATCTGCAGTGGCTAGAGGTCTTGGTGTGGCCATTCTCTCTGTAATAAATAAATACATAAACACAATGTTTTTTAAAATTTAAATTTTATTTTGTTTATTTGAGAGAGAGACAGAGAGATAGAAAGAGGGAGGGAGAGTGGATGTGCCAGGCCTTCAGCCACTGCAAACGAACTCCAGATACATGTGCCATCTTGTGCACCTGGCTTACATGGGTCCTGGGGAATCAAACCTGGGTCCTTTGGCTTCCCAGGCAAACGCCTGAACTGCTAAGCCATCTCTCCAGTCCAGTAATTAGTATTATTTTTTTAAAGAGCAGTTCTGTCTGGAGCAGAGGCCTGTCCCATGTCCTCTAGTGTTCACCCACCCATGCTGCTGTCCCACCCAACCCACTCTGGGTCACAAGCAGTGGCAAGAGGGGCCTGGCAGGCAGTTGGGCCAGGGATCCTGAGCGCTACAGCCCATCCCCGCTTGGCACGCCTCCCCTCAGGGGTGTTTCCTGTACCACCTCACCTGGCCCCTTCTGCTAGGACAGAAGGCCTTTCAGCCCAAGGATCACCTGCTCAAGACAGGCTGTTTCTGAGGTGGAAGAAGCAGACGGGAGGCCAGGGAAAGGGCCTTGGGCCTGGGTGATGGGATGACTCTGACCTGCGGAAGTTACCTCTGGGTATAAACTGAATTAATGGCCTGTGTGTGTGTGTGTGAACATCCCTGTGACGTCCCACTTCAGACAAGGGCCTTTCTGTCTGCCCTGCCCTGAAGTCTGCAGAAGGCTTTATGGAATGGCAGATGCACATGCAGGACTCTGGAAACCACTGTGAAATTCTGGCCTCTGAGGCCGTAGGTACCTCTGTTTCTGAACAGAACATCTCTAAAGAAGTGGGAGGCAGGGAACAGGGAATGTCAGAGTGAATGATGCCATCAGAAAGCTGTAAGCTGGCCTGGAGAGATGGCTTAGCCTTTAAGGCATTTCCCTGTAAAACCAAAGGATCCCGGCTCGAATCTCCAGGTCCTACATAAGCCAGATGCACAAGGGGCACATGTGTCTGGAGTTCGTTTGCAGTGGCTGGAGGCCCTGGCATTGCCATTCTCTCTTTTTCTCTCTCTGCCTCTCTCTCAAATAAATAAATAAATAAATAATCTATTTTAAAAACTCTGTAAAGTATAAACTTTCTCTCCCTTCACCCACTGCAAACCAGAGTATGCTTTCTCCACCCCACCCCCCTTCTGCCACACCCTCTGTAGCCCTGGACCTCGCTAGATAGCCCAAGCTGGCCTCAAACTCAATGTCAATCCTCCTGCCTCAGCCATACTCCTTCCCCTCGAGTTCTGGGATTGCAGGCATGGGCCACATCAGGCTGGAATCTGCCTTCCTTTTTTTTTTTTTTTTTAAATAAATACTCTTTTTTTAAAAAAAAATACATTTTATTTATTTATTTGAGAGAGAGAAAGAGGCAGAGAGAGAGAGAATGAGTGTGCCAGGGCCTCCAGCCACTGCAAATGAACTCCAGATGCATGCACCCCCTTGTGCATTTGGCTTACGTGGGTCCTGGAGAATGGGGATCCTTTGGCTTTGCAGGCAAATGCCTTAACCACTAAGCCATCTCTCCAGTCCTGGATTCTGCCTTCTTAATGTTCTATTATCCAATCTGACTGTGCCTCAGTTTCCTCATCTGTGAAATATGGCTAACAGTGTAACTCAGATCTTCTATAAATGGCTGGCACATAGTTTAATCCCATTGAATGTTAATACTTTTAAAAAATTAATTAATTAATTATTTACTTGAGAAAGCAGGTGAGAAAGAGGCAGAGAGAGAGTGAGAGAATGGGCACGCCAGAGCCTCCAGCCACTGCAAACGAACTCCAGATACATGAGCCTCCTTGTACATCTGGCTTATGTGGGTCCTGGAGAGTCGAACCGGGATCCTTTGGCTGTGCAGGCAAACACCTTAATTGCTAAGCCATCTCTCCAGCCCTAAATGTTAATACTTTAAAAAAAATTTATTTACTTGAGAGAGCGAGAGAGAAAGAGACAGAGAGATAATGGGCGCACCAGGGCCCCCAGCCACTGCAAACGAACTCCAGATGCATGTGCCACGTTGTGCATCAGGCTTACGTGGGTCCTGGAGAATGGAACTGAGGTCCTTTGGCTTTTCAAGCAAACGCCTTAACCGCTAAGCCATCCTTCCAGCCCCAAATGTTAATACCTTTTTTTTCAAGGTAGGCTACTTGCTCTAGCCCAGGCTGACCTGGAATTCACTATATAATCCCAGGCTGGCCTCAAACTCACAGAGATCCTCCAGGGCTTTGTGCAAGCATTCCACCAATTCCAATTCATTCTCAGTCAATTTTTTTTTTAAAGTCTTCAGTCTCATGTAGTCCAGGATGGACTTGAACTCACTATGAAGATGAGAATGACCTTGAACTGACACTTCTGCCTCCACCTCCCGAAAGCTGAGATTACAGGCCCACCCCAAGATGCCAGGCCTCAAAGTGAAAGCCCATCTTTGTGGCTGCTGTGACGGGCTTTGCCTCCGTGTTCCCGCACTTTCTTCCTCCCTCCCTCCTTACCCGTGGTGTCGACCTAGCATGCTTCATAGACCACAAGTGGGAAGGCCCCCTGCACACAGCAAAATGAGCCCTTTTCCGCCCCGAGCTCAGTCGTCCAAGTTCAGGCGCTCCCCCTCAACCAGCCGCGAGTCCGCCTTGTCTACAGCGCCCTCTGCCGGCCACTGGCAATGGTCTCCGTTGGGGGGAGAGTTCCCGGAAGGGGCCTCATGGCCCCCTGAGCCCCACAGCCTGGAGGATTTCTCTGTCAGCCTTTGACAGTTTGAGAGCAGTTTCTAAAGATAGCTTCCCCACCAGGGCAGGTATGCTAAGACCACAGCCAGCCACAGCCAACAACCCACCCTTCACAGTTGTTGGTTACAGCAGGAAGGAGAGAAAATACTATGAGGGGCGTCCAGACAGGAAAGGGACTGGACATAGTCGGCTCTAAGTTCAGTACCCCCAGTGGGCTATTGCTTTCATTGCAAGTTTCTCTTTCTTTTCAATTAATTAATTAATCTGAGAAAGAGGCAGAGGGGAGAGAATGGGCACGCCAGGGCCTCTAGCCACTGCAAATGAACTCCACATGCATGTGCCTCCTTGTGCAACCTGGCTTATGTGGGGTTCTGGAGAATCGAACTGGGATCCTTTGGCTTTGCAGGCAAATGTCCAAATGTCTTAATCGCTAAGCCATTTCTCCATTTCTTTCTTTCTTTCTTTTTTTTTTTTTTTCGAGGTAGGGTCTCACTCTAGCTCAGGCTGACCTGGAATTCACTATATAGTCTCATGGTGGCCTCAAACTCTTGGTGATCCTCCTACCTCTGCCTCCTGAGTGCTGGGATTAAAGGTATGTGTCACCAGGCCCAGCTCTCTTTTTATTCTAAAAATGATTATTTTATTTATTTGAGAGACAGAAAGAGAGGGAGGGACAATGGGCGCGCCAGAGCCTTCAGCCACTGCAAATGAACTCCAGACATGTGCCCCCTTGTGCATTTGGCTTATGTGGGTCCTGGGGAAATCAAACCTGAATCCTTTGGCTTTACAAGCAAGCACCTTAACCGCTAAGCCATCTCTCCAGCCCCTCTTTTTTCTTTTCGAGGTAGGGCCTCGCACCTGGAATTCACTATGTATTCTCAGGCTGGCCTCAAACTCAGTGACTCTCCTACAGCTGGGAGCAAAGGTGTGCGCCACCACACCCAGGTATTGCACGATTCTCTGTCAGTGTCCAATGGTAGATCTTTACTCTATGTCCCAATGAAATAACCAAACATTTTACCATAGCCCTAAGGGAAGAATGAACATCAACAAAAAGTTTGGGTTGGGAAGATGGCTCAGCAGTTAAAGGCGCTTGCTTGCAAAGCCTGACAGCCTGGGTTCAATTCCCCAGTACTCACATAAAGGCAGATTCACAAAGTGGAGTATCCATCTGGAGTTTGTTTGCAGTGGCAAGAGGCCCTAGTGTGCCCATTCTCTCTCTTGCTTGCAAAAATAAATAAATAAATAAATAAATAAATAAATAAATAAATAAGACTCTAGCTGAAACAAGAAATAAATGGCTAAAGACTGTTTCAAGAATGAGGACTCCCAGCACTAGGCAGAGGTGGAGGATCGCAAGAGTTCGAATTATTACATAGTTAATTCCAGGTCAGCCTGGACCAGAGTGAAACCCTACAAAACCCCAAAAAAAAAAAAAAGAATGAGGCTGGGAAAGCAGGTGCCATCTTGTCCCTTTAGAGTCTGGAGTAAGAGCCAGGTACGGTGGCGCATGCCTTTAATTCCAGCATTCAGGAGGTTGAGATGAGAGTGAGTTTGAGACCAGCCTGGGACTACATAGTGAATTCCAGATCAGCCTGGGCTAGAGTGAGACCCTACCTTGAAAAACCAAAAAGACAATCTGGACTAGGAAGGATGCCCCTAGGGCCAGCTTACACAGAAGTAAAGGAGCTCAAGTGCTGGGTGCCAACAGCCCTGAATTCTCTGGGGCCTTCTGGCAGGGCAGATAGGTCCCAGCTGGGAGAGGGGAAGGGACAGCAGAGGCAGTGACATCATGGGAGGGGATCTGATTGCTCGGCAGGGCAGGCAGACTTCGCTGTTCACTGAGTAGGGACAGCTTGTGGTGGTGCACGGGTTGTGTCACCTCCGTAGAGGGCCAGTCACAGCACCGCAGCAGTGGGCTCTGGTGGCTCCTGGCCCTCAAGTTGCGCTCTTGCTCCTCTTAAGGTGCCAAATGAGGAGACTGGAGTTCCCTCCAGGCTCTGCACGAGTGTGTAAGGCCCAAGGGTGAGAGGGAGAGGCCAGTGAGTCAGCAGACTACCTCCAGCTCCTTCCCTCCCTACATGTAGCCTCTGGAAAGTTCCAGCAGCTTCCTGGCAACCCATGGGACAGGTGAGTGGCCCCAGATCTGTTGCATCTTTTACCTACATTTATCTTCCCCTTCCCCACTCTTTCCAGGACTCTGTACCTACCTGGGGCCTTAGCTCCCTGGGCATCTTGAAGGTGACCTGAGGGTGAGACCTGCAGGTAAACCCAGAAGGAGTACCCACAGGAGCAAGCAGGTGGGAGGGTTCTGGGCAGTAGGGTGGGGGGAGGAAGATTTGATCCATGGGTGAGCCCCCTTCCTCCTCACTGTCCAGAGTCCCTCTGAACGGACTTGAATATCCCTTTCACAACCGACCGCCACCAGAACAAATCACAGGCATCTTCTCTAGCAAGCCTACAGGGAGAGTCCATGAGCAAACACACACACACACACACACACACACACACACACACACACACACACACAGACAACTTAAAAGCACCACAAACGGGGGGCTGGCCTGAGGCAGAGGAACCAAGCACAGCATGGCCCACAGTAGTCCCCCATATCCTCCAGCTGATGGCCCTGTTCCCAACACTGTCCAGCTCCAAGAGCCCTCCCCCCCCTCACCTTTGGAGACACACACAGGGCCCGGTAAATAGAGGACGTTTAATATTTCTGTGCTGGTCAAACGGAACACAGGTGGGGATACATGGGGAGGGGCCCCCTGCCTCTCAGGAGGGCGGCTTGTGAGGGGGCAAATGTGGGGCCGGGGGTGGGGGTGGGGAGGTCACCTAGGAAATGTCCAAGGAGTTTTTCTCAGTAAAGGGGTCTGGCCGGGGTACTCTGGGCATTACCATATACCCAGTCCTTGGCCTTAGGTTGGGGGGGGGTCCCCCATAGGGGGTCTGTGGAGTCGTATTTTTCCAGCTCTTTTGCTAGAAACCACACTCCCAGCGTGATGGGGACTTGGTCCTACCGAGAGGTCTTGACAGCCCCTAGGAAGCAGCCCGGGGGGTGGGGGGCGAGGCTCTGCCCCCTCCCCTTTCCCCAGGCAGAGCAAGAGCTAAAGGAAGATGCAGGGCCCCCAGGACCCTCAGGGTGGGGACTGGGTCGAGGAGGGAAGAGGATCTTGCCACCAACAGACACTGTAAACTTTGGTTTAAAACAATAACTTAAGTGGAGGGAGGGCTTCCAGCCTGGGGCCAGGGTGCAGGGCAGAGGGGGCAGGGTGCTCGGGAGGAGACAAAAGGAAAAAAAGAAAAATCCAACAAAAAGTTTTGGTTTTTGCTTTCCGGCATAAGAAAGGTCTTTGGTCATCCGTTTAACTGGGGGGGGGGCAGGAAGGGGTGAGAGGACTGTAGTGGGGGACCTGCAGGCCACTGGGAAGTGTGTGTGTGTGTGTGGGGGGGGGTGAGGCTGGTCTCAGCCTAGCTTTCCCTGTGCAGTGGTGGAGTGCTCAGAACACAGGGCTACCTGCCCAGAGCTCTTCAGATGGAGAACCCTGTCTGTCGTTGGGCCTCCCTGGTGTCACGGGTGGGCGCAGGAGAGACATCCAGCCAACAGGGTGGACTGGAGGCTTGCCTAGCCTGGGTCCTGTCTCAGGTTGGGGAAGGGGCAGGGACCCCATGGGGCATACAATTTGTCCCACCCCAGCAGCTGAGGGGCTGGTCTTGAAATGTCACTCCCCACCCTGGCTGGGCTAGGAGCTGGGAATGGAGAACGAGAATCTTCACAGTTCGGAAAAAGGCGGCAAAGGGGCAATAAACCGGGGAGGGGCCTCTGGCCAGAAACCACCATCAGAGACAGGGCCAAGGGGGCTGGGGTGTGAGGGTGGCTCGGCCCCGCCTGCGGGTCTCCTGGGTGCTGAAGGGGCCCTGGAGAGGGGAGAGCTGGTAGGGGAGGAGGGCCCTGCTGCTGCTGCTGGTGGTGATTGGGGGTACAGGAGAGGGTGTGTGCCCTCTTTGTCCTCTAAGGGTCCCAGACCAGGGATTCTGTGTCCTCTCGGGGGCGAGGACAACCCTGCCCCCAAGTGTCCGTCAGTCAGATGTCATGGGAGCTGTTGGCCCAGGCCTCCCCCATCCGAGTCCCCGAAGTGCCTTGAGGTTGGAGGGGCTGTGGAGTAGGGGGGTGGGTGGGTGGGCCAGGGCAGGGCTGGGCTGGGTGGGTGGGAGGGTCTCTAGTCGGCCCTGATTGCTGGTCCAGCCCTTAGGACAACTCCTCTCCTTGCAACTCCTCTTCCAGATCCCTGTCTTCTGGAGGCCCGACGGCGCTGGGGTTAGTGGGGACCAGGGCAGGTCCTGGCCTCCGGTCTTCCTCTGCCTCGGTCGGCTCCTCTTTCACTTGTACCGGGTGGCTGTGTGGAAAGGATGATGGGGGCACCCAAGCACTGGGGCGTCCTCTCCCTCCTCACCCAAAAACATCCAGCCAGAACCCCAGGGGACCCCACCAGGACTCTCTCCTCCCTGTGGTCTGATCTCTCCCAAGATATCTGTAAGAGGAGGGTATTTGAGGCACAATAGAGAGGTGAGGGCGAAATGGTGGGAAAGAGAAGGAAGACTAAAAAGACAGAGGGGGGCTGGAGAGATGGCTTAGTGGTTAAGGTGCCTTCCTGCAAAGCCTAAGAACACCCGTTCAATTCTCCAGGTCCCACGTTTAGCCAGATGCAAAAGTGACACAAGGGCGCAATGCCACACTTGCCCACAAGGGTGCGAATGTGTCTGGAGTTCATTCACAGTGGCTGAGAGGCCGCTGGAGTGCCCATTCTCTGTCTCTCTCTCTCTCAAAAAAAAAAAAAAAAAAAAAAACAAAGGGGAGGGGCTGGAGAGACGGCTTAGCAGTTAAGTCGCTTGCCTGCAAAGCCAAAGGACCCAGGTTTGATTCCCCAGGACCCACATAAGCCAGATGTACAAGGTATATGTACATGTATCTGGAGTGTTTGCAGTGGCTGGAGGCCATGGTGTGCCCATTCTCTACCTCTTCCTCGCTCTCAAATAAATATTTACAAAAAAATAAAAATAAAAAGATGCGGGAGAGAGGAGAGAGGCCCATGTGAGGATGGAAGAGGATGCTTATGCTGGGAACAGGTGTGGTGAGGTGGACAGGTCCCTTCCTCCAGGCTGATGGGGTCACCGTGTGCTTGCTCACCTGTACTGTGGAGGGGAGAGGCGAGGGGGGCTGCTGCTGCCACCGTTACTGGGCAGTGGCTCCCCGGGGGCACCCACATCGTCCTGGCTGAGTGGCAGGAGGCTGCTGGCGGAGCCAGGATTCAGCATGCCAGGGCTGCTGAGGAGGGGGAAGCTGCTCTCTGCCAGGGCGGCCTGGGGCAACACAGGGTGGGGGACTGTCAGTAGCTGGCAAATGGAGCTACCTCAGCAACTCCCCATCCCACCCAGGTCTGACTTGGTCCTTGGAACACAGCTCCTCTCCCAGGGGCAGAAACTCTTGGCTGTCTACCTCCCAGCTTTCCTGGGAAGCTAGCCTGGTTTACTGTCCACCAGGTGACAAATAAGTCCAGCTTTGAATGGGTCAGGGGAGAGGACCATTGGCTGTGTGCCAGTCTCCTTGCCCACCCTTTTAGAACACAGCTTCTATACCAGAGACACAAGTTGAGCCAGAGGTGGGGGCAGCACGTGGAAGGAGGCTGGGGAAAGCCAGGGACGGGGCAGAGGAGAGTGGGTGGGTTCAGTCACCTGGTAGCTGGCGTTAAGTGCTCCATAACTGAGGCCCGAAATCATATTCTTCACCAGGGTGGGGCTCCTGGGGGAGAGAGGGAAGCTTTGTGTTCTACATTTTCTTCTTCTTCTTCTTTTGTCTTTTGTTTGTTTGTTTCAAGGTGGGGTCTTACTCTGGCCCAGGCTGACCTGGAATTCACTGTGTAGTCTCAGGGTGGCCTCAAACTCACAGTGATCTTCCTGTCTTGGCCTGACCATCATTTTTTTTTTTTTTTTTTTTTTTCTGAAGTAGGGTCTCATTCTAGCCCAGGCTGACTTGGAATTCACTATGCAGTCTCAGCCTAGTGGCGAACACGCAGCAATCCTCCTACCTCTGCCTCCTGAGTGCTGGGATTAAAGGAGTGAGCCATCTTACTCTGGGCATATTTTGTTGTTGCTGTTGTTTTGTTTTTTTGGGTTTCTCGAGGTAGGGTTTCACTCTAGGCCAGGCTGACCTGGAATACACCATATAGTCTCAGGGTGCCCTTGAATTCATGGCGATCCTCCTACCTTTGCCTCCCGAGGGCTGGGATTAAAAGATATATATATATATATATATATATTTTTTTTTTTTTTTTGGTTTTTCAAGATAGGTCTCACTCTAGTTCAGGCTGACCTGGAGTTCACTCTGTATTCTCAGGGTGGCCTTGAACTCACAGTGACCCTCATATCTCTGCCTCCTGAGTGCTGGGATTAAAGGCGTGCGCCACCACACCTGACTCATGCTGTATTTTTTTGAAGACAGAGTCTCATGTAACCCAAGCTAGCTTCAGGCTGGCTGTATGACTGAGGATGACTTTGAACCCTGGCCCTCCTGCTTCTACCTCCTGAATCCATGGGCCACATGCCTGATCCTACATTTTCTGATGTTTGGCGTAGCCTGACCTATAGCTTCCGTATCGCCGTGTACATATTCAAAGTCCATTTTCTGGCCTGCTTTAACTTGGGGGCAGGTGATGAACGGACTCTTCCGCACCCAGAAAGTGCTAGGGGAAGGGACACAAGGCTTGTCGCATCACCTCCTGCAGTGATGACCCCATTCACTGAGCCTCTCGGAGGGTCACATGCTGAGGAGTAATAGAGAGGCAGTGCTACCCAAGCCAGTAATGAGGACCCCACTTAGTATGAAGACTAGCTTAGCGGTTAAGGCGGCTGCCTGCGAAGCCTAAGAATGCCTGTTCGATTCTCCAGGTCCCATGTTTAGCCAGACATAAAGTGATGCGAGGGCGCAATGTCACACTTGCCCACAAGGGGGCATATGTGTCTGGAATTTGTTCACAGCGGCTGAGAGGCTGCTGGCGCGCCCATTCTCTCTCTCTCTCCAAAAAATAACAATAAAAAAGGCTGGCATGCAGGGGGCACATGGTAGGGCATTTCTGGTGGAAAGCCTACTGCCTGTGGAGGAGGACATTTGGGGGGAGGAGGCAGAGGCACCCTGAGATGTCCATCTAGCCTCCTTCGGACTTCTCTTCAGAGCCAGGGGCCGAGGCAAGAGGGTAAGCTCTGCTACAAGGGCAGCTTCTGACCTGTGTAACGTGCCCAGTGATGAAGAAGAACACAAGCTTGGAACACGAGAGACCTGACCATGCCACCCAGCTGCTGTGTGGCCTCCTATGAGCCTTTTTTGCCCTCTCTAGCCTCCTCCCCTATAAATGAAGAGGTAGGGACCAGGGCTCTCAGAGGTCAGCTCCTTCTATCATGGGGGGAGAAAGAGAGGGGAGGGGAGAAAGGGAGGGGGAGCATGGGCCTGGGGGGATGGCAGCCCCTCCGTCCTGTCACCTCAGGTCATATGTCCTGGCTCTGGCCATGACAACTTTAGGGGCTTTGCCTCTATAGTGCCACGTCTATCTTGGCTCCTTTTCTGTCAGGAGCGAGGACAGAAGAGCCAAATGTCCTCCTTAGAATGGTCAGTCACATCTACTCCAGTTTCCCCTTGCCAAGCTCTGGGGTCCACACCCTCATAGGAGAGGGTGTGGGGTTTGAGACACCAGGTGTCCTGGACAGGGAGAAGCGGAGCTGATCTGGCCGGTTCAGGCCAAGGCAGGTGCAGCCCACCCAGCTCTGGCCCGCCATACCCCGTCATCTTTGGTGGTCTCCGCTTCTGATATTCCCGTTCGTCTACAGTCCACACAGCACCCTTGACATTCTCCACACGGACGAAGCACTTGTGCAGGCTGAGGTTGTGGCGCACGGCATTCTAGGGGTGCAGGGAACAAGAGGTTCAGGGGTGGGTCATTAGACCGTCCTTCCATTCAAGTGAAAACACACACACAGAGAAAGAGAAAGCGAGCAAGAGAAAGAGAGAGTTCATCCCACATTTCAGGCAGCGGGCAGCTACCTTCCCCAGCATAGCTTGGAGTCCCCTCCTCTGCTGCCAGGGGCTCTCCACTTCTTTGCATTGACAGTCACTTTATTATCTTCCTTGTAGAAAATGCTCTCTGCTAACAAAATGAAATCCAGGCAATAATTCCTTTTCCTGTCCCTAATGGTCAAACATACATGTTGCTATTATGCCTGAGCTCGTACACGGGCCCTGGTGGCTCCGAGAGTCTGGCCTGCTTCACTGCAGGCATGTGCAGAACGCCTGACAAAGCTCACATACGTTTTGGAAATAACTCATCCCACTGCTACCTTCGTTGCCTGCTAGGAGTCTGGGAACTGTGGCTTTGAGCTGTGGCTCCAGACAGACAGCTTGCTGGGAGCACAAGGGGTGTGTGTGTGTGTGTGTGTGTGTGTGTGTGTGTGTGTGTGTGATACCTAATACATACCAGTGGAAAGAAACCATTCACTGGAAGGAGAGAGTGAGTGCACAGCTTCAAAGCAGGAAGAGGAGGGGAGAAGTTGTAAGTCACTTTGTCACTCCTACCTCCTCCCGGCAGGAGAACTTCAGGAATTGAGGTCACCTGGTTGGTAGGACACTCGGGCAGGGGTGCTGGGCCCAATTTTCCCTGAGAGCCTGGGCTAGGGCCCTATTCCACTTATCACTTCTCCCCATGTCCCTCAGTCCCACCCCTACACTCTGCTCTCAGCTTTTCAGTTCCCCCACTGCCAGTCCCCGGCTCTGTCCCCGTTACCTGTCCTCCCTCAGGCTACCCCTGCCTCGCCTTGTCCCTGTCTCCTCTTTACATTTCTAAACAGGGAAGAAAGCGGGCAGGGCGGGCAGCGGGTGTGCCCCTGGAGAGGCTCTCTCCCTCTCTCCCTTCCAACTCTTGCCACTTGCAACTGGCCCGATTTCATTACCAATTTTAATTTGCCTCTAATTAAATCCTGTGTATTTTTCCGACTCGCTTGCTAATCCACGAGGGAGCGGGCGGCTGGAGTGGAATCTCACGGAGCGATAATTACAAAGGGCCTAATCACGCCGGGGCTCCTGCCTCGGAATAAATTTGCCCGCATTACGGGGCTCCGATCCTCCGCTTTGCAAATGAGAATGACCCCAATTTCCGAGGATGGCCTCACTGGGGCTTCCCCTCGTTTCGAAGCCTGATTCGTGATGAGAGACTAATTCGTTACGCTGAAACATTAACAGCAATTTAAGGGGTCTGGCGGGGGCTGCATAAACAAAAGGACGGGCCCACAACACAGGCCCTAGGAGTGGATGGACACTGTAGAGCCAGGGAGGACCATCAGATGGGCAGATGGTAGCTCTGTCCCCAGATGAACAGCAGCTGGCCTGGCCTACACCTACCCCCAAGCCATACCACCCTGGACTGAAATAAATGGCATCTTATCTTGGGGTGGGGGCTAAAGAGTGATGGAAGGTAAAAAGAGGGAGCCCAACTAATGGGGAAAGACCAGGAAAGTGAGAGGAAAGGAAACAGAAGTCGAAGGATACACAGGGCATATTTCCCAAGTAACATGAAAGAAGTTGGCTGAAAAATTCTGAACTGGGCATGGTGGTGCCTGACTTTAATCCCAGCAGAGGTAGGAGAATTGATGTGAGTTCAAGGCCATCCTGAGACTACATAGTGAATTCCAGGTCAGCCTGGGTTAGAGCAAGACCCTACCTCAAAAATCCAAAAAAGAAAAGAAAAGAAAAAGACCGGGGGGCGGGGGTTGCTGCAGAGATGGCTCAGCAGTTAAGGCACTTGCCTACAAAGCCTAACAGTCTGGGTTTAACTCCCCAGTACCCATGTAAGCCAGATGCACAAAGTGGCTACAGGCCCTGGCATGCCCATACTCACTTTCTATCTCTGCTTGCAGATAAATAAAGAAAAGAGAAAAGAAACTCTGAAAGTCAAACTGGACCTCAAGTGCCAAGATGGAGTCGGAGTTGTCATGGGAGGGTTCATGCAGTGTGGTGCCCCCATGTGGCAGGATTAGCTTTTCCCAACACCAGCTAGCTGTTTACTGAGACCCAGGCCAGGTGAGTGAGACAGGAGGGGGAAACAGATGACCAAGGATGGTGACCAGGCGAGATGGGTGATTGGAATCCAGGAAGAGATGGCTTTGGCATGGCTAAGGAAGTCACCCCAACTAGCTCCTTCCTGACCCTGAGAGAAGACAGAAGCAGAAAACTGTAGTGAGGAGAGGAAGGCAGGTGGAAGAAGCTATCCTCAGCAAAGGAGCCCTGCACTGCCACCTGTAAAGAGAAGGGACCAAGATGCCGTCTTAAACACTAGAGCGAACCAGCGTGACCTCTTCTCGTCCATGGGACTCTATCATTTCTAAAACCTGGCATCTGGGGCTGGAGGGATGGCTTAGTGGTTAAGGTGTTTGCCTGCAAAACCAAAGGACCCAGGTTTGATTCCCTAGGACCCACGTTAGCCAGATGCACAAGGGGGCATGCATCTGGAGTTCGTTTGCAGTGGCTGGAGGCCTTGGCGCTTCCATTCTCTCTCTCTCTTCCTCTGTCTCTATTAAATAAATAAATAAATGGAGAGATGGCTTGGAGTGATGGCTTCACATGCCTGTGAAGCCTAAGAACCTCGGTTCGATTCTCCAGGTCCCACGTAAGCCAGATGCACAAGGGGGGCGCACACGTCTGGAGTTCGTGTGCAGTGGCTAGAGGCCCTGGAGCGCCCATTCTCACTCTCCCTCTCTCTGTCTCTAATAAATAAATAAATGAATAAAAATACAATCTTAAAAATAAAAAAATTAGCCGGGTGTGGTGGTGCACGCCTTTAATCCCAGCACTCAGGAGGCAGAGGTAGGAGGATCGCTGAGAGTTCGAGGCCAGCCTGAGACTACAGAGTGAATTCCAGGTCAGCCTGAGCTAGAGTGAGACCCTACCTCGGAAAAACAAAAATAAATAAATAAATAAATAAATAAATACATACATACATACATACTAAAACCTGGCGTCTGATCTGGCCTGGAGGTTGGAGACTGGACCAGGTGGCCCCCAATAAGGGGCCAGAAAGAGGGTAGGACTGTGGTTGGCAGGAAATGACATCAGTCACAGCCAATCAGAGAGGCGACCCCAGCCGGCACAGCTTCTCTGAAGCTTTGGGAGCTAGGCATGGAGAAGGGAAGATGATGGGACACTGTGCACACTCCCTGTGCACACTCCAGAAGCAGTAAAGGCTGGGCCCCTTCCTACCGGGGCCAGTGCCAGGTGCTGCCGGTGCGGCTATGGAGGGAGCCCTCAGTTAAAGTGGTTGAGACTTGGCGGCACTGGCGTAGTCTGTTTAACTGCAGTGTTTTCAATGGCCAGCAGGGGGACGCAATAGCCAGGGAATCCAATGAAGGTTCTGAGCTAGAGAAGCCCTCTCCCCTGTGGAACACGCTTCTCTTCCCCTCCTCCCAGTTTAGACATCATCCTTCTACCCTGCTCTGCTTGGCCTGGTACCTGCACAAGTGCCCCATCTAGGCTACAGAAAAGAATAAATGTCGCCAGGCGTGGTGGCTCATGCTTTTAATCCCAGCACTCAGGAGGCAGAGGTAGGAGGGTCGCCATGGGTTTGAGGCCACCCTGAAACTACATAGTGAATTCCAGGTCAGCCTGGGCTAGAGTGAGACCCTACCTCAAAAAAGAAAGAAGTAAAGAAAGAAGAAAGAAATTAAGAAAGAAAGAAAGAAAGAAAGAAAGAAAGAAAGAAAGAAAAAAAGAACAAATGTCTTAGTATCCCGTGTCCCATTTTTCTAGGGTCCTCCTTGCATTCTTCAGGTCTCAAAGGAAAACACATGACTGAAGGTGTTAAATGACTAACTGGATAGAGACAATTGCCTCCTGCCACTGGTGGTAGAGTTCGGGAGAGTTATGTGCCCAGAGGACATGGGGTCTGTCCCGTGTTCTCAGACCTGCACCCTCCAAGCCCCAGCTGGGCTTTACATCACACAGGATCTATGGGCTCAGCGCACTTCTACTGTGCCAACCCGTGGGGTCCCTGTGATTTCACCCCAGGATTCATCAAGATGATTTCTTTCTTCTTCTTCTTCTTCTCCCCCGACCCCAGCTAGGCTGACCTGACACTCACTCTCTAGTCCCAGGTTGGCCTCGAACTCACAGTGATCCTCCTACCTCTGCCTCCCAAGTGCTGCGATTAAAGACAGGCATGCACCACCACACCTGGCTCAAACTGACTCCTGACACCCTACCCTGGAGGCCTGGATTCTTTGGGGCCCATGGGAGAGTATTCTGGAAGAGAGAAGGATTTCTTCCCACCAAGGAGGCAGCACAAGCCTGGCCAGGGTAACGGAAAGGCGAACTGTGTCACCAGTGGGAAAGGGAGTGCACACGTGTACTCCCAGCTTCTGGGGAGGCTGAGGCAGGCTGATCACTTGAACTCGAGGGGTTTGACACTGCCTGGGTAAGAGAGCAAGTCCCTGACTCAAATCAATCAATCAGCAGCAGTTAGGAACATCGTAGCCCCTTCTGTATATGTGTATGGTGGTGGTGGTGAGGTGGAGGGAGAGAGGCTATGGCCCTGCCTGGACCCTGGTGGGCTATTTTGGCAGAAGAAATTGTTGTGAGGATGAACTGTTAAGGAGACTCGGTGTCAGGGGTGGAGATGTTCAAGGGCGAAGCGTAGCAGAGGGGAGGACCTCACCTTCCAGGTGGCAGTGTTTCTTCGGAAATAGGCGAACATCCTGGTGAACCAGTTATAGATCTCGTTCAAGGTCAGCTGCCTGTCTGGGGTTTCCAGAATGGCCTTCAAGGCAAAGAAAGAGCAAAGGGTCCCTGAGTCCGGGTCTCGAAGGCCCACGGCCCTGTGTTCTCTCCCTTCTGCATAGCCCCAGTGTGGGCATCCAGAGATAAGGGGATGGGTGAGTGAGCGAGTCCCCGAGGGGCAGGCTGGGCATGCCAGAGAAACTAATGAGAGGCCAGCCTACAAGAACACGAGGGGTTTCAGGGGTCTCTTCTGAGGGGACAAGGCTTTACATGCCATGTCTGGAGGAAGGGCGAGTGTGCGATTTTTTTTGGCGGGGTGGGGGGGTGTGCTGTTTGGGATTTGTCCTGATACTGGCAAAGTGCGGCTAGAAGGTGTGAGAGAATGTGTGTGTGTGTTTGTAAGGAGTACCACCGAGCAGGCTCGTGTACGTGTGCACGTACGTCCATGGATGCGTGTGACTTTTCGTGAGCATTAAGAACGTTAGGATGATGGATGGAAGGAGAGGAATTGTTGGGGGGCGGGGGTTGTGAGTGCGTAAAGGTGGAAGGAGGCCGACTGAGTGAGCGCCCACCAGCCTCTCATGGGAGTGCGTATACGTGGAAATGAAAGCTTGAAACGGTGAATGTGAGCAAACTCACCAGGCTGAGCCAAAGGCCAGCTGAGCCCCGGCCTGTAGCAGGAAGACTAGATGACAGACAGGGCATGATATGACACAGTCCCAGGACTCTTGAAGACTCAGAGACCGGGAGGTCATGTGTTGACAGCACTCTGGGTGCAGCCTGTGTCCCCTGCCCACCCTGCCCGCCTCCTCCCATGCTTACCTGGCGGATAAGGGAGGCATAGGTGAAGGGGGGTCTGACGTCGGCATTCTTGTAGAACTCGTGATTTTGGGCCAGCTCTGGGAGAGACAGGCAGAAAATGAGGCAGCCAGATGGGGGACCCACCTGGAGGAAGAAAAAAGACCCTCCCGGGCTGGAGAGATTGCTTAGTGGTTAAGGTGCTTGCCGGCAAAGCCAAAGGACCCAGGTTCCATTCTCCAGGTCCCATGTAAGTCATATGCACAAGGTGGCACATGGGTCTAGAGTTGGTTTGTGGTGACTAGAGGCCCTGGCGTGCCCATTTTCTCTCTCTCTTTCTCTCTATCTGCCTCTTTCTCTAATTAATAAATAAAAATATTTTGGGGAGGGCTGGAGAGATGGCTTAGCAATTAAGGCACATGCCTACGAAGCCTAAGGACCCTGGTTCGATTCTCCATGTCTCAAATAAGCCAGATGCACAAAGGGGACACGAGTCTGGAGTTTGTTTGCAGTGGCTAGAGGCCCTGGCGTGCCCATTCTCCCTCTCTCTCTCTCTCCTTCTTTCTGTCTCTAATAAATAAATAAAAATAAAATCTTTAAAAAAATAAAAAAATATATTTTGGGGGAAAAAAGCCCTTCCCATAATGGCCACGTAGCTCTATGACTCTCTCTCACCTGAGGAGATGGGGGAACAGAGCTTGTCACTGCTTCTCCTTCGGGCAGGGCCCCCACTGTGCAGGGAGGCAGAGCCCAGGCCGGGGGGCCTCAGGGGCGTGACAGGAGCAGCGGCAGAGGTCGGAGGGTGCGCGAGGCCATCTGGGAACGGGTCTGCAGAGACTGTCACCTTGGAAAATGAGGAGGAGCCGGGGGCTGGGTTCAGCTGTGAGCAATGGGCAAGGTGCCGAGAACAAAACCCATGGGAGCTGTCCCCAGGGGGTAAGGGACACACACAGGACTGTGAAAGGGTTCAGGGGTGCAGCAAAGGCAGGGCACTCACTGGCTGGCTGAAGGACTTGGGTTCTGAGGGCCGCATGTGCAGATGTGCCATCATGGCCTGCAGCCGCTCGCTCTCCTTGGCGAGCTGTGGGGAGAGGTAGAGGCCGGAGGGGGGTGATGAACCGGAGGCAATGAACTCCTTGTCCCACCCCACCCTCCAAAGAAGTCTCCTCGGAAAGCCCCCAAGCCCAGACAGGTGTGGTGGCGCACGCCTTTAATCCCAGCTCTCGGGAGACAGAGGTAGGTGGATCGTCTCGAGTTCGAGGCCACCCTGAGACTACATAGTGAATTCCACGTCAGCCTGGGCTAGAGTGAGACCTTAACCTCAACCTCACCCTGGAAAAACCGAAAAAGAAAAAAAAAAAAGAGAGTCTTTCTTTCTTTATATACTTACTTATTTATTTTTATTTATTTATTTTTAAATCCCAAGTTCTATGTATCCTCCAACCTGCTGCTGTCTCTACCACCTAGCGTCTGCTTCCTCTGGCTCCCATTTCTGGAAGTTTCTGGAAGCTCTTGGCTATTCTCTGGCCTGCCATGGGAAGTAAAGCCCACTCCTTTCCCCCTCTGTACCATGCGGATCTCAGACTTGCAATTGCCATCACCCTACATGGGCAGCCTTCTTCCACCATACCCTTTTACCCCCATGAGGCCAGAGGTTGCACAATGCCCCAGTATCTGGTTGGGTGGCACTTGTGTGGAAAGCCCTTCCATACTGAGGGGAGACCTAGGGATGGATGGATGGTTCCATTTCTCCATTCATAGATCCAACACACATCTTTTTTGTTTGTTTGTTTTTGTTTTTTCAAGGTAGGTCATCGCTGTAGCTGAGGCTGACCTGGAATTCACTATGTAGTCTCAGGCTGACCTTGAACTCACGGCCATCCTCCTACCTTTGCCTCCTGAGTGCTGGGATTAAAGGCGTGCGCCACCACGCCTGGCCTCCAACACACATCTGTCTTCACAACTACCTCCTCTCCGTGGGACCCTCTGCTAGAAGCCAGATAGAGATGACCAACAGAGGGGCTGTCTTGGATTGCCTCTTTTTTCTTTTTTTGTGGGTTTTCTGAAATAGGGTCTCACTTTAGCTCAGGCTGACTTGGAATTCACTCTGTGGTCTCAGGGTGGCCTTGAACTCACGGTGATCCTCATACCTCTGCCTCCTGAGTGTTGGGACTAAAGGCGTGTGTCACCACGCCCAGCTTTGAGTTGCCTCTTGATGACTGTATGGGGGAACCAGGCTGTCTCCATTCTAACCGAACCCCAGCTCTGTCACTCACTAGCCAGGTGGCCACCTGCAAGTCCCTGTGCCTGTTTGATCTGTGTGTCAAATGAAGGCGCAGCCACGTAAGAGAGTCCTTGGGAAACGTAGGTAAATGACATAGCACAGCACACAGTAGGTGCTTCATCTTCCCGAAGAGATAGCCCCATACCTCAGTTCTCCCTCACAATCTGGATGTCCTCACCTCACACTATAGCGGTAATTAGGACCTAGAAAGGGTAAGATGGTGGTCCTGACCATAGCATGCCATCAAGAGACTCTGGGGACCCTTCCTGGAAAGCCCATGCTGGGCCAGGCACAACAAAGCCCTCCGTGTGTCGTTCCCTCCCCCCCACACACAACTTGCCCCCCACCATGGGCCACACCTGGATCTCCAGCTGCTGAACCACCTGCATCTGCACTCGGCACTGGGCTGTGCTCCGGTCGTCCAGCGCGTGCTCTGTGTTGAGGTGTCTTGGAGAAAGAACAGGGCAGGGAAGACAGCGAGCCCCATTTTTTTTTTTTTTTTGCAGCTTCATCTCCCCTGCCCCCTCCCCAACCCATCCTCTCATCAGCCTGCCAGCCAGCCCTTGGCCTGAAAAATCAGACAGACCAAGAGACACAAAGAAGAGAAAGGGATGGAGGAAAAAAAACAAAAAACAAAAAAAACAAAAACGGGGCAACCAAGGAGCATTCTCGTCAGTCTTCTTTGATGTCTTTGCTAGAAGTGGGCTACAGAGAGATCTAATTGCAAATGAACTAATTAAGTAAACCTCTGACGAAGCGTGAAAACAATTTGTTTGACCCTGATGCTGCAAGGGTCCGGGAGACAGCGGAGTTAATCAGTCAGTGACAGAGCCTGGCACTGCGGTGGCAGCTGGCCGCCTGCTGCCAGCCGCCTGTCCGCCTTCCGCCCTGCCTGCCCGCGGCCTACAGGCGTCTCAGGCCATCACTCACGAGGCTGTGGGGGAGCTGTGCTTTCTCCTGACTCCCCTAGCAGGAATAGGAGGGAGGCTCCAGGAAAGCAAGAGCAGAAGGGGTAGGAGGAAGTAGGCCACTTTGCAGTGAGGACACGGGCAGGCCAGCAGGTGCTCAAAGGCCCCAGAAGAGAAAGTTCAGTGGCAGGCTGGTGGGGGGGGGGGAGAAGAGACTGCTGGGGAGGGACTGGGGTGGGACTTACTTGATAAACTGGCCCAGGTCTTCACACAGGGTCTCGCAGCCTGGCCACTTGCATTCTCCATGTCCGTAGAGGGGATGGGAACCAGGGGTCTCCTCGTGGGAGGAGCTGGGGAGGGCAGGAGGGACGTGGTGGTCAGAACACCCTGATGTACTCTGAGCTCAGCTCAGCTCAGCACCCCCGCCCCCCCCCCCGAGCTTCCTAGACAGAATGCCCTGGGAGCTCCAGCCCCTCCTTCGTGGTCCCCACCACAGTGCCAGTCCCCGGAGGAGGGGAGGGGGGAAGGGTACAGGTCTGCCCTGGACCAGGTCCCTTGGCACCCACCCCGCCCTGCCCCTCCCCCAGCCGTACCTGTCTCTCCGAGATGTGAACACAGTGGGTTGTCCGTTGGGCAAGGGGTGGTGGGAGAGGGGTGGGGAGACCTTGGGGGGACTGGCGAACGAGGTAGCGGTGGCAGTTGTGCCGACGAGGTCCAGCCCCTCCTGCCTGACGCTGTCCTCGGCAGGCTGGCCCGGAGCACTCTCGCCCTTCCACAGCTGGGGCAAGTCCGTCGGGCACACGGCTGCTGCGGGGAGAGATGGGAGGTTGGCAGGCCCTGGGAGGGAGGGCGTGCGCACACACACACAGGCACTCATGCACACACTCACGCACACACTCACACACACAGGGCCTGTGCTTCGGGGAGGGCTGTGGGGCTGGGGGTGGGGCGAGGAGGGGGGATGCTCACCTTGCGGGAGGGTCTGGAGGGGCCCTGAGGCTTGGCTGGGCTGCAAGCTGACCAGCCCCTGCCTCTGCAGGTTGAGCAAATGCTGCTGTTGCAGCTGTTGCATCTGTAGAAGCTGCTGCTGGAAGGCCAGCTGCTTGTTCCCCAGCGCCTGCGGGGGAGCCCGAGGGGGCGGGCAGAGAGGGGTACCGTCGGCCTCAGCTGTGCCATCTGGCCCCCACGCTGCGGCCACCCCCTCCCAGGGCCTGTCAGCCCCCGGAGCTGTCGTGGTGGCGTCCCCGGCTGCAGCTTCTCTGTTCCCGGCCCAGCTTCCATAGGGCTGCATGCCTCCTCGCGGTAAACACACGCATGCACGCACACACGCACGCGCGCGCGCAAACACACACACACACACATACACGCACAGCCAGACCCAGACACCCTCCCTCCTCCCCCCTCCTCCCTCCTTCTCTGCCGTGGCTTCTGCTCTAAGCACCAGCTGTGCGTCTCGGGTGTGTGTGTGGGGGGGGGCTCTCATCACCATGATCGATGAGCTTGTCAGATTTGGGGGCCACTCCCGCCTGAAGGACACCCTACCCACATGCCCAGGGCTCCCCCTTCTGCTGGTGGGGGTGGGGGGAAGCTTATGCCCTCCTCCCAGATCCTCTTTTACTGTTTAGACAGAGATTCAGAAAACGGAAGGAACCTGTATGAGCATCAAACACCCGGTGGAACCTGCTTGGGGGACCGGTTACATCACATCTACCCAGGCGCACGGTTGCTTTGTCCCACCTCTCCCCATCACCCCCTCCCCCTTCAGTTCTTCATACAGGCACTGGCAAGTCAACCTGTCAGCAAATCTTCTTAGCCCTGGGAGCCAAGCATGTCCTCAGTGTTTGGGGGAATAAGGACATTTCTGCCTGCCTGCCTGCCTGCCTGCCCCGGGGGGGAGGGGGTGGGCTGGTGTAGGGGAGCGATTCAATGAGACAAGAGGATCAAAACAGGACTGAAGAGTCCAGCGTGGTGCACGCCTTTAATCCCAGCACTTGGGAGGCAGAGGTAGGAGGATAGCCAAGAGTTCGAGGCCACCCTGAGACTACATAGTGAATTCCAGGTCAGCCTGGACCAGAGTGAGACCCTATCTTGCAAAACCAAAAAAAAAAAAAACAAAAAACAAAAAACAAAAAACAGGACTGGAGAGTCTAGCATGGCGCACGCCTTTAATCCCAGCACTCGGGAGGCAGAGGTAGGAGGATCGCCACGAGTTTGAGGCCAGCCTGAGACTAATTCCAGGTCAGCCTGAGCCAGAGCGAAATCCTACCTTGAAAAAAACAATCAAACAACAACAACAAAAAAACAACCCCCCAAAACACAAAACAAACAAACACACACACAAAAAAAACAGGGCTGGAGAGATGGCTTAGTGGTTAAGATGCTTGCCTGCAAAGTCAAAGGACCCAGATTCGATTCCCCACGACCCACATAAGCAAGATGCACAAGGTGGCACATGCGTCTGGAATTCATTTGCAGAAGCTGAAGGCCCTGTTGTGCCCATTTTCTCTCTCTCTTGCTCTCTATCTCTCAAATAAATAAATAAAAATAAAAGAAATTTAAAGAGAAGATAAATAGCCTAGAGATTTCAGGGCAACTCTGTAAGCCCACAGAGGGACAGGAGAATGTCTGGATACCATCAGAACAAGCTTCTGGGAAGAGGCAACTGTAGAGCTACAGTTTAGCCGGCAGGGAGTCATGTCTGAGACACAAGGACGGGATATAACTATTCAGGAGGCACTGTGGCCCCAGTGGGGCAGGGGGAGTGGGTTGGGTAGTTCTGAGAACAAACTGGAGGGGGTTGTACTAAACATTCTAAAAACTGGCAGAAGTTGGCCGGGCGTGGGGGCGCACGCCTTGCATCCCAGCACTCGGGAGGCACAGGTAGGAGGATCGCCGTGAGTTCGAGGCCACCCTGAGACTACCTAGTGAATTCCTGGTCAGCCTGGGCTAGAGCGAGACCCTACCTCAAAAAACCAAAACAAAAGAAGGGGCAAAAGCTAAGTGAGGCTGAGGTGGGGGGAAGTACATTGCTATGGAACAGAAAAGTCCTCAGGATGCCTGTCTCCCAAAGGCACACATGGGCAGCAAGATGGCATGACCATGAGACGTATGTCTAGTGACACACACCCAGGTCTACACATGTGTGCAGAGGCAGCACAACACCAGCCAAGGAGACAAAGAATGGGTGAGGGAGAAAGGCTGGAAGCATTGTGAGTGTCCCACCCTCACTACTCCCTTTCTTTTTGGGTTTTTCAAGGTAGGGTCTTGCTCTAGCCCTGACCTGGAATTCGCTATGTAGTCTCAGGGTGGTCTCGAACTCATGGCCATCCTCCTACCTCCGCCTCCTGAGAGCTCGGATTAAAGGCATGCGCCACCACGCCCGGCCTCACTGCTTCCTTGATCACGTCCTCCAACTTTCTCCTGGGTTTTTCTACTACTTCTACAAGGCCATTCCCTCCGGATGACTTTCAAAATCCAGGTCTCCCTGGTCACAAGAGGGCTGGGTTGCCAGTGTTGGAAGGGGAGGCCGCGGGGGGGGGGTGGGGGGACCGTGACTGTGTTGGGTTTCAGCCAGGCAGCCACTCACCTCTTTGGGTTGCTGTTTCCCAGCTTGCTGCTGGGTGAGGAGCTGCATGTGGAGCTGTTCTTGCTGTTTCTTGTAATATTCCTGTAGCTGGGGGCGCGGGGAGACAAGACGGGGCAGTTAACCAGGAGGTGTTGCTAGCTGCAAATCCAGCCTTGCCCTACCCCGATCCCTGTGAGCAGGACAAGGCGGGGGGTGGTACATAGAAACCCAGCTTGGCAGGGAGATGTCAGGTCTCCCAAGCAGGTCACGGGGTAGGGTGCCATGGTGTTTTCTGGGGCTGGTACGCAGGAAGGGAGGATGGGATGTGAGGGGGACTCTTCCAGCTGTCCTGGAGGAATGCTAATCAATCAGTGGAACCTAGGCAGTCTCTCTGGTTTCTCCCACAGCCCCCCTCCCCGGTCCTAAGTGAGGGTGGCAGTCAACGTGGAGGGCCAGACTCACCTGCTGCAGCATGAGAGCCTGTTGCTGCTGGAGCAAGGCCTGCAGCTGAGGGGGAGACAGGATCTGCTGCATCTGCTGGGGGGTGAGCATCTGCTGCGACATCATTGCCACGGACACGGGCACCTGTTGGATTCACCTGGTTAGTCAGTGAGAGGCTGTGCCCAGGACCCCACTCACAGCATGGCCCAGTGGCTCCCACAGAGCCTTTCTGGGTTTATATTATGACTCTTCCACCTTACCTTACAGGCTGAGTCTCTTTCTGCTTTTTATTGTTGTTGTTACTTTTTTGTTTTGGTTTGGTTTTTCAAGGTAGGGTTTCACTTTAGCCCAGGCGGACCTGGAATTCACTGTGTAGTCTCGGGCTGGCCTTGAATTCTCGGTGATCCTCCTACCTCTGCCTCCCCAGTGCTGGGATTAAAGGCGTGCACTTCCCCGCCCACCCAGCATTTGTTTTTGTTTTTTGAGGTAGGATCTTGCTCTAGGACAGGCTGACCTAGAATTCACTATGTAGTTTCAGGCTGGCCTCAAACTCACAGTGATCCTCCCTACCTCCGCCTCCAGAGTGTTGGGATCAAAGGTATGGGCCACCATTTCTAGTTCATTTAAAATTAAAAAAAAATTTTTTTTTTTATTTATTTGAGAGGAGAAAAAGAGAGAGACCGGAAGGCGGGGGGAGAATGGGGGCACCAGGGCCTCCAGCAACTGCAAACGAACTCCAGATGCATGCACAACCTTGTGCATCTGGCTTACATGGGTCCTGGCAAATCAAACCTGGGTCCCTTTGGCTTTGTATGCCAAGTACCTTACCCACTAAGCCATCTCTCCAGTGCCTCTCCCCACCCCCAGCATTTTTTTTTTCTTTGAGATAGGGTCTTGCTCTGTGTAGTCTCAGGGTGGCCTCGAACTCATGGTGATCTACCTATCTCTGCCTTCTGAGTGCTAGGATTAAAAGCATGCACCACCACACCTGGCTTTCTTTTTTTCTTTTCTTTTTTTGTTTTGTTTTGTTTTGTTTTTGATAGCCCTATACCTTGTAGCTCATACTGGCCTGGAACTCACTATTTTCAAACCCACACTGGCTTCAAGCTTGTGGCAATTCTCCTGCCTCAGCCTCCTGAGTGGCTGGGATTATAGATGTGAGCCACCATGCCCTGTTCTGGTTTTATCAGCTCTAAAAGAAAGGAATTGGGGGCTGGAGAGATGGCTTAACAGTTAAGGTGCTTGCCTGTGAAGCCTGAGGACCCAAGATCAATTCTCCAGATCCCACATGAGCCAGATGCACAGTGGCACATGCATCTGGAATTCATTTACAGTGGCTAGAGGCCCTGGTGCACCCATTCTCTCTCTCCCTTTCTCTGTCTCAAATAAAAATAATTAAAAAAAAATTTTTATTATTTTTTATTTATTTTTGGAGAGAGAGAGACAGAGAGAGAGGGAGAGGGCGACAGATAGAGATGGGTGTGCCAGCAGTCTCTCAGCTGCTGTGAACGAAATCCAGATGTGTGCGCCCCCTTGTGGTCAAGTGCGGCATTGCACCCTTGCATCACTGCATCTGGCTAAATGTGGGACCTGGAGATTGAAACTGCTGGACATTGGAACCAGCATTCTTAGGCTTAGCAGGCAGGCGCCTTAGCCATTAAGCCATCTCTCCAACCCCAAAATTTTTTTTTAAAGAAAGGAATTAGTGTGGTGTCAACCTCTTAAGGCTACCAGGAGGAAGGCCAGGTTTACAGTAGTCAGGGACGAGCAAACAGCAAGGGTGGCTGTGATCCAAGGACACCTGATCCTTGGTGCGGGAAAATCATATGGATCTTGGGGGTCCTGGTGGCTCTGGATGATGGCTTCTCACCTTCAAGGTAACAAAACGGATAGCCCCACTGGGCCATTCCCACCTTGCTGACCACTAGCTGAGGCAGTCCTGCCTAAGAGGACAGTCAAGTCTGCAACCACAGGAAGGATTCAGAAGTGGCCTGCCTGACCTGAGGACCTGGACCCTGGTCCTGCTCACACGCACATCACACACCCCAGTAGCCCTGTGTAAATGGCATACACAGAGGCGGGCCAAGAGCTAAGCACTGTTGGCCCTGCCCTGGTAAACCTGCATGTCAATGGAGTGTCATGTTTACTGTGTATGGGTTGAAAGCATAGGAGGATAGCGGAAAGGGAGTTAGGGGGCTGGAGAGATGGCATAGTAGTTAAGGTGCTTGCCGGCAAAGTCAAAGGACCCAGGTTTGATTCCTCAGGACCCACATAAAGCCAGATGCACAAAGTGACACGTGCATCTGGAGTTCGTTTGCAGTGGCTGGAAGGCCTGGTGCACCCTCTCTCTCTACCCCTTTCTCTTTCTCAAATAAATAAATAAAATATTAAAAAAGAAAAAGGCAGCAGGGTGTGGTGGCGCATGCCTTTAATCCCAGCACTGGGGAGGCAGAGGTGGGAGGATTGCCTTGAGTTTGAGGCCACCCTGAGATGACATAGTGAATTCCAGGTCAGCCTGGGCCAAAGTGAGACCCTACCTCAGAAAAAAAACAAAAAAAAAAAAAAAAAGAAAAAAGAAAAAGGCCAGGCGTGGTAGTGCGTGCTTTTAATCCCAGAACTCGGGAGGCAGAGGTAGGAGGATTGCCATGAGTTCGAGGCCACCCTAAGACCACATATTCCCTGAGACTACAATTCCAGGTCAGCCTGGGCTAGAGTGAGACCCTACCTTGAAAAAGCAAAAAATAAAAATAAACAAATAGGGTTGGAGAGATGGCAAGTGGTTAAATGCTTGCCAGGTCAGCTCCAAGACCCACGTGGGCACAAGGGGCGCGCATCTGAGTGGCTGGACCCTATTCTTTCTCTCTACCTGCCTATTTCTGTAAAAAAATAAAAATAAAATATTTTTTAAAAAATAAATAAAAATAAACAAATAAATAAAAGGAAAAGAAAAAGGTAGTTAGAAAGGCAGACCTCAAGTGAGTCACCCACCCGCTCTTGGGGGGGGGTGGTCCCTCAAACACAAAGCACAAACATTCCTGGCTGAATCATCAGGATTCTCAAAGCCAGTAGCTTTCTGTCTCTTGCCTCCTTGAAGCCACTCTAGGAAGCCCAGAGGACCCACCTACAGCGAAGGGAGAAGCAATGGCATTGTTTATTCATTTTTTCCTCTAGCCCCACCTAAGACCCCCACAGTCACAGCCAGGCAGGTCTAAGGTCCCATGGTGAAGACAGGTGCTCAGTCTTCATGGAGGGCTGCTTGGCATACAGTAGGTACTCAACTGGGGTTGTTTGATTCAGGCGTCCCCCATAAACTTAGGTGTTCTGAATGCTAGCTTCCCAGCTGATGGAGATTTGGGAATTAACGCCTCCTGCAGGCAGTGTATTGTTGGGGGCGGGCTTATGGGTGTTAGAGCCAGTGTCCCCTTGCCAGTGTTTGGCACACTCTCCTGTTGCTGTTGTCCACCTGATGTTGGCCAGGAGGTGATGTCCACCCTCTGCTCATGTCATCGTTTTCCCCTGCCATCATGGAGCTTCCCCTCGAGTCTATAAGCCCAAAATAAACCCTTTTTTCCCCAAAGCTGCTCTTGGTCGGGTGATTTCTGCCAGCGATTTGAACCTGACTGCAACAACAACTAAGTGGTCTCTGAGCTGAAATGCCTTCTCCAAAAATTCAGAGGTTTCTCTTTGCAGGCCTTGGGTCCCTGAGGAGGGAAAAAAACGCCCTGACAGGAAAGAATGCTGTGCAGGTACTTGCCCTGGGTGGGAACAAGTTAGGTCCCCAGGGGACCCTCCCACCCCAGCCCTGGACCACACCTTAAGCCATGAGTTAGGAAATCCCCAGGCTGAGAGGAGCAAGCTGGGAGGTTCAGTGAACACAGGGACGCTGGGGAAGTCCCACTGGCCCCAAGTCTTCTCACCACCCATAACAAGTGGCTGGGCCCCATCTTCAGACTTTACTATATTCATCAGCCTGGGTCTGAACAGAACCCTCCAGGAAAGGGTAGTGATCTGGCTTTATTTTTATTTTTATTTATTTATTTAACAGAGAAAGAGGGAGAGAGAAAGAGCGAGGGTGAGAGAATGGGCACACCAGGGCCTCTAGCCGCTGCAAAGGAAACTCCAGACGTGCATTCTGGGGAATCGAACCTGAGTGCTTTGGCTTTGCAGGCAATGCCTTAACTGCTAAGCCATCCCTCCAGCCCTGACCTGGCTGTTAATTGTGGGTATAGGACGTGAGTGAAGATGCCGAGCTTTCTGTTTGTCTTTAGGCTCCATTTTCAAAAATATTTTATTTATTTATTTTTTTCACGGTGGGGTCTCACTCTAGCCCAGGCTGACCTGGAATTCACTATGCAGTCTCAGGGTGGCCTTGAACTCATGGCGATCCTCTTACCTCTGCCTCCCTAGTGCTGGGATTAAAGATGTGAGCCACCATACCTGGCTACATGCAATGATTTTAAAGAGATGATTCTTTCAGGGATGTGAAGAGCACAAGGATTATGTAACTTTACCTTTTTAAATATTTATTTATTTATTTATTTATTTGAGAGAGAATATGGGTCTGCCAGGGTCTCTAGCCACTGCATACAAACTTCAGATGCATGCACCACTTTGTGCATCTGGCTTATGTGGGTCCTGGGGAATTGAACCTGGGTTCTTTGACTTTGCAGTCAAGTGTCTTAACCACTAAGGCTCCTGCTTCCCCCTTTTTTTCAATTTGAGAGAGACAGAGAGAGAGAGACTGAGAGAGAATGGGCACGCTAGTGGCCTCTCAGGCACTGTGAACGATCTCCAAACACGTGAGCCCCCTTGTGTGCATGTGCAACATTGCGTGCTTGCGTCACTTTTGTATCTGGCTAAACGTGGGACCTGGAAATTCGAACAGGTGTTCTTAGGCTTCGCAGGCAGGCGCCTTAACCGCTAAGTCATCTCTCCAGCCCTTTTTATTTTTATTTTTTGATTTTTCAAGGTAGTGTCTCATTAGCCCAGGCTGACCTGGAATTCACTATGTAGTCTCAGGGTGGCCTCGAACTCATGGTGATCCTTCTACCTCAGCTGAGTACTGGATGGCATTAGAGGTGTGTGCCACCATACCTAGCTAAAATTTATTTTGTGTGTGTGCGTGCACACACATGCTATGGCGTGCATGCGGAGGTCAGAGGAAAACCTCTAAGTATGTGTGCTCCACTTTCTGAAACAGATTCTCTCGCCACTACAATTACAAGCTTTGGATTGTGTCTGGCTTTATGTGAGTGCTGCGGAATTGAAACCTGGGTATCAAGGTTTGCAAGCAGGTGCCTTTAACCTCTGAGCCATCTTCCCGTAAGATATTTTGCTTTTATTTATTTATGAGAGAGGAGAGAGAGAAAATGAATGGGCACACCAGGGTCTCTAGCTACTGCAAACAAACTCCAGATGTATGCGCCAGCATGTGCATCTGGTTTCCATGGGTACTGGGGACTTGAACCTGGGTCCTTAGGCTTCACAGGGAAGCCCCTTAATCACTAAGCCACCTCTCCAGCTCTAGGCCTTTTCGTTTGATTGTTTTGTTTTGTCTAGGTAGGGTCTTACTCTATCCCAGGCTGACCTGGAATTCACTATGTAGTCTCAGGGTGGCCACAAACTCACAGCCATCCTCCTACCTCTGCCTCCCGAGTGCTGGGATTAAAGGCGTGCGTCACCATGCCTGGCTCTAGGCCCTATTTTTATCCTGGAGTGAATCAGAAAGGTCAAGTGACAGTGCTGGGGTTTGAGCCCTTGTCTTCGAAGAACATGGGTCCCAGTGTTTCCATCCCTACTCTGCTGACCTTACCCCAAGTAGGTCCAAAAAACCAACAGCACACGGGGACTGGGCTGGCCCATATGGCTATACCTCAGGGCCACTGCCCTCTCTGAAACTTCACCCCCAGGCTGGTGTTTGCCTCACATGCCTGAAGTCCTGGATTCCCAGCACAACAATATACTGGGTGTGGTGGCACACATAATCTCAGCCTTTGGGCAGTGGAGACAGGAGGACCAGGAATTCAAGGTCCTCTTTGGCTATCCTGGATGACCAGTCTGGTATGATATAGGACAGTGTAAAGGAGGAAGGGGCCACTGAAGAGATGATGGCTTAGCTGGCTTGCCTGCAAAGCCCCAGGACCCACATAAAATCAGATGCACAAAGTGGGGCATGGATCTGAAGTTTGTTTGCAGTGGCTAGAGGCCCTGGTGCGCCTCTAGTCTCTCTCTCTCCTTGCAAATTAATTAATTAAAGGAAGGGACATGGGCTGGAGAGATGGTTTAGTGGTTAAAGTGCTTACCTGCCAAGCCAAAGGACCCAGGTTTGATTCTCCAGTACCCATGTGAGCCAGATGCACAAGGTGGTGCATGTGTCTGGAGTTCATCTGCAATGGCTGGAGACCCTGGCGCACCCATTCTCTCTCTCTCCCTGCCTATTGCTCTCCCACTCAAATAAATAAAATAATGTTTTTTTTTTTTTTTTTTTTTTTTTTTTTTAGGTAGGGTCTCACTCTGGCCCAGGCTGACCTGGAATTAACTATATAGTCTCAGGGTGGCCTTGAACTCACGGCGATCCTCCTACTTTTGCCTCCCAAGTGCTGGGATTAAAGGCATGTGCCACCACGCCCGGCTTAAATAAAATAAAATAATTTTTTTAAAAAGAAGGGACAGGGGCTGGAGAGATGGCTTAGCGGTTAAGGCGCCTGCCTGCTAAGCCTAAGAACCCAGTTCCAATCTCCAGGTCCCATGTTTAGCCAGATGCAAAGTGACGCAAGGGCGCACTTGCCCACAAGAGGGCGCAAGCATCTGGATTTTGTTCACAGAAGCTGAGAGACTGCTGGTGCGCCCATTCTCTATCTGTCTCCCTCTCTCTCTGTCCGTCTCTCTTCAAAAATTTAAAAAAAAAAAAAAAAAAAAGGACAGGGCTGGAGAGATGGCTTGCTTGTACAACCTAATGGCCTCGGTTCGATTGCCCAGTACCCACAGACAACCAGATGTACAAAATGGCCCATGTGCCTGGAGTTTGTTTACAGTGGCATGAGTCCCTGGCATGCCCATACCCTCTCTCACTACCTCTCTCTCTCTAATTAATTAATCAATAAAAGAAAACAAATAAGCATGCCAGGTGTGGTAGTACATTCCTTTAATCCCAGGAGGCAAAGGTAGGAGGATCGCTGTGAGTTCGAGGTCAGCCTGCGACTACGTAGTGAATTCCAGGTCAGCCTGGGCTAGAACAAGACCCTACCTCAAAAAACCAAAATAAAATAAAATAAAATGTCCAAGTCAGACGTGGTGGTACATGCCTTTAATCCCAGCATTTGGGAGGCAGAGGTAGGAGGATCACCATGTGAGGTTGAAGCCACCCTGAAACTAAATAGTGAATTCCAGGTCAGCCTGGGCTAAGGCGAGACCCTACCTCAAAAGACCAAACACCAAACCAAACCAACCAAACAAATACACAAAACACAACATCCAGAAATGGGGAGCTGACAATCACCAATGGACCTGGCCCCGGGTCAGCCTTCTCGCTAACTGCCCTACCTTTTGTGATGGTCTCTGTCTTCCTATAACCTGAGACTTCACCAGGCTGAGCTGGAGGCTTAACCCCGTCTGGAAGCTCACTGAACTTGGCTTTAGGAAGGCGGTGAATGAGGCTGGATGTGAGGGGCACTGAAGGAGCAGAGTAGGCCTGTGGGGGGGTCTCATCAACGTCCTTCAACACCCACATCGCTCCCAAGAGCTGGGATTAGAGGCATGTACCACCACTCAGTAGCAGCACGTGGCAAGGAACCCAGCCCTAGCTCTACCAGCCTGGAGTCCACAACGAAGCCATTTGTAGCCTTCTAGGCACTAGACTCCCCGGGGAAAGAATTCTCCCCGTGCTACCTCCCTGGAGACTGTGAACACAGGATGGAAGACAGTCAGGGTCAGAGGACAGCACATGGCAAATGCGGCACCATATTGGACGGAAAGTTCTGGATCAAGTTCTCTGCATTCAGTTGGGCTTATTAGTAGGGTGACCTTGACGTTGGGCTAACTACATAGCCCGTCTGAGCCTCGACTTCCTCATCTGAAAAGATGGTCAAATGATAGTCCCCGTTCCATGGCAGGACCCTTGCAAAGGGCCTGGAGTGAGAACTTCACAACCATCATCTGTAAGGTTAGAACTAGCCACGATTGAGGCTGTGTCGCTCAGTGGGCAGGGTGCTTGCCTATCATGCTTGAAGTCTGAGTTTGATACCCAGCACTTCATACAACCTGGTGTGGGGCTGAAAAGATGGCTAAGCGGTTGAGGCACTTGCTTGCAAAGCCAAGGGACCCGGGTTTGATTCTCAGGACCCACAATAAGCCAGATGCATGTGGTAGTGCACGTGTCTGGAGTTCGTTTGCAGTGGCTGGAGGCCCTGGTGCTCTCTCACTTACTCTCTGTCTCTCTTTCTAATGCATAAAAAAATGAAAATAGGGCTGGAGAGATGGCTTAGCGGTTAAGCACTTGCCTGTGAAGCCTAAGGACCCCAGTTCAAGGCTAGATTCCCCAGTACCCATGTAAGCCAGACGCACAAGGGGGCACATCTGGAGTTCGTTTGCAGTGGCTGGAGGCCCTGGTGTGCCCATTCTCTCTCTCTGCCTCTTTCTTTCTTTCTTTTTTTTTTTTTTTTGGTTTTTTTTAGGTGGCTCACTCTGGTCCAGGCCCTGGAATTAACTGTGCGGGTGGCCTCATTCCTCCTCCTCTGCCTCCCAAGTGCTGGGATTAAAGCGTGCGCCACCACGTCTGTCTTTCTCTCAAATCAAAAAAAAAATTTTTTTGATGAAAATAATATTTGCATATATTTTTAAAAAGCTGGTGTGCTCCCATAATCCTAGCACTTGGGAGGTAGAAGCGGATAGGCAGTTTGAGGCCCCGTTTGCAAAAGGAAATACACAAAGTACCAATATCTGTTCAGTGAGTGTGCTGATTGTTGAAAGAGGAGAAAGAAGGCCTGAGAAAAGAACTCCTGTTGGGCTGGAGAAGATGGCTTAGCGGTTAAGGTGCTTGTCTACAAAGCCAAAAGGACCCAGGTTTGATTCCTCAGATGCACAAGGTGGCGCATGCATCTGGAGTTCATTTGCAGTGGCTGGAGGTGCTGGCGTGCCCATTCTCTCTACCCTCTCTCCCTGTGCCAAATAAATAAATAAATAAATAAATAAATAAATAAATAAATAAATAAATAAGTAATTTTTTAAAACTCCTGTTTCCCTCTCTCTGTGAACCCCAAAGCAAAGCTACTAGGAAGGACAAGGTGAAGGTGCCCTCAGGAAGTGGCCCCAGCCTGCCTTCCTCTCTGAGCTGGGAAGTCCCCCTGATGCCAGTGCTCCTCCGACACCATCCAGCTTTTCCTTCTCTGGTATGGGGGACCCTCCTGCTCCAACCCCTCCCCCCCACTGCCTCCCTATTGTTATAAGAACTTACTAAGGTGGGCCACTGTAGACCCAGGGAACATATGCGGGGGGGAGGGGGGTCCCTTATTCCAAGAGAGCCCTTCCACCCTCCATGCCTCTCTGGCCTTTCCAGACTTGTAAGGGGGGGCACTCCCCAGCTACACCCTCCTTTGCCAGCCCCCAGTTTTAAGACCTTTCAGACTGCTCCGACCCTCTCCAAGTGACCAACTGCTCAGGCTTCACAGCTGTCTGGCACCTTGAATTTTTCAAAGCACTTTTCAATCGTACACTGACTCTTTTTTTTTTTTCATATTATTTTAAAACAGCCAGGTATAGGCCGGGCGTGGTGGCGCACACCTTTAATCCCAGCACTTGGGAGGCAGAGGTAGGAGGATCACCATGAGTTCAAGGCCACCCTGAGACTACATAGTTAATTCCAGGTCAGCCTTGGCCAGAGTGAGACCCTACCTCGAAAAATCAAAAAAAAAAAAAAAAAAAAAAAAAACAAAAAAAAAAAACAGCCAGGTATGATGGCACACACCTTTAATCCCAGTAATGCCCAGAGGCAGAGGTAGGAGGATTGATGTGAGTTCAAGGCCACCCTGAGACTACGTAGTGAGTTTCAGGTCAGCCTGGACTAGACTGAGATTATACCTTGAAAAACACACACACACACAAAGTATCTCATAAAACAGATCATTTGGAACACCAGAATCTCCCCCAGAACGAAGCCCAGTCCTGGGACCTTCTTCATGTACCCTACACCTACCACCTTTCTATCCTCCTTGCATTCCAGCCCCAGGTCCCCTCAGGTCCCGAGGGCTCAGGGTCAGCTCAGCCCTGTTCTCTCCCCATCCTTTCTTAAACTTCCTTTCAGAGCCGAACCCCACCACACCCAACTTAATCTCCCCTTCAATCCCCAGCCATCCCCTCTGCTGTGGGGGTGGGAGGGAGACTGTGGCGGCTGGGCAGAGAGGGAGCGGAGCGGCTGCCAGGGTTGTGACCCAATGGGACCCAGACAGCAGCGCTCCGAAGTTCTTTGTGACACAGAAGGTAAACAGAAGGCCTTGTTCCCCCTCCCTCAGCCAGCCAGATGGGACAGCAAGCTGGGTGAGGGGGGGGGGAGGATGCTGGGAGAAGGGGGAGGGAGAAAAGGGCAGATTGTGTAAAGAAAAATCAGAATCAGAGACAGGATGCGAAGAGAGACTGGGAGAGTTGGTGAGAGGAGGGGAGGGGAGACTCAGTGACCCAGCTGAGGGACACAGTGACCCACAGGGAGGCAGAAACAGAAAGGAGAGGAGGGAAGGGGGGTGAGGAGAGAGCCAGAGAGAGAGAGACTTGTAAGGGAGAAGAATGGACAAAGGGGTTAGACAGACCCAGGCCAGGCTGTTAGGTGGAAACAGGGAAAGTGGAAGTTTCTTTGGCCCACCCTTTCAGACACTACTTCCTTCTGGAAAGCTGCCTGCTTGGAGAAGGAAGAATCACTCTCTGGGGACCACGGGGAGGGCTTTGACCCCACCGCCACCCTGTGCTGAGCACACCCTCTAACTTAGCCCCACCTTGCCCCTGTTGGTGCCCCCCCCCTCCTCACCTGCACTGCAGAAGCAGACTGTTTGCTGTCATTGTTGCTGGGGGAGTTCAGGCCCGAGGCCTGTTGTAGCAGGAACTGCCGGGCCACCTGGAGAGCCTGCAAGACAGGGGCTGAGTCAGTGCACGCCTCGGGGGATCAGTATGCTAGAGAGATGAGGGAGGGTCACTGGTCCGAGATAAGGCTTGGGATAAGGATGAGGTAGAAGTCACTGGGAACTGTTAATGCGGACATCCCATACTGGACTCAACCCGGGGCCAGTGAGATTCCACTGGGATTCAACACATGGAAGGGTCAAGGGTCAAAAGGACTCCAGGGGAAAGTGCAGGAGCCCCGTGGACTTAGGGTAAAATAATAGGTACTTCTTTCTTTCAGCACCCACTGTGGGGGTCAGGTGCTTTACAGAACAGGTCCCTGTCTTCTGTGAGGGGGCTGGAGAGATGGCTTAGCGGTTAAGGCACATGCCTGCGAAGCCTAAGGACCCCAGTTTGATTCTCCAGGTTCCACGTCAGTCAGATGCACATGGTGGCACATGCATCTGAAGCCATTCTCACTCCCTCTCTCAAATAAGTAAATAAAAATAAAATCTTTTTTAAAAGAGAGAGAGAGAGAGAGAGAGAGAGAGAGAGAGAGAGAGAAGCTGTGAGGTAGGGATTGTCAGCCTCCTTGGGTAAGTGAGGCAGCAGAGGCCCTGGGAGGCTAAATAATCACTTGCCCAACATCACGTGGGTAGAAGGTGTTGGAACCAGGATGTAAGCCTAGGAAGCCTTACTGGGGAGCCAGCAGAGAGGTCAAAGGTGAAACATTCATGGTGTAATCATAGCTCACTGGTGCAGGGGGAGGGGGGTGCCTGGGAAATGTAGAAATCAGGGGCATGGGACTGCCTCAGTTCAGGGAACATGGGGAAAGCTTTGTGGCACTAGGGGAACTGATTTATTTTTTATTTATTGATTGATTGATTTTTTAAAAAATTGCTTGTTTGTTTATTTATGTATTTGAAAGCGACAGAGAGAGAAGGAGGGGAGAGAGAGAATGGGCGCACCAGGACCTCCAGCCACTGTAAACGAACTCCAGATACATGCACCACTTTGTGCATCTGGCTTAGTGGGTCCTGGGGAATTGAGCTTTGAACTAGGCAAGAACTTAACTGCTAAGCCATCTCTCCAGCCTCTGATTGCTTTTAAGCAGGGTCTCACTGCAGCCCAGGCTGTCCTCAAACTCACAATGATCCTCTTACCTTAGTCTCCCAAGTGCTAGGATTAAAGGTGTATACACACTGATCTTTTTGTTTGTTTGTTTGCTTTTTGTTTTTGTTCAAGGTAGGGTTTCACTCTGGCTCAGGCTGACCTGGAATTCACTATGTATTCTCAGGGTGGCCTCGAACTCATGGTGATCCTTCTACCTCTGCCTCCCCGAGTGCTGGGATTAAAAAGGCGTGCGCCACCACACCTGGCCTTTTTTTTTTTTTTGAGGTTGAGTCTCGCTCTAGCCCAGGATGACCTGGAATTCACTATGTATTTTCAGGGGAGCCTCGAACTCACGGAGATCCTCCTACCTCTGCCTCCCAAGTGCTGGGATCAAAGGCGTGCGCCACCACGCCCAACTGGAGTGGGTTTTGATAGCTATGACTGAATTATCAGAGGTACTGAGCCAGGGGAATCCTTCCAGTGGGATGTGAGGTATGCAGGAGGGACAGCTCTGGCTGGACAGTGGGCAGCTTGAGAATCTGGCAGGACAGTCAAGGTACAGAGAGGCCCAGGAATCCCCTCTAAGGCTAGCCAAGCCTTTGGCCGGTCACCGTGTACCAGTAGAGGGTTCAGAGGTGAGGACTGTGGGGACCTGTCCTGAATCACATTCCAAGAGTGCAATACCATCTGCTCCTGGCTCCTCAAAGGTCTCTTAGGGATCCAGAGCAGCTGTGCCTGGGCCCTGGGTGGGGGTGTGGGCAGGGCTCTGGCACCAGACAGACTCGGGCTGCAGTTCCAGCTATAACCACTTATGGCTGTGACCTTGGACAAGTCACCCCGTCTCTGAACTTCTGTATCTGCAAAAGTGGAACATTACCCACTTTGGAATAGCTAGGGGAGGGGGAAGGAATGAAAAGACCAATGCCTGGCACGTTGTTGGCATTCAGGAAACATCCATCCTCCTCTTCTCACTGAGCTCAAGGAGGATCTCCACTCGCCTCTCCCCACACAGCCTCAACTCACACTTGTTAGATGAAAGCTCCCACTTATGGCTCTCTCACATCTGTGTGTGTGTGTGTGTGTGTGCATGCACACACACACACACACTCACTTCTCACACAGACTCCATCATCCTACCCCATCTGAAACACGTTAAAGACCGAAAATTTCCTTCCTTGGGCTGGAGAGATGTCTCAGCAGTTAAGGCACTTGCCTGTAAAGCCTAATGACCTGGGTTCAATTCCCCAGTACCCATATAAAGCCAGATGCACAAGGTGGTGCATACATCTGGAGTTTATTTGCAGTGGCTGGAGGCCATGGTGTGCCCATTTTATTTGTCTCTTTCTCTCTCTCTCCCTCTCTCTCAAATAAATAAATAAAATACTTTTTAAAAGGGGGGGGTAGAGATGGCTTAGCAGCTAAGGTGCTTGCCTGCAAAGCCTAAGGACCCAGGTTCAATTCTCTAGGACCCATGTAAGCCAGATGTACAAGGTGGCATATGCATCTGGAGTTTGTTTGCAGTGGCTGGAGGCCCTGGCACACCCATTTTCTATCATCCATCCATCTATCTGTCTGTCTATCATCTATCTGCCTCTTTCTCGCAAATAAAGAAATTAAGTATTGGGGGGAAAAAGATATTTTTCTTCCAGTCATTGGCATCAAACTCAGGGCCTCTAACATACTAGACATGCACCCCACCCGTTCAGCCCCAGCAACAACATCGATGGATGTGTGGTCTATACTCACAGCTCAGCAAACACCCTCTGAGCGCCCACTGTGTACCCAGCAAAAGTATATATATACAATCCACCTGCGCAGCTCTTCACGGTGTTGACTGGCCTGGCTTCCTGGGGCTTGGCTGTAGTTTACTCTAGGACGGTAACTAAATAGGCACTGGTATATCTATGGGAACGTGTGTGCTTCTCAGCAGCCCCGGACCCTGGCCTCCCCACCTCCTTGAGTCTCACATCCACAGAAGTATCTCGGACATTCACAGGGAAGCAGGATGCTGCTTCATTCTACTGGAGAGTCTTTTCAAAAGAGATTCTACCTCCCCCCTCCCACAGGCTGTGGCAGGCCGCAGGGAGTGCTGGGTCCCCAGGAAGGAGTCTCCGGCTCTTGCCTAACTTTTTGGCTTACATAGGTCCTAGGGAATTGAACCTGGGTCCTTAGGCTTTGCAGGCAAGTGCCTTAACCACTAAACCATCTCTCCAGCCCCCTTAAAAAGTAATTTACTTATTTATTTGAGAGAGAAAAATGGGAACACAAGGGTGTCTTAGCCACTGCGAACAAACTCCAGATGCATGTGCCACCTTGTGCATCTATCTGGCTTACGTGGGTTCTGGGAATTGAACCTAGGTCCTTGGGCTTTGCAGGCAAACACCTTAACTGCTAAGCCAACTCTTCTGCCCTTGCCTAGCTTTTTTTATTTTTTCTTTTTTTTAAATTTTTTTATTTTTATTTTTTTGGTTTTTTGAGGTAGGGTCTCACTCTGGTCCAGGCTGACCTGGAATTAACTATGTAGTCTCAGGGTGGCCTCGAACTCTTGGCAATCCTCCTACCTCTGCCTCCCGAGTGCTGGGATTAAAGGTGTGCGCCACCACGCCCGGCTTTATTTTTATTTTTATTTATTTATTAGAGACAGAGAGAGGGGAGAAAAGAGTGAGAATGGGTGTGCCAGGGCCTCTAGCCACTGCAAACCAACTACAGACGCATGCAACCACCATATGCATCTGGCTTACGTGGGACCTGGAGAATCGAACCAGGGTTGTTAGGCTTTGCATGCATGCGTCTTATCCACTAAGCCATTTCTCCAGCCCTGTTTGTTTGTTTTTTAAGGTAGGGTCTCTCTGGTCCAGGCTGACCTGGAATTAACTATGCAGTCTCAGGATGGCCTCGAACTCACAGCAATCATGATCCTCCCACCTCTTATTTATTTATTTTTAAGTATTTTATTCATTCATTCATGAGAGAGAGAGAGAGAGAGAGAGAATGGGCATGCCAGGGCCTCTAGTCACTGCAAATAAACTCTAGATGCATGCACCACCTTGTGCATCTGGCTTATGTGAGTCCTGGGGAATTGAACCTGGGTCTTCAGGCTTCGCAGGCAAGCACCCTTGGCCTAGCTGGGGTTTTTTTGTTTTGTTTTGTTTTGTTTTGAGGTAGAGTTTGAGGCAGAGTCTCACTCTAGCTCAGGCTGACCTGGAATTAACTATGCAGTCTCAGGATGGCCTCGAACTCACAGCAATTGCGATCCTCCCACCTCTGTCTTATTTATTTTTTAAGTATTTTATTCATTCATTCATATGAGAGAGAGAGAGAATGGGCATGGCAGGCCTCTAGTCACTGCAAATAAACTCTAGATGCATGCACCGCCTTGTGCATCTGGCTTATGTGAGTCCTGGGGAATTGAACCTGGGTCTTCAGGCTTCGCAGGCAAGCACCCTTGGCCTAGCTGGTTTTTTGTTGTTGTTGTTGTTGTTTGTTTGTTTGTTTTTTTTTGAGGTAGGGTCTCACTCTGGCCCAGGCTGACCTGGAATTCACTATGTAGTCTCAGGGTGGCCTTGAACTCACAGCGATCCTCCTACCTCTGCCTCCCGAGTGCTGGGATTAAAGGCGTGCGCCACCACGCCCGGCTTAGCCTAGCTTTTTAACTGACCTCCTCCAGGTCTAAAACAAATGCTCCTTGTCCTCCAAAGAGAGGCATGGAGGGGTACAGAAGCTAGTGGCCAGGAGGCAAAGAGGGGTGACCCTGGAGCTGACCAGCCCAGGTGGTCCAAAGGAGATGATAATCACAGTGGGGAGGGGGTGAAGCCCAGATTGGTGGGGGTGGGGGTGGGGAGAGAGGCAGCAAGGAAGAGGTTTCCAAGGGGAGTTGGGGGAGAGCCCGGCTCAGTCTCTGGAGTGGGGGAGGCAGCCAGAGCAGTTGGATCAACTCACCAACTCTCTTACTTTGTGGTCCCCTGGAGCATGAAATTACAAGATTTACAGAGAAAAAAAAGAAGTGGCAGGGCCCTGCAGTTGCATTCTTGGGAAGCCCCCACCATTCCTGTGACAAGTCCTCTACTCCCCCATCTTACAGGCTCCCCCCACACTCTCCTTGCCTGGAAATCTCCTCTTGAGGCCAGGTGAGTCAGGTTGAGCAAACCCTCCATTCATCCTTCCTAGGTGTCTGCTCCCTTCCCCACCTGCATTCACACATTTACGACGTGAAGCAGGGGCTGGAGAGATGGTTTAGAGGTTAAGGCGTTTGCCTGTGAAGCCTGAAGACCCAGTCGTTCTCTCCCTCTGTCTCTTTCTTTCTTTCAAATAAATAAATACATAAAATATATTAAAAAAAAAAGTTTAAGCCAGGCATGGTGGTGCATGCCTTTAATCCCAGCACTCAGGAGGCAGAGGTAGGAGGATCGCCGTGGATTGGAGACCACCTTGAGAATATGTAGTGAGTTCCAGGTCAGCCTGGGCTAGTGCGAAACCCTACCTCAAAAAACAAAAACAAACAAACAAACAAAAAGTTAAAAAACAAAACAAAGGAAGTGAAGCCCAGATGGTGAGATGACTTAGTAGTTAAGGCGTTTGCCTGCCAAGCTAAAGGACCCAGGTTTGAATCTCCTGGACCTACATAAGCCAGATGCACAAGGTGGCACATGTATCTGGAGTTCATTTGCAGTGACTGAAGGCCCTGGAGCACTCTCTCTGCCCACCCCTCCCCACCAAATAAATAAAATTAAAAAAAAAAAAAAAAAAAAAAAAAAAAGAAGCTGGACGTGGTGGCACATATCTTTAATCCCAGCACTCAGGAGGCAGAGGTAGGAGTATCTCTGTGAGTTTGAGGCCACCCTGAGACTACATAGTGTATTCCGGGTCAGCCTGGACTAGAGCGAGACCCTACCTCAAAAACAAATAGGGTGCTTGCCTGCGAAGCCAAAGGATACCGGTTTGATTCTTCAGGACCTACGTGAGTCAGATGCACAAGGGGGCACATGTGTCTGGAGTTCGTTTGCAGCGGCTAGAGGCCCTGGTGTGCCCACTCTCTTTCTCTCTGCCTCTTCCTCTCTCTCTTTCTCAAATAAATAAATAAATAAATAAATAAATAAATAAAAAATAAAAAATAAACTTTAAAAAAAGAAAAAAACAAATAAACAAAAAAAATCCATGTTGCAAGAGCCATGTGCGTGATCCTGTCTTCAGTTGTTCAGGGGTCTCTATAGAGGCTGATTAAGGAAGGAGGGGCTGCTGAGTGAGGAACATTGAGAGACCCCCTCAACTCTCCCTGGAGCTGGTGGCGCCAAGATGTCAAGAATCCCGAAGGACCAGCTCACCACGTGAACAAGGTTCCTACAGTGTGATCACGCACTCAGAGTGGGGGTGTGAAACAATTCCTCAGGGCGGGCAGAAAGCTGAGGCTGGGCTGGGGTAGCAACAGGAAGGTTGGAGAAGCCGGCAGGGGAAATCAATAAACTGTGGGGGATGGAGGCAGTGAGGGGGTCAAATCTCCAGGAACTTAACTCTGCCACTCACTCACATTCAGCAAGGGTGAACAAACCAAGTTCATTTCATGTATTTTCTTTTCCTTTTCTTCTCCGAGGTAGAGTCTCACTCTAGCCTCGAACTCACAGTGATCCTCCTACCTCTGCCTCCTGAGTGCTGGGATTAAAGGCATGTGCCACCATGCCCGGCCATTTCATGGATTTTCCTACAGCCAGCCTTGATCCAATTGGGACCTGAAATCACTTAATGGTCATTCTGTAAGTACCAAATGACAAGTGTTGGGGCCATCCAAGGCTTGGGGGGTCAGGCTCCCCCTCCTCAGGTGACTTGGACATGTTACATGCCGCTCAGTATGCCACACATGATGTTCTCTAGGGACAGTCAACACGGGTTCCTAGGCCAGGCGTGGTGGCGCATGAGACTACACACCCCCAGGCCTCCATTTCTTAGTCTACAAAATGGGAAGCAATAGAAGCCACCTTGCCTAGCTCAGTACTGGAAGCTTCTGTTAAGACTGTCCAGATGCGCTCCAGCACTGAGCTAAATCCCGAGCCCTCAGAATGCCTTGGAAACTGAGGCACTCTACAAATGTTCGCTTTCTAAAAAATATATTTTATTTATTTATTTGAGAGAAAGAGGCAGAGAAAGGGAGAGAGAGAGAGAATGGGCACACCAGGGCCTCCAGCCCCTGCAAACGAATTCCAGATGCATGTGCCCCCTTGTGTATCTGGCTTATGTGGGTCCTGAAGAATCAAATGGGATCCTTTGCCTTTACAGGGCAAATGCCTTAACCGTTAAGCCATCTCTCCAGCCCCCAAATGTTGGCTTTTTAAAATGTTTCTTATTGCTGGGCATGATGTCACATCCCAGCACTCGGGAGGCAGAAGTAGGAGGATCGTTCTGAGTTCAAGGCCACCCTGACACTACAGAGTGAATTCCAGGTCAGCCTGGGCTAGAATGAGACCCTACCTCAAAAAAGAAAAAGAAAAAAAAGGGGGGGCTGGAGAGATGGCTTAGTGGTTAAGGCATTTGCCTGCAAAGCCAAAGGATACTGGTTTGACTCTCCAGGACCCACATAAGCCAGATGCACAAGGGGGCATGCATCTGGAGTTCGTTTGCAGTAGCCAGAGGCCCTGATGTGCCCATTCTCTCTCTCTCTCTCTGCCTTGTTCTTGCTCTCAAATAAATAAATAAAATATATTTTTAAAAAAATCAACATTTGGGTGGGTGCTGGGGAGATGGCTCAGTGAATTAAAGAGTTTAGTTCACAAGCATAATGGCCTGATATTTGCCCTCAGTTTGATTCCCCAGCACTTATGCAAATAGCTGGACCTGGGCACACATGCCCGGAGTCCTAGAGAATGTCAGGAGACCTGAAAAATAACCACGCACTGGGCAGCTGGTACGACAAAACAGCAGCCCTGGGGTCAGGGGAGGCTCTTATCTCAAGGAAGCAGGCAGATGAGAGATTTTTTAAAAACCCAGTGTTCTTCTCTGGCCTCTGCACAAACATGCATACACACACACACACACACACACACACACACAGAAGAGGTAGGCTTGTGCAGTGTCAGAGAGTGCTTTATCCATCAAACCCTGAGTGCAGATCCTTCAGCACCCATGTAAATGCTGGCTTGATGTGGCAGACTGCCACTCACTCATACACCTGTGTACCTGCAGGCATATCATACACACACACTTACTTTTTTTAAAAAAGCCAACATTTGGAGCCAGGCGTGGTGGCGCACGCCTTTAATCCCAGCACTTGGGGAGGCAGAGGTAGGAGGATCACCGTGAGTTCGAGGCCACCCTGAGACTACATAGTGAATTCCAGGTCAGCCTGGACCAGAGTGAGACCCTACCTCAGAAAACCAAAAGAAAAACAAAACAACAACAAAAAAAAACCAAAAGCCAACATCCGGGGGCTGCGCAATGGCTCTGTGGTTAAAGGCCCTCTCTTGCAAAGCCTGTTGGCCCAGGTTCTATTCACCAGTACCTACGTAAAGCCAGATGCACAAAGTGGCACATGTGTTATTTATAGCAGCTAGAGACCCTGGTGTGTGCTCTCTTTTCTTTCTCTCTCTCTCTTCGAGGTAGGGTTTCGCTCTAGCTCAGGCTGACCTGGAATTCACTCTGTAGTCTTAGGGTGGCCTTGAACTCATAGTGATCCTCCTACCTCTGCCTCCCGAGTGCTGGGATTAAAAGCGTGCGCCACCACGCCCAGCAATAAAAAAATATTTTTTTTTAAAGTCAATATTTATAGAGTGCCTCAGTTTCCAAGGCATTCTGAGGATATAGCTCAGTGCTAGAGCGCATCTGGGCGCTCTTAACATAAGCTTCCCAGTACTGAGCTAGGCAGGGTGGCTTCTATTGCTTCCTATTTTGTAGACTAAGAAATGGGAAGCCCCGGGGGTCCCAGGGCTAGGAAGTGGTAAGAGTCGCACACATATGACCCCACGACTTCAAGCAGAGCCCAGCAAGGCCCGTGTGCCTGCTTTCCCATCTGAGCCTCCAGCTCTCAAGGCAATGCAGGGTGGATGAAGCCAGTTGAAGTGGCAGACCAAGGAAGTCCCAGGAGAAAGGGGGGCTTGATGTCCCTTGGGGTGTGGGGGATAACAGTACCAGAGGTACCTAAGCATAGCCCTGGGTGGGAAAGGTGTTCTGAAGCCCACACTTTGAACAAGCCAATGGGGAAAACTTAAGAGAGACAAAGGGAAGGAGGAGGAGGGACTGAGGACCAAACGAGGAAACTGGGGATGAGTGTTCCTGTAAGCCTCTGTTTTCCTCCTTCCAATCCTCAAATTGAACAGCAGACACCCTGGGTCAGGCGTGGTGGCACACACCTTTAATCCCAGCACTTGGGAGGCCTAGGTAGGAGGATCACTATGAGTTCAAGGCCACCCTGAGACTATAGAGTGAAAGAGTGAATTCCAGGTCAGCCCAGGCTAGAATGAGGCCCTACCTCGAAAAAGCCAAAAAAAAAGAAAAATAGATACCCTCCCTAGTTCCCTAGTCTGTCTGAGGGGAAGCAGTACTGTCCACTCAGGACACAGACTCTGACAGAGGGGCGGGACAGAGACCTGCCTCCCCTGCTATGCTGAGCCACCTTGGGTGAGTCACAGTCAACTGTCTAACCTCAGTCTCTTACTCTGCAAACCTGACTTCACAGAGATCCTGCAAAGAGTACACGGGGGCTGGAGAGATGGCTCAGTGGTTAAGCCTAAGGACCCAGGGTCAACTCCCCAGTACCTGTGTAAACCAGATGTACATGGTGCTGCACACATCTGGAATTCATTTGCAGTGGCTAGAGGCTGGAGGCCCTGGTAGTTCTCTATCTACCTCTCTCCCTCTCTCTCTCCCCAATAAATAAATAAAATATTTTTTTAAAGGCTGGAGAGATGGCTTAGCAGTTAAGGCACATGCCTGTAAAGCCTAAGGACCCCAGCTGGATTCTCCAGGTCCCACGTAAGCAGATACACAAGGGGGCTCACGTGTCTGGAGTTTGTTTGCAGTGGCTAGAGGTCCTGGCGAGCCCATTCTCACTCTCCTTCTCTCTCTTTCTCTCTGTCTCTAACAAATAAACAAACAAATAAATAAAAATGTTTTTAAAAATTTTTAAAAGAGTACATGGGACAACATACATGGAGGACTTAGCCTAGCACCAAGTGGTTTCCGAACGTAATTACCGTCACCATCACTGATCTTTTGTCAGGTGACCCTGGTCATTGCCACAGTACCACCTTGAAGGCTTTGATGGCCTAACCTCTTTGGGCCCACAACCCTCCCTTGTCGCTCTCAAGCCAGGGAACTCGGGATTCCTTAATGAAGCTGAACTCCCCCACCCCACCCCACCCTCACTCAGAAGTCATTCGCAGGATCTCCACAATTAGGAACAAATGGCTTATGATGGATGGATGGCATCTGACAAGGGCGTGGGATAGAGAGGAGTGGACCGGTGGCCCTGAGGCCAACTGGTCAGGGGTGGGGGGAGGGAGCCTGTGACGCAAAGCAAAAACAAGTCTTGGAGAAGTGAGGGGTTCCTCCGCTTCTGGGGTGAGCATTTGGGGTGGGGAGGCGGGTGTAGGTTGAGAGGCAGGATGTGCTGGCCAGGGAGACAGCTGTGGAGCAGTGGAGTTGCAGTATGGGGTCCACATGGCTGGTCACGTGGGTCAGAATATCCTATCCACACAGGAATGTTACAGGTACATTTACAGATGAGAACATGGCAATCCAGAAAGGGGCTGGTAACAAGGACACGGGGACTCAGTGGAACCTGAAGAACCAGAAGCTGGTGTGTGGGGGGCAGTGGTGATATGGGAAATGACTCAGTGGTAAACTGTGGGTGCTCCCTCCTTGTGGTGAGAGGTGGCCCAAACCTTCTTGTTTCCCTCTGTCAAGTTTAAAAATTTTTTATTTTAGAGAGCGAGAAAGAGAATCAAAGAGAGAGAGAGAGAGAGGTAGGGAGGGAGGGAGAGAATTGGTGCACCAGGGCCTCAGCCACTGCAATCAAAACTCCAGGTGCTTGTGCTGCCTAGTGGGCATACATGCCCTTGTGCTTGCCTCACCTTGGTGCGTCTGGTGTACGTGGGATCTGGAGAGTCGAACATGGGTCCTTAGGCTTCACAGGCAAGCACCTTAACTGCTAAGCCATCTCTCCAGCCCACCTCTGGCAATTTTTGACAAACTTGGGGTTCAGTCTTATCAAAGTTGTTTTGATAGTGAGCTAGAAGCAAGCTGGATTGCCAAGATGGACTAGAGGGTGCCTGAGGGGGGTGCCCTCCCCTGCTCTGTCTCAAGCCTGAGCATTCTCAGAAATACCAGCCAGTATTTCTTTCTTTCTTTTTTTTTTAAAAAATTTTTAAAGTTTTCTTTATTTGAAAGAGTCAGAGACAGACAGACAGACAGACAGACAGACAGACAGAGAGAATGGGTGCACCAGGGCCTCCAGCCACTGCAAACGAACTCCAGATGCATGCATCACCTTGTGCATCTGGCTTACGTGGGTTCTGGGGACTTGAACCAGGGTCCTTTGGCTTTGCAGGCAAATGCCTTAACTGCTAAGCCATCTCTCCAGCCCCTAGCCAGTATTTCTAAGAGTGCAGGGAGGAATTCTTGCTACCCACCTGTACTTACAGGTTAGTGAGCTGATAGTAACACCTAGAGAAAGATATTGACAAACCCTGACATGGTATGAGCCTTATACAGAAGATGGATGGATCTTGGAGCTCATAGCCTTGGAAGGCCTCTGAAGAGACACCATAACAGAAACAGCCGACTACTCCCTGGAAGAGTATGCAAGGAAGAAAAAACAGATGACGCAAAGGCCCTGAGGTGGGTAAAAAACAAACTCTGCATGTACCATATCCCAAAAAGGCCAGTCTGGTGTGGTAGTGATATACACGTATAATGCCAGTACTTGGAAGCAGAGGCAGGAGGATCTTGAGTTTGAGGCTATCCTGGGCTACACAGCAAGCCCCTGGTGTTAAATACACACATATATACAAACAAAAAGAGGTCAGTGTGAGCCGGGCGTGGTGGCGCACACCTTTAATCCCAGCACTCGGGAGGCAGAGGTAGGAGGATTGTCATGAGTTCGAGGCCACCTTGAGACTACGTAGTTAATTCCAGATCAGCCTGAGCCAGAGTGGGACCTCACCACGAAAAACAAAACAAAACAAAACAAAACAAGAAAAAAGAGATCAGTGTGAGCCGGGTCGCGGTTGCACATGCCTTTAATCCCAGCACTAGGCAGAGGTAGGAGGCAGAGGTAGGAGGATCTCCACAAGTTCGAGGCTGAGATTACATAGTGAATTCCAGGGCAGCCTGGGCTAGAATGAGACCCTACCTCGAAAATAATAAAAGAAGGTCAGTGTGGCCAAGTATCAGTCTGAGGCAAACCTTACTACATGTGGGCTGGCTTCAAACTTACAGTCTTCCTGCCTCAGCCTTCCAAGAGTCGGGATTATAGGCACGACAATGATTTTGTTAAAAATATTTTGTTTAGGCTGGGTGTGGTGGTGCACGCCTTTAATCCCAGCACTTGGGAGGCAGAGGTAGGAGGATCGCCATGAGTTCGAGGCCACCCTGAGACTACATAGTGAATTCCAGGTCAGCCTGGACTAGAGTGAGACCCTACCTCGAAAAAAAAAAAAATTGTTTATTTATTTGGAGGAGGGATAGAGAGAGTGTGTGGGGTGGGGATGCAGAGACAGATAGAGAATGCATGTGCCAGGGCCTCCTAGCCACTGCAAACAACTCCAGATGCATGCATCACCATGTACATCTGCCTTTACATGGGTACTGGGGAATTGAACCTGGGTCCTTTGGCTTTGCCAGCAAGTGCCTTAACCACTAAGCCATCTCTCCAGCCTGACAATAAGTTCTGATTTCATAATCCACTTGAGGAAAAACCTCTGGTAGAGTATAAGTAGACAGTGAGGTATCTTTGAGGGCAGAGACTTAACCCCTGCCAGTAAACAGCAGGAACCTGATTAAGTGTTCCTTAAACACCAAAACCTAGGAAGGTAATTCCCTCAGGGATCAGGTGGCGGGAGGGATGGAGGGAGAAGGGATCAGAGGTCACCACCAAGGGCCCTGACCTAGGGGGACACAGACCCTGGGTCATCCAGGTTCTGTCCTCCCGAAACACAAAAATAAAATGATGCAAAGCTGGATATGGTGGCGCACGCCTTTAATTCCAGCACTTGGGAGGCAGAGGTAGGAGGATCGCCATGAGTTCAAGGTCACCCTGAGACTACATAGTGAATTCCAGGTCAGCCTGGGCTACAGTGAGACCCTACCTCAAAATAAATAAATAAATAAATAAACAAAAAAAATGATGCAAAAGAAGCAAAGAAGGTGTGTGTGCATGCACATGTGTGAGTACGTATGTGTGTATACATGCACGTGTGTGTGTGTGTGTGTGTGCGCGTGTGTGTGTGTGTGTGTGTGTGTGTGTGTGTGGCGGAGACCATAAAAACCACCGAAGTGATTCTCTACTTTTTTTTTTCCCTTGGATTAAAAAAAAAAAGCTTTTTGGAAAAGGCTGTAAATTTTTTTTACACCAACCTCGTAAAAATGACATCGGCACATTCTCAAATTAGAACCATTAAAATGAAAACCAGCCATGCAGAGACACGGGTAGGCCCACGTGGGTGGGAGACATCGCGGGTGTGTAGTTCCGGTTTCAGGGCCTTCTCTGTGTCAGTCTGGAAGGTGTTTCCGTCTCCACGAGGAACCAGCATTGGCAGGTGCCGACTGGCCAGGGAACCCAACAGCACAGAAAAGGGCGCCTCCTTGGAAGTGGGGACACCGCCCCCAGTCCATCACTCCTGGTGCCCCCCTAGGTGGGTTTTCACAGCCTCTTGGCTCCCAAGGCCAGTTTGGCATGGTACTGTGAGAGGCAGGGTTGGCATCCCGGTGTCAGGAAGGGCCAGCTGCCAGCTGCTCTCAGGTAGTGAAAGTGCCCGCGTAGATGAGGGGGTTTGTGGTCAGGTTCTCCCACCTGGTGTCGAGATACACAGCTGGCCTCTGGCAGCAGAATTCTCTAGAAGCACTTCTATTCTGGGGCCTGGGGTCTAAGGTGCCTGGCCCTATCTACTTTTGCAGAGGGCTGTAAGTGTGGGATTTGGACTGGGAACATAGAGGTTCATTCCTCCCAGGACTTCACTGAGGCAGCACACTCCCTCAGCTAACACTGGATGTCCCGAGGGCGGCAGCGGTGGGGGGGGGGTTCTGTTAAGTGGATGGGGAGCAATCTTTCCCATTTCAATGGCTCTTACACAAAGTCCTTTGCCCTCAACAGAAACACTCACACAAATCCCCTCCTCTCCTCCCTCCAAATCCTCCTTCAGCCCGTCTTCACTGGGTACCAACGAGAACGATCATAGAAAGGAGAGACAAGAGCCGGGCATGGAGGCGCACGCCTTTAATCTCAGCACTCGGGAGGCAGAGGTAGAAGGATTACCATGAGTTCGAGGCCAGCCTGAGACTACATGGTGAATTCCAGGTCGGCCTGGGCTAGAGCGAGACCCTACCTCGAAAAACCCCCCAAGATAAATAACTGAATAAATAAAAATAAAAATAAAAATAAAAAAATAAAGGGGAGACAGGAAGAGTTTAGCGTCCCAGACATTGGGCCCTTTCCTCTCCCCTCACACTGCAATGCCCTGACAGAGAGGGCAGATCTGAGGGTGGCCTGTTATCTGATGCATTCCCTCCCCAGCCCCACAGCCCCTCACCTGCCTACCACTACTTCCAATCACTTCCTTCCCCTGGGGAGTTTCAGGCCTCAATTCTCCCAGCACGCCCACCACCTGTGGAGAGGGGCTTAGACTTCAGAGGCACAAGGAGAAGGCAAGAGAGTCAGGGACACAAGGCTGGACTCTAGACAACTGGTGGCTCTGTGTGTGTGTGTGTGTGTGTGTGTGTGTGTGTGTGTGTGTGTGTGTACATACACACGTTCAGTGGGGAGGGCTGGTCCCCTTCTGGAACCAGATCACCAGATCCCCCTAAGAAGCTAGGAAGAGGAAGGCCAGATGAAGGCGGAAAAGCTCTTGCATTCTTCTCCTCCCTTCCCCTCCCCCAGCTCCCTGACTCCCCCCTCCCATCTCTTTGGAGGGGGTGAGTTAAAAAGCCCATTACTGTTGCAGAGCCCCCCAACTCTTTTGAATCTCCTCACAGGATGTGAACAGGGTGGGATTTGGCCCCGTTGCCTCGGCAACTGCAGTGGGAGTTCCCAGACGCTAGGCAACCCTCTGGTGACCCTCCCTGACCTGTCACCTCTGCAACTCATGGACAATGAGAACGTGGGCTCCAGAAGAGGCCCAGGAGCCTTTCAGCCCAGCCGCCAGTGGCTCTGCCTGCTTCCACCCCCGCCAGCTCAACCCTCCAAGCCCCAAGTCCAGCTCTCCGGCCAGCATGCCAGACTGGGGCCGGGTGGGGAGGGGGTTGGGGTGCAACTCTCCCAGCCTTCATTGTCTCCCGTGCCAGGGAGCCCAAAGGGTATTTGAAGAAGCCCCTACAGACAGGAATGTCACCCAGGCAATATCAGATTAAGAGAGAACATACACACTGGGCTGGAGAGACGGCTCAGCTATTAAAGGCATTTGCTAGCAAAGCCTAACGGCCTGAGTTCAATTCCCCAGTGCCCACATAAAGCCAGATACACAAAGTGGCACGTGCATTTGGAGTTTGTCTGCAGTGGCAGAAAGCCTAATGTACATATTCTCTCTCCTCCCCCCTCCCAAATAAATAAATAAAATAAAATAAACTTTTTTTTTTTTTTGTTTTTCGAGGTAGGGTCTCATTCTGGCCCAGGCTGACGGGAATTAACTATATAGTCTCAGGGTGGCCTTGAACTCAAGGCGATCCTCCTACCTCTGCCTCCCAAGTGCTGGGATTAAAGGCGTGCACCACCACACCTGGCAAAATAAACTTTTTTTAAAGGCTACTGCAGTGTGGTGGCACATGTCTTTTTTAAAAATATTTTTTAAATTTTTATTTATTTATTTGACAGAGAGAAAGAAGGTCCTGGGGAATCGAACTGGGGTCCTTTGGTTTTGCAGGCAAACGCCTTAACTGCTAAGCCATCCCTCCAGCCCTAAAATAAAATATTTTAAGAAACCATACAAACCGGGTATGATGGTGCTTGCCTTTAATCCCAGCACTTAGGAGGTAGAGGTAGGAGGACTGCTGTGAGTTCAAGGCCACCTTGAGACTACATAGTGCATTCCAGGTCAGCCTGGGCTAGATAGAGCAAGACCAATTTATGAAGACAAAAGCCTTCTTGGGGAGTAAACTGAGAAGGCAATGGGGTCAGAAGCACCTGCCTTGCTCAAGGAGTGCACCAGTGTCTCCCCAGGACTCCCAGGACCAGTAGGGACCATCAACTCCAGCTGGCCCACACAGTGTCCATTCCAAAATAAGGTTGAACTTTTTTTTTTTTTTAAGACAGGGTCTTGCCGGGCGTGGTGGCACACGCCTTTAATCCCAGCACTCGGGAGGCAGAGGTAGGAGGATCGCCGAGAGTTCGAGGCCACCCTGAGACTACATAGTTAATTCCAGGTCAGCCTGGGCCAGAGTGAGACCTTACCTTGCAAAACCAAAAAAAAAAAAAAAAAGACAGGGTCTTGGGCTGGAGAGATGGCTCAGCGGTTAAGGTACTTGCCTACAAAGCCCAAGAACCCAAGTTCGATTTTCTCCAGTACCCACATAAGCCAGATGCACAAGGTGGCATGTGCATCTGGAGTTCATTTGTAGTGGTTAGAAGCCTGGCATGCCCATTCTCTCTCTACCTGCTTCCTTCTCTGTTTCAACTAATATATATATATATATATATATATATATATATGAAAAACAGGGTCTCATATAGCCCAGGCCGGCCTCAAAGTTGCTATACAGCTGAAGATGACCTTGAACTCCTGATTTTCCTTCCCAAATGCTCCAAGGACAGGCATGGGCCGCTGTACCTGGTTTTATGTAGTGCTGGGGATTGAACTCAGGACTTAATGCATGCTTCGCAGGTACTCTACCCACTGACCACTTCATAGCCTCAACATGTTAAGGGAATGATTGGTTTCTCCCGCAGCACCTTCTCAGGGGTAAGATGGTACACATGGAGCCAGAGTGAAGCTGAGAACTCCTACCAGTAATGGCTCTGCAAATCGACATGGGGGTAAGTGGCTTGGGGATCTATCCAGCCAGACCTGGCCTTGCAGCCAAGCCAGGTCACCCTTCCCCCTCCCCCCTCCCCAGCCCCAGCCTCTGTTTAAACAAGCTCCCAGCCTGCTGTTGCATGGAAACGTAGAGTTCCCGGCTCTTGTTCTGCCCTCTTCAGCACTGTTTGTTTCAGCATAAAGTCCTGTCACCCGCCTGACTTCTGACTTGCCTCGTCTCCCTGTCTCTTAACTCCCAAAGGGCAGAATTGCATTTCTAGGACTTGTTTATCCAGAGCAGATAGAAAGGGACCAACAGACCAAGGGAGAGAGGCTTGGTGACCCAAGGAAGGACAGGGCCAGCGTGCCATCTTCAGACCGTTTTCTTAATTTCCACCTCGCAGTGGGCACCAGAGTGGTCACTTAGGGAGGTGGACATGGTTACTATTGTCTTTAATTTTGTTTATTTTTAATTTTTTTAATTTTTATTTAGTTTTTATTAGAGAGCTAGAGAGAATGGGCATCCCAGGGCCTCTAGCCACAGCAAATGAACTCCAGATGCATATGCCACCATGGGCATCTGACTTATGGAGTGTCTGGAGAATTAAACTTGAGTCCTTAGGCTTTGCAGGCAAATGCCTTAACCACTAAGCCATCTCTCCAGCCCCAATTTTCAGTTTTTAAGATAGGGTTTCATGCAGCCCAGGCTGGCCTTGAACTATTGATCTTCCTGCTTCTACCTCTCAGGTGCTGGGATTATAGACCATGTGTGTATTACCATACCCAGTGGGATTGCTTTTTGAATCAATGCCTAGGTAGCTCTTGAACTTCTGAACCTCCTGCCTTCACCTTCTGAGCTGGGATTACAGCTGTGTACTACCTAATGTGTGACAGGGTTTTTAAAAAAAAATTTTATTTATTTATTTATTAGAGAGAGAGTAAGAAGCAGAGAGAAAGAGAAAATGTGCATGCCAGGGCCTCCAGCCACTGCAAATGAACTCCAGAGCATGCCCCTCCCAGTGCATCTGGGGAAATCAAACCGGTGTCCTTAGGCTTCATAGGCAAATACCTTAAGCTAAGCCATTTCCCCACACCCATTTTTCAAAAAAATATTTTATTTATTTATTTGTGAGAGAGAGAGGGGGGAAAGAGAGAATGGGGACAGGGTTTGAAGTCAGGGTCTCACTAAGTAGCCCAAGTGGGCCTTGAACTCGAGATCCTCCTGCCTCAACCTCGGATGACAGATACACACCTATGTCATTAACATGCTTACCAACATACACCTTAGCACTCACTAAGTGTGAGAACTTAGCGCCTCCATTTGCACAAGGGACTGACTGTGCGACCATGGCTGGAGTAGGAGTGAGCGTGTAGAGCCTTGAACTAGGTTCTAGGAGATGAAGGTCTTAGTACAGCAGGGTCTACCTCTGGATGGCTCATCTGTGAAAAGGGATTAAGAGGGCTCCTTCCCCAGGCACGCACAGCCAATCGAATGACACATCATGAATCTAAAAAAATTGTCCAAAGGACTTTTTGGTTTTTTTTCATTTCTCGGTTTTTCAAGGTAGGGTCTCACTCTAGCCCAGGCTGACCTGGAATTCGCTATGTAATCTCAGGGTGGCCTCGAACTCATGGCAATCCTCCTACCTTTGCCCAAAGGACATTTTGTTTGGGGGACCAAAACTGAGGAAGAATCAAGGGGCCTGGTATCAGGAGCTGTTACTCTGGAACCTCCCTGCAAAGCCTCATTCATATACTGGGGGTAGAGGGATGACCCACAGACTGCTACACGTCATTATTTTATTTTTCATTTTTATTTATTTATATTTTATTTTATTTTTTTTTGGTTTTTCAAGGTAGAGTCCCTCTCTAGCCCAGGCTGACCTGGAATTCACTATATAGTCTCAGGGTGGCCTCGCAGTCATGGCGATCCTACTACCTCTGCCTCCCGAGTGCTGGGATTAAAGGTGTGTGCCACCAGGCCCAGGATTATTATTTTATTTTTATTTACTTATTTATGAGAGACAGAGAAAGAACGGACCCGCCAGAGCCTCCAGTCACTGCAAATGAACTCCACATGCATGTGCCACCTTGTGCATCTGGCTTACGTGGGTTCTGGAGAATTGAACCTGGGTCCTTAGGCTTCACAGGCAAGTGCCTTAACCGCTAAACCATTTCTCCAGCCCCTGTTTTGTTTTAATTGAACATTTTGTAATATTAACTTTGCAGGTTTCTTAGTTTGAAGCAAATGAAACCCTTTTTTTTTTTTTTTTTTTTTTATAGCTCACATATTTTCCTTGGCCCTAGGCACTACGCCCATAAATGAGCCCAAATGGACAAAACACCTCCTGCCTCCAGATCTCCATCCCAGTGTAGTTGTGAAACCGATACAGGATTTTCCAGGACTTTGGGATAGTCCCCAAAATCAACAGGGGTAACTGGAACCTGGAATAGACGTGGTAAAACATTGCTCATGTGCAAAGCCGAACCCAGAAACCTGATCTGTGTAGATAGTTCCATCTCACTCCACCCCAAACATCTCCCCAGTTATCCAGAGGCCTGTGCTCAGACTTCATATTAAGTCTTTTTGTTTGTTTGTTTGTTTGTTTGTTTGTTTGTTTAAATAAAGTTTTGGCCGGGCGTGGTGGTACAGACCTCTTTAATCCCAGCACTTGGGAGGCAGACATAGGAGGACTGCTGTGAGTTCAAGGCCACCTTAGGACTACATAATGAATTTTAGGTCAGCCTGGGCTAGAGTGAAACTCTACCGTGAAGACAAAAACAAACAAACAAACAAACAAACAACAACAACAACAAAACCAAAATAAATAAAGTTTTCAATGCCAGGCATGGTGGCACATGCCTTTAATCCCAGAACACATAAGGCACAGGTAGGTGTACTGCTGTGAGTTTGAGGCTACCCTGAGACTACATACTGAATTCCAGGTCAGCCTGGACAAGAGTGAAACTCTACTTTGAAAAACAAAACAAACAAACAAAAAAGTACAGGAGAGGCAGAAACAGCCATACAAAATAGTTGACTATAAACTGGGTGTGGTGGCGCATGCCTTTAATCCCAGCACTTGGGAAGCAGTGGTAGGAGGAACACCATGAGTTCGAGACTACATAGTGAATTCCAAGTCAGCTTGAGGTAGAGTGAGACCCTACCTCAGAAAACCAAAAAGGAAAAAAAAAAAAAAAAAAAAAAAAAAGTGACCATGGGGAACTTCTAATGAGATGTTATTTTATTATTTTTTAAAAATATTTATTTGAGAGAGGAATCACAGAGAGAATGCGCATGCCAGAGCCTCATGCCATTGCAAATGAACTCCAGACACATGTCTCATTTTGTGCACCTGGCTTTACGTGGATACTGGGGAACTAAACCCAGTCAGGCTTTGCAAGCAAGTGCCTTTAACCACGGAGCCATCTCTCTCCAACCCATGTTATTGTTTTGTTAAAGGCAGGGTTTTTGCCCTTTGACCTTCTGTTCTCAGATAGCAGAGACTCGGTGGGTCTCTCCCCCACAGGTCCTGCTTAAGTAGTTTGGGACCTGTCCACTGACTGACTCCAGAAGACCATCTCCATTGGGGAAAAGTCCCTGCCTGCTTGCATCACCACTGCTGGAGAGAGGAAGGATTAAAAAAAAAAAATCTAGAGCCGGGCATGGTGGCGCACGCCTTTAATCCCAGCACTTGGGAGGCAGAGGTAGGAGGATTGCCGTGAGTTTGAGGCCACCCTGAGACTACATAGTTAATTCCAGGTCAGTCTGGGCCAGAGTGAGACCCTACCTCGAAAAACCAAAAAAAAAAAAAAAAAAAAATCTATTTATTTATTTGAGAGAGAAAGAGGCAGAGAGAATAGGTGCACCAGGGCTTCCAGCCACTGCAGACTAAACTCCAGATGCATGAGCCACCTTGTCCCTTTTGCTTACATGGGTCCCAGGGAAATTGAACCTAGATCCTTAGTCTTTGCAGACAAAACGCCTTAACCACTAAGCCATCTCTCGAGTCCGAGAGGAAGGGATTTTTTAAAGCTCTTTATCCTATCCATGCATGTCCACATGGACAAGTCCTTGCAAAAGGGGTGTCACACTCATGACCTAATGACGGAGTGGACTTCAGTGGTCAGGGTCACATCCCTTGATAACGAGGCTGGCTGTGACCCAGCTCAGGCTTTCTTTCAACTCTGATTGGAATCTCCTGACCAGCTTGGACTACTGGCGGGGGGAGCGCCAAGGTAAAACCAGATAGAGCGGTGTCCTGGAGGGGCCATGAAGGCCCTGCCCTTGGGCCTATGAGGAAGGTATTGAGAGTGCTTGCTGGGCAGGGAGAAGCACGCAGGCCTCTCCTGCTTCACCTTCCAAGGAGCTGAGGTCTCCAATGATAATGTGAAGAGCACACAGTCAAATAAAAGGAGATTCACAAGACCAGGGCTGGCTGGGCCAGTTTTCTCCAGGCATGCCCATGCCCTAGCCTCCATCTGCCTGGGTGGGGTGGGGACCTAGAGGTGTAGCTCAGTCATCTCCTACCAGGTTCTTCCCCTTGGAGAGGCTGGTCTTGAACTCCTGAACCCTGGACTTCAGGGTGGAGAAAGACAGGCATGGAAAAAGAAAGAGGGTGCAGACTGGGTTGCCAGCGTGTGCCCTAAAACGAAAGGGTGCTTTTTGCCACCACCTTGCTGGGCCTCTCTTGCCAGATGCGCCCACCCCTGTTGTCTGGAAGTTTAATCAATCTCTTCCCAGCTTGGAGCAGGGACCCAGGCAGTCATGGAGATGGAGAACAGTCCCCAAGAACACAAATAAAACAATACCCGTGTGTGTGTGTGTGTGTGTGTGTGTGTGTGTGCCTCCTAGCTCTGTTAATGTAGGCCAGTTTCACAGCCATGTGCACAGGGGAACTCAGGCACCCACCCACTCAAAACCAGGCTCTCAAGCCCGCTGTCCGAGCATCTGTCTGTCCTTATGCCATTTCTGGGTCTGCTCCAAGCTCTAGGAACTCCAGTCCCAGTTCTCACATTTTTGTTTTCCCCCCCTTGGGGCGCATTGGACTCTCCCAGTCCCCAAGGGAACCAGAGGCCTGAAGGAGGGCTGGACCTTGTCAAGCATGTTAAAAAAGCCAGACTGAAGGACAGTGGCAGGGATGCCCCAAGTGGCTCACAGGGAGTGGGAGGAGAAACCAGCGCCTACCTGTTGCTGCTGGAAGTGTAGAAGGTCTGCGGGGCTCACCTCACCGTTGCTGTCAGCGCCTCCGCCTGCAGCGTCCCTGCCTGGGCCGTCCCTACCCGCGCTGACCGCAGCCGTGCCCGCAGCCCCGGCCCCGCCGCCGCCATCGGCCGGTCCAGAGAGGCTGCCCACGCCGTTCTGACCAGACGGAGCCGACCTGATTGTCTCCGAGGCGGATTCCACCATCATGTCGCTCTAGGGGGACCTGCAGAAGAGACATGGGGGAGGAGCTGAGGTCCAAGGGATGCACAGGCAGGGCAGGTTCCAGCCAGGACAACAGAAAACACTTCCTCCCCACCACCCCAACATCCCACTCCCCCAGCCCCTACCCGGGTTTTGGGGGGTGTCCTTTTTTTCACTTCCCAGGGACCGCTCCTGGGACCACTGGGGGGGGCGGTGTTTGGCCTCTCCCAATGTCACCCCTCCCCTAGGCCAGATTAAGGGTAACTTTCATGCAGAAGCTAAGGCCTCCCCCTTCACCCCAATTCCCTCACTTTAAGAGGAAGGGGAAGTGGAGAAGGCAAGTGTGCCCCTCCCTGGGGCGGGGGAGAGGATCTAAAACTCCTTTGGCCTCTATCCAACAGGCTGGGACTACCAACCTGAGTCCCTTCCATTTGTAATGGACTTTATGTAAATTCCCACCTAAATAGGGAGTTCCCTGTGGGCAGGTTCTAAGGAACACATTGTTCCATAGTCACCTGGCTGCCCTCAGCCTCGGTGCCTGGCAGACATGGTGAGGGGGTTACCCCTGAAGGACACCCCTAAACCCACTTTATTTTTTTTTCAAGGTAGGGTCTCTAGCCCAGACTGACCTGGAATTCACTATGTAGTTTCAGGGTGGCCTTGAACTCACAGTGATCCTCCTACCTCTGTCTCCCTAGTGCTGGATTAAAAGTGTGACACCATGACCCGCTCCACTTTCAATTTTTAAGTCCTCAGGCCCAGCACGTGGCCCGCTCAATTCCTAACTCCTCCTCACAAGACCTGAGAGATCTTGTCATGATCACACCCATTTCACAGATGGAAAAACATGCTGGGGCTGTAGCTTTATAGTAGAGTTGCTTAGGGTCCTTGAGATCCTGAGTTAAACTCTTTGTATCCTCCAAGTGAGGCTGGGGAGGGGTGGGGTGCATACTTGGCATGCTTGTGAGGCCTTGAGTTCCTCTGCACTAGGAACAAACAAACAAACAAACAAACACAAACAAACAAACAAACAAACAAACAAACACACAAACTGTCATTCCTGTAATCCCAGAGTTTAGGAGCTGAGGCAGGAAGGTCTTTTAGAGTTCAAGACCAGCCTGGGGTACAGAAGGAAAAGCTGCAAAGAAAAACCAAAACAAACAAACAAACAAGCCAGGGGAGGCCGAGGTAGGAGAATCACCATGAGTTCGACGCCACCCTGCGACTACACAGTGAATTCCAGGTCAGTCTGGGCTACAGGGAGACCCTACCTTGAAACAAAACAAAACAAAACAAACACTGTGGTGTAACATATAAGTGCCTCACCCAACGCTGAGGGTCAATATCTGGACCCTCCCACCCCACAGGAGCTTCTCAAGGAGTGGCTGCAAATTCCCCCAGAAAGATAGAGTATGGCTGGGGCAGTCAAGGGCAGGGAGCCAGAGGGCGTAGCCTGAATTCTTTCCATGAGTTATGGATGTCCAACATGGCCGCCACCTTGCCCACACAGACCTCACTGACAATGAGGGGCTTCACCATTCGGGAGTGGCTGCGCATGCCAGCAATCTCAGGGGTATCAAGGAGGGGCCACAAGCTGAAGGCCAGCCTGGGCTACACATATAGAGGTCCTGTCTCAATCACTTTTCCCCTATAAAAAGCCCCTTGAGAGACATGGATTGTTGGTTAAGGGGACTACGGCTGGTATCCCCCATGGGACTATTGACACATACCTCAAACTCCCCCAAACCTCACTCAGTTCCCTTGTCTGTCAATGGATTTAATCCATCCTCTTGAGTCCTTTAGGGACATACAAAGTACCTAGCCAAGTAACCCTCACCAGGGTCCTGGGCTGGAGAGATGGCTTAGTGGTTAAGGTGTTTGCCTGTGAAGCCTAAGGACCCAGGTTCGATTCTCCAGTACCTACATAAGCCAGATGCACAAAGTGGCATGTGTGTCTGGAATTTGTTTGCAGTGGCTGGAGGCCCTGGCATGCCCATTCTCTCTCTGCCTCTTTTCTCTCTCTCTCATAAATAAACAAACAAACAAACAAACAAACAAACAAACAAACATTTAAAAAAATAATTGGATCCAGATCACACAAAGACTAAAGCCCTGTGAGCACCTACCAATGCTGGGGGAAGCCAACCAGTGTTCTATACCCCCTTCAGTGGATTCCTTTTGGCCCAAATAAACTCTATAACCACATGATCTCTCTCAGCCAATAGGGGAATGAGGGAATGAATTCAGGCAGATTAGGGGACCTACAGGAAGTGGCTCGAATCTTTGCATTTTCTTCCTTCCTCTTCCTATATCCCTCCCTCACCTTATTCTTTTTATTATTATTATTAATTTTTTTTGTTTTGTTTTTCGAGGTAGGGTCTCACTCTGGCCCAGGCTGACCTATGTAGTCTCAGGGTAGCCTTGAACTCACGGCAATCCTCCTACCTCTGCCTCCCGAGTGTGTGCGCCACCCTGCCCAGCTTTCTTCCCTCACCTTATTCTTTGAGATAGAGTCTCACCCAACCTAGAGTTTACTGATTTTGGCTAGGATAAGTGCCAGTAAACCCTAAGACCCTTCGTCTACCTCCCCAGCACTGGGATTCCGTACCCCCAGTGCCACCACGCCCCATTTCACTTGTGTTCTGGGGATCCAGGCTCAGGTCCACATGCTTTCCCCACAGAGCGAGCTTCCGGGTCCCAGATAGAAGCAGAAGGGAAGGAGTGTGAGGGTCTGGGGTTAGGCAGGGGACATAGAGCTGCTAAGGGATTGTGGGAAGCCACTCACAGCTACCATGCCCTCCCACCCCCATCGGTGAGTCTGGATGGTTCCCTGTTGCAGCGGGTCTACGGGCCTCTCTCCGATGTCCCTGTGCTACTGAAGTGGCCTATGTTAATTTCTCTGTAGATTCCCTCCGCAGCTGCTCCCACTCCCGCGTTCGAGAGAAGCTGGACCAAGGGCAGGGTGAGGATGAGGGGTGATGGTTCGGAAGAGATTGAGTACTTGGGTCTGAGGCCTTTAATGGCCATGTCTGCCTGCGGGCTAGTAGCAGCCAAATGACAAATGTGGTGGGTACAGGCCTCTACCCACCATAGCTCAGGGCATCAGCCCCCACCCCTGAAACCACCCACCCTGTAGCCTTCAGAAGCAACTTTCCCTACTCAAGCCTAGGCCTCAGCTTGAGGGGGCTGGGGGGGTAGAGGCAGCAGAAGTCCATTCAGCTCTCCGTCTCTCTCCTCCCCCCCACCCCGAGCCCTAGTTCTGCTGGCTTGGGCGGGGGTGGGGGACGGGGATGGAGAGCAGCTGCTAGTTCCGAATCCCACCCTGGCTGCTCAGAGATCTGAGAACTCCTGGGCCCCATGGGGGGACAAAGACGAGAGCCTGGGAGGGGGAGTATGCACACAAGGGAGAAAGTAAAGAGAGTCTAGCAGTTATGCCCCCTAAGGGAAAGGGGTCCCCTTCCAACATTCACAGGGAGCACCCTGAAGTTGTCACTTCAACAGCAAGTTTGGAAGCCGGGGAGAAGAAAAGGAAGGAAGAAGACGCAAACAGAAGTGTCCCTTTCTTTCCTTCTTTTCATGGTGGGGGGACCACGGCGACAAAGTGACACCCGGTGAACAACATAATTGCTGCAATGTGGCGTGTAATAATAGCTATTCAAGGGCCGGGTCATTCATATTAAACAGGGTGAAGCAAGCCTCCCATTTGCATGCTTGAGATTATATGCATTTGAAAAGTCATTTCCGCAGGGTGTGTGAATGGCATTAATTCCCATGTGGCATACTCTGCCCCCTCCTGGGGCTTTTTGCTGACACACACCCATATACCTCCTTCAATGCTCCTGCCCACCCACCAACACAGGCTCCTCAAACCAATATGGCAGCCCTCGCCTCTGCCCTGGGACACTTGCCCTCCGGGGCTGAGCACACCAACCATCTCCCGCTGCCACCCACCTGCTTCTCCATAGTGTGGCAGTGCCCCTAGGGTGTTCCCTGCACTGTGGGTGAGCACCAGCCAGGGACTAGTTAGGGTGTGGTGCTGGTAGCAGCTTTGATATCAGTGCCCAATAACTAGGAGAGGGTGGGGAGGTGGTGTGTGTGGCCAGGGCCCCCTCACGATCCTGGCAAGAAGAGAAAACAGTAGGCTTGGGCATTCGTGAGCTCTGAATCTTTCACTTTCTGGCATTTCTGGGCCTCCAGGTTCTTATCTGTCCATGGAAAGGTAGTTTCAAGAGCTCCCGGCCTGGTGTGGTGGCACACGCCTTTAATCCCAGCATTTGGAAGGCTGGGGTAGGAGGAATGCCATGAGTTCTAGGCCACCTTCAACCAAAAGGGTTCCACTCAATGTCTACCCCAGCTGGCTGCTCTGGTATGCACCTCCCACCCCACCCACGCACACCCCAGCCTGGGACAAGCTTTCCTCTAGGGACATCTCTGTCCTCCTGATACAGTCCCCTCCCTCAGTCACCCCTATCCCTTACAAGAAGCTGGACGCTGGCAGCAGCAAAGGGCAGAAGCTGAGGTGAGAACATCTGCCTTCAGGAGGCAGAAAAAGCCGGGCGTGATGGCGCACGGCTTTAATCCCAGCACTAGGGAGGCAGAGGAAGGAGGATCGCTGTGAGTTCGAGGGCCACAGAGTGAATTCCAGCCTGAGCTAGAGTAAAAAACCCTACCTCGAAAAACAAGAGAGAGAGAGAAAGAAATAGAACAAGACAGAAAGAAACAGAACATCTGGCTATCTGGCTTCTAGGACTAGGTGTAGGGCGTGTGTGTGTGTGCGTGTGTGTGTGTGTGTGTGTGTGTGTGTGTGTGTGTGTGTGTGGTGGCCTTGGGCAAGTCACAGGCCCCTCTTTCTTTTTCCTCCACAGGGCAAAGGGGCAAAGGTGTCCTGTGTGGTGGTGTAAATCTGTGATCCCAGCCCAGCACTCTGGAGGAAGCAGCAGGAGAATTAGGAGTTCAAAGCCAGCTTCAGCTGTTTAGGGAGACAGAGAGAATTGGAGGCCAGCCTGGGTTCTATGACAGACAGCCCACAGAACATTTTAGAAGGGCCTCCAGGGGTCTTTGTAGACTTCACTAAAGCTGGGGTTTCTCCCTCTCAAAGCTTTCCCACCACATGTTGGGGTCTGGGGGAGGGAGGCGGTGGAGGCCCAGTTATTTGGGGGTTAATCCACGATTGGGGAGGGGGAGCTCTGGTTCCACAGTCTCTCACCTCTCAGGGTTCCCCTGGGAGTGTCAGGGCACCTGGGAGCCACGGCCAAGCCAAGGAAGGAAGGAGGGGAGGGAGGGAGGCAGGGACTTTGAGTTCAGTCTTCTCTGGAGGACACAGCTGAGACTCCACTTCCCCTGAGCCCTCTGGGGTCCCCTCCCTTCCGGAAGTGACGAGCTCCATCTGCCTTGGGACCAAAGGGAGGGGACACCCACCCAAGGCCTTTGGGGTGCTTTCTATAGATCTGAAGAGGGCTTAATAATATTTGGGGGGACAAGAGTTAACAAGAGAAGAGACCAGAAACTCCTCATACACGTGGACAAACCTTTTGTGCTTTTCCTCCATCTCCCCACCCCAACGCGGGCCCATATGGCATAAGGGGATATTAATTACCATATTAATTAGCATAGCTTTTTTTTTTAAATTAACAATCCCTTAATCTGAGCCCTTTAACGCTGGCCACGACACCCAGCGCCTCGCCGCGAACCAGCGCAGCCTGCCCTGCCGACTCATCAATTAATTTTTATTGACGTTTTCTTGCCCCCAAACAGGCACAATACCAGGGTTTTCCAATTAACACCTCCGCGATCTCTAATTAGTGCAATTAACAGACTGATGGATGCCCAGCGAGTTTACCCGCCAAGGAGGGGCTAGGGAGGGCGCGCAGTTGGAGAGGGGCGCAGGCGCGCTGGGCTCTTTAAGGAAGCAGAGATGGGCAGGGGACCGGGTGGCCACAGACAGGTCACCTAGGACCCAGGATCGCGGTGGCCCCTGGCGCTGGACGTGGCCTTCCGTGGTTCCAGTGAGAGCCTGACATGAGAAGTTAGGGAAAATAACTTCTAGCTCCAGCCCCAACACAACACTTGTTGAACGAGACTCAGGGGCACGTCAATGGATGCTATTTATAACTACAAGAAGAGATGAGAGGCAGAAAGCAATAAGGGACAGATAGAACGTGCTAAAATATAAGGCAATGAAGCACAAGGGGACAGACCAAAAACCCAAGCCAGGGGGTTGCCCTGGGGTGCTGTTTACTGGTCACCACCACCCCTACTTTCTATAGATCTGAAGAGGGCTTAATAATATTTCTTTTTTAATATTTGTACTTATTTGCGAACAGAGAGGAAGCATGGGTGGCACTGGGGTGGGGTGGGGTTGCCGCTGCAAAGGAACTCCAAATGCATGGGCCACTTTAGGCATTTGGCTTCATGTGGATTCTGGGGAATAGAACCCAGGACGATGGGCTTTGCAAGCAAGTGCTTTTAATGGCTGAGCCATCTCCCCAGTCCCAATAATTTGTATTCCTAGGGCTGGAGAGAGGGCTTAGCGGTTAAGGCGCTTGCCTGTGAAGCCTAAGGACCTAGGTTCAGATGTACATGGTGGCGCATGGGTATGGAATTTGTTTGCAGTGGCTAGGGGCCCTGGCGAGCCCATTCTCTCTCCCTCAAATAAAAATAAAATGTCAGGGCTGGAGAAATGGCTTAGGGGTTAAGGCGCCTGCCTCCTAAGCCTAAGAACACTGGTTCCAATCTCCAGGTCCCACGTTTAGTCAGATGCAAAGTGACCCAAGGGCGCAATGCTGCACTTGACCACAAGGGGGCGCACACATCTGGATTTAGTTTGCAGCAGCTGAGAGGCTGCTGGCGCGCCCATCTCTGTCTTCCCCTCCCTCCCTCCCTCCCTCCCTCTCTCTCTCTCCAAAAAAAATAATAAAAAATAAAAAGTTTTAACAAAATAAAATGTCAAAAAAATTGTATTTCTAAAGGTCCCCTGGTGATGTTGACCTGCTTGGCTGAAGCAGGTGAGCTCCAAGGATGAAGCCCAATTCTGTTATGACCTTCCTGGTGGCCCAAACTAGGTGACAGACCCCAAAGACCATTCATTCCCCCAAACACTTAGGGCTCAGGCTACCTTAAATTAAACCCGCCATCCACCCCCAGGAGACTGATCTTGGTCCCAAGGAATCAAGCCATTGCCAGCATGAGTTAATTGCTCTAAGAGCAGTGTGTTAAGTTTAAGGCGTTTGTCCTGCAAGGTTTAACCACTAGCAAAGCTGTGGCCATGCAGTCTTTGTCCTTCCATGACTGTCTAGAAGTAGTCTGTACCAGCAAAGAGCCTCAATCCTTAGGCTCAGAAAGTATTAAGTGGCCAGGTGTGCTGGCGCACTCCTTTAATCCCAGCACTCGGGAGGCAGAGGTAGGAGGATCACTGTGAGTTTGAGGCCAGCCTGAGACAACAGAGTGAATTCCAGGTCACCGTGAGCTAGAGAGAGACCCTACCTCGAAAAACCAAAACTAAATAAATTAAGAAACAATGAGCAGGCTTGGCTGGGCCATTGAATGCAAGGGAAATACATGTGCAAAGGCCTTTGTTTACAAAAGAGAAGTCACAACATCCAGACCTTTCTAGTACTAAAAGGCTTAGAGACTGATACATCTCCTAGGTCACACATAAAGACAGCCACAAAACAGAACCCAGAAACACACTACTTGCTCTTCTCTTGGTCCCTTTCTTTCTAGCGATCCAACTAGCCGATCGTACTTGTGTATCTGGGAACAGAAAGCAGAGAGGTCAGTGGTTATAGGAACTTGCTTGCAAAGCCCGCCAGCAGGAGTTCAGTTCTCCAGCACACACATAAAGTCGGACACAAAGTGACCCATATGCCTGAAGTTCATTTACAGCAGCAAGAGACGCTGGCATGCACACACTCACACACACACACACAAATTTAGCCAGGCATGGTGGTACACTCCTTTAATCCCAGCACTCAGGAGGTAGAGGTAGGAAAATTGCCATGAGTTTGAGATCAGCCTGAGATGACATAGTGAATTCTAGGTCAGCCTGGTCTATAGTGAGACCCTAACTTGGAGAAGGGAAAAAAAAAAAAAAAAAGAGAGATAACTTAGTGGCTAAGTCACTTGCCTGCAAAGCCTAAGGACCCAAGCTCGACTCCCCATAAGCCAGATGCACATGGTGGTGTCTGGAGTTTGCTTGTAGTGGCTAAAGGCTTTCTGGCACACCCATCCTCTCTGTGTGTGTGTGTCTCTAATAAATAAATAAATAAATAAATAATTTTTAAAAAGAAAGAAAACAAAAAAGAACCAATGATACCTCCCAATGCAGCTCTGACCCCTTGTTGTCTGCGGACGCCAGGAGAAGGGAGGGCCCTCCTTCAGCGGCCACTTGACCCTGGGCTTGACTTTCTCAGCCAGAACCTGCTAACCCTTCTCTAGGCTAATTATCTTCATGCCATTAAGCCTTATTTGTAATATGGGGCCAATAGCAATAAACGTTCCCTCCAAGGATGCTGTGTGATAAAGAAAAGCACCGTGCCTGAGGAGCTGGCCCGAAAGGCCAGTTATGGCAATTCCGGGCTGCAAAGGCCCTGCTGCGACCCAACTCTGAGTGAACCAGTTTACAACTTCAAAGAGACAGGAATATAGCTCAGTTGGCGGACAGCTTGCTTAGCACGGACAAAGCCGTGGGTTTAACTGCCAGCAATGTAAACTGGTTGTGGTGGTACACACCTGTAATCCCAGCACTATGGAGATGGAGTCCAGAGGATCGGGAGTTCAAGGTCATTCTTGGATACGTGTCATCAGGTCAAGGACAGCTTGGATTACATTATACTCTATCTCAAAAATAAAATATTCAGGGCTGGAGAGATGGCTTAGCGGTTAAGGCACATGCCTGTGAAGCCCAGGACCCAGGTTTGGTTCTCCAGGTCTCACATAAGCCAGATAGATGCACAAGATGGCACACATGTCTGGAGTTCGTTTGCAGTGGCTAGAGGCCCTGGCATGCCCATTCTCACTGTCTGTCTCTCTCTCTCTCTGTGTCTCTAAATAAATAATAAAAATTAAAAAAAAAATAAAAATATCAGTGCTGGAGAGATGGTTTAGTGGTTAAGGCATTTGCCTGCAAAGCCAAAGGACTCAGGTTCAATTCTCCAGGATTCATGTAAGCCAGATGCACAAGGTGGCATGTGCATCTGGAGTTCGCTTACAGCTGCTGAAGGCACTGGCACACCCATTTCCTCTCTCTCTCTCTCTCTATCCATCCATCCATCCATCCATCCATCCATCTATCTATATCTGCCTGTTTCTCTCTCTGAAATAAATTTAAAAATATATTTTCTCGGGCTGGAGAGATGGCTTAGCGGTTAAGGCGCCTGCCTGCTAAGCCTAAGAACCGGGTTCCAATCTCCAGGTCCCACATTTAGCCAGTTGCAAAGTGACGCAAGGGCACAATGCCGCACTTGCCCACAAGGGGGCGTACACATCTGGATTTCGTTCACAGCAGCTGAGAGATTGCTGGTGCGCCCATAAGATGGCACACATGTCTGGAGTTCGTTTGCAGTGGCTAGAGGCCCTGGCATGCCCATTCTCACTGTCTGTCTCTCTCTCTCTCTGTGTCTCTAAATAAATAATAAAAATTAAAAAAATAAAAATATCAGGGCTGGAGAGATGGTTTAGTGGTTAAGGCATTTGCCTGCAAAGCCAAAGGACTCAGGTTCAATTCTCCAGGATTCATGTAAGCCAGATGCACAAGGTGGCATGTGCATCTGGAGTTCGCTTACAGCTGCTGAAGGCACTGGCACACCCATTTCCTCTCTCTCTCTCTCTCTATCCATCCATCCATCCATCCATCCATCTATCTATCTATATCTGCCTGTTTCTCTCTCTGAAATAAATTTAAAAATATATTTTCTCGGGCTGGAGAGATGGCTTAGCGGTTAAGGCGCCTGCCTGCTAAGCCTAAGAACCGGGTTCCAATCTCCAGGTCCCACATTTAGCCAGTTGCAAAGTGACGCAAGGGCGCAATGCCGCACTTGCCCACAAGGGGGCGTACACATCTGGATTTCGTTCACAGCAGCTGAGAGATTGCTGGTGCGCCCATTCTCTGTCTTCCTCTCCCTCTCTCTCTCTCTCTGTGTCTCTCTCAAAAATAAATTTAAAAATAATTAAAAATTTAAATATATATTTTTTTCTAAAAATAAAATAAAAATAAAAATTCGAGCCAGGCATGGTGGCACACGCCTTTAATCCCAGCATTTGGGAGGCAGAGGTAGGAGGATTGCCATGAGTTCAAAACCACCCTGAGACTACATAATGAATTCCAGGTCAGCCTGGGCTAGAGTGAGACCCTACCTCCAAAAAATAAAATATAAAAATTCATCCCCTCATTTTCTTTCTTTTTTTTCGAGGTAGGGTTTCACTCTAGCCCAGCCTGACCTAGAATTCACTTTGTAGTCTCAGGATGGCCTCGAACTCACTGCAATGTTTTATCTGTTTCCTGGGATTAAAGGTGGGTGCTGTCACACCCAGCCCATCTTTTTTTTTAATATATATTTTTTAATTTTTGTTTATTTTTGAAAGAGGCAAGAGAGAGAGAGAGAGAGAGAGAGAGAGAGAGAGAGAGTGGGTGCACCAGCTGAGAAAGAGAGAGAGAATAAGTGTATCAGGGCCTCCAGCAGCTGTAATTTAATTCCAGACACAGCGCCACCTTGTGCGTCTGGCTTATGTGGGTCCTGGGGAATTAAACCTGGGTCCTTTGGCTTTGCAGGCAAGAGTCTTAACCACTAAGCCATCTCTCCAGCCCACAGCCCATCATTTTCTTGATTCCTTCACATCAGTATTTGAGAAAAGAAAGGCAATAGTCACCAGTTAGAAAGCCACTATAAGGCCAGGGGTTTGACTCAACGGTAGAACCCTTGCCTAGCATGCGCAAGGCCCTGGGTTCCATCCTTTGCACCACCACCGACTGCACCTCTTCCACATCCCCTATCTTCCCTGAACTCTGCGACTTTCTCTCTTGTCCATGAGAGGAGGTGGCACTTCACCCCCTGACACATCTGTGCCTGGGTGGCAAGCCAGAGATTCTCTAGGAGCAACCTGCCCAAATTCTAGAGACCATTCAAAGCCTCTTGGAGCAAAACTTCAAGGATAGAGCTGGAGAGATGGCTCAGCGGTTAAGGTGCTTACCTGCAAAGCCTAACTACTACCTGGGTTCAATTCCCCAGTACCCATGTAAAGCCAAATGCACAAAGTGGCACGTGTATCTGGAGTTCGTTTGCAGTGGCTAGAGGTCCTGGCACACCCATTCTCTGTCTCTCTCTCTCTTTCTCTCGCCGTCTGTCTCTCTCTGCTTGCAGATAAATAGAAAGAAAAACCCGGGCGTGGTGGCACACACCTTTAATCCCAGCACTGGGGAGGCAGAGGTAGGAGGATCACCATGAGTTCGAGGCCACCCCGAGACTACATACTGAATTCCAGGTCAGCCTGAGCTAGAGTGAGACCATACCTCGGAAAAAAACCAAAAAACAAAAAAACAGAGAATGCCCATAATCTTACCACATTAGAGTGGTAGGCTTTTGGGGCCCGAGGTGAGGGATGGCTTGGGGGGTTAAGGACACTTGCCACACAAACATGAGAGACTGAGAGGATGAGTTTGATCTCGGTACCCATGTATACAGGCCACACATGCCAATAACCCTAATCTGGTCTGGGGCAGAGACAGGAGGACTGCTGCGGCTCACTGGTCGTTCAGCCAGTCTGACAGAAAACAGCAGCTCCGGGTCAGTGCGAGACTCAAGGAGACGATGCCGAAGAGTGACAGAGGACGCCTCACGCTCTCCTCCGGCCTCCTCACACATGTACACAAATTGCACACATCTACCCACATGTACATGCACTACACACACATACACACTCACCAAAAAGAAAATAAAGCCTGATGTGGTGGCGCATGCCTTTAATCCCAGCACTCGGAAGGCAGAGGTAGGGGGATCGCCGTGAGTTCGAGGTCACCCTGCGACTATATAGTGAGTTCCAGGTCAGCCTGATCTAGAGTGAAACCCTACCTCGAAAAAAAAAAAAAAAAAAACCCAACAACAACCCAAAAAAGAAAATAAAAGATGTAGGTTTTCAGCCAATAGTCAATCCAATCTAATCCAATTTTGTCTCCCGTGGCACATAAACATTAAAAAACTGAAAAGTTGGCTAGGTACGGTGGCGCATGCCTTTGCCTTAAATCCCAGAACTCTGGAGGCAGAGGTAGGAAGAGCCCTGTGAGTCTGAAGGCCAGCCTAGACTATAGAATGAGTTCCAGGTCAGCCTGGGCTAAAGTGAAACCCTACCTTGAAAAATCCCCCTTCCCCAAAATAAAACTGGAAAGAGGGCTGAGGAAATAGCTCTCGCGAGGACCTAGGTTTGACCTCTTAGCGCCCCTCACAGGACTGTGAGCCTAGGGTCATTATCTGCAGAAGCTCAAGTACCATCACAAGCATTTCTGCATGATATTAAATACTTTCAACAGGTTTTAATTTTATTTATTTATTTGAGAGAGAGAGAAAGAGGCAGACACAGAGAGAGTGAGTTTGGGCGTGCTAGAACTTCCTGCCACTGCAAACTGGCTTTAGGTAAACTGGGTTTATAGTGCACGCCTTTAATCCCAGCACTTGGAAGGCAGAGGCAGGAGGATCGCCGTAGGTTCAAGGCCAGCTTGAGACTACACAGTGAATTCCAGGTCAGCCTGTACTAGAGTGAGACCCTACCTAGAAAAACAAACAAACAAAAAAACAATAACAAACTGGCTTTACGTGGGTACTGGAGAATTGAACTCAGGTCCTTAGGCTTTGCAGACAGCAAGTGCCTTAACCATTGACCCATCTCTCCAGCCCCACTTTCAACAAATTTTAGTGGTCACATAGTTTGCTTCAATGGCCGTGTGTTCCAGTTTTATCTTGCTAATCCCCAAAGGCTGACATCTAGGCTATTACCTATTTTTTTAATTACGATTTAAGAGAACAGGACACACTGGATCTTTCACTATTTGCCCAAGACACATGCTTAGAAGAATTGCTTCTTCTCGCTAATTAATTAATCTATTTATTTATTTATTTGCTTTGGTTTTTTAAGGGGGGGAGGTGTCTTGTTCTGGCTCAGGTTGACCTGGAATTTCACTATGTAGTCTCAGGGTGGCCTCAAACTCACAGCAATCCCCTTAACTCTGCCTCCTGAGTGCCACCACGTCTGGCTTTTTGACTTTTTTTTTTTTTTTTCAAAGTAGAGTTTTACTCTAGTCCGCCATCCCAGCACTTGGGAGGCAGAGGTAGGAGGATCGCTGTGAGCTCGAGACCACCCTGAGACTACATAGTGAATTCCAGGTCAGCTTGAGCCGCAAGAGACCTCACTTCAAGCCGGGCGTGGTGGCGCACGCCTTTAATCCCAGCACTTGGGAGGCAGAGGTAGGAGGATTGCCATGAGTTCAAGGTCACCCTGAGACTACATAGTTAATTCCAGGTCAGCCTGAGCTAGAGTGAAACCCTACCTCAAAAAAAAAAAAAAAAAGAGAGAGAGAGAGAGAGTCCCCACCTCAAAAAACAAAAAAACAAACAAACAAAGGCATGCACCATTTGTTTTTGTTTTGTTTGTATTTTCTTTTGAGACAAAGTTTTACTACATGAGATAGGCTAGCCAAGAATATACTATCCTCCAGTTTTTCCCAGTGCTGGGATTACAAGTGTGCATCACCCCACCAGGCATTGAATTTACGTATTTATTTATTAATGAAAGAGAGTGAGTAGGGCATACCAGGTCCCTTGTCACTCCCCCAGAGTCGCTTGCCAAGGCAAACAAATTGCAGATACATGTGCTACTTTGTGCATCTGGCTTTATGTGAGTACTTGGGAACTGAACCCTGGCCATCAGGCTTGCAAGCAAACACCTTTAACCACTGAGCCATCCATCTCTCCAGGCCCTAGCTTTTATTTCTGAGCCAGAGTCTTCATTATAGCCTAGGCTGGCCTCAAATCAAATTGTCTATGTACCTTAGGACAACCTTGAACTCCTGATCCTCCTGCCTCCATTTCCCAAGCTCTGGAATCCCAGATGTGTGTCACCACTGCCAGACTTTGAAATTGTGTATTTGTAAACTTTTATTCCCCCCAGGCTGATCTGGAATTTACTATGTAGTCTCAGGATGACCTCGAACTCACGGTGATCCTCCTACCTCTGCCTCCCGAGTGCTGGGATTAAAGGGGTGCGCCACCACGCCTGGCTATAAACTGCTTGATTTCATTGATGTTCATCAAATTGGTATGAGTTTGGCCTGGCCTCCTGCAATGCACCTCTATGCACCTCAAGCCCCCTTTCTCCAAGATACTTTCATCTCTGTATAACACTCAAACCCAACACCGAGCCCCTGCAGACTGGAGTGTGGGAGTTCTGGATGAGCAGCTGGCCTTTTCCTGATATTGACACTGGGTGCTCGCAGGGGAAAGCGTGGTTAATGGACGTGAAGAAAATACAGTCCTGGATTCTTGGTGGCAGTTTAGACATAGGCAAACAAAGGTGCAGACAAGCTTATCTTCTAATGACCCAGAACTTTAAAGACAAACCATTCCCAGGCCCCACCCTAGGTCAGTTAAATGGGAACCTGGGGAGTGGGCCCTATGCGTGGGCAACTTCACAAAGCTTTCCCCGAGACTCTAAAGTACAGAAGCAGTTAAGGTAAAGAAACTGTCGTACACACACACACATACACACACACACACCCTTATAAATGTTATCTTAGGCACTGGTGGATGAAGCTTGAAGTGAGTATGGGGCACTCTGGAAAGGTCTGTAGGTGACTTCTGAGCTGAGTCGCTAGGCACTAAGTCCCCTAAGCACAAATTATTTTTGTTTTATTGTTTCTTGAGGTAGGATCTCACTCTAGCCTAGGCTGGCCTGGAATTCACTCTGTAGTCTCAGACTGGTCTCGAACTTACAGCAATCCTCCTACCTCTGCCTCCCAAGTGCTGGGATTAAAGGCGTGCGCCGCCACACGCACATCCTCATTTTCATTTTTTTGAGGTAGGGTCTCACTGCAGTCCAGATCAACCTGGAATTCACTGTACAGACCCAGGCTGGTCTTGAACTCACAGAGAGAGTTTCCGACTTTACCTCAGCCTCAATGCTAGAATTAAAAGCGTGAACCACCAGGCCTAGCTTCTAAGCACAACTTTTTGGAATGTATTTCATTCTTTTATTTCTTTGCAGTGCCGAGGGTTGAGAAGAGCCCAACCTAGGTTGGCCTCAAAGTTACGGTTTGATGTGCACCCACACGTGTGTGCAGGAGGAGGCCAGAGGACAACCTTGGGCAATAGTTTCTTAGGAACATACCATCTGGGTTTTTTGTTTGTTTTTGTTTGTTTGTTTTAAGCCTTTTACTGCCCTGACTGGCCAGGGAGCCCCAGGGATCTGACCCTCTCCCAGGTGCTGGGATTACTACAAACAAGGATTGAACTCAGATCTTCAATGCTTGCAAGGCAGCTACTTTATTGGCTGAGCTATCTCCCCAGCCCTTGAAGGGTCTCACTCTAGCCCAGGCTGACCTAGAATTCACTATGTAGTCTCAGGGTGGCCTCGAACTCATGGTGATCCTCCTATCCTCTGCCTCCCAAGTGCTGGATTTAAAGGCATGCGCCACCACGCCCGGCCTCTCTTTTATTTTTTGTTTTCATTTTATTTTTGTTTTTGTTTTTCAAGGTAGGGTCTCACTCTAACTCGGGCTGACCTAGTAGAATTCACTATGTAGTCTCAGGATGGCCTCAAACTCATGGTGATCCTCTGCTGGGATTAAAGGCATGCGCCACCACACCTGGCTCATTTTAATGTTTTTAAATTTTTATTATTTATTTATTTGAGAGAGAGAGAGAGGGTGCAGCCTCCAGCTGCTGCAAATAAATTCCAGACATGTGCACCACTTTGTGCATCTGGCTTACATGGGTCCTGGGGAATCAAACCTGGTCCTTTGGCTTTGCAGGCAAGTGCCTTAACTACTAAGCCATTTCTCTAGCACTTGTTTTGTTTTTTGAGGTAGGGTATCTCTCTAGCTCAAACTGATGTGGAATTTGCCATGTAGTCTCAGGTTGGCCTCAAACTCACAGTGATTCCTTACCAGGATTAAAGGCTGTGCGCCATCAAGCCGAGCCTGTATTTCATTCTTTTGTTTGTTTGTTTGTTTTGTTTTTCGAGGTAGGGTCTCACTCTGGTCCAGGCTGACCTAGAATTAACTATGTAGTCTCAGGGTGGCCTCGAACTCTTGGCGATCCTCCTACCCCTGCCTCCCGAGTGCTGGGATTAAAGGCGTGCGCCACCACGCCCGGCTTGTATTTCATTCTTAATAATAACCATTTCTGAAGCCTTTAATCCCAGCACTGTCGAGGCAGAGGTAGGTAGGATCACGGTGAGTTCAAGGCTCCCCTGAGACTACATAGTGAATTCCAGGTTAGCCTGGGCTAGAGCGAGACCTACCTTGAAAAACCAAAAACTGATAAATAAACGAATAAATCAATATGAAAATAACCCTTTCCGCTCAGAGTCCCTGGCTGCCCTTCTCCCATAGCTGACACTCTTGTTCCATACTCCAAATTGACAAAGGTCACCAGGCCACTGAGAGGCTGAACTGAAGCTCAGGACTGCTTTTCCTTGTGCCCCAACATCAGAAGCGGCAAGCCCCAAGGCCTGAGCCTCTTTAGCACCACTCTCTCTAATCCATCCATGGGGCCACAGCCCTCAAATGCTACCACCAGCCCCTGGCAAGTAGGCTGAGGCCTTGCTCAATGCTCCTTCCCACTACCATGACCAAAAGGAAGAATTAACAATAAGGAAGAAAAAAAAAGGGAGAGTGAACTAAAGATCCCACTCCATCTCATTAAGAAAGTAAACATAAGAGCCATCTAAGTGTCTAATTAAGCTTCTAATTAGTCTCTGCTTGTTACTAATGCAAATTAGATTACCCCGCTTAACTACAGCATGTCCACAACACCCTTGTTAATTGCGGCCTTTTGAAATTAAATTACTCCCTAATTAGCATATCAAAGCCATTGATTCGGAGCTAGGAACGAAGAGGGCAAGGGGAGTCTAATGCCAAGTTTGGTTAATCAGAGACAGCTAATTAAATAGTGACGTCTTATGTGGGGGGGGGGCTGCCAGTTCAGGGGTAGGGGCAACCCATTCAGAGTGCAAGTGACCATCTGGAGCCCGGATCTGGTGGTGCCCTTGGCACAAGGGCCTCCCATGGGCATAGGAAGGGCTCCAGTCAGTCTTCAACAAACCAATGGGTCGGGTCCCTGACATGGCCTGGCTTCTGTCTTCCCAGACAATTTCTAGGTGGGACCTTTATCAAGTAAGGCTCAACTCACAAGCATCCAAAACACAGCCACATTCAGACAGGCGAAAGATGCTGCGCCCTGGTACCTGTTTCTGCCTGCATCCAAACAAGCTTCTGAAGGTGCCTCAGCAGGGCGTGGTGGCGTACACCTTTAATCCCAGCACTTGCGTGGCAGAGGTAGGAGGATGGCTGTGAGTTTGGGACCAGTCTGGGTCTACAGAGTCAGTTCCAGGTCAGCCTGGGCTACAGTGAGACTCTATGTCAAAAAACCAACCAAACAAGCCGGGCGTGGTGGCGCACGCTTTTAATCCCAGCACTCGGGAGGCAGAGGTAGGAGGATCGCCGAGAGTTCGAGGCCAGCCTGAGACTACATAGTGAATTCCAGGTCAGCCTGAGCCAGAGTGAGACCCTGCCTCGAAAAACCAACCAAACAGACAAAGAGGTAGAGCTGGGCGTGGTGGCAAGACAGGCAGAGGTAGGAGGATCGCTGTGAATTCATGGTCACCCAGAGACTACAGAGTGAATTCCAGGTCAGCCTAAGCTAGAGTGAGAGATCCTACCTCGAAAAAACAGAAAAAAAAAAAAAAAAAAAAAAACCAACCATATAATCAAGCTGAGAGAGAGAGAGAATGAGTGAGTGTATGTGCACACAAGGGTCTCTAGCCACTGCAAAGGAACTCCAGACACATGTGCCATTTTGTGCATCTGGCTTATGTAGATATTGGGGAATCAAACCCAGGTCATTAGGCTCTCCAGCCGCCACCCCCCCCTTTTTTTTTTTTTTTTCGAGGTAGGGTCTCACACTAGCCCAGGCTGACCTGGAGCTCACTCTATAGACCCAGACTGGTATGCCACCACGCTCGGCGAAAATAAATACTTTTTTTAAAAGAAAAGAAAGAAGCCAGACATGGTGGCACACGCCTTTAATCCCAGCACTCGGGAGGCAGAGGTAGGAGCATCACTGTGAGTTCAAGGCCATCCTGAGACTACATAGTGAATTCTAGGTCAGCCGGGGCTACAGCGAGACCCTACCTCAAAAAAACAACAACAAAAAAAAAAAAAAAAAAAGAAAAAGAAAACCCCACAAAACAAAAAACCAAGCAAACAATTTTTAAAAAGCACTTCCAATATACAGTTTCCAGTTAACTCTGTGATCCTGGCTGCGCCTTACCAGCTCTCTGAGCCTGAGTCCTCTTCATGTCCGATGAGAGTAATAATCACCTGCAGACTCTCTCGGGGCTGTGGAGTTAGATTCAGGGGGTTATGAAACTATAAAGTGCAGCTCTTGGGTGGGGAGGGGAGTCTGGAGACCACTTACTACCTTCCACAACCTACCACCTACCAGGTTCCCTAAAGGGGATATCTACCAGAACCCTCTTTCCTTGTTTTTCATGCAAGGGGCATGTACAGCAGTGCTGAGAGCTATTTCCTGCAGAAGCTTGATCTGGGAAGCTGGAAGATTCCACACTTGTGTCCTCTGCCCTACATCTGATGATCAACCCTGGCAGAGGAACAGCTTCTAAACAAGTCTTTAGAAAGATGGGACTGGGCGGGAGAGATGGCGCAGTGGTTAAGGCACTTGCCTGCAAAGTCTAAAGACCTGGGTTCGATTCCCTAGTATCTACGTAAAGCCAGATGCACAAAGTGGTGCACTGGTCTGGCATTGGTTTGCAGTGGCTAGGGGCCCTGGCCCACCCATTCATTCTCTCTCTCTCTCCTTACAAATAAATAAATATATATTTTTTAAGCTGGGCATGGTGGCACATTTAATCCCAGCACTCAGGAGGCAGAGGTAGGAGGATTGCCATAAGTTCAAGGCCACCCTGAGACTATATAGTAAACTCCAGGTCAGCTTGGGCTGGAGCAAAACCCTACCTTGAGAAACCAAAAGAAAAAAAGGAAAAACACAAATAATAATAAGAAGAAGAAGAAGGGGATAGAAGGATGGCTTAGCGGTTAAGGCATTTGCCTGCAAAGCCAAAGGACCTAGATTCAATTCCCCAGGACCCACATAAACCAGATGTAAAAGGTGGCACGTGAATCTAGAGTTCATTTACAGCAGCTTGAAGCCCTGGCATGCCCATTTTCTCTGTCTCTCTCAAATAAATAAATAAAAATAAAAGAGAGAGAGGGAGAGAGAATGGGCAGGCCAGGGCCTCCAGCTGCTGCAAAGGAACTCCAGATGCATGTGCCACCTTGTGCATCTGGCTTATGTGGGTCTTAGAGAATCAAACCTGAGTCCTTTGGCTTTTCAGGCAAGTGCCTTAAACTGATAAGCCATCTCTCCAATCCAAAAATAAAATATTAAAAAAAAATTTAAGCTGGGCATGGTGGTGCACGCCTTTAATCTTAGCACTTAGGAGGCAGAGGTAAGAGGATCACTGTGAGTTCAAGGCTTCCCTGAGACTTGTAGTAAATTCCAGGTTATCCTGGGCTAGAGCGAGACCCTATCTCGAAAAACCAAAAAATAAATACATAATAAATAAATTAATTAAATAATAATAATTGATCAATTAATTAAATATTTTAAAAAGATGGGCCTTGATGGTAACTGGTCCCTCTACCTTGGTCCTGATGTGTCCCCTCCCCCATCCTTTAACTAGGCAGCGGGTTATGCTCATTGCTCATCTCTCTCTAAATTCCTCACCACGAGCCCCTGGACACACAGGTTCCAGGTCAGATCAGGACTCCCAAAGCTTTTTTTTTGGAGGGGGGGGATACAGGGTATCATGTAGCCCAGTCTGGACTTTGACCTTGCAGTGTTGTTGAAGATGACCTTGAATTTCTGATCCTCCTGCATCCACCTCCAGAATTCTGGGACTACAGCCTTACACAGTCAGGACTGGGGATTGAACCCTCCACTTCCCGCATATTAGGCAAGCACCTGACCGACCCACCTACATGCTCAAGATTTTGCTTAATCAAGGAGAAATCAGAGATGTTCCCCTTGCCCCTAGACTCAGAAAAAAAAAAAAAGAGTCCTGCCAGTACTCAGCCCAAAGTATCTAGCATGACCAGACCGGGCAAAGGAGTTCACAGAAGGGCTTTTATTTTAGAAAATAGGTGAAATGAAAAGCAAGGCAGAAAGGAAAAAGAGAATTTGGGAGGAGGGTTAAGGTGTCCTGGTGTGTGGGGGAGGGGGAGATGGGGGACAGCAGCTCACAAGGGCCAATCTGCAGCCCGACTTACAGAGCTCTCTCTCCCAAGGAGATTCAATTAATTGATAACAAGAGGCATCAAATTAATTTCTGGAGGATGTGAGGTTCTGATGAAGGGAAATCTCGTCGATGGGGATCAGGCGAGAGAAGGCGGGCAGCACCCCCTTTTAATCAGGCTCTGCTGTCTAATTGGCAAGAAAGAGGCTCACACTGGTCACAAGGTACCTTGCCCCGAGCTCCACCACTGCACCCCTTTTAGGAAGTCCCCCACAAAGGCAGTAGACTTCCTGTGGGAACAAAGCAGCTCTGGCCGGGCAAGATGAGGCCAGGGAGAGCGGATGGGCATGTTCACCAGACAACCCACCATACTGTAGAACTGTGATGCCTAAGGCCAGGGAACCAGTTAGGATGTTGGTAGCAAAGTCTTACCAGCACCCCCACAGTGTATCTGTATACCTGGAGGACCTAGACACACAAAATCACTCTGGAGTGTTCCAGGAGTGCAGCGCCACGGGGTGCCTGGGCAGCCGTGGGTGGCAATACACAGATAGACCCAGCTGCCCAGGCACTAGTGGAAGTGGAAGTTGCATTCCTGAGCTCAGGTCTCAGACATCAAGCTGGATGCCAGGAAAAAAAAACAAACAAACTCCAGGAAATGCTAGGGAGGACGGGTGCCGTGGCGCACGCCTTGAATCCCAGCACTCAGGAGGCAGAGGTGGGATGAGGGCTGTGAGTCTGAGGCCACCCTGAGACTACATAGTGAATTCCAGGTCAGCCCGGGCTAGAGTGAAACCCTACATCGAAAAACCAAAAGGAAGGGAAGGGAAGGGAAGAGAAGGAAAAGGAAAGGGGAAGGGGAAGGGGAAAGAGAAGACTAGGGGGATTGGAGAGCAACGGGGCGCTCCCAAGGCCAGGGCACTGGCTTGAGGAAGAAAGCATGTCGCTCAGCTCAGGCTCTTTGCATGCACAAGGTAGGGAAATCCCACACAAAGAGCCAGCGACTGACCCTTAACACAGCCTACCCCTTGGCACACCACCAGCTCTTGGCTTTGCTCCCGCCAAGCACCTATAGCAGCTGTCCCTCTCAGGTCTAAGCACAGACCTCAGTGCTCCATCTCCCCCCCACCCCAAATTCTCCCTGGTGGCACCATTTTCTCTTCCTCTGCATAAGGAACCTCCTACCAGGAAAGGAATAAGTACACTCCCACCCCCTTCAGAAGTGACTTCTTTAGGCCTGAATCTCCTAGAAATGTGGATGCCTAGAGATGCAGAGCTAGCCAGAATCCTATCCCAGGGAGCCAGTTTAGGCCTAGAGGGGTTGAGAAAATAAAACTCTAGCCAGGCTTGGTGGCGCACGCCTTTAATCCCAGTACTCAGATGACAGAGGTGGGAGAATCACCATGAGTTCGAGGCCCGCCTGAGACTACATGGTGAATTCCAGGTCAGCCTGAACTAGAGTGAGACCCTAAAGCCGGGCGTGGTGGCGCACGCCAATCCCAGCACTCAAAGAGGTAGGAGGATTAAAGGCCACCCTGAGACTAAGGTCAGCCTGGACCAGAGTGAGACCCCACCTCGCAAAACCAAAAAAAAAAAAAAAAAAGAGCCCAGGCATGGTGGCACACGCCTTTAATCCCAGCACTCGGGAGGTGGAGGTAGGAGGATCACTGTGAGTCTGAGGCCACCGTGAGACTACATAGTGAATTCCAGGTCAGTCTGGGCTAGAGTGAGAGCCTACCTCGGAAAAACATAAAGAAAGGGGAAAAAAGAAAAGAAAACTCAAAGCCTCTACCCTGCCCATGCCCCAGTTTTCTCTCAGGGGATCTGCCACAAGCATAGGGACCCTATCAGGACTCCAGGTCAGGATCCACAGCAAAAATCCACACTCCCATACTTGCTCCAATTCCTGTTTCCAAGTTGCAAGAGAGCCCCCCCCCCCAATTTCACCTCTCCTCTGGGTCCCTCTAGTGTGTCACTGCACACAGTAGGCACGCAGCACAGGGATTATAGAGTGGATATACCTAGCCAGGCATGTGGCTCACAACTTTCATCCCAGCTCTCTGGAGGCAGAGGTAGGAGGGTGGCTGTGAATTCGAGGCCATCCCCTGAGACTATAGAGTGAATTCCAGGTCAGCCTGGGCTAGAGTGAGACCCTACCATGAAAAACCAAAAACTCTAGAGTGGATATACCTAAAATCTTGTCTCCATTTCACTAAGTGGACTGGCTTCCCCCTAGTCCTTGTCAAAGTTTGGAGCATGTCTTAACATCACTTCCATACATACATACATACATAGTCCTGCCAGTCAGAAGTTTGGAGCATGTCTTAACATACATACACACATACATGTCTAGGTCATTTCTTCCTCTACCAGCTCTTCCTACCTTGGAGAAATACTAGTCTTTAATTCTGCAGACTGTACCGTTTGCAAATCCACCATTCACTTGCCCCCTGCCCATTTACATGGTAGTAGCCCACTTCATACGCCATCAGAACCAAGTCCAACAGGAAAGGAATCACCCCTTTATCTCTCACTGGCACCTAACTAAAGGCCTCACTTATGATGGAGAAGGAACCCAGGAGGTGGGCAACTGACTCTAACCACCACGAGCCACTGGGCTACGGGGCTTCACTCTTCACTGCTTGCTCACTGCGGGAGGTGAGTGCAGAAAAAGACGTGAGTGCGTGTGTGTATGTTTCCTGGGATCATGGATCAAGACAGCGAGGACACTGATCAGGCCAGGACAGCTTGGGTGACACAACAGAGACTGTGCCCACAAGGCCTGAGAACTTGTGACCTCGTGCAGACAGCTGCTCACTTTCCAGCCCGGTGGGGTGCCCTGAGCCCTCCTTAGGAACCCAGATAGGACACTAAGTACAGCCACACAGAGTCACAGGACAGGGGGATGGAGGGAACCATCATTTTTTTTTTTTCCCTCTTCTGCCTACTGGACAATTCTCGCTCTCCTCTCTTTGTCTCCATTGGCACCTTAGGAGACCCGAGGGGACAAGCCAGGGTGTGTGCAGGAATGCCAGCTAGATCATCCCTAACGGCAGGCAGGAAGAGGAAAAGTAATGGCAAGGCTGGTGAAGGAGGAGGCAGGGAGAACCGCAGCCCCTCCACTCCCGCTCTCTCCCTTGCTCGGAGCAGAGGCTCCAGCCCTTCTGGCTATACTGGAGCCCCACAACTGAGTCCTTCCTCTGCTCATAAGCAGCTGTGAAACCTCAGAGAAATTGCCTCTTCTCTCTGGCTTCGTTTTGCAGCCTATAAAATAAAGGTTATTACCCTAGTATTTAGCCCAATAAGTGGCCTGGAAATGCTGGTAAAGTAATTGAGAAATACGGGAGGGAAGGAAGGAAGGGAGGGAGAAGGAAGGAAAGAAGGAAAGAAGGGAAAAAGGAAGGAAGGAAGGGAGGGAAGGAGGGAGGGAAGGAGGAAGGGAGGGAGGAAAAGGAGGGAGGGAGGAAAAAGGCAGGGAGGGAGGCTTTTGCTAAACGGCACTCACATGGCCAGGCACTTGCTAGAGCTCAAAACTTACCTCTTATTCTACTCCCAAGCTGCATCTCTACACTGGGTATTACTGACCTACTTTATAACCTCAGAAAATCGAGGCTCCAGCAGCTTAATTAAGTTCCCTAGAGTCCCAGCTCTAGTGCCAAGTTCCAAAGCCTTTCTCACTCTGACACATGTGCGGGGCCCTAGGGAGGCCCCGAGTTCCATGCCTCAGGTTCCAGAACTCTGGGAACCAAGCTCTGAGAAGCCAGTTTCTGCCAATGGAGACGGGAGTCCTAACAAAAATAGGTCTGAGGCTGCCTTGGCCTAGGGAAGCAGTGAGAGGGGAGAGGAGTTAGATGTTAGAGAGGAAACGGAACAGTCCCTCCAAAAAAAGCATTTCACACATTTTGAGCTATAAGAAGGCTAAAGGCATGTGCCAGCTTGGGCTGAGGTACAAAAGCGGGCAATGTGGCTGGAGGTATACACGGGAGACCTACTGGAAACCTCCAAGGTCACAGGCAGTGAAGGGTTAAGACATCTTGGGAAGGAGGGAAGGATGTAAGAGGAGTTGGCTATCAGTCCCTTCCCTCTCCAGTACCTTGCACCCTCCTTAGAAACCTCCACCCTGGCCCTAGCTATCTCTTCTATCCCAGCACTCTGATGTCCAGAGAACAGACCCCAGCTTTCAAAACTGGAGGGCCCTGGTACCCAGCCAGGGATGTGCCCAGCCAGAGTGTAAGGGCTCAGCAACCATTTGGGGAAATTACTGGATCAAAAGAAAGAAATCATCCCCGCTCAAAGTCCTCCGGTGTCCCTTCCTGCGAGGAAGAGGGTTGTTTGGAATGGGGGCTCAGCAGGATATGCTTATTTCTGCCAAGAAAGGACCTACCTGCCACATCTAAAAGGAAGTTTCTGGGCAAAGGTAGAGGAAAGGGGACGAGGATGTCTAGGTGGGGAGAGAGCTTAAAAAAAAAAAAGAAGAAGAAGAAGAAAGAGGGCTGGGAAATGGCTTAGTGATTAAGGCATTTGCCTGTGAAGCCTAAGGACCCCGGTTCGATTCCCCAGGACCCACGTAAGCCAGATGCACAAGGGGGCACATGCATCTGAAGTTCTTTTGAAGGTCGGGAAGCCCTGAGGTACCCATTCTCTCTCTTTCTGCCTCTTTCTCTCTCTGTCTGTCAGATAAATAAAATAAATAAAAGAAAAAAAGAAACAGGGGAAGGTCCCTCAGCAAGTTAGGCCAGGCCTATCCCGGCCTTCCCCTGGCGTTCCCTTCCTGGGGTTCAGAAGTGGTCCAATCCATAACCCCTGGGAAGCCCACGATGGAATAGGGCAGAGAACCCCCACCCAGAGGCACGGCTTCTTGGTACCAGGACAGAAGGCTCTACGGTGTCCTCCAACCTAGTATCAATGTTGGGGCTCAAGTACAAGCTTTGGGGGAGTCAGGTGTAGCATACACCTGTAATCCCAGCACCCAGAAGACAAGATGCAGGAGGACATGGCATCTCACACCAGCCTGGGCTACATGGAGAAATGCTGTCTCAACACTGCCAATCCCCTCTCCCCCCAAGCAGGCACCTCGGGGTCTTGAAGCAGAGATTAGCATCTCACCCCAGGGTTTGGGAGGTGTTAGAGTGCCCCCCCAGCATCCCTCCTTCCCCTGCCACTTTGCCCTAGTCATTAGAATGGGCAGTGCCCCCCACCTGAGATGGAGAGACCTCCAGTATACAATCTTTAGAGACTTATAGTTAAAGGACGCCTTGGTGCCAAGAAGCTACGGAGATGTCCAAAACACAGCGACAATGAATCCTGCAATCAGCGCAGCAAGACAAAGTTTCTCAAGTTTAAGGGGTGGGGGGAATAAAAACAAATCTACGGACTTCCCCACAGAGGTTTTCCGCGGGGGGCGGACACAGGTTGTCTGAGGCCGCTGAGTCCTCTTTCAAACTGCTCCTCTCCGCTCAGTGGTCCAGCCAGGGGCTCAAAATGCTGATGCCGGGAGAGTTAGAGAAGCCTCCCAGACGACCATCCTGGGGGGGGGGTCTGTTGGAGCAGCAAGTGAACTCTAGGGGGAAGCAGGGCGGTGGGGGATGCTGCAGACGCTCCCGCAGCCACCACTGTCCGACGACCACCCAGCGGCTGCTGCACCCTTCCTGGGAGAAGGGAACACTCAGGCGAACCCCCCACTCCGCGACCCTGGCTGAAGCTGAATACCCCCCACTCCTGAATCCCAGACTCAAACTACAGTTAGATCGGGGACCAATCCAGTCCAGGGCTTTGCAACAGGGGCGCAGATGCTTAAGCTCGGTTCAAATCCCGCATTGGCCAAAAAAAAAAAAAAAAAAAAAAAAAAAAAAAAAAATGCGGGGGTGCCTTTCTCTGAAACTGCCAAACGGTGGTTTGCTCCTCCGGACCCCCCTCCCCCAAACCCCTATCCGCAGCTCAGACCGTCCAGGTCCAGCGGTGAGGAGACCCAGCGCAGGGGTGGTCTCCCCGTGCGCATCCCTGGATGCCTGAATCCCAGGTGCCCAGCGGAGCAGTGAGACAACCCGTAAGGAGGGGATGGCACGAGAGGATGGGAGTGTTCTCTGATCGGAGGGATAACCCCCTCCTCCTATCCTTTCCCTTCCAATCTAAGTGACTAGGGGTGCGACAATGGCCAGGTGTGACCGCCAGGCCGTCCAAGTTGGGCGAAGACAGTGCATCTGCGACCTTCCGGGGCCTCAGAATCCGCATCCCGCGAAATCACCCGATGCGTCCTCAGGTCGTTCAGGGCACGCATCCCTACTCATTCTAGGGACACAGGGCTCTCTGCTCCAGCGCAGCCCAAGAAGTTTGGCTTTGAATCGACAGCCAGGTTGGATGGCTGGGGGGAAGAGGGCCCACGGGAGGTGGCCCGGGGGTCGGAGGGGTGTGGGGTGGACCAAGGGGACTGTCTAGGGAAGACGCGCTAGAGTCCTTCAGTCTGGGAAGTCACTCCAGGACCCTCATCCCTGATGGTCTCCAGCCCTTGCAGTTACTCCCCTACACACACACACACACACACACACACACACACACACACACACACAGACACGGCGGGAGATCGGTTCCCCCACCGTCCAACTCGCGGCGCACAACCCACCCCCACACACACAGGGGGCATTTCCAGTGGCTCTCTCAAATCCCCCAAGAAGTTTTCCCACTCTTATCTCGGAGCTGAACGAGGGATACGTTCAAAGAGGCTTGACTCGGTCTCCCCGCACTTCCGAGGTGCGACCTCGGCCAGACCAGTCCCCTCCACCCAAGGCGACGCGGTGGGTGAGCCTGCACTTTAGCCTCCCCTGCCTATGGCGTGTCTTGGGGAGTCCCGGTCAAGCTAGAGTGTTTGGGGGGGGATCCCACTTTTATGTCTTCCCTTCTCGGCTCCGGAAAGTCCGGGCTGGGGAATACTCTTTGTCTGACTACGTGTGTGTCTGTGTGTGTGTATGGATGGGAGAAGGGTGGGGGGTCGCGCCCCCCTAACACCCCATTCCCAGCGGTGAGGCCAAGAGGGGGGCGGAGCCCAGATTCTTAGGTCTGGGCGGGCCTCGGTGGCCTGGGAGGCTTTCCTCTGGCCGGCCAGCCTCCCGCTGTCCCCCCCAAACTCCCCCTCCGACGCGCCACAGCACCGAGGCCCCCACCTGTTCCCCTGGCAGCACCGACCGGTGGGGGGCCCTAGCCTGGGGGAGAGGGAGCGAGATCTTGCAGCTCTGCTTCCACCACCACTACCCGCCCCCCCAATCACCAGGTCAGTGCGCCACGGCCAGCTTGGGGATAGGGTGGCTGGAAACAAAGTGCAGCGGGCCCCGGGGGTTCTCCCCCTTCGCTTCTCCAACATACACACACCCCGGTTCCTCCCGGCGCCTCGGCGCGTCTCGGGCGGGCAGTTTGCAAACACAAAGTGAGCCCGCAGCGAGCGGGCGAGAGAGTGAGTGAGTGAGTGAGAAAGAGAGAGAGAGGGAGAAGTGAGCGAGAAGAGTGCGCGACCGAGCCAGGGAGTTGCTCGAGTCGTCGCCGGCCCAGCCCCCACCCGCGTCCCCGGGCCGGATCCCGCGCCACCACCTTACCTGTCCGGTTTCCTCCTCCTGTTCCAGCGGCCGCTCGGTGCGGGCTCCGAGGCCGGGCCCCGGTCAGTGTGCACGGGGCATGGGGGTTCGCTCGGATCGCAGCCGCCCCGGGCCCCGCCGCTCCTCTCTCTCTCTCTCTCTCTCCTCTCTCTCTTTTCTCGCTCTCCCTCTCTCCACGATCGCCCGCGCGCGCGCTGCGCCTCAACCCCGCCGGGGCATCGCACTTTGTGGCTCAGCTCGCCTCGCTCCGATTCCGATCCTCCGTCCTTCCCCGTCGCGACGTTCGTTAGCTCGTTCCAGGCTCCCGGGGACCCCGGCGTCCCCGCCTCCCTCCCCCCTCCCTCCCCCCTCCCCCCCCTCCCTCCCCCTGGCCCAACCCTGGTTCCGGCCCCGGGGCTCCTCCTCCCGCCGCGCCGCAGCCGCCTGCTGGCCGCACCCTCGTCGCGTGCTAAGGTTGGAGAGGGTGTGTGTGTGCGGGGTGGGGTGGGGAGGAACCGGGGACGGGACTGGACTCCGTCCCCCCCCCTACACACACACCGTTCTCCCCCACGGTCACCCGCCGCCACCGTCCGGTCCGTTGGGGACGGCCCGATCGCGACTCCGAAGGGGCCTGAGACTGAGCCCCGGGCAGCGAGTGGCTGCGAGCGGGGCGGCGCGCGGGCGGGGCGCGAGGGAAGGAGGGAGCGCGCCGGGGAGAAGGAGGAGGGAGAGAGCGAGCGAGCGAGCGGTGGGAGGGGAGACCAACTTCTAGTGCTACCATAATTCGCCTAAAGCAGGTGCAGCCACTTTCACCCGGCCAGCCGGAGGCAGACCACGTGGACCAAACTTTTTTAGGCGAGGAGGAAAAAAAAAAATGGGGACGTGGGAAGAAGAGCACTTGGGTTGGAGAGATCTGTCAAAGGGAGTAGGGAGAGAGAGAGAAAGAGAGAAACCACTGGAATGCTGCCTAGCTCGGGGACCACTCCTAGGGCGCGCATTTGGCCTTCTTGGGCCTCCCCACCGCCACCACCACCACCACCACCCCTGGAATCTAGAGATAGGCCAAGTCCTGAGCGCGCACGGTTCACTGGTTCCCGGCCTGGCGCGGGGAGTGGCCTACCCCCCCCCCCGCCGCCTCCTCCGAGTCCCAAGCTGGCGTCCACTGCGGGCCCGGCCTGGCCTCTCACCAGACTGCCCACTGCCTGGAGGCTGGGGCTGGGGAAGCTTTGTGAACCCCGTCCTCGCGCGCGGGCGCGCGCGCTTCCTCGGTCTGCCGAGGGGAATTTCCTATCGAGCGAGCCAGTGGGGCTCCAGGCTGGATCCACGCGGGCCAAGCACGGAACAAAGTCGACACCAATGATCTGAGCAAACTAGATTGTAAACAAAACGACCGTTCCGAATGCCGCTTTCTGCCCACGGGCTCTAGGGGTGATGGCTGGGGGTGGGAGTTGAGGTGTGTTTGGGTTGAGAGAAAGCAGGAGGGGGAAGTCCGGGCACGGAAAGGCCTAGGATCTAAGGGGGAGGGATAGGTTAGGTAGCAGGCGCCAAGCTCTGGCTGGTGAACTGAAAATAATAATAAAATAAAATAAAATAATATTTTTTACAGCTTCCATACCTCAAATATCCTGAACGTGTCTGGGTGTGTGGTGGTGAGGAGAGAAGGTGGGGGCGTCGCAAGGATCCTTCGTGAGTGTGTGTCCCCACCCGGCCTAGTGATGCCAACACGTGGACCCCCTGCTCGTGGATGAGAACAGAAAAGTAATGCCTCGGGAATTCCCACTTGGCCCCAAGTCACCTGAGGCAGGTGGCCAAGGGGCAGACCCACGATGCTCCTTCCTTTCCTGGGGAGGGGATTTCCTGGAGAAAGCTCCTCTAGGTCTTAGAGATGGGGTTCATCTGAACTTATTCTGTCCTTGGGGGGGACGCTAAAGCTGAAGCTGTACAATGTGGGCACAGGCCCACATCTTCTCTGCTTACTTAAGTAAACAGATGTAGCAGGTGGACGTTGGCCCTGTGGAGGCCTCACCCCCCCCACACACACACACGTAATGTAAAGCGTAGAAGGACGCTCGGGTCATTTATTTCCTTTGTATTGCTGGGGCCCCACAAAGGCTGAACACATGTGCTTCCATCTAGCCACGCCCACATTCCAGGACCCTTGATTTGAACATCACAGTGACCTCTCCTCTCCCGCATTAATCTAGTGACAGTGGGTGTGGGGATTCTGCGTGCCTGCAATCCCAGCACTTGGGAAGCAAGCAGGAGAATCAGAAGTTCAAGGTCATCCTTGGCAATAGCAAGTTTGAGGTTAGCCTGGGCTACATGAGACCCTGTCTCAAAGTTCAAAACAACAACAAATCAAAACTCAAAATGATGTTTTAAAAACGGCGGAGGGGGAAAGCCAAGAGTGGTCGTGCACACCTTTTTTTTTGGGGGGGGGGTTCCGAGGTAGGGTCCCACTCTGGTCCAGCCTGACCTGGAATTAACTATGTAGTCTCAGGGTGGCCTTGAACTCTTGGTGATCCTCCTACCTCTGCCTCCCGAGTGCTGGGATTAAAGGCGTGTGCCACCACGCCCGGCTTTTTTTTTTTTTTTTTTTTTTTTTTTTTTTGAGGTAAGGTTTCACTCTAGTCCAGGCTGACCTGGAATTAAGTATGTAGTGTGAGGGGTGGCCTCAAACTCACAGTGATCCTCCTACCTCTGTCTCCCGAGTGCTGGAATTAAAGGCATGTGCCACCACGCCCGGCTTGGTGCAACCTTTAATCTGAGCACTTGGGAGGAGGCAGAGCAAGGAGGATGCCATGAGTTCAAGGCCACCCTGAGACTACAATGTGAATTTTAGGTCAGCCTTGGTTACCCCTAACCGCCCCCCCCAAAAAAAAAAAAACCAACATAAAAACCTCCAATAATGAGCTGAGAAGATGGTTCAGGGTTTAAAGGTGCTTGCTTGCAAAATCTGGTTCAATTCCCAAGCTACCCACATAAGCTGGACATAAAAATGAGTGCAAGTGTCTGGCATTCATTACAGCCTACCACCCCACATACAAATATGTATGAAAATAAATAAACAAAATGTTTAAAATCAAATGAGGGCTGAAGAGATGGCTCAGTGGTTAAGGCACTTGTCTGAGAAGCCTAAGGAGTTCCTTTGCAGTGGCTGGAGGCCCTGACACTCCTATTCTTCCCCCCCCCCCCCGCCTCTTTCTCTCTCTCAAATAAATAAATAAATATTTTTAAAATGTTTTTTTAAAAAGTCAGCTGGGGATGGTGGCACACCTTTAATTCTAGCACTTGGGAGGCAGAGTTAGGAAGATTGCTGTGAATTTGAGGCCACCCTGAGACTACATAGTGAATGCTTGGGCTAGAGTGAGACTCTACCTCAAAAAAATCTAATGACCTGAGTGTGGTGGTGCATGCCTTTGATCCCAGCATTCTTAAGGCAGCTTGGGCTAATGAGACCCTATCTAAAAAAACAAACAAACATGACAAGGAGTCTTGCCACGTGCGTGGTACATTGACTCGTTTCATCATCATAATAACCCTGTGAAGTAGGTATACTGCCTTCATTTTAGGGGAAGATACTGAGGCACAAAAGCACTCACTATTTATAAAGATGTACAAAGCTGGGGCTGTAAAGATGGCTCTGTGGTTAAGGCACTTGCCTGTAAAGCCTAAGGACCTGGCTTTGATTCCCCAGTATCCATATGAAGCCAGATGCACAAGGTAGCGCATGCGTCTGGAGTTTGTTTGCAGTGGCTAGAGGCCATGGTGCGTCCATTCTCTCTACCTCTCTCAAATAAATAGATAAATAAAAATATTTTTAAGGGACTGGAGAGATGGATCAGTGATTAAGGCGCTTGTCTGCAAAGCTTAACAACCTGGGTTCAATTTCCCAATACTCATGTAAGCCAGATGCACAAAGTGGTACATGTGTCTGGAATTTCTTTGTAGCAGCTGAAGGCCCTGGTGCACCCATTAGCTCCCTGCCCATTGTCTTTCTCTTTTTCTTTGTGTCTTCTCTGCTTAAAAATAAAAATAAAAATCAAATATTAAAAAAAATTTGTTTGGTTTTCAGAGGTAGGGTCCATATCTGTCTGGAATAGAGGAAGGCCCTACCTTAAAAAAAAAAAAAAAAAAACATAAAAAGCTAATGAGGTCAGCAGTTAAGGCAATTGATTGCAAAGCCAGCCACCCACGTTTGATTCTCCAGTACCCATGTAAAGGCAGATGCACAAAGTGGCAAATGCATCTGAGTTTATTTGTAGTGGCAAGAAGCCCTGGTGGTGCCCATTCTGTCTTCTTTCTCTCTTTTTGTCTCTGTCTCTCTCAAATATAATTTTTTTTATTTTAAAAAATGATTTATTTTTATTTATTTATTAGAGAGAGAGAGAGAGAGAGAGAGAGAATGCACCAGGGCCTCTAGCCACCGCAAATGAACTCCAGATGCATGAGTCACCATGTACATTTGGCGTAAGTGAGTACTGGTGAATCAAACCTGGGTCCTTAGGCCATCTCTTCAGCCCTGTTTTTTTATTTTATTACTTAAAATTTTTTATTTGTTTGCAATCAGAGAGAGAGAGAGAGAGAGAAAGAGAATGGGAGCCCTGGGGCCTCTAGACACTGCAAACAAACTCCAGATGCATGCACCACTTTGTGCATCTGTCTTTACTTAGGTACTGGGGAATGGAACCTGGTTGTTAGGTTTTATAGGCAAGTGTTTTAACTGCTGAGCCATTTCTCCAGCCCAAGAAAGAAAGGGGGGGGAGGAAGGAAGAAAGAAAGAAGAAAGAGGGAAGGAGGAAGATAGTAAAAAGAAAGAAGGCACTCGGGAGGCAGAGGTAGGAGGATAGTTCGAAATAGTTAATTCCAGGTCAGCCTGGACTAGAGTGAAACCCTACCTCGAGAAACCAAAAAAAAAAAAAAAAAAAAAAAAAGAAAGAGGGAAAGAAAAAGATGCACCAGGCATAGTGTCCCACACCTTTAATCCCAGCACTTGGGCGGCAGAGGTAGGAGGATCGCTGTGAGTTAGAGGCCACCCTGGGACTATAGAGTGAATTCCAGGTCAGTGTGGGCTACAGCAAGACCCTACCTCGAAACAAACAAACTACAAGAGCTGAAGAGTGAAGAAACGGTTCTGATCAGGGCCACAGGACTAAGAAGCCGCCCCTGGAACTCTAGCACAGCACTGTTCACTGCAGGAGACTGCCTGGAAGGGGGGGGGGAGGAGATGCTGGAGGAAAAGGAAGACCTTGATAGTGGGATCCCATTTCTCTTCTGTGGAGAGCCCACTTAGTGAACATCCTGGGGCACAGACAGCCCTGGGCCCGGGGGAATTGAGTAGAGAGTCGTTGTGTCAAGAGAGCAGGGCTGGCTACTCTTCCTGTCCCTCAGCCCTCTTCCTATCCTGTGCGCTGAGGGTGGAGTGAGTGACAGACCATGAAAAGAGGCGATTCCTGCTGGGGAGGCGGGCCATCGTCATGCCCACGGAACCCTATTGGCTCACCTTTCTGCCGTAACCCCCCACCCTCTACCTCCCACACAAGCTCCCTGGAGGTTGCTCCTCAAATCCAGGCCCACTCAATCCACAACACCCTGTGAGTCACAGTGGAAAGAAAGCCCAAGGGAGTGAGAAGACCCGCCCCCATCTGATGCTCACTGAGCACTAACTCAGGGAGAATGAGCCTCGCTGTACACACCTTCCAGGCATGTTTGGATGACCGCGAAATGAACATACAACACATGCAGAATATGAGTGTGTGTGTGTGTGTGTGTGTGTGTGTGTGTGTGTGATTTTTCGAGGTAGGGTCTCACTCTAGCTCAGGCTGACCGGTAGTTCACTATGTAGACTCAGGGTGGCCTCCAACTCACAGGGATCCTCCTACCTCTGCCTCCTGAGTGCTGGGATTAAAGGCTGCACCACCATGCCTGGCTCAAAATATGTTTTAATGGGGGGGGATCCACTCTAGTGCTCCCTGAACTGACCTTTCAGCTTAAAAAAATTTTTTTTAATATATATTTGCCAGCAGAGAGAGAGAGAAGAGAGACAGACAGATTTGGCTTGCCAGGGCCTCTAGACACTTCAAATGTACTCCAGAGGCATGTGCCCTTTGTGCGTCTGGCTTATGTGGGTCCTGGAGAATCGAACCGGGATACTTTGGCTTCACAGGTAAATGCCTTAACCACTAAGCCATTTCTCCAGCCCCCTTACAGCTTTTTATTGAGTTTCAGGCAGTCTAAGCTATGGGGAATCAGAGTTTAAGACAGATCATGAGTTTTCATCTGATCAGATGATGAGTTGTTTGTTTATATTTATCAGGAAATCTTTGGAGAAGCTGTGAGTTTCCTGTCTTCAAGAAGCTCCACCCAAGGCACATAGTCTTCCATGTCCCCAGGCTTAGTCTGTACAAAGATGAGCCTTTTTAAACCAGGCATAATGGCGCACACCTTTAGTTCCAGCACTTGGGAGGCAGAAGCAGGAGGATCACCATGAGTTTGAGGCCAGCCTGAGAATACATAGTGAATTCTAGGTCAGCCTGGACTAGAGTGAAACCCTACCTCGAAAAACCACAGGGGAGTGTGACCCTGCTACCTTGCCTTGTCCCGTCACAGGATGCAGGTACAGAGGTACAGAGCCTGAGATAGCTTAATACTTATTAGTTTGCCTGGGAAGCCTAAGGACCCTGGTTTAATTCCCCAGGACCCACGTAAGCCAGATGTATAAGGTGGCACATGCATCTGGAGTTCGTTTGCAGTGGCTGGAGGCCCTGGCATGCCCATTCTCTCTTTCTCTCCCTCGCTATGTCTCTCTCTCTCTCAAATAAATTAATTAAAATTTAACAGTCAAAAGCTATCGTTAGCCGGGCGTGGTGGCGCACGCCTTTAATCCCAGCACTCGGGAGGCAGAGGTAGGAGGATCACCGAGAGTTCGAGGCCACCCTGAGACTACATAGTGAATTCCAGGTCAGCCTGGGCTAGAGTGAGACCCTACCTTGCAAAAAAAAAAAAAAAAAAAAAAAAAAAAAAGCTATCGTTGGGGCTGTAGCTCAGTTGGTACAGTACACTTACCCAGCCTGCACAAAGTCCTGGGTTTGGGTCTCAGCATCATATAACTTGGGCAGAGTAGAATATGTTTGTAATCCTAACACCAGAGTGAGGGATGGGGAGATGGCTTAGTGGTTAAGGCATTTGCCTGCGAAGCCTAAGGATCCAGGTTCGATTCCCCAGGACCCACGTAAGCCAGATGCATAAGGGGCACATACATCTGGAGTTCGTGTGCAGTGGCTAGAGGCACAGGCCCTGGCTTTATCTGCCTCTTCCTCCCTCTTTCTTCTCTCTCAAATAAAAATAAATAAAATATGTTTTAAAAAAAGTTCAAAGTGAGCCAAGCATGGCGGCGTCATACGCCTTTAATGCCTGCACTCTGGAGGTAGAAGCAGAAGATTCCTAAATTCCAGGCCAGCTTAGGCTACATATAAGCAAGAAGCAAAAAGATACCTTTTGAGTTTTTGGGTTTTTTTTTTTTCCTTTTTGGTCTGTTGCTTTTTGTTTTGGTTTGCTCCTGAGACAAAGTCTCAAGTAACCCAGGCTGAGGTCAAGTTCACTGTGTATGGGGCTGGAGAGATGGTGCAGCGGTCAAAGGCACTTGCTTGCAAAGCCTGATGGACCAGGTTTGATTCCCCAGTACCCATGTAAAGACAGATACACAAAGAGGCCCATGCGTCTGGAGTTCATTTGCAGTAACAGGAGGCCGTGGCATGCCTGTTCCTTTCTCTCTCATTGCAAATAAATAAAAGATTAAAAGATTTTTAAAAATTCACTATATAGTAGAGGATGACTTTGAACTTTATTTATTTATTTTTTTGTTTTCTTTTGAGGTAGGGCTTCACTCTGGTCCCGGCTGACAGTTGCAGCTCTAGCTGTAGGTTTTGTTTGTTTGTATTTGTTTTTTTTTTTTTTTGACTATTTCATTTATTTGTTTGAGAGAGTGAGTGAAAGAGGCAGAGAGAGAAAGAATGAGCACACCAGTTGCTGCAAGTGAACTCCAGACGCAGGCACCACCTTGTGCATCTGGCTTATGTGGGTCCTGGGGAATTGTACCTGGGTCCTTAGGCTTCACAGGCAAGTGCCTGAACTGCTAAGGTATCCCTCCAGCCCCGTATTTGTTGTTGTTTTGTTTTGTTTTCTGAAGTAGGGTCTCGCTCTAGCCCAGGCTGACTTGGAATTCACTATGTACTCTCAGGGTGGCCTTGAACTCACAGTGATCCTCGTACCTCTGCCTCCTGAGTGTTGGGATTAAAGGCGTGCCCCCTTCATTCCTGGTTTGTTTGTTTGTTAGAAAAAGTTTTAATTATTTATTTATTTGAGAGAGAAAGAGGCAGATAGAGAGAGGGAGAGAACGGGCGTGCCAGGGAACTCCAAATGCAGGCATCCCCCTGTGCATCTGGCTTATGTGGGTCCTGGAGAATTGAACCAGGGTCCTTAGACTTTGCAGGCAAATGCCTTAACCTCTAAGCCTTTTTCCTAGCCCATTGTTTGTTTTTTAAAATTTGTTTGTGTTTGTAAACAGGGTCCCTGTATAGCCAAGGGTGACCTTGACCTCCTGAATCTCTTGCCTCACATTGGGATTATAAATTTGGGTTACCATGCCTCTAGCTGTGTTACTTATTTGTTTGTTTGTTTGTTTGTTTGTTTGTTTGTTTGTTTGTTTGTAGAAAGAGACAGAAGTGGGCGTGGTGGCACACGCCTTTAATCCCAGCACTTGGGAGGCAGAGGTAGGAGGATCGCCATGAGTTCGAAGCTACCCTGAGACTACAGAGTGAATTCCAGGTCAGCTTAGGTTATAGCAAGACCCAACCTTGAAAAAAAATTTTTTTTAATAAAATAAAACAAGCAGAGAAAGAATGGGTGCACCAGGGTCTCTAGCCATTGCAAACAAACTTAAGACACATGCATCGCCTTGTATATCTGTCTTTGAATGGGTCCTGGGGAATCGAACCTATATCCTTTGGCTTTGCCAGCAAGCACTTTTAACTGCTGAGCCATCTCTCCAGCCCCTCTGATTACGTGTGTTTTGCTCAACTTCACGTTGCTGAGATGAATTCAAGGTTGGTATCCGTATCTCCAGGTCATTTAGAAGGTGGCCAGGGAGCATTCTACTACTACGCACGGAGCCTGGTTCTTTCTTCAACCCGCCCCCCTCCCCGGATTGATGGGGAGTTAGATTGGATGGGTGGGTGTTCAGCCATCATGGCCTCCCTGCAGTGCGCTTCCTTCGGTGACCCTCCAGTTCGCCTTCTGCTTATGTGTTTTTTTCTCCCATTCACCCTGCTTTGCAGTCTCTCGGAAAGGTGGAGGAGGGTCTCTGATGAGCAGAGGTAGGGGAGGGGTGCAAGGGGCAGCTTTCCTTTCCCCCAAAGGCTCCCCTGTTTCCCAAGACAAATGAGGATTTAAACAAAGAAATAGTTCATTAAGGGTTGATATGTTAATGAACTGTACTCGGAGTGTTCAAGGCTGTCTTTAGACTCCCTCCTTTCTCAGGAGGGGGGTTGTCTCTTGCCCCTGGGGAAGGCTTGTCAGTGTACTATATGGGCCTGAATTGAGGGCCGTGTAATATGGGTGGGGGTGTCCCTTCCTGAGACTGTTACCTGGCTGGTTAGGTACTTAGACCCTGGGGGATATTTTCATGTCCATTTAAAATGACTTTCTTTTTTCTGATTTATTTTTATTTATTTATCAGAGACAGAGAGAGGTACAGAGAGAGAGAGAGAGAAAGAGTGAGAATGGGTGCTCCAGGGCCTCTAGCCACCGCAAATGAACTCCAGACATGCCACCATGTGCATCTGGCTTATGTGGGACCTGGAGAATCGAACCTGGATCCTTAGGCTTCGCAGGCAAATGCCTTAACCACTAAGTCATCTCTCCAGCCCTGAAATGACTTTTTTTTTTTTTTTTTGAGGTAGAGTCTCACTCTGGCCCAGGCTGACCTGGAATTACCTATGTAGTCTCAGGGTGGCCTTGAACTCACAGCGATCCTCCTACCTCTGCCTCCTGAGTGTTGGGATTAAAGGCTTGCGCCACCATGCCCGGCTTGAAATGACTTTTATAGGGACTCTGGTGGTTTGATTCGGGTGTCCTCCATAAATTTAGGTGTTCTGAATGCTAGGTTCCCAGCTGATGGAGATTCGGGAATGAACGCTTCCTGGAGGCAGTGTTTGGCACACTCTACTGTTCCTATTGTCCACCTGATGTTGGCCAGGAGGTGATGTCCACCCTCTGCTCATGCTGTCGTGGAGCTTCTCTTTGAGTCTGTAAGCCAAAATAAACCTTTTCTTCCCACAAGCTGCTCTTGGTCTGGTGATTTCCGCCAGCCATGCGAACCTGACTGCAACAGACTCAATTAGCCAGGTTTTGTCCACAGTGGTGGGCACAAGGGCTTTGCGCTGATTGGTAGGAAATCTCTCATTAAAGACCAGGAAGTGAACATGACTTGACAAGCAGTGAGCAATTTCCCATTAATTAAAACATAGTGACTCTGGGTCAGATAAGATTCCTGCAAGCAGGGATTTCTCCATCGTGAGAGTGCGCTATACTTAGGGATGGGAGGCGGGGCTGAGGGATCCCACTATGTTGTCGAAGCTGGCCTCACACACCTGGACTCTGGCAATCCTTGCTTAGCCTCCTTAGTGCTGGAAGCTGAGACTATAGGCAAGGGCCACTATACCATCTTCTGTTTTTATTTATTTATTTATTTTCTTTTTCTTTCTTTCTTTCTTTCTTTCTTTCTTTCTTTCTTTCTTTCTTTCTCTTTCTCTTTCTCTTTCTTTCTCTCTTTCTTTCTTTCTTTCTTTCTTTCTTTCTTTCTTTCTTTCTTTCTTTCTTTCTTTCTTTCTTTCTTTCTTTTTGGTTTTCAAGGTATGGTGTCACTAGCTCAGGCTGACTTGGAATTCACTCTGTAGTCTCAGGGTGGCCTCAAACTCATGGTGATCCTCCTACCTCTGCCTCCCAAGTGCTGGAATTAAAGGCATGTGCCACCATGCCTGGCTTATTATTTATTTCTTTTTATTTATTTTTAATATATTTATTTATTTATTTGACAGAAAAAGAGGGGGAGAGAGAGAGAGAGAAAAAGATCATGCCAGGGCCTCCAGCCACTGCAGACAAACTCCAGATGCATGCGCCTCCTTGTGCATCTGGCTTATGTGGGTCCTGGGGAATTGAACCTGGGTCCTTTGGCTTCGCAGGCAAACACCTCAATCGCTAAGCCATCCTTCCAGCCTTATTTTATTTTATTTATTTAAGGGAGAGGGAGAGAGAACGAGGCAGATTGAGAGAGAGAGAGAGAGAGAGAGAGAGAGAGAGAGAATGGGTGTGCCAGGGCCTCCAGCCACTGCAAAGAAACTCCAGGTGCATTCACCCCCTTGTGCATCTGGCTTATGTGAGTCCTAGAGAATCAAACCCAGGTCCTTAGGCTTCTCAGGCAAATGCCTTGACCTCTAAGCTATCTCTCCAGCCCTTTTTTTTTTTTTTTTTTTTGAGGTAGGGTCTCACTGTAGCCCAGGCTAACCTGGAACTCACTCTGTAATACCAGGCTGTCCTCAGATTTACATCAGTCCTCCTACCTCTGCCTCCCAAGTTCTGGGACTAAAAACCATAAACAAACAAAAAGATTGAATTGAACCTAAGGGTATGTATGCCAGGCAAATAAATACACATACTCTAGTACTGACCCATATACCCAGCTTATTTCTGTTCGTTAAAAAAATATTTAGCCAGGCGTGGTGGTGCATACCTTAATCCCAGCACTTGGGAGGCAGAGGTAGGAGGATCACCATAAATTCAAGGCCACCCTGAGATTACAGAGTGAATTCCAGGTCAGCCTGGGCTAGAGCGAGACCCTACCTTGAAAAAACAAAACAAAAAAAAAATTATTTAGGGCTGGAGAGATGGTTTAGCAGCTAAGGTGTTTGCTGGCAAAGCCAAAGGACCCAGTTCCATGCCTTAGTACCCACGTAAAGCAGATGCACAACGTGGCATATGTATCTGGAGTTTGTTTGCAGTGGCTAGAGGCTCTGCATGCCCATTCTCTCTCTCTCTATTTATCTGCACCTCTCTCCTTCTCTCAAATAAATAGAGTACTTATTTATGAGAGAGAGAGAGAAAGAGAGGCAGGCCAGGGCCTCTTGCTACTGAAAATGAACTCCAGATGTGTGCAACCGCTTTGTGCATCTGGCTTTATGTGGGTCCTGTGGAACTGAACCAGGCTGGCAGGCTTTGCAAGCAAGTGCCTTTAACCACTGAACCATGTCTCCAGCCCTGTATCTGTCATTTTTATGCTGAAATCTGGAAACTAGGAACTTGACTTCAGCTTCTTTCATCACAAAAGGGTCTGGCGGGTAGGTGGTAGGGACTGCATGGCTGGGAGGAGTTCTCAGGACATACTGGGTAGACTGTAGCTTTTGTTTTTATTTCCTGATTACTCTAGCCACTCCTTCCTCTTTCTCTTTCTAACGTGTGTATGTCACTGATGTAACAATGTGTCATTGGCTGGCTTATTCCAAAGACACCTACTAACTTTGAATACATTGTATTGTTAACTAACTCTTCAGTCATTTGCTGCATCCTTTTTCCGGATTAGATAAAAAGGCCCTGGATTCTACTCATTTGGGAATTCCTTTCTTTCTTTTAATTTTTAACTTATTTATTAGAGACAGAGAGAGAGTGGGTGTTGCTGAAAACAAACTCCAGATGCATGCACTACCTTGTGCGTCTGACATATGTGGGTCCTTAGGCTTCGCAGGCAAGCGCCTTAACCGCTAAACCATCTCTCCAGTCCTTGTTTTTTTTTTTTTTTGTTTTGTTTTTCGAGGTAGGGTTTCAGCCTGGTTCAGGCTGACCTGATATTAACTATGTAATCTCAGGCTCAAGGCGATCCTCCTACCTCTGCCTCCTGAGTGCTGGGATTAAAGGTGTGCATCACCACGCCCGGCTTGTTTGTTTTTTGTTTGTTTGTTTGTTTGAGACAGGGTCTTGTTCTAGTCCAGGCTGCCTTGGAATTCACTCAGGCTGGTCTTGAACTCACAGCGATCCTTCTACCTCTCCTCTGGAGTGCTGGGATTAAAGGTGCCTGGCTCATTTGGGCATTTATGTTGCATGCAAACTTAAGTGTCTTTTGCATAGTAGGTGCACAGCAAATGCATGTAGATTTGATCTCATTTGATTATGAGCATATAAAAAACAAAACAGAAACAGTTTCACATGCCTTAGGGTCATTTGGGGGGCTTTAAGGTATCAGTGGGGGAGAGCGGTATAGAAGTTACATGATCAGTGAGGCGTTAGTGGTTGCAAGAAAATAAGCGTGGGGATATGCCGTGGATGCGGTGGTACATGCCTGTAATCTCAAGCGCCCCCCAAGGCTGAAGCAGGAAGACAGCAAGTTCAAGGGCAGCCTGGGCTACACAGTAAGACTTTGTCTAGAACAACAAAACCAAAACAAAAGCTGTGTTTGTCAGGGGGTGCCATGTGTGTGTGTGTGTGTGTGTGTGTGTTTGAGTGCACTATACCATGGCACTCATGTAGGTCAAAGAAAAATGCTGACTGTCCTTTCATCTTGTTTGAGATAGGATCTCTCTCTCTCTACTTCCCTCTCTGTCTTTAAACTTTGGGGGTTATTTTATTTTATTATTTTATTTTGCATATGTGTGTATGTGTGTATGCACCAGGGACCCTCCTGTCACTGTAAATGCATGTGCCATTTTTTTTTTTTGAGGTAGGCTCTCTAGCTCAGGCTGACCTGGAATTTACTATGTAGTCTCAGGGTGGCCTCGAACTCCTACCACTGCCTCCCAAGTGCTGGGATTAAAGGCGTGCGCCACCACACCCGGCCCAACATGTGCCATTATATGTGTTGGCCTCCAACTCATAGCAATTCACCTACCTCTGCCTTCCCAGTGCTGGAATTAAAGGTGTGCACCACCATGCCTGAGTTTTCTTTTGTTTTCTTTTGTTTTCTTTTCTTTTCTTTTCTTTTCTTTTCTTTTCTTTTCTTTTCTTTTCTTTTCTTTTCTTTTCTTTTCTTTTCTTTTCTTTCTCTCTCTCTCTCTTCTCTCTTTCTTTCTTTCTTTCTTTCTTTCTTTCTTTCTTTCTTTCTGCCTTTTGTTGTTGTTTGTTTTTTGAAGTAGGGTCTCCCTCTAGCCCAGGCTGACCTGGAATTCACTATGTACTCTCAGGCTGGCCTTGAACTCGCAAGTGATCCTCCTACCTCTGCCTCCCGAGTGCTGGGTTCAAAAGGCGTGTGCAACTATACCCGACTCTTTAAACTTTTAAAAAAATGTTTTTTATTTATTTTTATTTATTTAAGGGAAAGAGGGAAAGGCAGATATATAGAGAGAACAGGTGTACCAGGGCCTTCGGCCACTACCAACAAACTCCAGATGCACACGCCACCTTGTGCATCTGGGTTACGTGGGTACTGGGGAATTAAACAAGCGTCCTCACAGGCAAATGCCTTAACCACTAAACTACTGCTCCAGCCCCCTTTTTTTTTTTTTTTTTTTTTTTCGAGGTAGGATTTCACTCTAGTTCAGGCTAACCTGAAATTCACTATGAAGTCGCAGGGTGGCCTTGAACTCACGGCAGTCCTCTACCTCCCGAGTTCTGGGATTAAAGGCGTGCACTACCACTCCCGGCACATGTTTTTTAATTTTTATTTATTGATTGATTTGCAAACAGGGAAAGATAGAGGGAAGAGAGACACAGAGAGAGAATGGCACATCAGGGCCTCCAGCCATATAAAGGAACTCCAAATGCATGCATCACTTTGTGCATTTGGCTTTATGTGAGTACTGGGGAATCAAATCCAGATCGTTAGGCTTTGCAGACATGCACCTTAACCACAAGGCCATCTCTCCAGCCCTCTTTAAACATTTTATTGACAAACTCCAGTACTTTAAAAAAAAAAAAAAAAAAGGGCTGGAGAAATGGCTTAGAAGTTAAGGCGTTTGCCTGCGAAGCCAAAGGATCCTGGTTCGATTCTCCAGGACCTACATAAGCCAGATGTACAAGGGGCACATGCATCTGGAGTTCGTTTGCAGTGGCTAGAGGACCTGGCATGCCCATTCTCTCTCTCTCTCTCTCTGCTTCTCTTCTATTTCTCTCTCTGCTTGCAAATAAATAATTAAAAATAAAAATAATATTTAAAAAATAATAAAAAGAGCCGGGTGTGGTGGCACACGCCTTTAATCCTAGCACTCAGGAGACAGAGATAGGAGGATCACCATGAGTTCGAGGCCACCCTGAGATTACATACTGAATTCCAGGTTAGCCTGGACTAGAGTGAAACCCTACCTCAAAAAAAAAAAAAAAAAAAAAAAAAGGCACACTCTCCTGTTGCTATTGTCAACCTTATGTTGGCCAGGGGGTGATGTTCATCCTCTGCTCATGCCATCATTTTCCCCTGTCATTGTGGAGCTTTCCCTCGAGCCTATAAGCCAAAATAAACCTCTTTTTCCCACAAACTGTCCTTGGTCAGGTGATTTCTGCCAGCAATGCGAACCTGACTGCAACAGTGAAGTGGTACCGAGGAGTGGGATTGCTGCTAGACACCTGACTGTGTGGCTTTGGCCTTTTGGAGCTGATTTTCAAGAGGAATGTGGAAAGATTTGAAACCCTGGCCTAAGAGATGCCTTGCAGTGCTGTAAGTACAGCTTGATGCACTATTCTGGTCAGAGTTGAAAGACCTGAATGCAGTAAGAACTACGGACTGTGAGGTTTGGCTTATGAGGATGAGAAAGAGCTTTGCTTGGACTGGGCTAGCAGTTTGTGTGAGAAGCTTGCTGTTATGCCCATGTCCTGAGAAGTTGTGCAGGGTTGCTTTGCATAGAAATGGACTGGTGTGAGCAGAGGGATAAGGCACAAAAAAAAAAAAAAAAAGAGGCCAGGCATGGTGCACACCTTTAATCCCAGCACTCGGGAGGCAGAGGTAGGAAGATCACCATGAGTTCAAGGCCACCCTGAGATTACATAGTGAATTCCAGGACAGCCTGGGCTTAGAGTGAGACCCTACTTCAAACCCTCCCAAAAAAGAGAGCGAAAGCCGGGCGTGGTGGCGCAAGCCTTTAATCCCAGCACTCGGGAGGCAGAGGTAGGAGGATTGCTGAGAGTTCGAGGCCACCCTGAGACTACATAGTTAATTCCAGGTCAGCCTGGACCAGAGTGAAACCCCACCTCGCAAAACCAAAAAAAAAAAAAAAAGAGAGAGAGCGAGAGAATGGGCACACCAGGGTCTCTAGCCACTGCAAAGGAACTCCAGACACATGTGCCACCTTGTGCATCTGGCTTTAAGTGGGTCCTGGGGAATTAAACCTGGGTCCTTTGGCTTTGCAGGCCAGTACCTTAACCACTAAGCTGCCTCTCCAGCCCCTTCCTTCCTTCCTTTCTTTCTTTCTTTCTTTTTTTTTTTTTTTTTTTTTGGTTTTTCGAGGTAGGGTCTCACTCTGGTCCAGGCTGACCTGGAATTAACTCTGTAGTCTCAGGGTGGCCTTGAACTCTGGCAATTAACTCTGCCTCCTGGAGTCTCACTCCTAATCCTCCTACCTCTGCCTCCTGAGTGCTGGGATTAAAGGCGTGCGCCACCACGCCCGGCTCCTTCCTTTCTTTTTTAACTTTAATTTTTTAAAATTATTTGAGAGAGGGAAAGAGGCAGAAAGAGAGAGAGAGAATGAGAGAGATAATGAGCACACTGGAGCCTCTAGCCACTGCAAACAAACTCCAGATGCGTGTGCCACCTTATGTAGGTGCTGGGGAATTGAACCTGAGTCTTTAGGTTTTGCAGGCAAGTGACTTAACTGCTAAGCCATCTCTCTAGCCTGTTTTTCAAACTTTTCTTTTTATTGACAATTTCCATTAAGTATAGATAATAAACCATAATAATCCCCCCCACCCTTCTTCCTCCTTTTTTTTGTTTTTTTTTGTTTTTTTTTGTTTTTTCAAGGGACGTCTTGCTCTAGCCCAGGCTGAGTTGGAATTCACTATGTAGTTTCAGGCTGGCCTTGAACTCACAGCAGTCTTCCTAAGCCATCTCTCCAGCCCTTGATGTCATGATCTTTTCCTCCTATTATGAGGGTCTTGTGTAGGTAGTGTCAGGCACTGTGAGGTCATGGATATCCATTCCATTTTGCGTCTGGAAGAGTGCATTGTAAGCAGTCCTACCCTTCCTTTGGCTCTTACATTCTTTCAACCGCATCTTCCGCAATGGAAGGTGTGATAGAGATTTTCAGTGCTGCGCACTCATCTGTCACTTCTTCCTATGTTGACTTTTTGTTGTTGTTTTGAGGTAGGGTCTCACTCTAGCCCATGCTGTCCTGGAATTCACTATGTACTCTCAGGCTGGCCTCAAACTCACGGCGATCCTTCTACTTCTGCCTCCTGGGATTAAAGGCGTGCACCACCATGCCCAGCCTATGTTGACTTAAAAAAAAAAAAGTATTTATTGCCAGGCATGGTGGTGCACGCCTTTAATCCCAGCACTCGGGAGGCAGAGGTAGGAGGATTGCTGTGAGTTCGAGGCCCCCCTGAGAATACATAGTGAATTCCAGGTCAGCCTGAGCTAGAGCAAGACTCTCACTTTTGGTTAGAGAAACTTCTCTTTTCAAACATTTATTTATTTATTTATTTATTTATTTATTGAAGAGATAGAGAGAGAGATACACACAGAATAGGTGTGCCATGGCTTCTTGCCACTGCAAATGAATTCCAGATGCATGTACGACTGGTTTTACGTGGGTAGTGGGAACTGAACCTGGGCCCTCAGGCTTTGGAGGCAAGTGCCTTTAACTGCTGAGCTGTCTCTCCAGCCCACGCGTTCTTATTCTGTTGTGGGCTTGTATCAGAGCAAGCATCAGAAAACCCACTTCAAACTGGCTTAGGTAACAATGGAAATTGATTAGCTCCTGGAACGGAGAAATCAAGGGCAGGGCTGGCTTGCTGCAGCTGGCACACGATCCAGGGGTTTCACACAGGGCTCCTGGGTCCTCCTCTTGCTTCCTTTCTCTGGGTGCCCATTAATCTCAGAGGCCTGGGAAGATGTCCCCTCAACTTCAGACTCACACCTTGCCCAGTTCAGTCCAGTAAGTTGCTTAAGCAAACACCGTCTTATCCAGACCTCACTAAGGGTTGGCTTGGTGCTCTTCAAGCCAATCAAAATGACTACGGGTTTATATTTCTTTCCATTCAGCGGCTGGCACTGGATGGTTGACTCCTGCCTACTGCCTGTTTCTGTAAATAAAGCTGTGTTGGAACACAGCCACACCCATTTGTTTATGCATCATGGGACTATTTTTGTGCTACAATGTCAGAGACCAGCAAACCTTTTTGTATGTACAGGGATGAACTATAAATATTTTAGGCTTTGCAAGACCATGAGGCAAAGTTGAAGACTTTGGGGATTTGGGAAACAAAACAGAAAACAAATTACTACATTAATTAATTAATTAATCTGCAAGAAGAGATAGAGAGGGAAAGAAACTGGGCTTGCCAGGGCCTCTTACTGCTGCAAACTCCAGATGCATGTGCCACTTTGTGCATCTGGTTTTATGTGGGTACTGGGGAATCGAATCCAGGCTGCTTGGCTTTGTGAGCAAGCGCCTTAACTGCTGAGCCATCTCTCTAGCCCCATTAAAAAAAATGTTTTTTTTTTGTTGTTGTTCTTTCTTTCTTTTCCTTCCTTCCTTCCTTCCTTCCTTCCTTCCTTCCTTCCTTCCTTCCTTCCTTCCTTCCTTCTTTTCTTTTCTTTTCTTTTTTTTGGTTTTTCGAGGTAGGGTTTCACCACTCTGGCCCAGCCTGACCTGGAATTAACTGTGTAGTCTCAGGGTGGCCTCAACTCACAGTGATCCTCCTACCTCTGCCTCCCCAGTGCTAGGATTAAAGGCGTGCGTCACCACGCCTGGCTTTGTTTTGTTTTTCGAGGTAGGGTCTTGCTGTAGCCCAGGCTCACTTGGAATTCACAATGTAGTCTCAGGGTGGCCTCAGGATTCTGAAGATCAGGTGGTCTATAAGGAGGGGGCTGGTCCACAGAGGTGGGACTCCAGCACTGCTTCCAAAAAAAAAAAAAAAAAAAAAGTCTGGAGACACAGGCCTGTCTTCCTGTAACTCTCCCTGCAGGACAGGTAATGTCAGCTGTTCTACAGTGCTGTCCTCAGAGTGTAACAGACATCCGAACAGCTGAGGCTAGCAAAAGACCCTCGAGATTTGGCCTGTTGATGCTCCCTTATTGAAGAAGGGGTTGAGGAGGGTCATCAGAGCCTTACCTGAGAGCTTAGCCACTCCTTGCCAGCCGTATGTCACTCTGCTCAAGGTGCACATGGTTTTGTGGTCTCTGGAGGTATTACAGCATAGAGTGTGTAGAGTGTAGAGAGCACAGAGAATAAAGAGAGAGTATAGTCAGCCAGGCGCGGTGGCGCACACCCTTAATCCCAGCACTCGGGAGGCAGAGGTAGGAGGATTGCAGTGAGTTCAAGGCCACCCTGAGACTACAGAGTCTAGCCTGGGCTAGAGTGAGACCCTACCTCAAAAATAAAAACAAACCAAACAACACAAAATGCTCCAGGTAAGACCCAGTCTCCAGACAAGGCCTCCTCTGAGGAACCTTCTTGTGTCCTGATGGCCGGGCTGGGCTCAGACCGGGAGTGGGATTGGGGAGGTTAGACCTTCTCCCTGGATGCAGGCAGGCTGTCAAGGTCAGGCAGGGAAGGACAAGAAGGACGGACAGAGGCACCCAGACATCAAGAAAGGGTGGAGTCTTGGGAGCCCTTCCAGAGAGCTGATGTGTCTGTTCTGAGCTTGTGTGTACTGGTCCATGTGAGCACACAAATGTACACGCTCCCACAGTTCCACCCATCTTCACTACCAGGATCTCACCCACACACATGCGTGCAGTTTCCCAGTTTCCCACACTTTGCACACCCACGTTCACAACCATGTGCATGGACATAACATTGTTACACCTGTGTCACTCTTGAGGTTGCTGCACAAAGTACCACTGTTTAAAATAAGAGTCAGCTGGGCGTGTTGGCGTACGCCTTTAATCCCGGCACTTGGGAGGCAGAGGTAGGAGGATTGCTGAGAGTTTGAGGCCACCCTGAGACTACATAGTGAATTCCAGGTTAGCCTGAGCTAGGGAAAGCTCCTACCTTAAAAAAAAAAAAAAAAAAAAAAAAAAAAAAAAGAAGAAGAAGAAAAGAAAGAAGGAAGGAAGAAAAGAAAGAAAGAAGAGCCGGGCGTGGTGGCGCACGCCTTTAATCCCAGCACTCAGGAGGCAGAGGTAGGAGGATCGCCGAGAGTTCGAGGCCACCCTGAGACTACATAGTTAATTCCAGGTCAGCCTGGACCAGAGTGAGACCCTACCTCGAAAAACCAAAAAAAAAAAAAAAAAAAAAAAGAAAGAAAGAAAGAAAGAAGGATGGGTTGGAGAGATGGCTTAGCGGTTAAGTCGTCTGCTTGCAAAGCCAAAGGATCCCGGTTCAATTCTCCAAGACCCACGTAAGCCCAATGCACAAAGGAGCGCGTGCGGTCTGGAGTTCATTTGCAGTGGCACGCCCATTCTCTCTATCTCCCTCTTTCTCTCTCTCTCAAATAAATAAATAAACTATATATATTAAAAAAGAAGAAGGAAAGAAAGAATGAAAGAAGGAAAGCAAGCAGGGTAGGGGAACTGGAGAAATGTCTCAATGGTTAAAGGCACTTGGTTGCAAAGCCTGCTGGCCTGGGTTCAATTCCTCAGTACCACATAAAGCCACATGCATAAAGTGGAGCATGAGTTTGGAGTTCATTTGTAGTGACAATAGGTCCGTTTCGTGCCCATATTCCCTCTCTTCTCTCTCAAATAAATAAAATATTTAAAATTTTATTTAGAGCCAAGTGTGGTGGCACATGCCTTTAATCCCAGCAATTGGAAGGCATAGTGAATTCCAGGTCAGCCTGGGTTAGAGTGAGAGAGACCCTACCTCAAAAAAACCCAACATTAGCTGGGCGTGGTGGCGCACACCTTTAATCCCAGAGGCAGAGGCAGAGGTAGGAGGATCGCCAGGAGTTCATGGCCCACCGTGAGACTACATAGTGAATTCCAGGTCAGCCTGGACCAGAGTGAAACCCTCCTCAAAAACAAAAAAAAAAAAAAAAAAAAACCAAAACCAAAAACCAACATTAGAAGCCGGGTGTGGTGGCACATGCCTTTAATACCAGCACTCAGGAGGCAGAGGTAGGAGGATCACCATCACCGTGAGTTCGAGGCCACCCTGTGACTGTTAATTCCAGGTCAACCTGGGCCAGAGTGAGACCCTACCTTGAAAATTATATATATATTTAGGGGCTGGAGACGTGGTTCAGTGGTTAAAGGTGCCTGCAAAGCCTGATGTTCAGGGTTTGATTCTCCAGGACCCACATAAAACCAGATGCACAAAGTGGCACATGCATCTGAAGTTTATTTGCAGCAGCAAGAGGTCCTGACACACCCTTTCTTTCTTTATCTCTCTCTCTCTTAAGTAAATAAATAAATAAATAAATATGTTACGTTTTTAAAATTTTATTTTATTTTATTTTTATTTTTTTATTTTTTATTTTTTGGTTTTTCGAGGTAGAGTCTCACTCTGGCCCAGGCTGACCTGGAATTCACTATGTAATCTCAGGGTGGCCTCGAACTCACGGCGATCCTCCTACCTCTGCCTCCCAAGTGCTGGGATTAAAGGTGTGCGCCACCACACCCAGCTAAAATTTATTTTAAAGACAGAGAATGGGCACACCATGGCCTCTAGCCACTGCAAACAAACTCCAGACACATGTGCCACCTTGTGCATCTGGATTACATGGGTCCTAGAGAATCAAACTCGGGTCCTTAGGCTTTGCAAACAAACACCGTAACTGCTGAGCCATCTCTCCAGCCCCATTAAAAATTTTTTAAACATATATTTTATTTATTTATATGAGAGAGAGAGAGAGAGAAAGAGGTAGAGAGAGAAAGAATGGGCGCTCCAGCCACTGCAAGCAAACTCCAGATGCATACGCCTCCTTGTGCATCTGGCTTACATGGGTCCTGGGGAATTGAACCGGGGTCCTTTGGCTTTGCAGGCAAATGCCATAACCACTAAGCCATCTTCTCCAGCCCAGTAAAATTATTTTTAAAAGGTCATTTTGATAGCCAGGCATGGTGGCGCACGCCTTTAATCCCAGCACTTGGGAGGCAGAGGTAGGAGGATCGCCGAGAGTTTGAGGCCACCCTGAGACTACATAGTTGATTCCAGGTCAGCCTGGACTAGAGTGAGACCCTACCTCGAAAAACCAAAAAAAAAAAAAAAAAAAAAAAAGGTCATTTTGAGAGCTGGGCGTGGTGGCGCACACCTTTAATCCCAGCACTCGGGAGGCAGAGGTAGGAGGATCACCTTGAGTTCAAGGCCACCCTGAGACTACATAGTGAATTCCAGGTCAGCCTGGGCCAGAGTGAGACCCTACCTCGAAAAACCACAAAAAAAAAAAAAAAAAAAAAAAAAAAAAAATTTTGAGCCAGGCATGGTGGCACACGCCTTTAATCCCAGCACTCGGGAGGCAGAGGTAGGAGGATGGCCATGAGTTCAAGGCCACCCTGAGACTACATAGTGAATTGCAGGTCAGCCTGGGCTAGAGCGAGACCCTACCTTGAAAAACCAACAACAAAAAAGTCATTTTGAAACTTGTGGGGGTTGTCTGGGAAGACAGCTTGGTGGATAAAACACTTACTGTCTAAACCTGAATCCCAGAGTTCGGATCCCCAGAACACACATGTATAAAGTTGGACGCGGTAGCACAGGCATCTATGATCTCAGGGCACCTCCTGGGAGGTAGGAGGTGCACACGTTAGAATCCTCCAGAAGCTCACAGGCCAGTTAGCCTGATGAGTGCGGTGATGAGCAGGGAACAAGGAGGAGCCCTGTTTCCACCAAGATGGAAGGGGAGACGTTGTCCTCTGACCTCCACAGGTGTGTGCCACACCCATGAGCACACAAACCACAAACAAACAAACAAGGAGACTCGTAGGAAAGGATCTTTCTTCTCTTCCGGATTCTGCCAGGCCCAGGTGCTCCTTCAGCGTGTAGAAGCACCTCTCCAATCTCCACTTCTGTCTTCCACAGAGTGTTTTTATTAACAAACAAACAAACAAACAAACAAACAAACACCATGTTTTTCAAGTAGACATGTTTTGTTTTAAAACATTTTATTTATTTATTTATTTATTTATTTATTTATTTATTTATTTAAGAGAGAGAAAGAAGCAGAGAGAGAGGGAAGGAGAGAGAATGTACATGCCAGGGCCTCTAGCCCTGCAAACAAACTCCAGATGTATGCATCACCCTTGTGCATCTGGTTTATGTGGGCCCTGAGGAATCAAACCTGGGTTCTTTAGCTTTGCAGGCAAGTGCCTTAACCGCTTAAGGCATCTCTGTAGCCCAAAACTTTTTTTTTTTTGGTTTTTCAAGGTAGGGTCTTGCTTTAGCCGAGGTTGACCTGGAATGCACTATGTAGTCTCAGGGTGGCCTTGAACTCAAGGCAACCCTCCTACCTCTGCCTCCTGAGTGCTGGGATTAAAGGTGTTGTGCCACCACACCCGGCTCTTGTTTGTTCTTTTTGATGTAGGAGCTCACTCTATCCCAGGCTGACTTGTAATGCACTATGTAGTCTCAGGCTGGCTTCCAACTCAAGGCAATCCTCCTACCTCTGCCTCCTGAGTGCTGGGATTAAAGGCATAATGCACCATGCCCGGCACTACAGAAACATTTTTATAAGAACCCAGGTCAGGGGCTGGAGAGATGGCTTAGCAGTTAAGGCGCCTGCCTGCCAAGCCTAAGAATGCCAGTTCCAATCTCCAGGTCCCACGTTTAACCAGATGCAAAGTGATGCAAGGGCACAATGCTGCACTTGACCACAAGGGGGCGCACACATCTGGAGTTCGTTCACAGTGGCTGAGAGGTTGCTGGAGTGCCCATTTCTCTCTCTGCCTCCCTCTCCTCTCTCCATCTCTATCTGTGTCTCTCTCCAAAAAAAAAAAAAAAAAAAAAAAAAAAAAAAAAAAGAACCCAGGTCATCAGACTGAAGAGATGGCTTAGCAGTTAAGGCTCTTGCCTGCAAAGCCCAAAGACCAAGGTTTGATTCCCCAGTACCCACTTAAACCAGATGCACAAGGTGGTGCATGCGTCTGGAGTTCGTTTACAGTGGCTAGAGGCCCTGGCATGCCCATTCTCTCTCTATCTCTTTCTGTAAGATAAATAACTAAATTAAAAAAAAAAAGAACCCCAGTCATGAGGCTGGAGAGATGGCTCAATGGTTAAGACGCTGACTTGCAAAGCCTTATGACCCGGGGTTCAATTCCCCAATATCTACGTAAAGCCAGATGCACAGTGGCGTATGCCTCTGGAGTTTGTCTGCAGTGGGTAGTGAGAGCAGTATGCCCTCACTGTGTCTCTCTCTCTGTTTGCAAATAAATAAATATATATTTTTTTAAAAAGCCAGGCGTGGTGGCGCACGTCTTTAATCCCAGCACTCGGGAGGCAGAGGTAGGAGGATCGCCATGAGTTCGAGGCCACCCTCAGACTACATAGTGAATTCCAGGTCAGCCTAGGCTACAGTGAGACCCTACCTTGAAAAACAAAAAAAAAAAAAAAAAAAAAAAACCCAATCCAGTCATATTGCCTTAGGGCCACCTGACTCCAGTTCCAATTTCTCTTTCCTGTTAACATCTGTCTGCATTAGATTGTATTCATTGGCGCTCAGTGTTCGGATGTCACACGCTTGTTTCGGTGGGGGCCACAAAATCTACACCTACACATGATCCTCCCACAGAGACGCACGTGTGTTCTATATTTGTCTTCGCAAAACCTCACGTATGCCCGTGCCCGTGCCCATGGCCTCTCACTGCTGTAGCCTTACACCCAGCCCTGCACAGGGCCCTTGTGCCCACATCACACCCTGGGGTCACACTAAGAGGTCACTCTAAGGAGGTCATGCTCAGAGCCCCACGCATTCGCAGCCTCACACTTGGCTCTTAATTCCACATCCCCTCGCACCCGCACACACACAGTCTCCCTCACTCCTTGTCTCTCTTGCTGGATGGAGTACCCCCCCAAACACCACTGAACCTGACTACTCTGCCCACCCCAGCCATGCCACCCCCAGAGGATGTGTCCCCCCCTTGCCCTCGGGAATCAGGTGCCAACCCACCAGTGGTCCTCCCTCGCAGACTCCCCCTCTTCCATGTCACAGGAAGCCGTGTGTGTGCCCACACACACATACACACGCACATTCACACTTGGACACACCCCTCCAGCAACCCCACAGCAGCAGTCTGTTCCTCATTATGGGCCAATGCGCCTGTTTACTCACCCAGCTGGAGATGGTTAGAGAGTGATAAATAATGAAAGAGAAAACACGCTTTTCCTCTGTGTGGCTTCTATTTATGTAACGTGTGTCACACCATACTCACAGACTCTGGTTCGGAGTTGCTTGCAGGAAATAGTTTATTTTTTCCGAACGGTGGCTTGAGGGGTGGAGTGAAGATTGGGGGGGCTGGGTTTGGGTTTCTGGTCTCACGCCCATGGGAGTTTCGGGATCTGGTTCCCAGAGTCCTCCCCCTTGGATGTTTCCTTCCCTGACACACTCTGTCCAAGGCGGGGCGGCGTAGTGGGGGGGACGACTCATCATAGTTTGAGGCTGCCTGAGCACGGGGTTCTCCCACCATACAGATTTTGAAGGAACCTGGTGGTTGAGGGCCCCTTGTAGCCAGCCACCTCTGAAACTCCCAAACGGATGGGCTGTTTGAAGAGTCTGACAGCTGGAGGTTGGGACTCTCTGAGAGGAGGCAGTTGGACAAGGTGTTTCTTCTTCTTCTTTTTTGCTTTTAAAAGTATTTTTGGGCTGGAGAGATGGCTTAATGGTTAAGGCATTTGTCTGCAAAGCCAAAAGGACCTTGGTTCAATTCCCCAGGACCCACATAAGCCAGATGCACAGGGTGGCGTATATGTCTGGAGTTTGTTTGCAGTGGCTAGAGGCCCTGGTGCACCCATTCTCACTCTCTCTTTCTCTCTCTCCCCACTCTGTCTTTAATAAATAAATAAAAATTTTAAAAAATTTTTAAGTATTTTTATTTATTTTAAAAAATTATTTATTTATTTATTTGAGACAGAGAAAGAGGCAGACAGAAAGGATGCGTGTACAAGGGTCTCTTCCTACCACTGCAAATGAACCCTGGATGCATGTACCACTTGGTGCATATAGCTTTATGTGGGTACTGGGAATGGAATCTGAGCTGCCAATGTTTGCAAGTAAGCACTTTTAACTGCTGAATCATCTCGCTAGTCCCTCATCCATGTTTTTTTTTAAATATTTTTATTACCAGGTGTGGTGGTGCACGCCTTTAATCCCAGGAGTTGGGAGGCAGAGGTAAGAGGATTGCTGTGAGTTCGAGGCCACCCTGAAACTATTTCAGGTCAGCCTGAAATAGAGTGAGACCCTACCTTGAAAATTATATATTTTGGGTGGGGCAAAGACAAGGTGTATCTTAGGTAGCCTATACTTGTGGAGAGAGGATATGGAAAGAGTTATTCTTTTTTTTTTTTTTTTTTTTTTTTTTTTTTTTTTTGGTTTTTGCGAGGTAGGGTCTCACTCTGGTCCAGGCTGACCTGGAATTCACTATGTAGTCTCAGGGTGGCCTCGAACTCTCGGCAATCCTCCTACCTCTGCCTCCCAAGTGCTGGGATTAAAGGCGTGCGCCACCACGCCCGGCTAAGAGTTATTCTTTAAAAAAAAACTTATTATTATATTTTTATTTATTTAATTGAGAGAGAGAGAGAGAAAAAATGGGTGCTTCCCAGCCTCCAGCCACTGCAAACCAACTCCAGACACATGAGCCCCCTTGTGCATCTGGCTTATGTAAGTACTGGGGAATCAAACCTGGGTTCTTAGGCTTTGCAAGCAAGTACCTTAACTGTTAAGCCATCTCTCCAGCCCAGGAGTCATTCTTTTTTTTTTTTTTTTTTTAATATTTTATTTATTTATTTATTTTTATTTATTTATTTGAGAAAGAGATACAGAAATAGGCAGGTAGAGAAAGAGAATGGGCACGCAAATAAACTCCAGATGCATATGCCCCCTTGTGCATCTGGCTTACGTGGGTCCTGGAGAATAGAGCCTTGAACCAGGGTCCTTAGGCTTCACAGGCAAGCGTTTAACCACTAAGCCATCTCTCCAGCCCTCATTCTTAAGAATAAAAGAGGGCCAAGCCCGACGTGGTGGCACACGCCTTTAATCCCAGCACTTGGGAGGTAGAAGTAGGAGGACTACAGTGAGTTTGAGGCCACCCTGAGACTACATAGTAAATTCCAAGTCAGCCTGGGCTAGAGTGAAACCCTACCTTGAAAAACCAAAAAGAAGGGCTGGAGAGATGGCTTAGCGGTTAAGGCATTTGCCTGCAAAGCCAAAGGATCCCGGTAAGGCTCTTGCCTGCAAAGCCCAATAGACCAAGGCTTGATTCCCCAGTACCCACTTAAGCCAGATGCATAAGGGGGCACATGCATCTGGAGTTCGTTTGCAGTGGCTGGAGGCCCTGGTGTGCCCATTCTCTCTCTCTCTCAAATAAATAATAAAATAAATAAAATATATTTTAAAAAAGAATGAAAGAAAAAACAAAAAGAAGAAGAAAAGACCCAGCTAGATGTGGTGGCACACGCCTTTAATCCCAGCACTCAGGAGGCTGAGGTAAGAGGATCACTGTGAGTTCGAGGCCAGCCTCAGACTACAGAGTGAATTCCAACCAGGGATAGAGTGAAACCCTACCTCAATGCCAGGGTAAGGAGACAATGCCTTTGTTTGATTTGGAGCCTTGGGGGTGTCCCAGACCACCACTGGGAGTACCCAGAGGTAACAAAGCCTTGAACACATAGACCGCACAATGGAAGCCGGAACCAGAAACCCTTAACTCCTACCCACGGTGAGGGAGGATAACACAGGTGCGATGAGCTCTAAGTGCCAGGGCACAATCCTGCCCAGTGGCCGTGAAGGCCCTTGTCAAACGTCTCACAGGGATTTCCTGGCTGGAGAAGAAGTCACCAACCCAGAGTAAGAATTAAAAGCCACAAAGAAGTCAAAGGAGTGGTTTTCTTTTCTTTTCTTTTCTTTTCCTCTTCTCTTCTCTTTCTTTCTTTCTTTCTTTCTTCTTCTTCTTTTTTTTTTTTTTTTTTTTTTTTTTTGATTTTTCAAGGTAGGGTCTCGCTCTAGCTCAGGCTGACCTCGAATTCACTCTGTAGTTTCAGGGTGGCCTGGAACTCACAGCAATCCTCCTACCTCTGCCTCCCGAGTGCTGGGATTAAAGGCGTGCACCACCACGCCTGGCTTCTTTTCTTTCTTTTCTTTTCTTTTTTTAATTTTTGAGAGAGACAGACAGAATGAATTGGCATGCCAGCGCCTCAGCCACTGCAATCAAACTCCAGACGCTTGTGCCACCTAGTGGGCACGTGTGACCTCACCTTTGTGCGTCTGGCTAACGTGGGATCTGGAAAGTGGAACATGGGTCTTTGGGCTTCTCAGGGAAGCTTCTTAACTGCTGCTAAGCCATCTCTCCAGCCCTCCTTTCTTTTCTTTTCTTTTTTTTTTTTTTTTTGTTTTTTCGAGGTAGGGTCTCACTCTGGTCCAGGCTGACCTGGAATTCACTATGTACTCTCAGGGTGGCCTCGAACTCTTGTCGATCCTCCTACCTCTGCCTCCCGAGTGCTGGGATTAAAGGCGTGCGCCACCACGCCCGGCATCCTCCTTTCTTTTTCTTTAATGTAGGGTCTTGCTCTAGCCCAGGCTGACCTAGAATTCACTATGTACTTCCAGGCTGGCCTCAAATTTACAGCAATCCTCCTACCTCTGCCTCCTGAGTGCTAGAATTAAAGGTATGTGCCACCATGCCTGGCTCAGTTTTGTTTTTTTCTGTTTGCATGTGTGTGTGTGTGTGTGTCTATATGCCTGTGGTTGTGCATGCCAGAGGTTGACATTGACATAGGGTAGTTCTTCAATCACTCTCTATCTTATTTTTTTTCTTTTTTTAAATTTTAATTTATTAATTTATTAGAGGCAGAGAGAGGGAGGGAGAGAAAGAGAGAGAAAAAGTGTGTGTGTGTGAGAGAAGATGGATGCGCCAGGGCCTCTAGCCACAGCAAACAAATTCCAGATGCATGCACCACCATGTGCATCCAGCTTATGTGGGACCTGGAGAATCGAACCTGGGTCCTTAGGCTTTACAGCTGGGAATTAAACGTGTGTGCCACCACACCTGGCGAGGTAGGGTGTTGCTCTAGCCCAAGCTGACCTGGAATTCGCTATGTAGTCTCAGGGTGGCCTAGATCTCACAGCAATCCTCCTACCTCTGTTTCCCAAGTGCTGGGATTAAAGGCGTGAGCCACAACGCCCGGCTTCTTTTATTTTCTTTTCTTTTCAAGGTAGGGTCTCACTCTAGCCCAGGCTGACCTGGAATTCAGTATGTCGTCTCAGGGTGGCCTTGAACTCATGGTGATCCTCCTACCTCTGCCTCCTGAGTGCTGGGATTAAAGGTGTGCACCACCACAGGGGCCTGTTTTTTTTTTTTTCTTTCTTTGTTTTTCTTTTTTGAAACAGGGTCTCTTGAAGCTCAGATTGACCTTGAACTCCTGCCTCAGCCCCCAGAGTGCTGGCATTTTTACAAGTATGCATCACCCATCATCTCCTGCCTCCCCATCTGTGGACTTCACACATGGGTGCCACTTACCCAGAACCTCTGCCTTTGGGACCCTGTGGACTCTCCACAAAGCCCATCCAGTGTGCACCTGGGTATCTTGGGGACACCTTTCAATTCCCACCCTGGAACTCCTGTGGCTCCGAAGAGGGCCACGTTGATGGGGGCCACGTGTGCTGGAGGCTTAGAGAGACCCCTTCCTGGGTTTCAAGATATCCTTTGCATTCCTGTCCCCTTGGCAGGATGCTGTGTCTCAAGCTAAAGGACAGGAAAGTAGGGGTGGAGAACTAGTTCAATGGTTAGGGTGCTTGCCTTGAAAGCCTGAGGACCCAGTTTTGATTCCCCAGTACCCACGTAAAGCCAGATGTGCAAAATGCTACATGCATCTGATGAGTTCCTTTGCAGTGGCTAGAGGCCCTGGCACACCCTTTGTCTCTCTCCTTGCATATAAATACACAAAAAATATTTTTTAAAAAAATGTACAGTCTGGGCTGGAGAGATGGCTTAACGGTTAAGGCACATGCTTGTGAAGCCTGTGGACCCTGGTTTGATTCTCCAGGTCCCACGTAAGCCAGATGCACAAGGGGGTGCACGCTTCTGGAGTTCATTTGCAGTAGCTGGAGGCTCTGGGGTGCCCATTCTCACTCTCCCTCTCTCTCTTTCCCTCTTTCTGTCTCTAATAATAATAAAAAAAATCTTAAAAAAAAATGCACAGACTACCAACTTCTTTCACTCCTGACAGCCCTGAGTTCCCTGGGCTCCAGCCTCAGTTTCTTTCTCTTCCGTCTCTCACACTGGGCACTTGAGACAGACGAGTGCTGGCTGGGCTCCTGGAAGCCTCTTGAGTTCAGGCCCCTCCATTCCACCTTAGAAACATCAGGCCTGGCACTGCCTGTGCAGCCCTCCTCCCCTCGGCCCCGGGGGAGTGTAGGCTTTGCTGGAGGGCAGCGAGTGAAGCGGGCTGTAACAGAGAAACCTCAGGCTCCTCTTTAGAAGTCCCTGGAGGAGGCAGATCTGAGGAAGGGCTGCGGAGAAGGTGCCTGCAGCAATGTCAGCTCAGAACAGCCGGCTGACAGGATGCTGAGCGGGGGATTAAGGTTGGGATCAGGGAAGCCGGGAATGAAGGCCAGCTCCCTACTGCCCTAGCTACCACCGCCACAGCCCAGCCACCGCTGGGTTTGTCTTGTTGTTTGTTTCTGGGAACGTGGGCGGGGAGGGAAGTGACGGGGCAGGAGGTGGAGGCAAGGGCAGGAGAGGGGGGCTGAAGGGAAGGGAGGGTGTGGAGAAGAGACCAGCAACCATCCAGGAGTGGGGCAGACATCTAGGGAGCCCTTGCCTGAGACCCATACCCCATAATGTCCCGGTCAGTCAGCCAGGTGGTTGGACAGTGAGCTAGGTACAAGACATTTTCCCCTGTCACTTTCCTCCGTGGTTTTGTTTGTTTGTTTGTTTGTTTGTTTTTGAGGTAGGGTCTTATTCCAGCCCAGGCTGACCTGGAAATCACTATGTAGTCTCAGGGTGGCCTCGAACTCACGATGATCCTCCTACCTCTGCCTCGCTGAGTGCTGGATTAAAGGCGTGCGCCACCATGCCTGGCTTTTTTGTTTTTTTCCTCCATGTTTTAAGTGTGGGTGACAGGAGAAGTGACGACAGAATCGAGTCACTGCAGGCCTTTAAGCAGATGGCATACCTTCAGAAAGAAGACCAGCCTAGCCAGGTGTGGCGGTCCATGCTTGTAATCCCAGCACTTGGGAGGTGGAGGTAGGAGGATCAGGGGTTCCCAGTCTTGGACGCATGAGAGATACTTTCTCAAAAAAAAAAAAAAAAAAAAAAAGGCCAGAGAGATGGCTTAGCCGTTAAGGTGCAAGCCTGCGAAGCCTAAGGACCCCAGTTCAATTCTCCAGGTCCCACGTAAGCCAGATCCACATGGTGGCACATGTGTCTGGAGTTCATTTGCGGTGGCTAGAGGCCCTGGCACACCTATTCTCACACTTTCTCTCTCTCTCTGTCTCTAATAAATAAATAAATAATTTTTTTTTTTTTGAGGTAGGGTCTCACTCTGGTCCAGGATGACCTGGAGTTAACTATGTAGTCTCAGGGTGGCCTCGAACTCTCAGTGATTCTCCTACCTCTGCCTCCCAAGTGCTGGGATTAAAAGCGTGCGCCACCACGCCCAGCTCTAAATAAATAAATTTTTTAAAAGGAGAGGGTGAGGGCTGGAGAGATGGCTTAGCGGTTAAGGCGCCTGCCTCCTAAGCCTAAGAACACCGGTTCAAATCTCCAGGTCCCATGTTTAGACAGATGCAAAGTGATGCAAAGGCGCAATGCCGCACTTGACCACAAGGGGGCGCACGCATCTGGATTTCTTTTGCAGCAGCTGAGAGGCTGCTGGTGTGCCCATTCTCTATCTGTCTTCCTCTCCCTCTCTCTCTGTGTCTCTCCAAAAAAAAAAAAAAAAAAAAAAAAAAAAAAAAAAAGGAGGGGGTGATGGGGAGATGGCTCAGTAGTTAAAGGTGCTTACTTGCAAAGCCTGCCAGTGTAAGTTCAATTTCCCAGTATCCATGTAAAGCCTGATGCACAAAATGGTACATGCATCCAGAGACTGTTTGCGGTGGCAAGAGGACCTAAAACGTGCTCTCTCTCTCTCTCTCCTTGCAAATAAATAAATAAATAAATAAGTAAATCTGGGAAGATGGCTCCGCAGTTAAAAAAAAAAAATAGGAGGGGCAGTTCAGTGAGTAAAGTACTTGCCTTTCAAGCATGAGGACCTGATTACACCCCCTGAATGCACATAAATTGCTCGACATAACAGCACACTCCTGTAATCCCAGCACTAGGAGGAAGAGACGAAGGATCCAGGGAGCTTGCTGACTAGCTAGTCTAGCCCACTTGGTGAGTTCCAGGCCAATGAGATACCCTGTTTCAAAGAGAGGTGGATGAAGCTAGAGAAATGACTTAGTGGTTAAGGCATTTGCCTGCAAAGCCTAAGGACCATGTTCAATTCCCCGGGACACGTAAGCCAGATGCACAGGGTGGCACATGCGTCTGGAGTTCATTTGTAGTGGCTAGAAGCCCTGATATGCCCATTCTCTCTCTCTCTCTCTCTCTCTCTTTGGTTTTTCAAAGTAGGGTTTCACTCTCTAGCTCAGGCTGACCTGGAATTCACTATGTAGTCTCAGGGTGGCCTCGAACTCACCGTGATCCTTCTACCTCTGCCTCCCAAGTGCTGGGATTAAAGGCGTGCACTACCATATTTGGCCAGATAAATAAAAATTTTAAAAAATGTCCTATCTATATAGTGAATTCCATGTCAGCCTGGGCTAGAGTAAGACCCTACCTCGAAAAACCAAACAAAGGGCTGGAGAGATGGCTTAGCGCTTGCCTGTGAAGCCTAAGGACTCTGGTTCAAGGCTCGATTCCCCAGGACCCACGTAAGCCAGATTCACAAAGTGGCACATGCATCTGGAGTTCTTTTGCAATAGATGGAGTCCCTGGTGCACCCATTCTTTCTCTTGCTGTCTGCCTCTTTCTCTCTCTCGCTTTCAAATAAATAAAAAACCAAACAATAAATTAAAAACAAAACAAATCAAACAAAATGTCCTAGCCCCCTACTCCTGAGAGTCACAAATAAAGCAAACACAGGGCGCACTCTTGGTTAGGGCGGGACTGCTGTGGAGGACAGGCATCATGGAGGAGCTGTGGCTCTCTTGGGGCAGAGGAAGGAAGAAGAATGGCTACTTGAAGTTGATGGAGGGAAGGGAATCTTCCTGGAGGGCTAGAACATAAAGGTGAGACTAGGCAGGGGTGGAAGAGTGAAGTGGGCTGAAGGGGATGGAGCTCTAGTTTGCTAGGTAAGTGACTCAAGTGTCTGGTGAGAGGTGAAAAGGATGTGTTCCCCAGGGGCTCTCTTTCCAGCCAGTCTTTCTCCAGAGTTCCCGTTCTAACAAGCAGTAAGGAATGCTCTCTCCTCGCCCTATCAAGGGCCAATCAAGATGCAAAAGCCATGGAAAGTTGTTGGGGTTTTTGTTTGTTTGTGTTTTTCTTTTTTCTTTTAAATTATTTATTTATTTGACAGAGAGAGAGAGAGAAGAGAAAGAGGTAGATAGCTAGAGAGAGAGAGAGAATGGGCACACTGGGCACTCAGCCTCTGTAAACGAACTCCAGACACATGCGCCACCTTGTACATCTGGCTTACGTGGGACCTGGAGAGTGGAACATGGATCCTCAGGCTTCACAGGCAAGCGCCTTAACCACTAAGCCATCTCTCCAGCCCTGAACATTTTTTTTTTTCAAGGTAGGGTTTCACCCTAGTCCATGTTTACATGGAATTCACTATGTAGTCTCAGGGTGGCCTTGAACTCATGGCAATCCTCCTATCTCTGCCTCTCAAGTGCTGGCATTAAAGGCATGCACCACCATGCCCAGCAATTCTTTTTCTTTTTTAAAGATTTATTTTTATTTATTTATTAGAGACAGAGAGAGAGAGTGAGAATGGGCATGATAGGGCCTGTAGCCACTGCAAATGAACTCCAGACACATGCACCACCATGTGCATCTGGTTTACATGGGTCCTGGAGAATCCTTAGGCTTCACAGGCAAGCGCCTTAACCGCTAAACCATCTCTCCAGCCCCAACTGTCGGTTCTTTTGTTGTGTTTTCAAGCTGAAGGCCCTGCTCAGGCACCATAGTTTCTACCTCCCTTCATAGCAGCTCCACTCTGGTCCCCATTTCTTTTCTTTTTTAAAAAAATATTTTATGGCTGGGCATGGTGGCACACACCTTTAATCCCAGCACTCAGGAAGTAGAGGTAGGAGGATCGCCATGAGTTCAAGGCTACCCTGAGACTATAGAGTGAATTTCCAGGTCAGCCTGGGGCTAGATCAAGAACCTGGTCAAAAAACCAGTGTGAGTGTGTGTGTGTGTGTGTGTGTGTGTGTATGTATGTATATATAAATATATATTTGAGAGAGAGGAAGAGTGGAGGGGAGGGAGAGAATGGTCATTCACACCAGGGCCTCTAGCCACTGCAAACAAACTCCAGACACATGTGCCACTTTGTGCATCTGGCTTTATGTGGGTACTGGGGAATCAAGCCAGGGCCTTCAGGCTTTACAAGGAAGTGACTTTAACCTCTGAGCCATCTCTCCAGCCCTGGTCCCCTCATTTCTAAATAGCACAGCTTGACTCCTGGGGAGTGCTCATCAATGCCTCATCTCTATCCCCTACTATACCTGCCACCTTTCAGACACTGAGCAGATTTTGCCTCTTTTTAATTTTATATTTATTTATTGTATTTTAGTTTTATTTATTTATTGGAGAGGGAGGGAGAGAGAGACAGAGGAAGAGAGAGAGAGAATGGGCACACCAGGGCCTCCAGCCACTGCAAAGGAACTCCAGAGGCATGTGCCACTTTCTGCATCTGGCTTACGTGTGTCCTGGGGAATTGAACCTGGGTCCTTAGGCTTCTCAGGCAATCGCCTTAACCCCAAAGCCATCTACATGTTCAGCTCAAGATTTGGTCTCTTCTGCATGGGTCTCTAGACAGGTGCTGACATACTCACATACATTCCATGAATCCCAGCTTTGGCAGCTGAGACCTAACTCCTAGGTTTTCTTTTCCTTTTAAATATTTTATTTTATTTTTATTTACGAGAGAGAGAGAATGGGCATGCCAGGGCTTCCAGCCTCTGCAAATGAACTCCAGATATATGTGCCACCTTGTGCATCTAGTTCACGTGGGGCCTGGGGAATTGAACCTGGGTCCTTTGGCTTTGCAGGCAAACGCCTTAACCGCTAAGCCATCCCTCCAACCCCAACTCCTAGGTTTTCAATGGGTCTTTTAAGCAGGGGCAGGTGTTGGGGAGATGGCTCAGTGGGTGAAGTATTGACTGCATAAGCATGAAGACCTGAATTCAGATCCTCAGTGGCTGTGTAAATGGTAGGTGTGGGCCTGAGGAGATGGCTCAGCTGTTCAAGTCACTTGCTTGCAAAGCCTAATGGCCTAGGTTCTGTTCTCCAGTACCCACGTAAAACCAGATGCACAAATTGGTACATTCATCTGGAGGTTGTTTGCAGAGGTAAGAGGCCCTGGAATGCCCATCCCCCCGCCCCCTCTCCCCATCTGCTTGCAAATAAATAAATTTAAGAGAGAGAGAGAGAAAAAAGATAAAAAAGGCGAGTGTGGCTACACATGTGAGGAACCAGCAGGATCCTCAGAGCTTGCTGGCTAGTCTAGCCAAATGGACAAATTCCAGGTTCAATGAGAGAACTTACCTCAAAAAAAAAAAAAAAAAAAAAAAAAAAAAAAATGCTGGGCTGAGAGATGGCTTAGTGGTTAACCACTTGCCTGTGAAGCCTAAGGACCCTGGTTCAAGGCTCTATTCCCCAGAACACATGTAAGCCAGATGTACAAGGTGGCACATGCATCTGGAGTTCGTTTTCAGTGGCTAGAGGCCCTGGCGTGCCTATTCTCTGTCTCTCTCTGTCGCTCATAAATAATTAAATAAGTAAAAACAAAAAAATTAAAATTAAAAAAAAAGAAAGATGGACCCACCCCACCCCAACAATGACTGACTGCTGCTCTCACAACTCATATCCCATAACCCCATGATGAACACCAGCAACCCCGCTGAAGTGGCCCTCAGTGGAATGGGGACAGGGAGGAAGGGAATGATGGTACCAACACATGATATGTCCATACAAAGTTTCTACTTAAGCCGGGCGTGGTGGCGCACGCCTTTAGTCCCAGCACTTGGGAGGCAGAGGTAGGAGGATCACCATGAGTTCAAGACCACCCTGAGACTACATAGTGAATTCCAGGTCGGCCTGGGCTCGGGCAAGACCCTACCTTGAAAAAACCAAAAAACAACAATGAAAATTTACTTAGTAAAAATCAATAATAGAACTTGAGAGATGGCTTGGTGGTTAAGGCGTTTGCTGGCAAAGCCAAAGGACTCTAGTTTGATTTCCCCAGTACTCACATAAAGCTGGATGCATAAAGCTGGATGCACAAAGTGGCCCACCCATTCTCTGTCTCTATGCAGCTAAGAAATAAATTAATTAAAAATAAAATTATTAAAATTTAAAAAAAAAGGCTCTGGCCCACCCATTCTCTCTCTGAGACTACTAGTTAATTCCAGGTCAGCTCTTATAAATAAAACATAAAATAAGAAATAAATTAATTAAAAATAAAATTATTAAAATTTAAAAAAATATAGTGACTAAGGAAAGCACTCAATGCCTGGCCTCCATATGCCCCTAAACACACATGTATGCTCACACATGTACTAAGACATACAATAGGCACACCACATGCACGTATGGGGGGGGAGGAGAGGGGTAAGAGGCAGAAATTGAGAGGTGAAACTTACTGCTTGAATTTCCTTCTCTCATGTTCCCAACCTCCCGGAATTTTCTAATTTTTTTAAAATTCATCTCATCTTTCCCCTCCTTGCTCTCTCTCTTCCCCCTTTCTCGCCTTTCCTTCCTTCTCTGTCTCTCAAAGCTCTGACCCGCAGTCTCCCACCCTCCTGTCCTCCTCTCCCCTCCTCTCCTTTTCTTTTTTAAGTTTTTTTTTTTTAATTCTTTTAACTTTCAAGGTCATTCCGGACTCCTGATGCCGCCGGTCCCTTGGTGAGACGTGAGCGCCATTGGCGTCCGTGGCCTCTGTTTCCGTGGCAACCCAGTAACCATTAATTTTCAATTAAAGGAGACAAAAAAGCTCGATGACAGCTCCAGGTCTACTGAAGATGTCAAGAATCTGTATTAATATACAGCAAGAGAGCATAATTGTGTGTCCATCTTCCAGAGCAGTGAAAAATGGATGGATAATTACCGGCTCGAAAGCCACTCTGTAATTTAGTTCTTACTGTCACCACAGCCCTACACATTAGCATAAATTAAAAGCAGAGTTTATTGTTATCAAAGTGCACTGATAGCGCCAGCCCCGCTTTCTTCCTTTTAACTGTTTGTTGTGGGTGAGTGACTCCCCAAACTCTCACCAGGGTCTCCCTAGGAAAAGAGAGTGTGGAAGTAACGGGTGCTAGACCTGCAAGGTCATGCCATTATTGGTGTTGTCATGCTGGAGCCCTTAGGACAGAAGGAGCCGAGGACTGGGGGTGGTGGACAGGGGATCCTTAAATCTTATTTCGCTACTCAGATATGCACGCTTTGTTTTTACTAAGCACTTTTCCAGCTCTTTCTCCAGAGGACCACTGTTTGGCATCTGAAGTCCCAAGATTCCATTGTGGGTTTTGCAGTCCCGTGTTGTACCTCCTTCAGTGCCTGGTCCAATGCAGGATGGGTGATGATGGGTCCTCCAAGCAAACCTGTTAAATAAAACAATGGGTCAATGCAGAGCGGCGGGGTGGGGAGGGGGTGCTCCCAGGCTGGATGCGAATGGAAGATGGAGATATTCCTGATGTCGCTCAGTTCTTGCCTGGCCACCAAAGACCCTCCCCACCCCAGTTCCCCAGAGCAACCCTGCAAAAGCCCTCTACTCTTGCTCTGTGGACTGGGGCTTGCCAGGACCGCTATCCTGCAGCCTCACTTCGGAGCAGTCAGAGCGTCTCGGAAGTGTCTCACTGCCAATGACAGCCACAGAGCTGGTGTGGTTTCTGTGAAGGGGTTGGGGGGGATGATGGCATACACAGGGGTTCTTGTATGTATTCCATCCAGAGAGAGCTGTCCTTCAGAGGGGAATTTAGTGTAATTACCCTTAAGGGAGCGATCCTTACACAGCCAGTCACAACACTGACCTCCCGGCTGAGGTTTGACAGCAAAATTACAGGCTGTGTACTCAACAGAGGGGCATCCCCCCTTTTTTTGGGGGGGGGGAAGAGAAGAAAGGGGGAGGAGGCAAAGATACAGACGTTTTGCAAAGTACTGGCTTCCAGCTGCCAGGCACACGGGTTCTCGTTGGCAAGGTGTCGGCAGGGCAGGGAGAAGGAATCTGGAGGTCCCTGGGTCCCCTTCTGGTTGTTGAGAAAAGACTAAAGGCAGCACTCCAGTCCTTCAAATGGTCGGGCCTGCGAGCCTGTGGTCTGAGGTGATCTTAATCATATTCTAGGATGGGTTTGAGGGTACCAGGAACCACTTGATAAACTCCTCAGGCATGTCTCCCAAATATACCTGTCTGTCTGTCTGTCTGTCTTTTTTATTTTTATTTTTCTTTTTATTTATTTACTTTATTTTATTTATTTTGCTTTTCGAGGTAGGGTCTCACTCTAGCTCAGGCTGACCTGGAATTCACTCTGTAGTCTCAGGGTGGCCTCGAACTCACTGCGATCCTCCTACCTCTGCTTCCCCAGTGCTGGGATTAAAGGGGTGTGCCACCACACCTGGCTGTCTCTCTTTCTCTCTTTTTAAAAATATTTTATTTTTATTTATTTATCTGAGAAATAGATACAGAAATAGACATGGAGAGAGAGAGAGATAGAGAATGGGTGGGCCAAGGCCTCTAGCCACTGCAAATGAACTCCAGATACCACCTTGTGCATCTGGCTTACGTGGGTCCTGGGGAATTGAGCCTCGAACCAGAGTCCTTAGGCTTCATAGGTAAGCGCCTAACCGCTAAGCCATTTCTCCAGCCTGCTTTTTTTTTTTTTTTTTTTTTTCTGAGGTAGGGTCTCGCTTTAGGCCAGGCTGACCTGGAATTCACTCTGTAGTCTCAGGGTGGTTTTTTGTTTGTTTGTTTTGTTTTCAAATCAACCTTTTTACCTATTTATTTATTAGAGAGAGGAAGAGGCAGATAAGAGACAGAGAGAGAGAGAGATAGAAAATGCGTGCACAAATGAACTCCAGATGCATGTACCACCATGTGCATCTGGCTTACATGGGCCCTAGGGAATCGAACCTGGGTCCTTTGGCTTTGCAGGTAAGTGCCTTAACTGCTAAGTCATCCCTCCAGCCCTATGCCTGTTTCTTGATGCTTCTCAAGGCACTTGAACGTGTCACCACTCCTTACAGGTTGGAGGGAACACATCTAGGACCCCGTTAACCTAGGCTGGGTTGCCTGGCTGGGGCATTAGCTAACATGCTAATGAGTGACCATTTCAAATTTAGCATAGACCTGATCCTCACATGCGCTGTGGCCTGTCACACGGAAGGACACTCACGGGGGACACAGGCCAGATAAGTTCTCGTGAGCATTGGAGATCATGGTGAACTCCCAGAAGAAATCTTCCAATCCCAGGGCTGAATGTGGTTCTGCAGATCCTGGAGGTGAAAGCTCCTTCTCCTGCCTCTGCTACACCTCTACCCAACACAGGAGCACCAGACCGCTAAGGTCTCTTCCACTAGCAACAGCTCTAACCACTGGGAATTCTCCTGAGTGCGAGAGAAAACCCGCCTGGCTGAGTCTTTTATTCTTCTTTTTTGTTTTTTCAAGTTAGAGTCTCACTCTAGCTCAGGCTGACCTGGAATTCACTAGGTAGTCTCAGGGTGGCCTCGAATTCATGGTGATCCTCCTACCTCTGCCTCCCAAGTGCTGGGATTAAAGGTGTACACCATCGCGCCTGGCCAGTCTTTTTTTTAAAAAAAAAAAAAAAAAGATTTTATTTTTATTTATTGATTAGAAAGACAGAGAGTGAGAATGGGTACACCAGGGCCTCTAGCCACTGCAAATGAACTCCAGATGCATGTGCCACCATGTGCATCTGGCTTATGTGGGACCTGGAGAATCGAACCTGGGTCCTTCGGCTTCACAGGCATGTGCCTTAACTGCTAAGCCATCTCTCCAGCTCTAGGACCCAGTCTTGACTGTCCCTAGTCCATGGTTCTCCAGGTGCCTGCAGACAACTCGGCTGTGCGTTTCCTATGGTTCTGGGACCCAGTGGGCCCCTTACCATCCAGTTTATCCTTCTAGCAAAGAATAGGAAAGAAGTCTTTAAGGGCAAGGGAGGGCTTAACCAATGCCCCAGTATTCACCGAGCACCTCCCAGAGCTCATGAATAGCAGCCATCATCCTTTATTCCATCCTTCCAACACCCCAAGAAGAGAGGATCTAGTATCCATCCTTACTAGAGAGATTCAGGAAGCTCAAGTCACTTGCCTGAGGCTACCTGGTTAATGAAGGGCAGAGCCAAGATGGAAGCTCTTATTCCCAATCTGAGCTGAGCACTTGTCTTGAGAATCCTGCTGTTTTTGCCTCTAGACACCTGGGATGCCATCAAGTTGAAGCACCATCAAAAGTTATCTATCTTGGGCTGGAGAGATGGCTTAGCGGTTAAGGCATTTGCCTGTGAAGCCTAAGGACCCAGGTTCAATTCCGCAGTACCCACGTAGGCCAGATGCACAAGGTGATGCATGCATCTGGAGTTTGTTTGCTGTGCTGGAGGCCCTGGTACATTCATTCTCTCTGTCTGCCTCTTCCCATCTCTTTCTTAAATAAATAAGTAAATAAAATATTTTAAGTTACCTGTCTTGGGCTGGAGAGATGGCTTAGCGGTTAAGGCATTTGCCTGCAAAGCCAAAGGACCTCGGTTCGATTCTCCAGGACCCACGTAAGCCAGATGCACAAGGTGGCGCGTGCGTCTGAGTTCATTTGCAGTGGCTGGAGGCTCTAGCACACCCATTCTCTCTATCTCTCTCTCTCTGCCTCTTTATTGCTCTCTCAAATAAATAAAAACTAAAATTAAAAAAGTTACCTGTCTTGAGCCAGGTATGGTGACACATGCCTTTAAACCCAGCATTTGGGAGACAGGGGTAGGAGGATCATTGTGAGTTTGTGGCCACCCTGAGACTGCGCAGGGAATTCCAGGTCAGCCTAGGCTACAGTGAGATGCTACCTCAAAAAAAAAAAAAAAAAAAAAAAAAAAAAAAAAGTTGCCTGTCTCCTTGCTGTCTGGCAAGGAAAAGAGATTCCAGGGAAAAGCCAACATAATTCCCACCTCTTCCCTGAAGGCTCTCCCAACCACCCCAGCCCTTAGTCACAGCTTCCAGGATGAGAACAGCATTGTGACTCTTCCCTGTCCCTGTGTTGCATGGATTTTTTTTCCCTTGGAGAGATACAAACCAATGTGTGCTCCCCCTGGATAGGACACTGCCAACTGAGATTCCATCCACGTGGACCTTGTGAACCGGTGAGTTTTCTGAGCTTACTTTCAGGAGCATGAATGACGGGTCGCTTTCAGGAGCATGGGTGATGTCAAAACAACTGCATCACTGAAATGTCTCACCCCAGCAAGGATGACGAGTTCCTCTCAACAGCTGAGATGGTGTCCCCTCAGTTAACCCTGCACACTCTGTGTAACACCTCCTGCGACCAGGTGGGGCAGGCAGAACTCCATACAGCTTGCGGGAGGCACAGGCAGGAATAGCTGGAAGCTGGAGAGAGCTCTCCTATGAGGGAATGTCAACAGGCCCTCTCTCTCTCTCTCTCTCTCTCTCTCTTTGTTTTTGTTTTTCTAGGGAGGGTCTCACTGTAGCTCAGACTGACCTGGAATTCACTCTGTAGTAGTCTCAGGGTGGCCTTGAACTCACTGCGATCCTCCTACCTCTGCCTCCCAAGTGCTGGGATTAAAGGCGTGCACCACCACACCTGGCTCTGTTTTTATTTAAGGAAGAGAGGGAGACAGACAGAGAGGGAGAGAATTGGCGAGCCAGGGCCTCAGCCACTAAAATTGAACTCCAGATGCTTGCACCACCTCACCTAGTGGGCATGTGCGACCGTGCACTTACCTCATCTTTGTGCGTCTGACTTACATGGGATCTGCAGAGTTGAACATGGGTCCTTAGGCTTCTCAGGCAAGTGCCTTAACCACTAAGCCATCTCTCCAGCCCTCTCTGTTTTTTAATTTTTTATTTTATTTTATTTATTTGTGACAGAGAAAGAGAAGCAGAGAGAGAGAGAAGAGAGAGAGAGAATGAGTTCACTAGGGCCTCCAACCATTGCAAACAGACTCTAGATGCATGTGCCACTTTGTGCATCTGACTCCACTCAGGGTCCATGGGCTCTGAAGGCAAGTGCCTTAACTGCTGAACCATCTCTCCAGCCCTCTTTCTCTCTCTCTCTCTTTAAACTTTTTTTTTTTTTTTTTTTTTTTTTGCTTTTTCGAGGTAGGGTCTCACTCTGGCCCAGGCTGACCTGGAATTCACTCTGTAGTCTCAGGCTGGCCTCGAACTCATGGCAATCCTCCTTCCTCTGCCTCCCGAGTGCTGGAATTAAAGACATGTGCCATCTCACCTGGCTTCTCTTCTATTTTGATGTCATCATTTTTTAAAATTTCTTCTTTTATTATTATTTTTTATTGACAACTTCTATACTTACATACAAAAAGTGCATGATATTTTCCTCCCTTCCCCCCATTCCCCTTCAGAACTCCACTCTCCGTCATATCCCCTCCCTCTCTCCATTAGTCTCTCTTTTAATTTGATGTCATCATCTTTTACTTCTATTATGAGGGTCTTGCGAAAGTATTGCTAGGCACTGCAAGGTCATAGATATCAAGGCCAATTTCGGTCTGGACAGTTGCATTGTAAGGAGTCGTATCCTTCCTTTGGCTCTTCCATTCTATCCGCGGCCTCTTCCTGATGTCATCATTTAAAAAATATTTAAAGCTGGGCATGGTGGCACACGCCTTTAATCCCAGCACTCGGGAGGCAGAGGTAGGAGGATCACCGTGAGTTCAAGGCCACCCTGAGACTACAGAGTGAATTCCAGGTCAGCCTGGGCTGGAGTGAGACCCTACCTCAAAAAACCAAAAAAGAAAAAAAATATATTTAAGAGGTTGGAGAGATGGCTTAGCGGTTAAGGCACTTGCCTGCGAAGACTAAGGTCCCAGTTTGACTCTCCAGGTCCCACGTAAGCCAGATACACATGGTGGCGCATGCATCTGGAGTTCGTTTGCTGCAGTGGCTAGAGGCCCTGGTGCACCCATTCTCACTCTTTCTCTCTCTTCCTCTCTCTGTCTCTAATAAATAAATAAAATAAAAATAAAAAGCTGGGCATGGTGGCACACACCTTTAATCCCAGCACTTGGGAGGCAGAGGTAGGAGGATGGCCTTGAGTTCAAGGCCACCCTGAGACTACTTAGTGAATTCCAGGTCAGCCTGGGCTAGAGCGAGACCCTACCTCGAAAAACCAAAATTAAAATTAAAAAAAAAAATCCTGGGTTTTATTTATTTATTTGTAGGCAGAGAGAGAGAGAGACAGACAGACAGAGAAAGAGAGAGGCAAAGACAGAATGAATGGGTGCACTGGGGCCTCTAGCCACTGTAAACAAACACCAGAAATATGCATCACTTTGTGCATCTGGTTTTATGTGGGTACTGAGGAACTGAACCTAGGCTTTGCACACAAGGACCTTTAACTGCTGAGCTCTCTCTTCAGCCCATGACGTCATCATTTTTTTCTTCCTGTTATGCAGGTCTTGTGTGGGTAGTGTCAGCCACTGTGAGGTCATGAATATGAATCTCAAGGCCATTTTGCATCTGGAAGACAGCACTGTAACACTCCTCCCTTCCTTTGGCTCTCACATTCTTTCTGCCACCTCTTCTACAATGGTCCCTGAGCCTTGGAGGGTGTGATAGATAGAGACGTCTCACTTAGTGCTGACCACTCCACTGAGACGCCTTCTCAGCACTTTGGTGGGTTTTGAGTCTCCCCAGTGGTCACCGTCATCTGAAAAGAGAAGCTTCTCTAACCAAAAGTGAGAGGAGCGTTAATACATGGGTGTCCACATAAGTGTGAAGAAGGCGCTTTGATGGGCATCGTATACCCACTGAACCCAACAACAGTAGTAGTTTCCCCCTAGGGGGTTAGCACATTCTAAGCCATAGGCTTTTCGTTAGGTTTTCAACACCAGGCATGACTTCTCTCTCATGGGGCAGGTCTCAAGTTCAGTGGGAGAGCAGTCGGTTTCCCTCTAACAGACATGCCACCATCGCGCCAGTTGGTACATTTGGAACAGACTCCCGCTTGAGGGTCTCTTGAGAGTAATCACAGCGCTTCTGATGAACGTGATGGTGGTTACGCTCAGAGGCCAGTGCTCCACACCAGCGTAGGACCTGCTCCTTGGCCACATGGAGTGTTTACCATTCCTCCAGCCATCCGTCCTGGTCCTGGTGAGTCTGCTGCTTGGGCCCCTCTGCACCCAGAGATGCACCACCTAAGTTCACCTTCCCGTGGAGGCCAACGCCATCCCTCCCGGGTCCTGGCAGCCTGTCCCATTTCCGTCCCGGCTCAGATCACCTCAGACCTGTGTGTGTGCTCGTTGTCTCTCTGCCCAAGTTCCCAAAGGAAAGAACCATTCTTTGGTCTCCTGTCGAATCTTAAGCCCACCATACTGTGCCTGACATAAAGTCAGTCCTTTCTATATCTCTATTATTAAAAAAAGAAAATGGGGACCTTTAATGCCAGCACTCGGGAGGCAGAAGTAGAAGGAGTTCGAGGCCACCCTGAGACTGAGTTCAAGAGTGAGACCACCCTGAGATTACCAAAAAAAAAAAAAAAAAAAGAAAATTGGGGCCGGAATTCTAATGCCAGCCTGGGCTAGAGGATGAGACCAAGACCACCCTGAAAAAAAATAGTGAAAGATCAAGAAAAAAAAAAAAAAAAAAAAAGAAAAAAAGAAAAGAAAAAGAAAAAAAGAAAATTGGGCCGGGTGTGGTGGCACAAACCTTTAATCCCAGCACTTGGGAGGCAGAGGTAGGAGGATCTCCATGAGTTCAAGGCCCATACTACATAGTGAATTCCAGGTCAGCCTGGACTAGAGTGAAACCCTACCTCGAAAAACCAACAAAATTTTTTAAAGTTTTAAAAAATTGGGGGCTATAGAGGTGGCTCAGCAGTTAAGGTACTTGCCCACAAAGCCTAACCACCCAGATTTGATTCCCCAGTACCCATGTGAAGCCAGTTTGTTTGTAGCAGCTAGAGGCCCTGGCACACCCATTCTCTCTCTTTCTGCTTGCAAATAAATGAATAAATAAATACACACATACATACATAAACACATAAATAAAGTGTGTCTATGTGTGTGGGGGGGTGGGGGGCTTCTTGCCACAACCACCAGATACTTGCATCACTTTTTCCATCTGGCTTATATGGGTGGCTTGGGAATTAAACCCAGGCCCGAAGGCTTTGCAAGCAGATGACTTTAACCACTGAGCCATTTTCCCAGCTCCCTGTACACCTTTATTGAATGGAAGGAAGAATACTTAAAACCCGCCGAGTCAGGTCTGTTTTTGGTTTTGTTTTGTTACTTTATCCATTTATTTGCTATGTGCCCATGTGAGTGTGTGTGTGTGTGTGTGTGTGTGTGTGTGTGTATGTGTGTTGGGTACAGAAGTCAAAGGCTGGCGTCAGGCTTCTTCCTCAATTGCACTTTGCTTTATTTTCTTAAACAGGGTCTCTCACTAACCCTGGCACTCACGGATTCAGTCACACTAGCGATCCAGCAAGCCCCAGGTATTCTCCTATCTCTGTCCCCCCAGTGCTGGGATTACAGATGTGTTTTTTATGTGGGTCCTGGGGATTGAACTCAGGTATTCACGCATTTGATAGATTGAGCCATGTCCTCAGCCCACACCTGATATTTTCACATCAGAGGACAACAAGCACGCTTGTCCAAGGACACAGCGTTGGCAATACCCAAATGTGACCCTGATATATTTTGTTGGCTGAATATGAGGCCTTGTGGCATGAGTTTAGAGTCCTATGTCTCCTTTGATTGTTCTTTTTTTTTTTTTTTTTTTTTTTTTTTTTGAGGTAGGGTCTCACTCTAGCCCAGGCTGACCTGGAATTCACTCTGTAGTCTCAGGGTGGCCTCAAACTCACGGCGATCCTCCTACCTCTGCCTCCCGAGTGCCGGGATGAAACGCGTGCACGGGAGTCTAGGTCTCCTTTGAATACGAGGGGTATGTGTGATGGTTAATAGGTTGTTGATTTGACAGGTCCTAGTATCCCTGGTAAGAAATTATGTAGCATAGATTAGCCTCTGGCCATGCCAGGAGGGATTATGTCGATGAGGTTCACTGAAGTAGAAGGCCCCCCCCTCACTGTGGGCTGGCTCACCCCATGGGCTGGGGTCCTGGCTGGTTTAAAAGGAGAAGGCTGGCTGAGCAGCGCATTTACTGCTCACTGTGGAGTGAATGCGAGCAGCTGCCTCAAGCTCCTGCCACTGTGCCTTTATTACAAGGATAGACTGTGACCTGGAACTGTAAGCTGAAAATAAACCTTCTTTTCTGATTTTTTTTTTTTTTTTTCGAGGTAGGGTCTGACTCTGACCCAGGCTGACCTGGAATTCACTCTGTAGTCTCAGGGTGGCCTCGAACTCACAGCGATTCTCCTACCTCTGCCTCCCGAGTGCTGGGATTAAAGGAGTGCGCCACCACGCCCCACTCTTGATTTTTTTTTTTTTTTTTTTTTGGTCAGATATTTTGTCCTCACAATGAAAAAGCTGGTTTCCAGAAGGATTTTTTTTTTTTTTTTAATTTTAATTTTGGTTTTTCGAGGTAGGGTCTCGCTCTAGCCCAGGCTGACCTGGAATTCACTACGTAGTCTCAGGGTGGCCTCGAACTCACGGCCATCCTCCTACCTCTGCCTCCCGAGTGCTGGGATTAAAGGAGTGCGCCACCACGCCCGGCTTCCAGGAGGATTTGTGTCCTCTTTACCACTAACATGGCCATTTGGGTGCCCTCCCTTCCAATCCATTTAGACGGAAAGGGACCCTTTCCAGCCCAGGTCCTGCTCCCAGCCCAGGTGATCCCTAAAGATACAACCTAGCTCACCTCTCTCCCCAAGGACTTAGGTCCCTTCTTGGGCTGGAATCCACATCCACGAGTGCAGGGGTGCCCCTGAGAGGCCCCTACCTTGGCCTCTGGTGAGGCTCCCCTCCCCACAGATGTAAATGCGGGCCCCAGAGTGGCCACACAGAGCATACATCTTAAACAAACACTTCTCCTTGCTGTTTATCTCCCTGGCCTTTAAACAAACTCTTTCAAAGGTTTCTGCTGATAGGAGAGATTTACTGAAAACCATTCCTTGCTTAAAAGCCCTGGGTTTATGTTGCTCGGGTGGGGGTGGTGGGGCCTTCAGGCCTGGTGTTTCTGTGCCTTTCTGGACCACATGTTTATCCTCCCGGGGCCTTGACAGAGGCTCAGCAGAGACTAATCTTTATGGAAAAGAAAATAATAAAAGCAGGAAAGGGAGGGGGGAGGCCCGGGAGGGTTTGGTTTTTGTCATGGATTTCAGGAGGCCCCGGTGGCAGGTCGGGTGTGCCCACAGTTCTACCATGGGGGTGGGGTGAAGCGCCAGGGTGGGCGGGGCCCCTTGGACTTTAGACAGAGGCCCTTGGGCAGATGAACTGCTTCTTGGCCGTCCACCCCCAAGAAAAGCTAGAGTGGGCCTCTCCCAGCAGCATGGGGGGGGCGGGGGCAGGGCCCAAGTCACACGGTCATGACTACCTGTCTTCTTCAGTCACTAGAGTTCAGGATGTACCTACTATGTATAGGGGACCTGGGGATACAGGGGGTCCAGTGACTTCTGACGTGACCTCCAGCATTTCTGCTGGCCTTGCTCAAAATTACTTACATGGGGCTGGAGACGTGGCTTAGTGGTTAAGGCATTTGCCTGCGATGCCTAAAGATCCCGGTTCGATTCTCCAGGTCCCACATAAGCCAGATGCATAAGGGGGCACAAGCGTCTGGAGTTTGTTTGCGGTGGCTAGGGGCCCTGGCACACCCATTTTTCACTCTCCCCTCTGTCTGTCTTTAATAAATAAAAGTAAAATCTTTTAAAAAATTACTTACATGAGGGCCGGGCGTGGTGGCGCACGCCTTTAATCCCAGCACTCGGGAGGCAGAGGTAGGAGGATCGCCATGAGTTCAAGGCCACCCTGAGACTACATAGTTAATTCCAGGTCAGCCTGGACCAGAGTGAGACCCTACCTCGAAAAACAAAAAAAAAAAAAAAAAAATTACTTACATGAATAAACTTGCTTGCTACAATGGGCCCAGGTGTGTATGCTATCATGATCTTTGCATATGGGGAAAGAATGGCCCAGAAAGATTGCTGGGCTAAAGCCAAGCGTGGTGGCGCATGCCTTTAATCCCAGCACTGGGGGGGGGGGAAGGGGCGGGGCAGGGGTGGGAGGATCGCCGTGAATTCCAAGCCAGCCACCCTGAGACTACATAGTGAATTCCAGGTCAGACTGGGCTGGAGTGAAACCCTACCTCGAAAAACTAAATAAAATAAAATATTTAAAAAATATTGGAATCTAGAAAGGTTAAATGACTTGTCTGTTCCACCTGTCCATATGGGCGACACCTGGCAGGAGTACATGGGCCTCCCACAGGCTGGGAAGTGTGCCAGGGCAATGCCAGGGCAGGGACCTTGGGTAGCACCGGCCATCCTGGATGCCCAGTTTGTCCAGGACCTCTCAAGGACAGAGTCTCTGGCAGGGGCAGGTGTCATTGTTAACTTCCGCCTCGGCCTTGTTTGCTTGTAAAGTTGCAGGCCTGGCAGGTGGGCCAGGTAGGAGTTTCCACTGCTTCCGGTTGCCCCGGCTCAGGCAGGCAGGAAGCCACGCCTTCTTTGTGTTGACACTCACGAGGCCACGCCTCCAGGGATGGTTCTGTGCTAGGGATTGCTGGGAATACAGGTGTGCGCCCCCCACTCCTCGGGCGTTCTTAGTTGTCTCACGTCGTGGGTTTCGTGTAAATTACATTTATGAACCTGCTGTACCATCTATTATATACATCGTTGGCTTAGACAACTGCCTGCATTCCCTGGTAGCTCTGAGCCCTGTGTCTTTTATTTATTTATTTATTTATTTATTTTTTTGGTTTTTCGAGGTAGGCTTTTACTCTAGCCCAGGCTGACCTGGAATTCACTAGGTAGTCTCAGGGTGGCCTCAAACTCACCACAATCCTCCTACCTCTACCTCCCAAGTGCTGGGATTAAAGGCGTGTGCCACCATGCTGGGCAAGCCCTGTGTCTTCTAATATTGCTCACAGCTCCTCCCTTTCTGGGAAGAGCATAGAGAAATCCGGGCCAGGCGCCTGATGGCCAGTGGCGCAGGTGGGCGATCCACTTGTGTGTCCTTCAAGTGCTCACCAAACTGGAAAAGACTAATGATGATGATGATGGTCTACCATTGGGCACCCTGCTTTTCTTTTCTCTCACGTGTGTGTGTAGGTGGATGCATGTGCACATGTATGTGTACATATGGATGCCAGAGGACAACCTCAGGTGTACTTCCTCAGGAATGCTACCTTTGTTAGACAAGGTCTCACTCTAGCCCAGGCTGACCTGGAACTCACTCTGTAGTCCAGACTGGCTTCAAACTCACAGCAGTTCTACCTCAGCCTCTTGAGTACTGGGATTATATTGTGAGTCACCACACCTGGCTTCATCCACTTTTTTTTTTTTAATTTTATGAGAGAGAACGAGAGAGAGAGAGAGAGAGAGAGAGAGAACTTGGCGTGCCAGGGTTTTAGCCAACACACTCAAACTCCAGATGCACACACCACCTTGTGTGCATGAGTCATCTTGTGCACCTGGCTTATGTGGGTTCTGGGGAGTCAAACCTGGGTCCTTAGACTTAACGGGAAAGTGCCTTAACTGCTAAGTCTTCTCTCTAGCCCCTTAAAAAATTTATTTATTTATTTGAGAGAGAGAGAGAGAGAGAGAAAGAAGAAGAAAAAGAATGGGCACACCATGGACTGTAGCCACTGCAAACAAACTTCAGACATGTGTGCCACCTTGTGTATATGGCTTTATGTGGGTACTGGGGAATCAAACGTAGGTCCTTAGGCTTTGAAGGCAAGTGCCTTAACTGCTGAACCATCTCTCCAGCCCCATATTCTTTAGGTTTTTTTTTTGTTTTTGTTTTTTGTTTTTTTAAGTAGGCTCTTGTTGTAGCCCAGGCTGACGTGCAATTCAGTATGTAGTCTCAGGGTGGCCTCAAACTCACAGTGATCCTCCTACCTCTGTCTCCCACGTGCTGGGATTAAACGCATGCACCACCACACCAGCGCCCTCCCCCCACCCCTTTTTGGGGGGACTGGATCTCTTCATTCACCAGGAGCTCACCAATTAGGCTGGATAGGCTGGCCAGTGAGCCCCAAGGGAAAGAGAGAGGGAAGGGGAGGAGATGGTGTAGTCCAGGCTAGGACAGGGTTATGTGGGTGACTGCCTCGGACCCATCTCTTTTCTTTATTCATTGCTCTTTCTTTACAGAGGAACATCCTGTTTCCAAAACCTTTCCTTCCCCCTAGCAACTCCTGCTTTAAGACACTTCATTCACACCAAGGTAAACATGATCGATAACAGCTTCCAAAGTGACCCTTGCAAAGGAACAGTGTGTCTTGGCAATGGCTCTTTGTTTGTCCATGCATTCTTTGATTTACTCAACAGTTTCCTTTGGCATTCCTGGGAAGACTCCACGACCAACCCCTAGCCCTTGCTGGGACATCTCCAAGCTGTTTGGTAGGCTACTGACCAAGCTTTGTGATAGCCTTATGCCTATTATTATTATTAATATTATTATTATTTTATGATTTAGAAAGACTTTATTTGATTAAAAGAAGGAAAGAGGAGGAAGTACAGAGCTCCCGCCACAAGGGAGGCGAGAGGGGGTGAAGCAATTTTTTATTTTTATTTTTTTTTGGTTTTTTGAGGTAGGGTCTCACACTAGCTCAGGCTGACCTGGAATTCACTATGTAGTCCCAGAGTGGCCTCAAACTCACAGCGATCCTCCAACCTCTGCCTCCCAAGTGCTGGGATTAAAGGCGTGTGCCACCATGCCTGGCTTTAGCACTTTTAAATTATTATTATTGGGGCTGGAGAGATGGCTTAGCAGTTAAAGTATTTGCCTGCAAAGCCAAAGGACCTAGGTTCAATTCCCCAAGACCCACATAAGCCAGATGCACAAGGTGGCGCATGAGTCTGAGTTCATTTGCAGTGGCTGGAGGCCCTGCTGCGCCCATTCTCTCTCTCTCTCTCTCTCTCTCTCATAAGCATGGAAAATAAAATAAATAAATAAATATTATTATTAATAATATTATTATTGTGTGTGTGTAATGTGGCATCCCATACACTCACCACCAGGTTGAAGCAGAACATCCAGTGTCTTATTCCACTGCTTTTCAACCATGTCTCTCTCTCTTTTTTTTTTTCTTTTTTTTTTTTTTTTTTTTTTTTTTTTTTTTTTGGTTTTTCGAGGTAGGGTCTCACTCTAGCCCAAGCTGACCTGGAATTCACTTTGTAGTCTCAGGCTGGCCTCGAACTCATGGTGATCCACCTACCTTGGCCTCTTGAGTGCTGGGGGATTAAAGGCGTGTGCCACCATGTCCGGCCATGCCTTGTTTCTGAGCTGAGTCTTTATTGATCTGGTAGCTTGCAGGGCTCCTACAATTCTGGGGTCTCTGCTCCCCTGTGGGGTTGGGGTCATGGTGTTCTTGGGTTTACCCATCTGTTTTGTGGAATCTGGCGATCTGAACTCAGGCCTCTTCAGGACTTCATGCTTGCTGGGAAGCGCAGTTAACTGCCGAGCCATCTCTCCAACACATACCCCTGTGTTCTAAGAGAGTGGCAGCAGCCCAGGCTCTCTGTTTTGTACCCTCTGGGTGTAAAGGTGTAATTCATCTTCATGAAAAATGTTGGGGGACTTTGCCCAGACTAAATAGCAGAATGCTGGGCAGGGAGAGGGGGTGGTGGTGTTGTTTTTCAAGGTAGGGTCTTGTTCTAGCCCAGGCTGACCTGGAATTAACTATGTAGTCTCAGGGTGGCCTCGAACTCACAGTGATCCTCCTACCTCTGCTTCTCGAGTGCTGGGATTAAAGGCGTGTGCCACCACGCCTGGCTGGTAAAATGTTTTCCTTGCAAACATGTGGACCCAGTTCAATCCTTAGTACTCATATGAAGATGCTGGGCCTGGTGTTAATTACCTGTAATCCCAGCATTTGGAAAGCAGACAGGAAGGTCCCTGGGGCTCACTGGCCAGCCACTCTGGCCTAATTGGTGAGTTCCAGGCCAATGAGACCCTGTCTCAAAAAAAAAGGTCGATGGGCTGGGCTTGGTGGTGCACGCCTTTAATACCAGCATTTGGGAGGCAGAGGTAGGAGGATCACCATGAGTTCAAGGCCACCCTGTGATTACATAGTGAATTCCGGGTCAGCCTGGGTAGAGTGAGACCCTACCTCAAAAAAAACAAAAAAACAAACAAACAAAAAAAAAAAACAAAGGGTGGGTGGTGGGGTATGATGGCACTCAGGAGGCAGAGGTAGGAAAATTGCCATGAGCTTGAGGTCAGCCTTGGGCTATAGAGTGAGTTCCAGGTCCACCTGGGCTCCAGCGAGACCCTATCTCGGAAAAAAATAACAGCAACAAAAAAGGTCGATAATATTTAAGGTTGTCCTTTGGCATCCACAAGTACACTCACACATCCTCATGTACATACACATGAATAAATAAACAATAAATCCCAGCAATTGGGAGGCACAGGTAGTGGGTCACAGTGAGTTCAAGGCCACCCTGAGACTACAAAGTTAATTCCAGGTCAGCCTGAGCCAGAGTGGTGAGACCCTACCTCGAAAAACCAAAATAAATAAATAAATAAACAAACAAAATTAGGGGCTGGAGAGATGGCTTAGCAGTTAAGGTGTTTGCCTGCAAAGCCAAAGGATCCCAGGTCGATTCTCCAAGACCCACATAAGCCAGATGCACAAGGTGGAGCATGCATCTGGAGTTTGTTTGCAGTGCCTGGAAGCCCTGGTGCACCCATTCTCTCCCTCTCTCTCAAATAAACAAATAAGTAAAATATATTTTAAAAAATTAAAGGGTTGGGCGTGGTAGCACTCGGGAGGCAGAAGTAGGAGGATCACCATGAATTCAAGGCTACCCTGAGACTACATAATGAATTCCAGGTCAGCCTGAGCTAGTGTGAGACCATACCTTGAAAAACCAAAAAAAAAAAAAAAAAAAAAAAAAAAAAAAAAAAAAAAAAAGCTGGGCGTGGTGGCGCACGCCTTTAATCCCAGCACTCGGGAAGCAGAGGTAGGAGGATCACCATGAGTTCGAGGCCACCCTGAGAATACAGAGTAAATTCCAGGTGAGCCTGGGCTAGAGTGAGACCCTACCTCGAAAAAACAAAACGAAAGAAAGAAAGGAAGAAAGAAGAAAGGAAGGAAGAAAAGAAAGAAATGATAGACCTTCAGCCATTATTGTCAGTTTATTCCAGTTTGGTGGTGATGCTGGGCATCCCAAGGACTGGGCAGGAACTCACCCTGACATCAAATCTTTTTTTGTTGTTGTTGTTGTTGTTTTGCCTTTAATTCCAGCACTCAGGAAGCAGAGGGAGGAGGTTCGAGGTCAGCCTGGGCTACAGTGAGACCCTCATGGAAAAAAAATAAAAGACAGATGTGGTGGTGGTGCACTCTTGTAATATTAGTATGCGGGAGGCTAAGGCAGGAGGGATGCTGAAAGTTCAAGGCCAGCCTGGACTACATAGCGTGTTTCAAGTTTTGCCTAGGCCGTTGCTGAGACCCTGTCTCAAAATCACCAAACAAAGAAAAGATAGCTAAACCGGACATGGTGGCGCATACCTTTGATCCCAGCACTCGGGAGGCAGAGGTAGGAGGATCACTGTGAGTTCAAGGCCAGCCGGAGTCTACATAGTGAATTCCAGGTCAGCCTGTACTAGAGGGAGACCCTACCTCAAAAAACCAAACAACAACAACAACAAAAACCAGGTAAGAGTTACAGCTACATAAGACAGGCTCTGCGCACTCTATTCTTCCAGTTGTCCCCTGAAATGGCCTAAAATTTCCCTGTGGAGCACTGAGGAATAGGAGAACACCGAGTGGGGCGAAAGATCCATTCTCCAGATTAAGGAGGCTAGTCAGCATGTGATGGGCCCAGTGTGTGATGGGCGGGGTCCATACTGATGGCTCGGGTCAGTGTGTGATGTGTGGACGGTCCTCAGGCTTCTCCGCCCTCCTAAGGCGTGCTTCCCATTCAAACTCATTCCCTGAACTCCTAATTCATCCTCCAGTTGGAAATGGAGTCACACACTTGGAATTCTAGCACTTGGGAACTAGAGGCGGGAGAATCAGGAGTTCGAGGTCATCCTTGATCACATAGGGAATTCGAGGCTATCCTGGAATACATGGGACTTTCTCAAAAAAGGCAAAACAAGCCGGGTATGGTGGTGCACACCTTTAATCCCAGCACTTAGGAGGCAGAGGTAGGAGGATCACTGTGAGTTCGAGGCCACCCTGAGACTACATAGTGAGTTCAAGGTCAGCCTGGGGCTAGAGGGAAACCCTATCTCAGAAAACCAAAAAAAAAAAAAAAGCAAAACAGGGCTGGAGAGATAGCTTAGTGGTTAAGCCCTTGCCTGTGAGGCCTAAGGACCCTGGTTCGAGGCTCGATTCCCCAGTATCCACGTAAACCAGAGCACAAGGTGGCGCATGCATCTGGTGTTCATTTACAGTGGCTGGAGGCCCTGGTGCACCCATTTTTTTCTCTCTCTCTGCCTCTCTCTCTTTGTCTGTTGCTCTCAAATAAATAATTTTTTTTTTTTTTTAAAAAAAGGCAAAACACACGACTGGGAAGATAGTTCAGTTGGTAAAGTGCTTGTCTTGGGAGCATGAGGACTTGAGTTTGATTCCCAGAACCCTTGTAAAATGCCAGATGTGGGGCTAGAGAGAAGGCTTAGTGGTTAACCTGCCTGCAAAGCCAAAGGATCCAGGTTCAATTTCCCAGGACCCACGTAAGCCAGATGCACAAGGTGGCTTATGCGTCTGGAGTTCGTTTGCAGCAGCTGGAGGTCTTGGTGTGTCCATTCTCTCTCTCTGTGCCTTTCTCTCTCAAATAAATAAATAAATAAATAAATAAATAAATAAATAAATAAATAAATAATATATATAATATTTTTATAAACATATGCATAAAATCTTTACACATACACACATATATAGAGAGAGAGATTTTAACAAGACACATTGAAAATGCCAGATGTGGCGTGCATCCTTATAATCCCCAGTGCTGGGGAGTCAGACACAGGTGGATCTCTAGCCAGCCAGTTTAGCCTAATTGGAGACCTCCAGGCCATTGACAGACCTTGTCTCAAAAAGAGGTTGACAAGCCGGGCGTGGTGGCGCACGCCTTTAATCCCAGCACTCGGGAGGCAGAGGTAGGAGGATCGCTGAGAGTTCGAGGCCACTCTGAGACTACATAGTGAATTCCAGGTCAGCCTGGGCCAGAGTGAGACCCCACCTCGCAAAAACCAAAAAAAAAAAAAAAAAAAAAAAAAAAAAGAGGTTGACAGCGTTTCTGAGAATGACTCCTAAGATTGTCCTCTGGCCTCCACACACATATGAACACTTTTCTCATACACACTCACACCACACACATATAAACAGGGGATGTAGCCCATTTGGTAGAGTGCTCTGGGTCTGATCTCTAACACTGTATAAATGGCAAGGTAGTACATCTCTATGTCAGCCTTGGCTACAAGGGGGTTCCAGTCTGTCCATCCTGACTACAGGAGACTCTGGTTTTTTACTTTATTTATTTATTTATTTATTTAAGAGAGAGGCAGAAAGAGAGAGATGGAGAGAGACAGAATGGGTGCGCCAGGGTCTCCTAACACTGTAAACTCCAGACACATGCGCCTCCTTGTGCATCTGGCTTACCTGGGTCCTGGGGAATCGAACTGGGATCCTTTGGCTTTGCAGGCAAATGCCTTAACCGCCCCACCCCCCCTTTCTTTTCTTTGAGGTAAGGTCTTGCTCTAGCCCAGGCTAACCTGGAATTTCACTTGGTAGTCTTAGGGTGGCCTTGAACTCATGGTGAACCTCCTTCCTACCTTCCTACCTCCTGAGCGCTGGGATTAAAGCTGTCACCATGGCTAGCTTTAAAAAAAAAAAACAAAACAAACAAACAAACAAACAACAACAACAACAACAAAAAAAAAAAAACAGAGCGGGGCAGAGATAGGAGGATCACCATGAGTTCGAGGCCAATACCCATTCCAGGTCAGCCTGGCTAGAGTGAGACCCTACCTCGAAAAGCAAAACACCCCCAAAATAAAACATCCGCTTTTCTGACTTGACCTGAAAAATCCCACCTGGCCTTCAGGCGTGGCCCTGAGTATCTCCTCTTCCATGAAAAGGCCTTCCCAGCTTTCACCCAGCCCTGCTGGCTCCTTTCCTCCTCTCTCAGCATCTGTCTCTCTCACTTGTATTTCTGCCCAGAAGGCACAGCTCTTTGCTCCCACACATGCCTGTGGGATTGAGAGCTGGGCTTGCTGTGTGTGTGTGTGTGTGTGTGTGTGTGTGTGTGTGTGTGTTTCAAGCCAGGGTTTTGTTCTAGCCCAGAGCTGACCTGGAATTCACTATGTAGTCTCAGGGTGGCCTCGAACTCACAGCGCTCCTCCTACCTCTGCTTCCCGAGGGCTGGGATTAAAGACGTGTGCCCGGCTTTCTGGCCACTGAATCAGAGTGCAAGCGCCTCAAGGCTGCTGACTTGCCTTCAAGGTGTTGGGGAGATAATTTGCCACATAGGTGGGGCATCTGCTGGGGGTGAAAATTGATTCGGCACTGACTTTTTTTTTTAAAAAAAGATTTATTTATTTTAGAGACAGACAGTGGGGGGAGAAAGAGGCAGAGAAGAGTGAGTATGGGCACATCATGGCTTCCTGACACTGCATACAAACTCCAGATGCATGCACCACCTTCTGCATCTGGCTTTACCTGGGTACCGGGGAATGGAACCCAGGCCATCAAGCTTTGCAAGCAAGTGTCTCTACCTACTGAGCCATCTCTCCAGCCCTGACTTCTAACTTTTATTTGTTTTTTTTTTTGAGGCAGTGTCACTGTAGCCCAGGCTGACCTGGAACTCACTCTGTAGCTCAAGTCGGCCTCCTACTCATTGTGATATCTCCTACCTCAGCCTGAGATTATAGGTGTGAGTCACCACGCCCTGGCTTCCTTGTTGACTTGGATTAGACAGTTATTTGGAGGGCTGGAGGAGGCCAGGGGAGGGGAGCCCATGAGCCCCCGGCTGCTCCATCCCCAGCACCAAGCAGATGGACAGCAGAAAGGGGGTGGCGGAACAGAAGCTGGGGCTTTGGCACTTGCCACCACCTCGCATTTCCCCCTTCACCAGCATTTGGAGAGTGCAGGCTCCCAACACTTCAAGGGCTGTTGAAACAATTAGATTTGCGAGTACTCGGCACTCAGCCTAATTGCTTAAAAGCTACTTGAGGCTCTGACTGACCCTGAGTCAAGCCCAGGAGTGGGTGGGGGAAGGCAGGGTGGCCCCAGACACAGGGTTGGCTTGGTGACCAAGGCTTGGAGTGAGACAAGATGCCAAAAAGGGGCTTTAGGTGTTCCCCAGGTAGCTGGAGTCCCTGTAATATCCAAAACCTTCCTCAGCCCAGTTCCAGCTTGATTGCTCTTCAAACATTCATATTTGGGGGCTGCAGAGATGGCTCAGTGGTTAAAGGCACTTTCTTACAAAGCCTTAAAGTCTGATGACTGAGTTTGATTCCTCAGTATCCACATAAAGCCAATGTACAAAGTGGCACATGTGTCTGGAGTTCATTTGCAGTGGTAGGAGACCCTGGTGGTCCCATTCTCTCTGTCTGTCTGTCTTTATCTCTCTCAATTAAAAAAATATTTTTTAAGGGCCAGGTGTGGTGGTACACACCTTTAATCCCAGCACTCGGGAGGCAGAGGTAGGAGGATCGCTAAGAGTTTGAGGCCACCCTGAGACTACATAGTTAATTCCAGGTCAGCCTGGGCCAGAGTGAGACCCTACCTCAAAAAAATCCAAAAGAAAAAAAGAAAAAAAAAAAAAAAAAGTGGTACAAGCATCTGGCATTCCATTTGCATTGGCAAGAGTCCCTGGCCCATATACAGACACATACCACATGCATGCACAAACATAAGCAAATAAAAACCGAAAGAAGAGAAAGAGACAGAAAGTTAGAATGTGCGTTCTGTAGTTCCCACAACCATCCATCTCTCCTTCCAGACCACCCTCCACATAGCCAGGGCCCAGTGGGCCCCCTCAGGCAGCTTCCTCAAAAGTACCTCTAGGGCAGACCAGACTGCAGCTGTGAGCTGAATCTGGAACAGGTGCAGATTAGAGCGTTCACACTGGTGATCCTGAATCCCTTCCTTACTCAAGAGGTGGCTGAACCAGAGCTTGGGGCTCAGAGACTGTCCCTCCCTACTCTGCCTGTGTAGGCTTCCAAGGAGCCCGAAAGCCCTCAGATCTTTAGAAGGAACATGTGTCAGCCTAGGAAAATAGAAACTTATTTTATTTAACAGTTTGTTAACTTGATTTACAACTTTTAAATATTTAGACATATGGAATGTGGGCCTCCATTTGTACTTTCGCCCCATCCAAGAGAGGTGAGTAAGTGGAAAACTCCATCCAGTAGGGCTTCTTTGCCTTGTTCTACCTCCCCACAACCCCAAGGCTTGGTAATTTCCATCCAAATGGAAAGAGAATCAGATCCCAGCCTTGATAATGACAAATGTGCTTTTGGTGTGGCTGCAGGGCAATGGCTGGAGAGTGCAGAGGTATCTGTATGGAGTAGCTGGGGAGGGCAGACAGCTGACAGGGTGTCCAGGGGGTCAGCTCACACACAGCTCAGGTTCCGAGCTCAGCTCAGCTCTTGGGGATCTATTGCCCACATGTTATTTAGACTCTGAGTGTGTCTATCCACTGCTTCCTTATAAAACACAACAATGATAATCTCCCGATTATCCCCCTCCTAGTGTCCTAGGGAAACACACAGTGGCCATCATGTAAGGAGTTCTCGAAAGTATTGATTGGGCTGGAGAGATGGCTTACTGGTTAAGGCGCCTGCCTGCAAAGCCCGAGGACCCAGGTTCAATTCCCCACTACCCACATAAAGCCAGATGCACACAAGGTGGCACATGTGTCTGGTGTTCATCCTGGCATGCCCTTTCTTTCTTTCTTTCTTTCTTTCTTTCTTTCTTTCTTTCTTTCTTTTTTTTTTTTTTTGGTTTTTCGAGGTAGGGTCTCACTCTGGCCCAGGCTGACCTGGAATTAACTATGTAGTCTCAGGGTGGCCTTGAACTCACGGCGATCCTCCTACCTCTGCCTCCCGAGTGCTGGGATTACAGGCGTGCGCCACCATGCCCGGCTGCCCATTCTTTCTTTAAGAGAAAGAAAGAAAGAAAGAAAGAAAGAAAGAAAGAAAGAAAGAAAGAAAGAGAGAGAGAAAGAAAGCCAGCCAGCCTTGGTTATTGCTAGCTCGGTGCAATGGCCTCTGGGGAGGGATTTTTTTTTTTTTTATTTATGAGAGAGAGAGAGAGTGAGAATGGGCGCACCAGGGCCTCCAGCCATTGCAAATGAACTCCAGATGCATGCGCCCCATTATGCATCTGGCTTACGTGGGTCCTGGAGAATTGAACCCAGATCCTTTGGCTTTGCAGGCAAAATGCCTTAATATCTAAGCCATTTTCTCCAGCCCTGGGGAGGGATATTGAAAACAGTCTAAGTGGCTGAGCTGGACATGTCTTTAGTCCCGGGACTCTGCAGACTGAGGGAGGAGATCACTGTGAGTTCCAGGTCAGCCTGGGATAGAGTGAGATCCTGTCTCCAAACAAACAAACAAACAAACAAACAAACAAACAAACAAACAAACAAACAAACAAACAGGAAAAGCTAAGATATGGATTTGGAGCAAGGTAGCTTTTTATTATTATTATTATTCCTAGTATATAGTTAGCGAAGGACTGGTCCGTAGAAATACGGTTACCACCTTGTCTATCCTGGCTGGACTAGAACCGTGTCTGATCCAGTCTCATCCATGATGGCTGCCAGCAACAACTCCTCCGCAGCAGCTCCCAGCATTGTCCTCAGCTTGGCACACCTGGGTGCTGGCCCTTCCTAAGCCAGCCTCTTGAACCCACCGACCAATCAGGTCTCTCCCTTACACACCTGAGTGTGATGATGAGGCCCGTCCTAGTTGGATGTTTAATCCGTATGAACAGGCCTGAGCCCTCTGTATGTGTGTGTTTCTGTGTGTGTGTGTGTCTCCCTCTCTTGGCTCCAGGTTTTTTTGTTGTTGTTGTTTGTTTGTTTTTTTGAGGTAGGGTCACTATGCATTCTCAGGGGAGTCTAACCTGGGTCCTTAGGCTTTGCAGACGAGCACCTTAATCGCTAAGGCATCTCTCCAGCCCCCAAATAAATCTTTTTTATATTTTTCGTGGTTGGGTCTTACTCTAGCCTAGGCTGACCTGGAATTCACTATTTAGTCTCAGGCTGGCCTCAAACTCACGGCGATCCTCCTACCTCTGCCTCCTGAGTACTGGGATTAATGGTGTGTGCTGCCATGCCTGGCTCCCTCCCAGCCTCACCGAGGTAGTGTCTCACTCTAGCCTAGGCTGACCTGTTATTCACCATGGAGTCGAAGGGTGGCCTCGAACTCACGGCGATCCTCCTACCTCTGCCTGGGTATTAAAGGCGTGTGCCACCATGCCCGGGTTATTTATTTATTTGAGAGAGAGGAGAGGGAGAGAGAATGGGCGCACCAGAGCTTCCACCCACTGCAAATGAACTCCAGACATATGTGCCACCATGTGTATCTGGCTTTCCATGAGTTCTGGGGAATGGAACCTGGGTCCTTAGGCTTCACAGGCAAGTGCCTTAATCGCTAAGCCCTCTCTCCAGCCCTAGAATTTATTGTCTAGACCAGGCTGATCTCAAACTTGTAGCCATCCTCCTGTCTCTGTTTCCTGAGTGTTGGGATTACAGGTGTGTATCACCATACCCTGAAAGATATTTTATTTTGGCCCCTGCTCTCTAGAGCGTTATAGACTCCTAGGGAGAGGCAGAAAACCCCAGAGGCACACCCTAGTGGAGGAGCATCAAGGCAGCCTGTTTTCTGGCCCGATATGTACTGGTTGTATGAACCTGGGAAAGGAATCACCCTCTCTGATCTTGGTCTCTCACCTATAAAAGCAGATGTGGTGTAGGCCGGGCGTGGTGGCGCACGCCTTTAATCCCAGCACTCGGGAGGCAGAGGTAGGAGATCGCTGAGAGTTCGAGGCCACCCTGAGACTACATAGTTAATTCCAGGTCAGCCTGGACCAGAGTGAGACCCTACCTCACAAAACCAAAAAAAAAAAAAAAGCAGATGTGGTGGTGCAAAGCCTTTAGTCCCAGCACTGGGGACGCTGAGGGAGAAGGATCCACCATGGGTTCAAGGCCAGCCTGGGACAATAGAGTGAGTTCCTCCAGGTCAGCCTGGGCTACAGCGAGACCCTACCTGGAAAATAGAGGGACAACATAAGAGAATTAGGGCAGGTCACTAGATTAACCCTTCATTCTGGGGCTGGGAAGATGGTTCAGCTACACATGAATTAATCCCAGCACTTTTTTTGGTTATTTTAAAATATATATATATTTGGGGGCTGGAGGGATGGCTTGTTGGTTAAGTCTCTTGCCCGCGAAGCCTCAGGACCCAGGTTCAACTCTCCAGGACCCAAATAAGCCAGATGCACAAGATAGCACATGCGTCTGGAGTTCATTTGCAGTGGCTAGAGGCCCTGGGGTGCCTATTTGCTCTCTCTCTCTCTGCTTCTGTCTCTCAAATATAAATAAAAATAAAATATTTAAAAATTTTAGGGCTGGGGCTGGAAGGATGGTTTAGCTGTTAAGGTGTTTGCCTGCAAAGCCAAAGGACCCAGGTTCGATTCCCCAGGACCCACATTAGCCAGATACACAAGGGAGCACACACGTCTGGAGTTCGTTTGCAGTGGCTAGAGGCCTGGCACGCCCATTCTCTCTCTCTCTCCCTCTTTCTCTGTCAAATAAATAAAAATAAAATATTTAAAAAACTTTTAGGGCTGGACATGGTGGTGCACACCTTTAATCCCAGCACTCAGGAGATTGAGGTAGGAGGATCGCCATGAGTTCGAGGCCACCCTGAGACTACATAGTGAATTCCAGGTCAGCCTGGGCTAGAGTGAGACCCTACCTCAAAAAGCCTCTCCCCCCAAAAAATTTAGAAAAATATATTTTGGGCTGGAGAGATGGCTCAGTGGTTAAGGTGATTGCTTAACAACCTCAGTTCAATTCCCCAGTACTCATGTAAAGACAGATGCATAAAGTCGTGTATGTATCTGGAGCTCATTTGGTACACCCATATTCTTTCTCTCTTCCTCTTCTCTTTCTGCTTGCAAATATTTGTTTGCAAGCAGAGAAAGAGAATGGGCACGCCGGGGCCTCTAGTCACTACAGACGAGCTCCAGATCCATGCATGACTTCTGTGCATCTGGCTTTTTACGTGGGGAATCAAAGTTGGGCAGACAGGCTTTCCAACCAAGTATCTGTAACCACTTAGCCATCTCCCCAGAACCTTTGGTTAATTTTTAAATTTTTTGTTTATTTGCATGGGTGTGTGAGTTTGTGTAGGCATGTCCAGGTTCTCTTGCCACATTGCAAACAAATGCCTGCTTTACATGAGTGGCTGGGGCACTGAACCCGGGCCAGCCGACTTTGCAAGCAAGTGCTTTTAACCACTGAGTCATCTCCTCAGCACCCTCCACCCTGTTTTTTTTTTTTTTTCAAGATAGGGTTTTGTTTCAAGGTAGGCTTTTTTGTTTGCTTGTTTGTTTGTTTATTTGTTTTGTTTTGTTTTTGGTTTTTCGAGGTAGGGTCTCACTCTAGCTCAGGCTGACCTGGAATTAACTATGTAGTCTCAGGGTGGCCTTGAACTCACGGCGATCCTCCTTACCTCTGTCTTCCGAGTGCTGGGATTAAAGGCGTTTGCCACCACGCCCGGCTTGTTTTGTTTTTTTGAGATAGGGTCTCACTCTAGCTCAGGCTGACCTGGAATTCACTATGTAGTCTCAGGGTGGCCTCAAACTCACAGCGATCCTCCTACCTCAACCTCCCGAGTGCTGGGATTAAAGGCGTGCACCACTACACCCGGCTCTGGCTTTATTATTATTTTTTTGAGACAGTGTTTCACTGTGTAGCCCAGGTTGGTCTTGAACTCAGAGTCTATTTCCTTGCCTCAGCCTTCTGAGTGCTGGGGTGTACAGGCATGCACAGCATGAGTGGCAATCCCAGCATTCAGCAGTAGTGACAGAAGGGTCGTGAGTTCAAAGGCAGCCTGGACCACATCATGAGAGCTTATCTCAAAAATCCAAAGGTTGAAGATACAGTTCAGTGCTAGAGTGCTTGCTTAACATGGCCAAAATCCTAGGTTCTCCATGCTTAGTAATACAACAAAAATAAATGAATGAATAAATAAATAAATAAATAAATAAATAAATAAATAAATGGCTCAGCAATGCTGCGCATGGTAGCGCAGGCCTTTAATCCCAGCACTTGAGAGGCAGAGGTAGTAGGTGACCATGAGTTCGAGGCCAACCTGAGACTACACAGTGAATTCTCCAGGTCAGCCTAGGATAGAGCGAAACCCCACTTCAAAAAAACAATCACAAGCCGGGCGTGGTGGCGCACGCCTTTAATCCCAGCACTCGGGAGGCAGAGGTAGGAGGATCGCCGAGAGTTCGAGGCCACCCTGAGACTACATAGTGAATTCCAGGTCAGCCTGGACTAGAGTGAAACCCTACCTCGAAAAACCAAAAAAAAAAAAAAAAAAAAACACAAAACAAACAAGCAAACCAAAAACTTAGCGATGTCTGTGCTCCTGAAGCTGATGTGTCTATGTGTGAGAGAAGGATCCAGCCACAGGTAACTTTGGACCATTCCCTGAGACCTATGCACACACACTTAGCCCCATGCAGATCCCCACTCCCCTCCCCACGGGGCTCCAGGCCCACACCTTGCTCTGCCCCTCCTTCCCAGCACCCCAGTGCTCCCACCCATCATAAATCTCTCTCTTTCTCTCTCTACCATGTGTGTAGAAGTGGGGAGGGGGCCTGGTGGAAACCAGCAGCAAAGCAAAGCAAACCCAGCTAATGAAAACGGTGATAAATCTCTGTCTATCGGGTTTGTTGTAAGCACAAACATTGCCAAACAAGGGCCCAGCTGGCCTGCAGGCCCTCCTTCTTCAGGACTTATAGAGCTTTAAATAGAAATGGTTGTCTTTATACATGTTTACTGCTTGGATACTGGGGAGAATGAAGACCAGAGGTGGAAGGCCTAGCCAAGAATTGGGGTGAGGGGCAGGCCAGGTGAGGGTCCTCTGTACTGTATCCCTGATCAGAACCCTACCAGCCTGTCCCCAGTCTCCTTTATTCCTGTTCAGATAAGTCCTTTCTGTCACAGGACAAGATGCAGTCTCCCAGAATCCTCCACTGCGTAGCCTCAACTTGCCCCAAGACATAAACCTGGCTCTTCACCCCTGTCTAGAACGTTCTCTCCTTTTCCTGCATCCCTCAGGAGCCTACTCTGTCCTTCAAGCCCAAGCTGCATGCCACCTTCTCCAGGAAGTCTCTCTACCCTTGGCCTTCATGAAACTTTCAGGGTGCCACTCCTAAAGCACCAGCCACTCGGAGCCCAGTCCAGCCATGATAAGACAAGTACTGGAGCAAATGAGTGGGTATGGGCTCAGAGGTGGGCTGTACCTCGCAGACCTGGGCAGGTGAATCTCTCAGCTTCAGTTTCGTTTCGTTTCTCTTCTTTTCTTTCTTTTCTTTTCTTTTCTTTCCCTTCCTTTCCTTTCCTTTCTTTCTTTTCTTTCTTTCTTTCTTTTTTTTTTTTTTTTTTTGCAAGGTAGGGTCTCACTCTGGTCCAGGCTGACCTGGAATTAACTATGTAGTCTCAGGGTGGCCTCGAACTCTCGGAGATCCTCCTACCTCTGCCTCCCGAGTGCTGGGATTAAAGGTGTGCGCCACCACAGGAGGCAGAGGTAGGAGGATCGCCTTGCATTCGAGGCCACCCTGAGGCTACATAATGAATTCCAGGTCAGCCTAGGCCAGAGCAAGACTCTACCTCCAAAAAAAACCAAAACCAAAACCAAAAAAAAAAAAGAAAAGAAAAGAAAAAGAGGGATTGGAGAGATGGCTTAGCCTGAAAAGCCTAAGGATCTCGGTTTGATTCCCTAGTACCCATGTAAGCCAGCTGCACAAGGTGGCGCATGCATCTGGAGTTCGTTTGCAGTGGCTGGAAGCCCTGGCGTGCCCATTCTCTCTGTCTCTCTCTCTGCCTCTTTCCCTGTCATAAATAAATAAAAATAAAATATTAAAAAGGAAGAAAGGCCGGGTGTGGTGGCGCACGCCTTTAATCCCAGCACTTGGGAGGCAGAGGTAGGAGGATCGCCGAGAGTTCGAGGCCACCCTGAGACTACATAGTTAATTCCAGGTCAGCCTGGACCAGAGTGAGACCCTACCTCGCAAAACCAAAAAAAAAAAAAAAAAAGGCGTGCGCCACCACGCCCGGCTGGTTTCAGTTTCTTACTCTGACAAGAAGGGTGCTTATGTCACAGCCAAGCTGTTCAAAGGAACTGCAGGGAGTGTGCAATGTGTTCGGCAAAGTGAGGGGTGCCTCCTGCCTGCTCCAATGTATCAGACTTGCTTGTAGGTACCCCCGCCCCACTGTCATGGTGCCTGTCTGTTCAAATGGTGTGTGCACATGCATGAGTATGTGTGTGTGTTTGGCCTGAAAACAGATCTTGAGAAAAGAAATTGAATACAAACCAGGTGTAGCGGTTCACATCTGTAATCCCAACTATTGATAACTAGAGGTGGAAGATAGGTTTAGCTATGGAGTAAGTTTGAGGGCAGCCAGGGCTCTCTGGAAGCTGGAGTAGGGAATGGGATGTAGAGGGAAGAGAAGCAAGAAAAGCCATTAAAGAATTTTTTTTTTTTTTAGCCGGACGTGGTGGCGTATGCCTTTAATCCCAGCACTCAGGAGGCAGAGGTAGGAGGATTGCCATGAGTTCAAGGCCACCCTGAAGCTACAGAGTGAATTCCAGGTCAGCCTGGGCCAGAGTGAGACCCTACCTTGAAAAAACCAAAAAAAAAAAAAAAGAATGGTTTTTCTAGGGGGGAGCTGGAGAGACAGTTCAATGGTTAAGGTGCTTGCCTGCAAAGCCTTAATGACCCAGCTTCGATTCCCCAGTACCCACACAAAGCCAGATGTGCAAAGTGGCGCATGCATCTGGAGTTCATTTGCAGTGGTGGGAGGTCCTGCTATGTCCATTCTCTCTCTCTCTCTCTCCTCCCTCACTTTCCAATAAACAAATAAGAGAAGAAGGAAGGAAGGAAGATTTTTAAAAATACTAAGCCAGGCATGGTGGCACACGCCTTTAATCCCAGCACTCGGGAGGCAGAGGTAGGAGGATCACTGTGAGTTTGAGGCCATCCTGAGATTACATAATGAATTCCAGATCAGCCTGGACTAGAATGAAGCCCTACCTTGAAAAAACAAACAGTTGGGCATGGTTTAATCCCAGCACTTGGGAGACAGAGGTAGGAGGATCACCGTGAGTTCGAGGCCACCCTGAGACTACATAGTGAATTCCAGGTCATCCTGGACTAGAGTGAGACCCTACCTCAAAAAAAATTAATTAATTAATTAAAAACACTAAGCAGTGTGGCTGGAGAGATGGCTTAGCAGTTAAGGTGTTTGTCTGCAAAACCTAACAACCCCAGTGTGATTCCCCAGTACCCACATAAAGCCACATACAAAAATTAGTGCATGCATCTGGAGTTTATTTGCTGCTGCTGGAGGCCCTGGCATGCCCATTCTCTCTCTCCTTGAAAATGAATAAATGAAAATATTAAAAAAGGAGTTTAAAAAATTAAAATTTGGGGGACTGGAGAGATAGCTTAGTAGCTAAGGCAATTGCCTGCAATACCGAAGGACCCAGGTTCGATTCTCCAGGACCCACATAACCCAGATGCACAAGGAGGCACACACATCTGGAGTTCTGTTTGCAGTGGATGGAGGCCCTGGCACGCCCATTCTCTCTCTCTTGCTTTCTCTTTCTCTCTGTCTCAAATAAATAAATGAATAAATAAATACATAAATAAATAAATAAATAAATAAATAAATTTTTTAAAAATCTCAGGCTGGAGAGATGGCTTAGCGGTTAAGGCACCTGCCTCCTAAGCCTAAGAATGCTGGTTCCGATCTCCAGCAGTTCCAATCTCCAGGTCCCACGTTTAGCCAGATGCAGTGACACAAGGGTGCAATGCCACAATTGACCACAAGGGGGCGCACACATCTGGATTTCGTTTGCATCAGCTGAGAGGTTGCTGGCGTGCCCATCTCTATCTGTCTTCCTCTCCCTCTCTTTCTCTGTCTCTCTCCAAAAAAAAATCTCTCTTAGGGCTGAAGAGATGGCTTAGCGGTTAAGCAAAGCCAAAGGCTCCTGGTTCGATTCTCCAGGACCCACTTAAGCCAACTGCACGGGTTGGGGGCAATCATGCATCTGGAGCGCGTTTGTAGTGGCTGGAGGCCCTGGCGTGCCCATTCTCTCTCTCTCTGTCTCTTTTTCTCTCTCAAATAAATAAATAAAATGTATTTTTAAAAAATCTCTCTACATATATATGTATATATAAAAGTTTTAAAAAAGCTAGGTGTAGTAGCGCACACCTTTAATCCCAGCACTTGCACTTGGGAGGCAGAGGTAGGAGGATCACCGTGAGTTCAGGGCCACCCTGAGACTACATAGTGAATTCCAGGTCAACCTGAACTAGAGTGAAACCCTACCTTGAAAAAACCAAAAAAATAAAAAATAAAAATAAATTTAAAGCTTTAAAACAATCTTTTTTGTTGTTTTTTTCGAGGTAGGGTTTCACTCTAGCTCAGGCTGACCTGAAATTCACTATGTAGTCTTAGGGTGGCCTTGAACTTAAGGTGATCCTCCTACCTCTGCCTCTCAGAGTACTGGGAGTAAAGGCGTGCACCACCACATGGCTTAATTGCCATGAGTTCCAGGCCACCCTGAGACTACCAAGTGAATTCCAGGTCAGCCTGGGCTAGAGTGAGACCCTACCTCAAAAAAATAAAAAGCAAGCAAACAAACAAACAAAAAAACCTAAGCAGTGAGAGAGTCCAGGTTTTTTCAGTTCTTGGTCCAGAACTTCTTTGTGCACAAGTCATTTTGGTGTGCCTGGTATATGAGCAGCCCTGTGTTGGAGGGCTTCAGCAGAGTCTGGGGATGTCCCTTCCAGTGCCTCAGACCCCTGTGCCTACTGCTCAGTTCATCAGCAGCTGGAATGGGAAGGTGTCACTGAGCGAGCCCGAGGTCTAAGTAGCCTTTCTGCTTCTCACCTGAGGGTTTCTCTAGTGAGTTCCAGGTTGGCCTGGGTTAGAGTGAAACCCTACCTTGAACCCCCCCCAAAAAAAAATTAAAAAAAAAAGTCCATTCTGGCATTGAATTTACTATGTGACCAAGGCTGGCCTTGAACTCCTGGATCATGCTCAGCCTTCCAAACAGCTTGGATGACAAGCCTGGGCCACCATGTGGCTTTTGGTGCAGAAATTCTTAACTTGAAGCTTGAGAATCTTAGAATCCATATCTGTCCATGTTTTTTTTTTTTTTTTTTTAATTCCCCTCCCTCCCCCGAGGTAGGATCTCTCTCTAGCCCAAGCTGACCTGGAATTTACTATGTCGATTCAGGTTGGCCTCGAACTCACAGTGATCCTCCTATCTCTGCCTCCCAAATTCTGGGATTAAAGGCATGCGCCACCACACCTGGCCATGGGTAAATTTTAAAAATGCCTAAATCCCTTGGAAATGTATGTCATATTGGGTGGGTGAGGATGTGTGTGGACATGAACTGTGTTCTACCCTGGTGACAGGGAACTTCCAGACTAATCTCACAAGACTCCATGACCCAAGAAAAGTAGATCTGTTATAGCCCAAATCTTCCACTTCAAAGGAGAGGATTTGGCAGTGCAGAGGGGAAGTGACCTGCTGGTCACACATCAAGCCCCTAGCTAGCCTTGTGTGGCTGTGTGAGTGAGCTGTTCTGCCTGGCTGCACATTCAGAAAAGCAGGCTGGCTCACCAGGAGACTGCATTCATTCATAGAACGCTGCAGAGTTTCCAATCCTGGGGAACCAGCTCCAAGGCAGGGGAGAGCCATGCTTCCCCGAGGATGAGGGTGGGCACTGAGGCCTAGCCCCATGGAAAACAGGGAAGAAAATGCCAGAGCAAATTTGGAAAGAAAGGGAACTCTTTGAGAAAGACTGCTGGGGACTGGAGAGATGGTTTAGTGGTTAAGGCACTTGCCTGCAGAGCCAAAGGGCCCAGGTTCAATTCCCCAGGACCAAGATAAGCCAGATGCATATGATGGTACATGTATCCAGAGTTCGTTTGCGGCGTCTGAGGGCCCTGGTGCACCTATTTTCTCTATATACAGCTGCTTCTCTCTCTCAATAAGATAAATAAAATTTGAAAAGGAAAAGAAATAATAAAAACAATAACAAAATAAAAACAAAAATAAAAATAAATATAAATAAATATAAAATAAAAATAATAAAATAAAATAATAAAAACAAGATAAAGTGTTGGGAGACATGGACCTTAATACTGAATAAAGACCAGAGTGAATTCCAGGTCAGCCTAACCAAAGAACAAAAACAAAATTCAGCCTGGGTACACAGAGGAAATGATAAAAGTCATGCTTATGTCTTCAAATTGAAATGATTAAAGAGGACCAAGTGAGTCAATGCGGACTATCAAAGAAAACACACTATATGAAGGTAGTAATGATCATTACAGCAGAGGCCTGGTGAATTCTTGCTTTGCTTCTTGGAGGAAATGGAAACGGTATACTACCTGGACACCAAATACCATGACATGCTCCTTTTTGACAAGCTCAATTTTGGATCAAGAGCCCACCTTGTAGCCGGGCGTTGGTGGCGCAGGCCGTTAATCCTAGCACTCAGGAGGCAGAGGTAGGAGGATCGCCCTGAGTTCGAGGCCATCCTGAGACTACATAGTGAATTCCAGGTCAGCATGAGCTACAGTGAGACCCTACCTCACTGTAATGAAAACAAAACCAAAACCAAAACAAAAGCAGAAACAAAAAGAGAGAGAGAGAGAGAGCCAGGTGTGGTGGAGGACGCCTTTAATCCCAGCACTTGGGAGGCAGAGGTGGGAGGATCGCCATGAGTTTGAGGCCACCCTGAGACTACATAGGGAGTCAGCCTGGGCTAGAGTGAGACCCTACCTCAAAAAACAAAAACAAAAAATAACAACAGCAACAACAAAAAAAGAGCCCTCCTTGTTTTTTTTTTTTTTTTTTTTTTTTTGAGGTAGGGTTTCACTCTAGCCCAGGCTGACCTGGAATTCACTATGCGAATCCTGAGTGCTGGAATTAAAGGCGCGTGCCATCATGCCCAGCAGGTTTTTTTTTTTTTTTTTTGAGGCAGGGTCGCATTCTAGTCCAGGCTGCCTACTTTAGCCCAGGCTTCCTACTTTAGCTTTCCAATACTGAGATTTAAAGGCATGTGACACTATGCCCTGTTTAAGAGCCCTAGCTTTGGTGTTAAAGCTGACCGTGATGTCTCAGTTCCACTGCAAATGAATTCCAGATGCATGCACCACTTTGTGCATCTGGCTTATGTGGTCACTGGGGAACTGAACCTGGGCAGTCGGGCTTTGCAAGCAAGCACATTTAACTGTACTGCTGAACCATCTTTCCAGCTCCTAAAACTTTTTTGTAAAGCATATATTTTATTTGTTTATTTAAGAGGCAGAGAGAGAGAGAGAACGGGCATGGCAGGGCTTCCAGCCACTGCAAATGAATTCCAGATGCATGCGCCCCCTTGTGCATCTGGCTTATGTGGGTCCTGGAGAATCGAACAGGGATCCTTTCGGCTTTGCAGGCAAACGCCTTAACTGCTAAGCCATCTCTCCAGCCCCGCCCCCATTTTTTAAACAAGGGCTCATGCTAGGCATATTGGCTCATGCCTATACCTATAGGAAGGCTGAGATAAAGAGATGGCTATGCGTTTGAGACCAGCTTGGATTACATAGTGAATTTCACTTCTGGGCTAGAGTGAGACTCTGCTTCAAAACAATACCACCACCCCCGTGAGCGCAAAATAAATGGCAAAAAACAAACAAACAAACAAAAAACAGAGACAGACAGATGGACAGACGGGCCCTCCAGCTTTAGGTAACTGAGGATGACCTTGAATTCCTGGTCTTCATGCCGCTGTCCCTTGCCTCTCTCTCAAGGGCTGGGATTACAGGAGTGCGCCACCACACTGGTTTATATGGTGCTGGGGATTCGAACCCAGGGCTTCCGGCACAAGGCAAGCACTCTACCAAGTGAGGTACATCTCCAGCTCCCAACAGTTGTTTTTTAATTTTTTTTTTAAACTTTGAATGTTATTATTGACTTTCAGTCTGTGTCTGCCCCATTTCTGTTTTCACTAAAATTCCAACTGTGCTGGACGAGCACAGGGCTGTGTGCCTACAGCTGTCTCCCCAGGCCTGACACAGTGTGTAATCACTCCATGAATGAAATGCAAAAACATGCCTGCAAGGATCCCAAGACACTCTGACAATGTGAGAATCGCTCTGTCAGTCTCGACCAGCCCCAAGAGGGGAGGAGGGGGGCAAGGACCCCGGAGCTGTGCCAAGAGTCCAGTTCAGGGTCAAGAGAGTTGCTGGCCTGCGGTCTTAGCTCTGCTGCTTGCTGAACTGCAGAGCCCCCTCCCTGTCCCCAGAACGCGGGAACCCCTGAAAGGACAGGGGACTCCCCCATCTCCCTTCTTGGAGGCTGGTCTCCAAGGAGCTCGGTCCACGTGGGGAGTGTGGGATTTCAGGATAATTCAACCACTTAATTAATGAATAGAGAGGAGAAGCGCGAGAGGATGAAGGCGGGGAGGGAGGGTTGGAGGGAGGCGATCCCGGAAGGAGAAGTCCCCTAGCGGTGCTGGGCATCGGTGGGGTGGGGTGGGGGCGCGCACCCATCCCCGCAGCGGGTCGCCCATCGCGGCCGGTCCCTCCTCCGCCCCTTCCCGCCGCCGCTGACTTTTCTGACTTCTTCACTTGTCAGCAAATCCCAGAGTTAAAAATGCACACGCAACCCCGGCCGGCCCGCCGCCAAGCAGGGCCGTCCGTCTGGCCGCGGCGGCTCCAGATGTGGGGCCACCACGCGGGGCCCGCCCGCCCCGCCGCCCCGCCCGCCCGCCCGCCCGCCCCGCCGCGCCGCGCCGGCCGCGCAGACTAAACAATCGGCCTTGGCCGTGAGCGCAGCGCAATTCCAGATGCCGCGGCGCTCGCTCTCCCTCGCTCTCCCTCGCTCTCCCTCGCTCGCTCGCGCCGCCGCCACCGCCGCTGCCGCGCGCTAATTGGGCCTCGGGCGCGAGGCTCTTGTCAGCGCCCCCTGGCAAGGCCCGGCCCGGGGTGTGTGTGTGGGGAGGGGGGCGGCCGGCGGCCTTGGCCCGGTGCCCGCCCGCTGGGCTACCTAAGGAGGACGGGGAGGGGGGCTGAGGGGAGACTGAGGGGGAATGGGGGGAGCTGGAAGGAGGGGAGAGACAGACAGACAGACAAGACTGACTGACAGAGATCAGGGACAGGGAAGAGACTAAGAGACAGACTGACTGACTGACTGACTGACAGAGATCAGGGACAGGGAAGGGACAAAGACACAGACAGACTGACTGACAGAGATCAGGGACAGGGAAGGGCCAAAGACACAGACAGACAAGACTGACTGACAGAGATCAGGGACAGGGAAGGGCCAAAGACACAGACAGACAGACTGACAGAGATCAGGGACAGGGAAGAGACTAAGAGACAGACAGACAGACTGACTGACTGACAGAGATCAGGGACAGGGAAGAGACTAAGTAAGAGACAGACAGACTGACTGACAGACAGACTGACTGACTGACAGAGATCAGGGACAGGGAAGGGACAAAGAGACAGACAGACTGACTGACTGACAGAGATCAGGGACAGGGAAGAGACTAAGTAAGAGACAGACAGACAGACTGACTGACTGACTGGCTGACTGACAGAGATCAGGGACAGGGAAGGGACAAAGAGACAGACAGACTGACTGACAGAGATCAGGAACAGGGAAGGGACAAAGACAGACAGACAGACAGACAGACAGACAGACAGACTGACAGAGATCAGGGACAGGGAAGGGACAAAGAGACAGACAGACAAGACTGACTGACAGAGATCAGGGACAGGGAAGAGACTAAGTAAGAGACAGACAGACAGACTGACTGACTGACTGGCTGACTGACAGAGATCAGGGACAGGGAAGGGACAAAGAGACAGACAGACTGACTGACAGAGATCAGGAACAGGGAAGGGACAAAGAGACAGACAGACAGACTGACTGACAGAGATCAGGGACAGGGAAGAGACTAAGTAAGAGACAGACAGACAGACTGACTGACTGACTGGCTGACTGACAGAGATCAGGGACAGGGAAGGGACAAAGAGACAGACAGACTGACTGACAGAGATCAGGAACAGGGAAGGGACAAAGAGACAGACAGACAGACTGACAGAGATCAGGAACAGGGAAGGGACAAAGACAGACAGACTGACAGAGATCAGGGACAGGGAAGGGACAAAGAGACAGACAGACTGACAGAGATCAGGAACAGGGAAGGGACAAAGAGACAGACTGACTGACTGACAGAGATCAGGAACAGGGAAGGGACAAAGACAGACAGACTGACAGAGATCAGGAACAGGGAAGGGACAAAGACAGACAGACTGACAGAGATCAGGGACAGGGAAGGGACAAAGAGACAGACAGACAGACTGACAGAGATCAGGGACAGGGAAGGGACAAAGAGACAGACAGACTGACTGACAGAGATCAGGGACAGGGAAGGGACAAAGAGACAGACTGACTGAGATCAGGGACAGGGAAGGGACAAAGAGACAGACAGACTGACTGACAGAGATCAGGGACAGGGAAGGGACAAAGAGACAGACAGACAGACTGACTGAGATCAGGGACAGGGAAGGGACAAAAACAGACAGAGTGACTGACAGAGATCAGGGTACAGGCAGGCACATGAAGAGAGGCAGATAGGAAGGGACAGAGACAGACAGACAGACCGACTGACTCCGGCACTGAGATCAGGGATAGCCACATGAAGACAGGCCAACTGGAAGGGACAGAGAGACAGACAGACAGACAGACTCAGAGATCAGGGACAGGCACATGGAGCGAGGCAAGGGAGAGAACAGACATGCCCTCCGTGGAGACAGAAGTGCGAGCATTCAGATGTGGAAGGATTCAGAGCCAGAAGAGAGGGCGCGAGAGACACACTTCCGCGGAGTTGGAGAAACTGAGGCAGGGGGCACTGAACGGAGAGATGCCAAGACAACAGATGAAGAAGACGAATGAGTTAAGGGCTCAGAGCAGCCCCCAGGGTCGCTGTCGCCTGATGGGTGCCCTTCTCTTTTGTTTCATGGTCCCTCCTTCCCACAGTCTTACTTTTTTTTTTTTCCCCTAATTCTTCCTGAGCCTGGCAAAGCCTGGGACGGAGGTTGCCCGCCTGCCCAGTGACCTAGGCCTAGCCTGGCTAAGTGACTGCGTGGAAGAGGCGTCCTTCATCCCTAGGAGAACCTGAAGCTTAAGACATTTCACTGCAAACATGGGATGGGAGACACCTCTGCACCTTGAATGTTTCCGAATGGGGCTCTTGGGAGCCTTGGCCCAGAGGCAGAGGGATGCCCCAGATGACTCCTGTCCAGGTTGAGGGTGTCCCATCTCCCCCAAGCAGCCACTCCAGAGGCTTCCTCCTTGCCCATGTTGTCTGATGGTGGGGGAGGAAAGAAGGGGTGTCCTCAGACTCTGAGACTGGGGGATGACCAGCCTGGCTAGCTGAGGCCCAGGACAGGGAAGCCCACTGGGGACCACTAGAAGGAAACCTCCCACCACCCCCCATCCTTGTGTTCCTTCCACCACCACCACCCCCCCCCCCCACCGCTGGAGGCCTGGGCAGCCCGGGGGTGAGCGCCTGGGGCAGTGGCGGGCCGGGCAGGCTCTTGGCGGGCCCCCTTCTCTGACAATCTTTCCTTTGTTTGTTTTCTTAAATCTGGGAGGCCCGAATTCCTGCCGGATTCCGTAGGTTTCACTCAGGAAAAGAGGAGGCCCCCCCTCCCCATCTCTCCCCCTTCATCACACACCCTCGCGACGGGGGCCGGGCTGCAGGGGAGGAAAAGGCAGGTTCTTCCCGGAGGAGGCGTCCCGGGACAAGGCAGGCAGGCTGGCCGAGCGGTTGCAGACCTGGGCGCTTTGCCCACGCCCGCCACCACGCAGCCCAGGGAATATTTTAGAAAAGAAAAAACAACAACAAACAAACAAACCATATTTTAGAAAAGAAAAGAACAACAACAACAAAAAAAACAAGATGGCTTTAAAAGACATACTGACATCCCCCCCCTCGACCCCCATCTTCTCTCTCTCAGTCTAGTCTCCAAACTTGGGCCTAATTAATGTCCAAAAAAAAAAAAATCCCCCCCCAATAAAAGGCAAACATGGAAAGAAAAACAAACTATTAGAAAAGAGAGGAGGGAGGAAATGTTATTTAAGAGGTTAGCAGACCGCATCATTTTCCAATGATATTATATACTCCCAGCACTATCCAAAATATATATGGGCCCTGGGCCAAGAATGTTAAAAAAAAAAACTTAAAAAAAAAAACCTCGCTTAGACACAACATCTGGACGAGAGGGTGAACAAACCCTCCATTTATCACATTTAATCCTCCAATGAAGCAATGGACAGTTGACTTCTGTTTTGCTAATTTAGCTGCTTTCAAACGCCCGCCCAGTCCAGACCCGAGAATTAAGTGTCACTTGTGGAGGACCAGCCCCCTCCACCCCCTCCGCACCCGTCTTCCCTCTCTCCAGCGCCAGGGCCCTAGGATGGATTGGGGGGTTGGGGGGGGGGAGGCCATTAAAGAAGAAAGGAACTTTTTACAAATTCCCTTTCCTCCCTCCCACCAGGGTCAGAGAAAATCTCGCCTCTGCCCTTGCTCTGCCCCATCGCCCAGCACTCTGACACCCACTTCCCTGACGGCCACGCCCCCTTACTGTCACCCTCCCCCTCCCCCCCTCAGCAAAGCATCTGAGCTTGTCGCACCGCCAGCAACTCTAGGCAGGCGGTCGCTCTCTGGTCACAGCCTTCTCATCTGGTTGAAGAAATACTGCCAACCACCTACCTGCCACACTGTCTGGTGGCCTGGCAAGCTGGTCTCTTCGCTGGAAGAGGGCAGGGAGGGACACGGGCCTGGAGCGGGAAGCCTCCTTCAGTCCTGGGAAGTGGATGAGAGGCAGGAGGTTGCCCTCCCCTGCAGAGGTCGAGGCTCCAGGGCCTGCAGTGGTGTCTGGAGACAATGGGATCTTGTGAGCACCTAAGCCAGAGAGACAATAAATCAGAGAGAGTGTATCATTTAAGGATTAGTCAATAAATCCCTGGGACCCTAGCCCAGTGGGGCTGGTGCCAGAGGCAGGGCTGGGCCCCTAGTGCAGACTTCCTTTTTCAGCAACCTCTCTTTCCTTCCCTAGAGGCTCCCTGGGTCCCTCCTTCTCTGTCCATCTCAAAGCTCCTCTGCAGGCTGACCTGGAATTCACTGTGTCGTCTCAGGCTATCCTTGAACTCCTGGTGATCCTCCTGCTTCAACCTCCCAAGTGCTGGGATTAAAGGCATGTGCCACACCACACCCAGCCAATAAATAAATATTTTTAGAAAACCCCAGGTACTTCTGGGAATGGTGGTGTGTGCCTGAAACCCCAGCACTCAGGAGGTGGGGGCAGGTCAATCAGGAATTCAAGGTCATCCTCAGCTACTTATCAAATTTAGGCTAGGAAGCCGGGTTTGGTGGCCCACGCCTTTAATCCCAGCACTCGGGAGGCAGAGGTAGGAGAATCACCATGAGTTCGAGGACACCCTGAGACTACATAGTGAATTCCAGGTCAGCCTGAGCTAGAGTGAAACCCTATCTTGAAAAACAAACAAATAAACAACAAAAAAAAATTGAGGCGAGGGCTGGAGTGATGGCTCAGTGGTTAAAGCTGCTTGCTTGCAAAGCCCTAACAGCCCAGGTTTGATTGTCCAGTACCCACATAAAGTCAAATGCTCAGGGTGGCGCCTAGGTCTGGAGTTTGTTTGTCATGGCAGGAGGCCCTGGCACACACATTCTCTCTGTGTGTCTGCTTCTTTCTCTCTTTTTGTATCTTTCTCTCAAATAAATAAATAGACATATTTTTTTTTTAATTGTGAGGCTAGCCTGAGCTACATGAGGATGGCAGAGAGGTCAAGGCCACCCTAAGACTACATAGTGAATTCCAGGTCAGCCTGGGCTAGAGTGAAACCCTATCTTGAAAACAAAATACACAAACAAACAAGAACACCAAGCCTAGTGCCGGGATGGAAGGAGAGGTGGGTAAGTCATTAGGGTGGTAGTGGGAAGATCTTCCTGTCCATATCCTTTGTAGGAAGTCAGTTCAGCCTAGGGTTGAGAGCAAGGGCTTGGGGGCTAGATGGTGAGGCCCAACTATTCCACTCCATCAGCTGTGGCATGCATGGCCGCTGGACCTCAGTGTGCTCATCCAGAAAAAGAAGGAGCAGGGCTGGAGGGATGGCTTTGTGGTTAAGGCGTTTGCCTGCAAAGCCAAAGGACCCAGGTTCGATTCCCCAGGACCCAGGTTAGCCAGATGCACAAGGGGGGGGGCGCATGCATCTGGAGTTTGTTTGCAGTGACTGGAGGCCCTGATGCGCCCATTCTCTCTCTCTCTCTCTGTTCCTCTTTCTCTCTGTCAAATAAATAAAAAAATAAATAATTTTAAAAACATTTTAAAAAAGGAGCAGTAATAAGAGCTTCTCCGAAGCCATCGTGTCAGATAAGCAGCAACCTGCAACAAAGTGTGAATGAACGGCCACTCCTTCCTTGCCCTCCCTTTACCCCCTCCCCGAAAGGTAGGGTCTCGCTGACCTGGAATTCACTCTGTAGTCTCAGGCTGGCCTTGAACTCACAGCCATCCTCCTACCTCTGCCTTCCGAGAGCTGGGATTAAAGGCATATGCCACCATGCCCAGCTTCTGAAGATTTTCTTTAAAAAATATTTTATTTATTAGAGAGAGAGAGAGAGAGAAATAGGTAAATAGAGAAAGAGAGAGAGAAATGGGCAGTGCCAGGGCCTGTAGCCCCTGGAAACAAACTCCAGATGCATGCACCACTACATCTGACTTTATGTGGGTACCTGGGGAATCAAACCCAGCTCCTTAAGGCTTTGTAGGTAAGTGCCTTAACTGCTGAGCCATCATCTCTCCAGCCTGGCTGTGAAGATTTGCACTTGGGTAGTCTCAGGCCCCTTCCGGCTTCCATGCTTGTTCAGGAAATACACTTTCTTAACTGCTGAGCCATCTCTCCAGCCCTTGTTGGTTATTTCCAGAGAACCTACTGTGTGCTATGAGCAAAGGGGTGTCTGTGTTGAGGGAGAGGGACCGAGGCTAGGACAAAGGTTGGGGATGTCCCCAAGGATGTACAACAGCTGCCAAGCTTAGGGCTCGTGGGCAGAGTTTGGCAATAGCTGTGTGTAGGCCCAGCCTAGAGTGACACCTGAGATGGGGCCAGTTCCTGGGGGCAGGTAAACAGGATGCCGTGGGCTGGGTGTGGTGGATATGGGGAGGGGACACCAGGGGCACAATGGACCATTGTGCCTGAGAGCTGCCTTCACTCTTGGACTCTGAGCTTCTCCTTCCGCCCCCACCACCTCCCTCTGGGTTGTACAAATATAAAGACATATGGAAGGTGTCGTGGTAAACATGGGCTGTGTGGAAGGTGACAGTCGTCTGTGCTGGGACCCTTCTGCTCTGGAATAGCTCACAATAGATGGAGGAAGGGTGAAGGGTGCTGACGGGGGGGGGGGGCAAGGAAAGAGCATGTGGTTGATAAGAGATTTTACCAAGTCTTTGGACATAGCTAGCCTGTCCTTAGAAAAGGCACATTGAGCCGGGCGTGGTGGCACACGCATGCCTTTAATCCCAACACTCGGGAGGCAGAGGTAGGAGGATTGCCATGAGTTCAAGGCCACCCTGAGACTACATAGTTAATTCCAGGTCGGCCTGGGCCAGAGTAAGACCCTACCTCGAAAAACAAAACAAACAAACAAACAAAAAGACCAAAAAAGGGGGGAAGGTGAGGCCAGCCTGGGCTACATGAGACTGTCTCCATAAATAAATAAATAATAAAACTAATAAGGGGTTGGAGAGATGGCTCAGCAGTTAAAGATGCTTGTTTGCAAGGCCTTATGGCTTGGGTTTGATTCCCCAGTAAATCCAGATTCCTGGGGAATTGCACTGGGCGTGGTGGCGCTTGTAATCCCAGCATTTGGGAGGCAGAAGTAGGAGTACCATGGAGAGTTCGAGGCCACTGAGATTGCATAGTGAATTCCAGGTTAGCCTGGGCTACAGTGACACCCTACTTTGAAAAACAAAAACAACAACAAAATAAAATTAACAAAGGAGAAACTGAAAGAAAAAAGAAAGAACAAAAATATGCAAGGGTTGAGAATGAGGACAGTGGGAGAGAGCTTGGCTAGCTTGAACCAGTCCTGGGTTTAATCCTCAGCACTAAAAAAAAGAAGTGGAAAGAGGAGGAGGAGAAGGAGGAGGGGGAGGAGGAAGAAGAGAGAAGAAACAAGATGCCAAAAAAACTTTGGACTTGCTGGGCGTGGTGGCACACACCTTAAATCCTAGCGCTCAGGAGGCAGCTGTAGGAGGATTGCTGTGAGTTCAAGGCCACCCTGATAGACTAGATAGCCTGGGCTAGAGTGGGACCCTACCTCGGAAAAACAAAAATCAAAAAACAAACGGAATTTGCAGGGCATGGTGGGCCATGCCTTTAATCCCAGCACTCAGAGAACTCACAGTGATCCTCCTACCTCAGCCTCCTGAGTGCTGAGATTAAAGGCATGCACCATCACACCTGGCTTCCTCTTAGATTTTGATTATCCCTTCCCCCACGTTTCCTTTACTCAATCTCTTCTCCGGTCACACTTGGAGGTAGTTGTTTTCTGGGCTTCTTTAAAAACAGCAACAAGGGGGCTTAGCAGTTAAGGCATTTACCTGTGAAGCCTAAGGTCCCAGGTTTGATTCTCCAGGTCCCATGTAAGCCAGCTGCACAAGGTGGCACATGTGTCTGGAGTTTGTTTGCAGTGGCTGGAGGCCCTGGTGTGCCCATTCTCTCTGTCTCTAATAAATAAATAAAATCTTTATTTAAAGGGAAAAAAAAAGTTCAAGGAGCTCCTGTCATGTGGGTGGTTGGAGGGGGAAAGGCTAGGGGTCCTCTTCTCTTGACTCACTTGGCCCTGGCCCAGTGCCCAGCTGAGAGAAAAACACCTACAGGGCTGGAGAAATGGCTTAGCGGTTAAGGCGCCTGACTCCTAAGCCTAAGAACGCTGGTTCCAATCTCCATGTCCCACGTTTAGCCAGATGCAAAGTGACGCAAGGGTGCAATGCCGCACTTGACCACAAGGGGACGCACACATCTGGATTTCGTTCACAGTAGCTGAGAGACTGCTGGTGCGCCCATCTCTATCTGTCTCCTCCCTCTCTGTCTCTCTCTCTGTGTCTCTCTCCAAAAATAATAAAATAAAAATTAATTTAAAAAAAACAACAACAAAAAAAGACACCTACAGTTGGAAGTTCCCAAGTGGTCAGAGTCAGCTACATGTTTGAGTTCAAGGCCAGCCTGGGCTACATGAGACTGTGTCAAAAACCCCAAAATAGATTAAGAGGGGGAGGGGATGTGATGGATATGAGTTTCAAAGGGGAAAATGGGGGGAGGGAGGGAAGTACCATGGGATATTGTCTACAATTAAAGAAGTTGTCAGTAAAAAAATAAAAAATAATAAAAAATATTTAAAAAACAAAATAAGAAATTAAAACATACACATACAGACTGGAGAGATGGCTCAGTGGTTAAGGTGCTTGTCTGAAGCCTAAGGACCTATATTTGATTCCCCAGAACCCACATAAGCCAGATGCACAAGGTGGTGCATGTGGCTGGAGTTCATTTGCAGTGGCTAGAGGCCCATTCTCTCTCTCTCTCTCTCTCTCTCTCTCTCTCTCTCTGTCTAGAGGCTGAGGTAGGAGGATCATTGTTGAGTTTGAGTCCAGCCTGGGTTACAGAGTGAATTCTAGGTCAACCTGGATTAGAGTGAGACCCTATTTTAAAAAAACAAAAGAAAGCCTGGCGTGGTGGTCCATGCCTTTAATCCCAGCACCTGGGAGGCAGAGGTAGGAGGATCACTGTGAGTTCAAGGCAGCATGTCCTCACTCTGTTTCTCTCTGTGTGTTGTTTGCAAATAAATAAGTAAAAATATTAAAAAAAAAAAAAAAAGAGTGGGGCGTGTTTGCACTTGCCTTTAATCCCAACACTTGGGAGGCAGAGGTAGGTGGATCACCGTGAGTTCCAGGCAACCCTCAGACTATAGAGTGAATTCCAGGTCAGTCTGGGCCAGAACGAGACCCTAGCTTGAAAGACAAAAAAACAAAAACAAACAAACAAACAAAAAGCAGGGCTAGAGAGATGGCTTAGAGGTTAAGGCACTTGACTAAGGATCCAGGTTCGATTCTCCAGGTCCCACGTAAGCCAGATGGTAGTGCATGCACAAGGTGGCACATGCATCTGGTGTTCGTTTGCAGTGGCTGGAGGCTCTGGCACCTCTCTCTCTCTACTAAATAAATAAAATAAAAATAAATCTAAAAAAAACAAAAGAAAAGAACAGAGAGGAGGAGGAAGGGAAAAAGAAGGAGTAGGAGGAAGAAGAGAAATAGGAGAAGAAGAAAAAGGACAAATCACCCTCCCCCAAACCCCTGCAAATAATTAAAATGCATCAGGCATATATTAAAAGGCCATTCATTCATATAATCCTTAAAAACAACTCTATGGGCAGTGTTATTTCTTAGGTGCTTTATAGATGGGTGAAGGCTAATGAGCAGAATAACTGTACATAGTAATTCTGCCAGTCTCCTTCAGACAAGAAAAAACAAAATAAAACAAAAACTCTAGTTCATAGGGACTGTCTTGTCCCCACTTTGAACAAGCATTTTAAAAAATATTTTTAAATTAATTTATTTATTTGACAGAGGGAAAGAGGCAGAGTGAGAGAGAGAGAATGGGTGCACCAGGGCCTTCGGCCACTGCAAACAAACTCCCGGACACATGTGCCCCTTGTGCAGCTGGCTTACATGGGTCCTGGGGAATCGAACCTGGGTCCTTTGTTTTTGCAGGCAAACACCTTTACCACTAAGCCATCTCTCCAGCCATATATATATTTAAATTTGGGAGAGTGAATGGGCACACAAGAGTTTGTTGTAACTGCAAAGGAACTCCAGGTGCATGCGCCCACCACTTTGTGCATCTGGCTTCCCGTGGTTACTGGGGAGTCAAACCCCAGGCTGACAGTCCCTCGCCTCCACTTGAGAAATGAGAACTTAAGGTCTAGGCGATTAAAGAATGCGCCCATATGTAAATGTACATCCAATTCTGTTAGATGTCAGAGTTTGGGGAGCCAACATCCCATGCTGATGTCCTATTCCAGGCTACACTGGGCAGTGGAGAGAAGAGGACTGGGGTAGAGAGCTCCTGAGAAACGAGGCTGAGATGTGGGGGGGTTCCACAGAGCGAGAAAGGGTTGATCTGAGCCAGTGCTGAGTAGGGAAGGGGGCAGGGAGGTTCTGAGGGACTGAAGGTCATGGATAAGTTCAAGGGCTTTGGGCTGGTGGCGAAGTACTGTGGGAGGTGTCTGGGATTGTATGTCTTCCCTTGGAACTGGGGGGGGCAGGAGTCAGGACCTTCAGGTTGTTTCCAAGCTGGGTGGGGGGAGTGTTTAATATTAATCGTAATGACTGTGGCGGGAAGATAATAACCGTCTGTGAGATTAGGAGGGGGTAAGCGCTTATCTATGGATGCTGAAGACACACGTCTTTCACCTGCTCCCTTAATATCCCCCTCCTTTCATTCCCCCGCCCACCCCCTCCCACCAGCCTAGAACAAAAGGGGTATTATGGGCCCCGGGGTGTTTTCAGGCTGCAGTCCCAGCCCTCCCCCTCCCCTGTCCCTCAGTGTGAATGAAGCTTTTTCCTCCCGCAGGAGATTAGCTCCGTTTGACAAGGCAGTGAACTTTGGGAGGGGTAAAGTGGGGGTCTCTAGAGAGCAGCCATCATGAACTGAGCGAATGCTGCCAGGGGAGAAGTCTGAAGATAGACATGCGGAGCCAGAGGCAGAAAGACAGACAGACCCAGGCAGGAAAGGTTTCCAGGTGGGCTCTGAGGTGCGCGCGTGTACACACACACACACACACACACACACACACACACACTCTCACACCATGTTGTTGAAGAGAGAGAGGGAGGGACAAGGCACACGGACTGACACACCGACATCTTCAAAAACCAGAGACAGAAAAGCAAGTACGTAGCCTGGTGGTGGTGCACACCTTTAATCCCAGCACTCGGGAGGCAGAGGTAGGAGGATCACCGTTAGTTCGAGGCCAGCCTGAGACTACATAGTGATTTCCAGGTCAGCCTAAGCTACAGTGATACCTTACCTTGGAAAAACAAAACAAACAAACAAACAAACAAACAAAAACGAACGAAAGAAAGAAAAGCAAGGAGAGAAAGGCAGGCATGGAGAAAGATGTAGGGGGGAGAATGAAAACATAGGAGGAGATCAGAGACCAGCGTGCATGAGAAAGGAGGTGAAGGAGGTGGGGGGAGTGGGGGCGGGGGCAACGTCTCAGAGGAAAGTTGCTAGAAGGCTGCTGGACCCCTGACCTTTCCGGGTCTGACTCTATTAACCCTGGCCTTGGGCTGCATTGAGTCAGTTTCTGGAGTGGCCAAGTGCATGGCTTTGAGGAAGGACCGGGGTAGAGAAAGATGCTGGGCCAAGGGAAGAGAAACTGGCCTAGACAAGGGAACATGTGTTGGAAAAGATTAAATGTCAACAAGAGGGTTTTTGCATTGCCCCATGAGGTCTCTTTGTATTGCTCCTGGGCCTCTGAGGGGACTGTCCCATGGTCATGAGCATGTGTGTTGGTGACCTACAGGGGTCTGAGCTCTGCCCAGACTCCTTTGGGGAATTAAATAGAAAGAGGATTCTCAGGCTGGAGAGATGGCTCAGTGATTAAAGGTGCTTGCTTGCAAAACTTATCAGCCTGGGTTTAATTCCCCAGTATCCATGTAAAGCCAGATGCACAAAGTGGTGCATGTGTCTGGAATTCATTTGCAGTGACAAGAAGTCTTGGTGTGCCCATTTGCTCTCTTTCCCTGTTTGCAAATAAATGCATATTTTCTTTTGAAGGAAAATAAAAGAAAGAAGACCCATTGGGGCTAGTGAAGTGGTCCTGTTGGTAGAGTATTTGTGTGTCGCATGCATGAAGCCCTGGGTTCAATCCCAGCACTCCATGAACTGGTCATGGTGGCACACATCTGTGATCCCACCCCTTCAGTGGTAGAATCAGGGGGATCACACATCATCCTAGGCTATGTAGCAAGTTCGAGGCCAGCCTAGAGAAAGAAAGAAAGAAAGAAAGAAAGAAAGAAAGAAAGAAAGAAAGAAAGAAAGAAAAAAGAAAAGAACTCTAGTTCTGGCCACATGTAGAGAGGAAGGGTAGCAGACAGCTTCAGGTTCGCCTAGATGAACTTCCAGACCAGGCACAGTTATGGAGGAAGGGATTTTATTTATTGAAGCTTACAGATCCAGGGGAAGTTCCATAATGGCAGGAGAAGTGGCCTGTTCTTACAGGACCAGGCAAGAGAGAGAAAAGCTACCAGCCATACAGCACACTTCAGGAACTCCTATTGGTACAGTTTGCATATCTTTACAATGGAATCTCAAACTCACCACCACACCTTAAGATCTGCCCAGTGACACTGCCTCCAGCCAGGTGGCTGCAGATGCAAACTACAAACTAATAAAACACTGAATATATTGGGGGCCATCTATTCAAACTACCACAGGAAGGAAACAAGGCTAATCTCCACAGTGAGATCATGTCAATGTGGGTCAGTGGCACTGTAATGAGAAAGTTGGGCAGTGGACCTACATAGACCTGGGTCAAATCAAATCCAACCTTTATTACTATGTCACTTCATATAAGTTTTTTAAAAGATGTTATACTTTATTATTTATTATTTATTTGGGAGGCAGAGGAAGAGAGAGACAGAGAGAGAGAGAGAGAATGGACACGCCAGGGCCTCTAGAACACTGCAAATGCTGCAAATGAACTCCAGATGCATGCACCCCCATTGTGCATCTGGCTTACGTGGGTACTGGAGAATCGAACCTGGATCCTTACACTTTGCAGGCAAGAGCCTCAACCTCTAAGCCATCACTCCAGCCCTTCATATAAGTTATTTTTCTTTTTCAAGGTAGGGTTTCACTCTAGCTCAGGCCGACCTGGAATTCACTATGGGTAGTCTCAGTGTGGCCTTGAACTCGTGGTGATCCTCCTACCTCTGCCTCCTGAGCGCTGGGATTAAAGGTGTGCATCACCACACCCGGCCCTTCGTATAAGTTTTCACCCTGTTTTTCTCATCTGTAGAATGGGAAAAACACAATAATTTCGGTAAGACCCGCATTAGGATGTGGCACAACCATGAGGAACTGGAGAAGGGCTGCTTATGGTTTCTTGGTACATCTTGTTCCAAAGCACCTTTCAGCCAGGTGTGGTGGCTCACACCTTTAATCCCAGTATTTAGGAGGCAGAGGTAAGAGGAGTGCTGTGAGTTCGAGACCAGCATAAGTAAATTCCAGGTCAGCCTGGGCTAGAGCAAGACCCTACCTTGAAAGACCAAAAAAAAAAAAAAAAAAAAAAAAAAAAAAAGCGTTTGCTAGCCTGGGAGTTGTGACAAAATGCCTGCAGTGTACCCAGTAATCCCACATCACATCACAACACATCACATCACTTGAACACATCCCCCCCATACTACTAAATTAGACCCCTCATACATGAAACCCTGGGTTTCATCCCAGCACTACATAAACTGGCTGTGGTCGCTCATACCTGTGTGATCCCAGAGGTGGAAACAAAAGGATAAGCCGTTCAAGGCCGGCCTTCCATACATAGGGAGTTTTACGTCAGCCTGAAGTACAAGAGACCCTGCACAAGAGTGCCAAGGGGCCGGGTGTCGTGGCGCACGCCTTTAATCCCAGTACTCAGAAGGCAGAGGTAGGCGGATAACCGTGAGTTTGAGGTCACCCTGAGACTACATAGTGAATTCCAGGTCAGCCTGGGCTACAGCGAAACCCTACCTCGAAAAACCAAAAAAAAAAAAAAAAAAAAAAAAAAAAAGAATGCCGAGGGCTGGCCAGGTTGACATCTGATTTGTGTGTCTCTTTGCCCTTTGCAATTGAAAACCATTAGCCAACAGGAACATTGTGCTCAAGATCTGCTTTCTCCACCTCCTTCCCCGCCCCCCCACCCCACCAGACTCTGCACTGCCTTGCCCTCAAAGTGCCCACAACACCCCCTTTGGTGTATGCCAGGACGGCTGGCAGTAAGGGCCTGTGATTCTCTTCTTAGGACCCCAAGAGCCTCTGTCACACCAAATCATGTCCCCAGTCACCCACCTGGACATCTGACTCCCTCTTGGGGCTCACTTGGAGTGAAAGGCACTTCCTGTCTAGGTCTTGGTAACCCCTGAAATCCCAGCCTCTGCCCCGCCGCCCCCATCCCTACCAAATGCTTATTAAGCCATTTGGAAATCCGGGGCTGAACCACGGTGTGCGTTTAATAAAGCAGAAGACAGATGTCATCCATCAGGGGCGGTGGGCTGGGCTGACTGGCTCCCACCCTCCTGGCTGCTTCTGCTCAGCCAGCCGCAACTCAGCATGGACCTTTCTGCATGCCCACGTGTTCATGCAGTCCAGGCCTCGCCACTGTGTGTGGCCATCCCTCAGCTCACCTGCCACGGATCCCACTTGGGGTGCCACTGGCTTTCTGTGCACAGAGTGGCCAGGAGCTCAGAGGTGAGCCTAATCAACCCCTGTATCCATGTGGATGATGGTCACACGACCTCAAGACCACACTTCAAATCCTGACTCACTTAATGCAATCATTTTGTTATTGCTGCTGCTATTGTTTGTTTGTTTGTGTCAAGGCAGTTCTCGCTCTCTTCCAGGCTGACCTGGAGCTCACTCTGTAGTTCTAGGCTGGCTTCTAACTCAACAGCTATGCCTCCTGAGTGCTGGGATTAAAGGCGTGTGACCACCATGCCTGGCTTTCCTTTCCTTTCCTTTCCTTTCCTTTCCTTTCCTTTCCTTTCCTTTCCTTTCCTTTCCTTTCCTTTCCTTTCCTTTCCTTCTATCCTTTCCTTTCCTATTTCTTTATCTCTCTCTCTTTCTCTTTCTTTCTTTCTTTCTTTCTTTCTTCTTTTCTTTCTTTCTTTCTTTCTTTCTTTCTTTCTTTCTTTCTTTCTTCTTTCCTTCCTTTCTTTCTTCTTTCATTTCCTTTCCTTTCTTTCTCTCTCTTTCTTTCTTCCTTTCTTTCTTCCTCTTTCTTTCTTCTTTCTCTCTTTCTTTCTTTCTTTCTTTCTTTCTTTCTTTCTTTCTTTCTTTCTTTTTCTTTCTTTCTCTCTCTCTCTTCTCTCTTTCTTTCTTTCTTTCTTTCTTTCTTTCTTTCTTTCTTTCTTTCTTTCTTTCTTTCTTTCTTTCTTCTTTAAGTAAGGTCTCTACTTCTCTACCTCTAGCCCAGGCTGACCTGGAATTCACTATGTAGTTTCAGGGTGGCCTCAAACTCACATCGATTCTCTTACCTCTGCCATCACATCTGGTTCTATTTTTTTTTTAATTCCTAAGTTTTATTCATGAATTTGTACAAAATATTCCAGACCACTTTTTTGTTTTGTTTTGTTTTTTTTTTTTTTTCGAGGTAGGGCCAGACCACTTTTTTTGTTTGTTTGTTTTTTTTTTTTTGGTTTTTCTGGGTAGAGTCTCACTCTAGCCCAGGCTGCCCTGGAATTCACTCTGTAGTCTCAGGGTGGCCTCGAACTCACGACAATCCTCCTGCCTCTGCCTCCCGAGTGCTGGATTAAAGGCGTGCGCCGCCATGCCCAGCCAGACCACTGTTTTAATCCCCATCTTCCTCCTTTTCTTCATCCTGGTTAATCTGGAAGTAATGCAATTCATAACTCTTTGCTGTTAGCATCTACACATAGCCAATCACATGGGTTATTCTTCAAATATTTTTTGGGTGAGATATTTCAAATACCTTTTGGAAAGAGGCACCTCGGAAGTTACAGTGATCTTGCTGTCGCCGTACTCAATGGTTATAACCCCTTTGCTGACGTTCGACCTTGGCAGTGACTGCGATTCCATCTTCTACAGGGTGGGTGCAGTCCAGGGTGAACTTCAGAACCTGCTTCTTTTTGTTTGATTGCTCCCCTTTGCCACAAGCTTTTTCACAGGCCCCATGGTGACAGCGGAGGCAGAAGGCCAGTCCTGTTTATTTTATTTTATTTTATTTTATTTTATTTTATTTTTTTATTTTATTTTATTTTATCTTTTTGATATTTTGAGGTAGTGTCTCACTCTAGCCCAGGCTGACCTGGAATTCACTATGTAGTCTCAGGCTGGCCTTGAACTCATGGTGATCTTCCTACCTCTGCCTTCCAAGTGCTGGGATTAAGGCATGCCACCACGCCTGGCAGTCCTATATTTTAGTTTTTTATTTTTTTCAGTCCTTTTTTAAAAAAAAAAATTTTATTTGAGAAAGAGATACAGAGAGAGAGAGAGAGAGAGAGAGAGAGAGAATGGGCACACCAGGGCCTCCTGCCACTACAAACAACACTCCAGAAGCATGCATGTGCATCTGGCTTACATGGATCCTGGGAATTTGAGCCTGAGTCCTTAGTCTTTTCAGGCAAGCACCTTAACTGCTAGCCACCTCTCATGCCCCCCCTTTTTTTGAGACAGGGTCATTCTGGCTTTGAGCTCATTATGTAGCCAAAGATGGCCTTGAACTCCTGATCCTCCTGACCCCACCCTCACCAAGTGCTGGGATTACAGGAATGTCACCATGCCAGATTGAAATAAGGACAGGATGAGCCTTACCCACTACTAAGAGGGCTCTCTGGGGAAACTGATGACTGCCACTACCCACTCCTGGTCGGTCCCCAGGCTTGCTCTTTCTCCAGACTTCCCACTTCAGGAAGGAACCCCACCTTTCCAGTGGCTCTGGCTAACACAACGGAGCCATGTGCTTGGCTCCTTCTCGCTCAACGCTTAGGAAACTATGGAGGTACACTCTCTCTTCTGAACACTCACATTCACTCTCTGATGCCTCTTCTAGCCTTCTCTCTCTCTCTGTTTTCAAGGTAAAGTTTCACTCTAGCCCAGGCTGGCTTCAAACTCACAGCGATCCTCCTGCATCCTGAGCACCTGCTGCATAACTCATCTTGTCTGGGCTCTGAAAACCATGCCTGGTGTTGCTGAAGACTCCACATACTTGGGCTGCAAGGTCACTGAGACATCAAGCTGGAGCTGAGTTCAAAAACCTCCTCCCTGTAGACCAGCTGACAGGAAGATGGAAAAAAATACTGTGCTGCATGCAGCCTTACGGGAGAGAGGTCATTAGTGGTGATAAATGACAGTGGACACTGCAGGCCTGAAGTTTGGCCAGCTAGGCCAAATGAGCCAACAGGTGCAATAGTGGCATGTCTGTTATGGGAGACACCAACTCTCTAATTAGACTGGAGGCCTGCTTCATGGGAGGGAATACATGCCTGATACTGAAAACCTAGTCAAAAGCCTATGGCAGGTAGGAGGGTCACTGTGAGTTCGAAGCCAGCCAGAGACTACATAGTGAATTCCAGGTCAGTCTAGACAACAATGAGATCCTACTTAAAAAAAAAAAAAAAAAACCCTATGACAGGGGAGGCCATGAGCCCTAGGAATGTAATGTCTGCTGGTGTCTGGCTAAATGCATGTATTATGCTCACCAAACTGCCCGGTAAGTACTTCTCTTAACGTTCATACCCATATATTAATACTACTCTCACTTTTGGTTAGAGAACCTTCTCTTTTCAGATGGCAGTGACCTTGGGATGACTCAGAAGTCATTATGGTGCTGAGAAGAAGGGACAGAGGAGTGCTCAACACTGAAACATCTCTATCATACTTTCCAAGGCTCAGGGTCCATTGCAGAAGAGGTGGCGGAAAGAATGTAAGAGCCAAAGGAAGAGTAGGACTTCTTACAATACACTCTTCCAGACACAAAATGGCCTGGATATCCATGACTTTGCAGTGCCTGGTACTACCTACACAAGACCCTCATAATAGGAGGAAAAGATGATGACATCAAAATAAAAGAGAGACTGATTGAGAGGGGGAGGGGGTAGGAGGGAGGGTGAGTTTGTGAAGGGGAAAGTGAGGGAGGGAATTATCATGATTTATTGTCTGTAATTATGGAAGTTGTCAATAAAAAAGTACAGTGGAGGCAGCGTTGCCTGTCTTCTCGGCGTTCCTTGCCTGGCCTAAGAGTGAACATGGCTGTGCCCCACTCTGGAGGATCTCTCTGTCTCTCTTTTTCTTTTTATTTTTTTTTGGTTTTCGAGATAGGGTCTCACTCTGGCTCAGGCTGACCTGGAAGTCACTATGTAGTCTCAGGGTGGCCTTGAACTCAGGGTGATCCTCCCACCTCTGTCTCCCAAGTGCTGGGATTAAAGGTGTGCACCACCATGCCTGGTTTTAAATTTTACTTTTATTTATTTATTTTATTTTATTATTATTATTTTGTTTCTCTCTCTCTCTCTCTCTCTCTCTTTTTTTTTTTTTTTTTTTTTTTTTGAGGTAGGGTCTCACTGTAGCCCAGGCTGACCTGAAATTCACTATGTAGTCTCAGAGTGGCCTTGAACTTATGGCAATCTTCCCACCTCTGCCTCCTGAGTGCAGAGGCTCTCTCTCTTAAGAGGCACACAGAGAGAAAGAAATTGTATGCACATCAGGGTCTCTGACAATGAACTCCAGATGCATGTGCACTTTGTGCATCTGCAACTGGGGAATTGAAGCCTGGTTGTCAGGCTTTGCAAGCAAGCACTTTTAACCATGGAGGTTGTCTTTTGACAATCATCTCCTCTGGTAAGACCCTGTTCTCCTTCCTCTGGCACAAAGGTCCTGCTTCTTCAAGGTTCCTTAAGCCTTTGCTAGAACATTCCAGTGAGTCCACATTGCAGTGGGAGTAAACTCTAGGCTCATTCTTTTTTTTTTTTTTTTTTAAATATTTATTTATTTATTTTTGTTTTTTTGAGGTAGGGTCTTACTCTAGCTCAGGCTGACCTGGAATTCATTATGTAATCTCAGGGTGGACTTGAACTCATGGTGATCCTCCTACCTCTGCCTCCTGAGTGCTGGAATTAAAGGCATGTGCCACCACACCCAGCTTGGCTTTTTTTTTTTTTTTTTTTTTTTTTTTTTTTTTGGTTTTTCAAGGTAGGGTCTCACTCTGGCCCAGGCTGACCTGGAATTAACTATGTAAAAAATCCTCCTAAAGTTTTTTTAAGATTTAAAAAAATTTTTTTAATTTATTTTTATTTATTTATTAGAGACAGAGAAAGAGGAAGAGAGAGAGTGAGAATGGGCATGTCAGGGCCTCTAGCCACTGCAAATGAACTCCAGACACATGCTCCATCTTGTGCATCTGGCTTATGTGGGTCCTGGGGAATTGAATCTGAGTCCCTAAACTTCACAGCTTGCAGGCAAGTGCCTTAACTACTAAGCCATCATTCCAGCCCATAATTTTTTTGAGGCAAGCCCAAGAGACGATTTTTTTTTTTTTATGAGAAAGAGCTAGAACAAGAGTGAGAGTGAGACGGAGAGTGAGGGAGAGAGAATTGGTGCTCCAGGGCCTCCTGAGACTGTAATCAAACTCCAGATGCATGCACCACCTTGTGAGCATGTACAACCTTGCACGTGCATCACTTTGTACGTCTGGCTTACGTGGAATCTGGAGAGACAAACCTGGGCCCTTAGGCTTCATAGGCAAGCGCCTTAACCGCTAAGCCATCTCTTCAGCCCCATAACTTTTTAAAAAGTATTTTATCAAATACATGTATCTATGATAAACATCCAACCTTCACCCCCAGAAAATAAAATGGTGGCAAGAGGCCAGGGGAAGGCCCCCCCATGCCCGTTCCTGGCATCTTGATTCGGGGCTGTCCTGGTTTCTCTTTTCCCTGCCAACCTGCCAGGTACCCTTAGGTTTTCCTGATAAAGGGTCTCCATTCTCATCCATCCTCTGTACCCAGCCTCCTCCCTCCCAAAGACTCAGCTCCGGGTCCTCCCCACCAGTGTCCCCTGAGCCCGTCTGCTGATCTGACCAGCACTGGCCTCCTCTCACCCAGCTGGGGAAGTCGGGCGCGGGAGCCCTGCCTGGGGCTGGGCTGGGGGCCAGCTCCACATCTGGCATCCATTACCAATGGTGGCTGCTGAGAGGACTCCTCTGCCTGCCCCTCACCTATCTGCCGGGGTGACAGAGGAGATGTGGAAAAGGTTTTCACAGCTGGAATAAATTGAGGGGAAGTGAAGGGGGAGGGTTACAAAGCCAAAAAAAAAAAAAAAACACTGAACTCAAGATGGAGTAAAAAGACAGTATTTGAGGAGGTAATGAAGTAAATGTGTGTGTGTGTGCGCACTTGAGTGTGTGTGTGCGAGCAGATGTGTCTGGGGTAGATTTGTGTGCCTGTGTGTGTGTGTGTGTGTGTGTGTGCACATCCAAGTGTCTGGGTCAGTGTGAATGGCGGTACATTTGTTTGCACGTGTGTCTGGGATAATGTGACTGTGTGCACCTGTGTGTGAGTGTCTGGGATGAGTGTCTGAGTCTGGGATAAGTGTGTGTGTGTGCGTGTATGATACGTGTGGAGGGGATAAGTGTGTGTCTAGGATTGTGTATGTGTGTGTGTGTGTGTCTTGGATAAGTGTGTGTGTGTGTTGGCAAATCATACATAGTCTTTTATTCACGTTGTTTAATATTTTGTTAATTTGGGGGTTCTGCCCGCATCTACTGAAGTCTGGGCAGGAGGCCTACTTCTGGTTTTCCAGAGCCTTCCACATTGAGAAAGAGAAAAAAGGGCTCAAGAGAGGGAAAGCAAACAGACAGGGAGATGCCAAGAGGGCAAGAAAGAGGAAGAAAGGCAACAGCAGAAAGACCTCAAAAGAGAAGAGGTTGAGTACCCCCAGAAAGCCCCAGGGGTCTTGCCCTCAGCCCCCACCTGGTACCTGCCCCTGCCTCCTCTCCCCACTCCTCTCCTTCTCATTGCCCACGCCTCCCCAGTCTGCTCTCCAGTGACGGGTCTGAGCTTTCCATTGCCTGCTCGTTAGTCACCAGGATATTTTTCCTGGAGCCCCTCCTCCCAGCCCACTTCTTCCTTGAACCCCAGGGGTGGGCAAAGGAGGACCCAGCCCCCTCCCATCGGGCCCCTGTGTGCAGGAAACCGCTATGTGCTAATAACCTTGTGAGATGCCTAGGAATCTGGGAGTGGGGAGATGGTGGCACTAGCAGCACCTCTGAAGTGTGTGTGAGGGAGGCCCCCTTAGTGTGAGCAGCCCACTTGAGGCAGAGGAAGCCCCCTCATAATATTATCCCTGTTGAGTTCATAAAAGCCCCCTCTAGCGTTACAGTATTTGAGAGACTATTAAGCTTTAAGGCCTTCGACCTCTGGGGATGTCATTCTTTTTTTCTCTTGGTTTTATGCGACAGAAGAGGGACTGATGGAGGGACTGAGGAGTAGGTCAAAGGCTTTGGAGAGGCCACAGGGACAGGGGAGAGGGCTTGGGGTCTGGATCCCGCTCAGTGCCCTCCTGCTCAGTGGTTCTCAAACACTGCAAAGTTATACAGATGGGCCTTCCTTCCCTGCTCTGGGGAGGGGTGTGCAGAGAGGAGAACCGGGCTGTTCCCCCGAGGCGAGGAGGGCTGAGGGGCAGGGTCACTCTAGCTTCTTCTGCAATGACAGGAAGCATCTACCATGGGGAAGGGTGTTGTGAAAGGCGTCCCTCCTGATTTATTCACATTCTAGTTCTGAAGGCAGAGGCTTTGGGGTAACACCTTCCCACTTTATTTTATTTTATTTTTTTTGGTTTTTCAAGGTAGGGTCTCACTCACTCACTGACCTGGAATTCACTATGTAGATTCAGGGTAGCCTCGAATTCACAGTGATCCTCCTACCTCTGCTGGGATTAAAGGCATGCACCATCACACCCGGCTCCTCCCCACTGTTTAATTTACTTTTGTGTGTGTGTGCATGCACATGTGTGGGTGTGAACATGACGTGGCACATATGTGGAAGCCAGCGGACGACTTTCAGCTTTCAGCCTCTGCCTCAGTGAAGGCAGGGTGCATGCGCGGGGCTAGACGATCCAGATCCATGAGCTTCCAGGGACATTTCCTATCTCAGCCCCCCCAACTCCCTCCCTGGGATTACAGAAACCCATCACAGCTTCTAACTTTTCTAACTTTTTTTTTTTGGTTTTGCGAGGTAGGGTGTCACTCTGGTCCAGGCTGACCTGGAATTCACTATGTAGTCTCAGGGTGGCCTCGAACTCACGGTGATCCTCCTACCTCTGCCTCCCGAGTGCTGGGATTAAAGGCGTGCGCCACCACGCCCGGCTTGTTTTTGTTTTTTTTTTGAGGTAGGGTCTCACTCTAGCCCAGGCTGACCTGGAATTAACTATGTAGTCTCAGGCTGGCCTTGAACTCACGGCGATTCTTCTCCCTCTGTCTCTCGAGTACTGGGATGAAAGGCGTGCACTGCTACACCGTACCTTTGACTTTAAAAAAAATATATTTATATATTTGCAAGCAGAGAGAGACAGAGAGAGAGAGAGAGAATGGGTGCACCAGGGTCTCCAGCCACTGCAAACAGACTCCAGACACATGCCACTTGGTGCATCTGGCTTCACAAGGATACTGGGGAATCAAAGTCAGGTTCTTAGGCTTTGAAGGCAAGTGCCTTAACTGCTGAGCCATCTCTCCAGAACCACTTTTTTTTTTTTAAAGGCTTAAAGAGGCTTTATTAGGTTAAGAAAAGTACAGAGAGCTCCTGCCATATGCACAGCAGAAGGGGTTGAGAGCCCACTTGGAAGTAGGGGCGCCTCCTCCGTTTTAGTCCAGCAGGGCTGAGATGAGTGGGGGCTTTACCAGAGCAGAGACAAGAAATTTCAGGAAAGGCGAAAAGCCAAAGAGAGACAACTTCTGACATTTTACATTGGTTATGGGGATCAAACTCAGGCTTGAGTGCCAAGCGCTTTATTCACTGAGCCAACTTCCCAGCCCCCATCCTCTTCACTTCTCTAAATTTTTTTTTTTAAAATAAAAAAATAGGTAAATTGCTTGTTTTTTTTTTTTTTTTCGAGGTAGAGTCTCACTCTAGTCCAGGCTGACCTGGAATTCACTATGTAGTCTCAGGGTGGCCTCGAACTTACGGTGATCCTCCAGCTCTGCCTCCCAAGTGCTGGGATTAAAGGTGTGTGTCACCACGCCCGGGTTTTTTTTTTCCAAGGTAGGGTCTTACTCTAGCTCAGGCTGACCTGGAATTCCCTATGTAGTCTCAGGTTGGCCTTGAACTCATATCAATCCTCCTGACTCAGTCTCTGGAGTGCTGGGATTAAGGGCATGTGCCACCATGCCCGGTTTAAAAAAAAAAAAAGTTTACAAAGATGTCTAGCAGAACGGGGCGCTCACTATGTAACAAGCATTTTCCAGCATTCTCCACACAGCAACCCTGAGGTGGGAGTGGGGGTGGAGGAGGGGGGTTGCCGCATGACAATTATTCATTTCTGCTTATCTCCTGAGGAAACTGAGGTACAGGGAGAGGAAGAGCCGCCCAGGATGACTGGTTCCAGAGCCCATAGCTCGACACTGCATTGTCCCTTGTATAGCCCTAAGCCCCTGTAGATCTGTTAGGTGCCACCACGCTGGGCAGGAGGACTCAGGAGGATGGTGGAAAAGGTGTAGCTGCTTTTCTAGTGACTGCCATAGCTAATATCTCTGGCTCGTGTCCCACTCCTCTGCACGCAGGGACACAATGGCACCTCTGATGGCAGCTTTGGAGCAGAAATGGAGGACAGGCCTGGGGGAGTACTTAGTGCAGGGCCAGCCAGTACCGGACAGCCCCCTGTGTGTTACTTAGCACTGTCATTGTCACCACCACCCTCATGGGCTGCAGCACAAGGGAGTCAGTGTCTCGAGGAAGCTGACAAATGCTGTCTCCAACACCACCCCTACTTGTCTTTTCCTGAGACTTAGCGAGGACAGCAATGACACCTCACATTTGTAGAGTGCTCTCTGTAGGATTCCAATTCAATTCTACAAATATTTGTCAGGTGCCGGCAGAGCGTGAGGAGTTTCAGAGTGATTACTTTCTGCTAATAGGCAGGCCCCTCCCCTGGTCCCCACACGTGTGCACGTACCTATCTACCTACATGCACACAGTGTGAGCAAAGAACACACATGTGCATACGTGGGCGGGTAGCTCTCCCACCTCCCTCTGCCTTCATAGTTTTTTGTTTGTTTTGTTTTGTTTTGTTTTGTTTTTTCAAGGTAGGGTCTCACTCTAGCCCAGGCTGACCTGAAATTCACTCTGAAGTCTCAGGGTGGACTTGAACTCACCGCGATCCTCCGATCCTCCTACCTCTGCCTCCCTGAGTGCTGGGATTAAAGGCGTGTGCCACCACGCCCAGTTCGTAGGTGTTTTGCTGTTAACTTATGTTGAACTTGGAGCATGTGAACAGGCTGAGGATGCTGACCTCTGAAGTCACCTTGCAGAGTCTTACAGCCAGGGTAATCCCCGGGGTCACAGGAAGGGAATAAACTGGGTGATTTCCAGAGTTTGAGAAACACTGGCTGCTGTCCAAACCTGCCCTGCTTCACCTGTATGTCTTTAAAAAAAATTATTTATTTATTAATAAAAATCTTATTATTTGAACAGAGAGACAGTGAGAAGAGAGACAGAATATATGGAGAAAGGGAGCGAGAGGCAGGCGGGCGGGAGGACGGAGAGAATGGGTGCACCAGAGACTCTAGCCACTGCAAAGGAACAGATGCATGTGCCATCTTGTGCATCTGGCTTTATGTGGGTACTGGGGAATCAAACTCTGATTGTTATGCTTTGCAAGCAAGCACCTTAACCACCAAGCCATCTCTCCAGCTCACAGTGGATTAGACAAGTGATTAAACTAGTTTTTTAAAATTGTATTTATTTATTTGTAAGAAGAGAGAGAGAATGAGAATGGGTGCACCAGGGAGCGTCTTGTCATTGCAGATGAACTCCAGATGCATGCACCACTTTATGTAGCTGCTTTATGTAGGAACTGGGGAATTGAACCCAAGCCATTAGGCTTTGCAGGCAAGTGCCTTAACTGCTGGCCCATTTCTCCAGCTGCCAGGGTTTTTTTTTTGTTGTTGTTTGTTTGTTTTGTTTTTTGTTGCTGTTGTTTGTTTCTCAAGGTAGAGTTTCACTGTAGTCCAGGCTGACCTGGAATTCACTGTGTAGTCTCAGGGTGGCCTCAAATTTACGGTGATCCTCCTTCCTCTGCCTCCCTAGTGCTGGGATTAAAGGTGTGCACCGCCATGCCCATCTTTAGTTTTTTTTTTTTTAATTGATTTGTAGGAGAGGTATTTATCATCTATTCTATTCTTTCTATATTTCTTTATATTACTGTCAATCATTTATGTCCTATATAGATACCCTTTATTTTTTATTTATTTATTTATTTTTTTGGTTTTGCAAGGTAGGGTCTCACTCTGGTCCAGGCTGACCTGGAATTAACTATGTAGTCTCAGGGTGGCCTCGAACTCTCGGCGATCCTCCTACCTCTGCCTCCCGAGTGCTGGGATTAAAGGCGCGCACCACCACGCCCAGCTTATAGATACTCTTTAGCTAGATTTCTCACAAATGCAGTATCTTTAGATAAACAGAAGTTTTTCACTGTGACACTGGCCAATTTAGCAGTTTTTGTCTTTCAGGTTTAAGTACTTTTTGTATTCTATTTTATTTTATTATTTTATTTTTTGGTTTTTCGAGGTAGGGTGTCACTCTGGTCCAGGCTGACCTGAAATTAACTATGTAGTCTCAGGGTGGCCTCGAACTCATGGCAAGCCTCCTACCTCTGCCTCCCATGTGCTGGGATTAAAGGCGTGCACCACCACGCCCGGCTGTATTCTCTTTTAAAGAAAACGTTGCCCACCCCAAAGCCACGGAAAGAGTCTGCGTCCCCATCTGGAAGTGCTATTGCCTCATTGTTCACATTTGAATCTGCATCCATCTGGAGTTTATGTTTGTGTATGCTGTGAGGAAGGGGTCAAGATTCATTTTTAAAGTACAGCCTAGCACCATCTTGACCTCTGACCCCATCCACTCCCAATGAAAGGCCTACTTTAATCAAGAAGGGCTTTGTGTCCAAATGTGTACTTTGACAGCTGAATTCAGAAGCAGCTTCGGGGGTCTCTGAGTAGGGGTCAGGGTGGAGCTCTCAACATGGGAGGTCTTAAGACATGTGTGCATGGTCCATCTCTTCTAGGGAAATGGCCTTGAGATGAAGGGCGTGTAGACCAAGGCATGAAGTGACTCCTGTCACTCACTGGATATCACCACAGTATTTCTACCTGGCAACCTGGGGTTGGCTTTCATCCTCTCCTCACAGTTCTTCATTCAGTGAATGTCTACCTGCCTGTTCCGTACACGTCATCATTGGTCAGTGACGACACAGCAATGGACGAAACAAACAACAAAGCCAAGCGTGGTGTTTGTATGCCTGAAGTCCCAGCATTTGGGAGGGGGAGGCAGGATGCGGTAGACAGCCTCATGTCGCTGGGATGAACCTCCAGACCAGACACAGTGGCTGCAGATCTAAATTACAAACTTTAATAAAATCCTGACTATATTGGGGGACATCCATTCAAACTACCACACAGGAGGATCAGAAGTTCAAGGTCATCCTTTGCTGCATAATGAGTCTAAGGCCAGCCTGACCTAGAAAAAACTTGAAAAATCAAAATAAATGAACAATAATCACCTAGACAACAAAGCTCACATCTGAGTGAAGAAAGACCACTATCACAGGAGTAGGCAAAAGTGTATACATGTGGGCTGGAGAAATGGCTTAGCGGTTAAGGCGTTTGCCTGCAAAGCCAAAGGATCCAGGTTCGATTCCCCAGGACCCATGTAAGCCAGATGTACAAGGGGGTGCATGCATCTGGAGTTCGTTTGCAGCAGCTGGAGGCCCTGATGCACATTTTCTCTCTCTGCCTCTCTCTATACCTTTTCTCTCTCTCATATAAATAAATAAATAATATATATATTAAATTTATTGTTTATTTTTATTTATTTGAGAGTGACAGAGAGAGAAAGAGGCAGAGAGAGAGAGAGAATGGGCACGCCAGGGCCTCCAGTCACTACAAACAAACTCCAGATGCATGTGCCACCTTGTGCATCTCTCCAGCCCAATAAAATATATTTAAAAAAAATTTTTTTAATGTATGCATGAGGGCTGGAGAGATGGCTTAGGGGTTAAGGTGCCTGCCTCCTAAGCCTAAGAATGCTGGTTCCAATCTCCAGCAGTTCCAATCTCCAGGTCCCACGTTTAGCCAGATGCAAAGTGACGCAAGGGCGCAATGCCACACTTGACCACAAAGGGGCGCACACATCTGGATTTCGTTCGCAGTAGCTGAGATGCTGCTGGCGCGCCCATCTCTATCTGTCTTCCTCTCCCTCTCTGTCCTCTCTATGCCTCTCTCCAAAAAAAAAAAAAAGTATGCATGAGAAGAGTGTGGTGGCGCATGGTTTAATCCCAGCCCTTGGGAAGCAGAGGTAGGTGAGTTTGAGGCCAGCCTGGGACTACAGAGTAAGTGCTAGGTGAGCCTGGGCTAGAATGGGACCCTACCTTGAAAAAAAAATCAAAAATTAAAAATAAATAAAAATAAAAGGGCTGGAGATATTGCTTAGTGGTTAAGGTGCTTGCCTGCAAAGTCAAAGGACTCAGGTTCAATTCCCTAGTGCCCACATAAAGCCACATGCACAAGGTGGCACATGTATCTGGAGTCCATTTACAGTGGTTGGAGGCCCTGGTGCACCCATTCTCTCTCTGTATATGCCTGTTCCTCTCTCAAATAAATAAATAATGAAAGAAATAAAAGGCTGGAGAGCTGGCTCAGCTTTTAAGACACTTGCCTGCAAAGCGTAACGACCTAGATTCGATTCCTCAATACCCACATAAAGCCAGATACACAAAGTGACACAAGCATCTGCAGTCTGTTTGCAGTGGCTAGAGGCCTGGCATGTCTAGTCTCTCTATCTCTTTTGTATCTCTCTCTGCTTGCAAATAAAAAATTTATTTATTTATTTATTTATCTATTTATTTATTTATTTTGATTTTTCCAGGCTGACCTGAAACTAACTATGTAGTCTCGGGATGGCCTCGAACTCATGGCGATGCTCCTACCTCTGCCTCCCACGTGCTGGGATTAAAGACATGTGCCACCATGCCTGGCTGCAAATAAAAATTTTTAAAAAGTAAAGGCAGAGCCAGCCTGAGACTACACAGTGAATTCCAGGTCAGCCTGGGTTAGAGCAAGACCCTACCTCAAAAAAAAAAAAAGTTTGGATAGACGGCTTAGCAGTTAAGGTGCTTGCCTGTGAAGCTTAGGGACCCAGGTTCAATTTCCCAGGACCCAAAAGCCAGATGCACAAGGTGGCACATGTGTCTGGGGTTTGTTTGCAATGGCTGGAGGTCCTGGTGTGCCCATTCTCTATCTGCCTCTCAAATAAATAAATTTTTTTTTTTTTTTTTTTTTTTTTTTTTGGTTTTTCGAGGTAGGGTTTCACTCTAGCCCAGGCTGACCTGGAATTAACTATGTAGTCTCAGGGTGGCCTCGAACTCGTGGCAATCTTCCTACCTCTGCCTCCCAAGTGCTGGTATTAAAGGCGTGCGCCACCACACCCAGCTTAAATAAAAAATTTTAAGTTCTTTTTTTCTTTTTGGTTTTTTAAAAAATATTTTATTTATTTATTTGAGAGAGAGAAAGAGGCAGAGAGAAAGAGATAGAGAGAGAAGAGGCACGCCAGGGCCTCCAGCCACTGCAAAGAAACTCCAGATGCATGTGCCACCTTGTGCAACTGGCTTACATGGGTCCTAGAGAATTGAACCAAAGTCCTTTGGCTTTGCAGGCAAGCGCCTTAACCACTAAGCCATCTCTTCAACCCAAATAAAATATTTTCTGATGCATGCTTTTAATCCCAGCACATGGGAGGCTGAGGCTGGAGGATTGTTGTGAATTCAACGCCAACTTGAGACTATATAGTGAATCCCAAGTCAACCTGAGCTAGAACAAGACCCTACTTTGAAAAAACAAAACACACAAAAATTTTTAGCTGGTCGTGGTGGCACACTCCTTTAATCCCAGCACTTGGGAGGCAGAGGTAGGAGGATCACTGGGAGTTCAAGGACACTCTGAGACTGCATAGTGAATTCCAGGTCAGCCTGAGCTAGAGTGAGACCCTACCTCAAAAAACAAAAACGGGCTGGAGAGGTGGCTTAGTGGTTAAAGCGCTTGCCTGCAAAGCCTAAGGACCCCAGGTTTGATTCGCCAGTACCCACATAAATCTGGCTGCATAAAGTAGCACAGGGGGACAAAAAGATTTGGAGAAAAGTTCACAGAGCCGGGCGTGGTGGCGCACGCCTTTAATCCCAGCACTTGAGAGGCAGAGGTAGGAGGATCGCCGTGAGTTCGGGGCCACCCTGAGACTACATAGTTAATTCCAGGTCAGCCTAGGCTAGAATGAGACCCTACCTTGAAAAACAAACAAACAACAAAAAAGTCACATAACCTAACCTAGCATTAGTGTGATGAGGGAAACAGAGGCACTTGGCAAAAGGTGTACATGGGGGGTCCTCTGACTGGGAGTGAAGTATTGGGGTGTGGGCCACTCTACCTCTGTCGTCACACCATAGCCATTGAAAGTTGCTGAGCGGTTGAGTGACACAAGCCGTGCTCTACAGATGTCAATTCATGTCCCTAAAGCCTTTCTCAGACCATTGTTGTCTCTGAAGGAAGCCCTGTGGAGGAAGAGAATTGAAGCAAGTATGGCCCAACGAGATGACACAGCCAGAGACAAGACAGAGCTGAGATTCTGTCTGGAAGCCACCCTCACCCTTGTCCCCTGCTCCAGAGGCGCTCTCCTCCGCTCCTGCTTTGGCAAGATGGATCTTCAGCTGGGAGAGGTTGTCTGCCTGCTGACAGCTGAGAGATGAAACAGAAGCCCCTGCCCTGGGAGGAAGCCTGAGCGAGGCTGGAGGCAGAGGGAGGGGAGACAGAAGTCTAAGTCTTGTTGGTTTGTTTATGCATTTTCTTCCTGTGTTGAAATGTAATTTTCACAGAGTGAAAAAAAAGAAGCACAGATCTGTAGTCTCCCAGATGGAAGTAGAGAATGACTTATTCTCCCAGACACATTCTTTCCTATTCCATTCCTGTCTATCCCTCCTCCCCTGGGCCATCATTGGTTTTGGACCTTCAGCACAGATTAAATGTCTCTGTTGAAGCCAGGTGTGGTGGCACATGCCTTTAATCCCATCATTCTGGAGGCAATGGTAGGAGGATTGCTGTGAATTCAAGGCCAGCCTGGGACTACAGAGTGAATTCCAGGTCAGCCTGGCTAGAGTGAGACCCTACCTTGAAAAAAAAATCAAAAATAAAAACAAAAATGTTCTTGTTATAATACTTTATATAAAAGGAATCCCATGATATAATCTCTTTGGAGTCTGGCTTTTTAAAAAATTATTTTATTTTTTGGGCTGAAGAGATGGCTTAGTGGTTGGGGCATTTGCCTGTGAAGCCTAAGGATCCCGGTTCGATTCTCCAGGTCCCATGTAAGCCAGATGCACAAGGTGGCGCATACATCTGGAGTTCATTTGCAGTGGCTGGAGGCCCTGGTGTGCCCATTCTCTCTCTCTGTCTCAAATAAATAAATATTTTAAAAAATTATTTTATTATTGAGAGAGACAGAAGCAGAGAGAGAGAATGGGTGAGCCAGGGCTCTTCAGCTGCTGTGAACAAACTCCAGATGCTTGTGCCCCCTTGTGCACATGTGCAACATTGCATGTTTGCATCACTATGCGTCTGGCTTATGTGGGATCTGGAGATTGGAACATGCATTCTTGAGCTTTGCAGGTAAGCACCTTAACGGCTAAGCCATGTCTCCAGCCCATGGTATCTGGCTTCTTTTGCTCAGTAAAATGTCTTACTTAGGTTTTCAGTAGGAGGCATGAATTTCTTCTTGGGAAGCAGGCCTCAGATCCAGTCAGAGGGAAGCTGGTTATCCCATAAAGGTTGTGCCACTATTGGACCAGTAGGTCATGTCTTGTTTTGCATAATGGCTTTTTTTTTTTTTTTTTTTTTTTTTTTTTGAGTAGGGTCTCGCTCTGGCTCAGGCTGACCTGGAATTCACTATGTAGTCTCAGGCCTCAAACTCACAGTGATCCTCCTACCTCTGCCTCCCGAGTGCTGGGATTAAAGGCGTGTGCCACCACGCCTGGCGCATAATGGCATGTTGATGGATATGACTTAAAACCGTTCGTACCTCTTGGCTTGGTTTCTGGAGCTGCTGTGAGTGTCATGATGGCTCTGGGAGCATGCCAAGGGGTCTGGAGTCCAGTCCCAAGGACCGTAAATGAGGAAACAAAGGTCTGTTGTAAGTCACAGGGTCTTCCAGCAGGCCTGGGCAGCAGCTGACTAATAGAGCCTCAGGGGCGTCTCCAAGCAAGGCTCTGTCCACCTCCCTCTCCATCCCTGTTTGCAATAACTCGGATCCAGTCAAACCAGTCTGTCTCTCTTTAAATCCCACAAAACCATCCCCTCTCACTCCCACTTGCTTACCTTCAGGTGCAAGCTTCCACCCTCATTCCCCTTGCTGAGTGCCCAACGTTTCCTGCCTTCTCAGCCTAGACCAGCCACATCTCTCCCATAAAAGCGGGGGAAGGGAGAGTGGTGGGTGACTATCTGAGACACAGAATGAAAAAATAAGACCTAGCCCAGCATGGTGGTGCACACCTTTAATCCCAGCACTCTGGAGGCAGAGGTAGGAGGACTGCTGTGAATTCGAGGCCAGCCTGAGACTACGCAGTGAGTTCCAGGTCAGCCTGAGCTAGAGTGAGACCCTACCTCAAGAAACCAAAGTAATAATAGTAGTAGTAATAATAATAATAATAATAAATAAAATGATACCTGATTCAAGTCCTACCTCCTCTTAGAAGGTTCCTTAACTGCCCCCCTCCTCAATGCAGGTTCCCCCGTCTAAACTCCCACAGCCTTGGCCCTCTGCGTCTCTCATGAAATGCTAAGCTCTGAGGGTCTTTGATTGGGTTAAACTTTATGAATGAGAGTCGGGCATGGTAGTGCACACCTTTAATCCCAGCACTCAGGAGGCAGAGGTAGGAGGATCACCATGAGCTCAAGGCCACCCTGAAACTACATAGTGAAGTCCACGTCAGCCTGGGCTGGAGTGAAACCCTACCTCAAAAAAACAAAAATTAAGAAACAAAACAACAACAGTGCAAAAAAAAAAAAATTTCAGGGTCTGGAGAGATGGCTCAGTGGTTAAAGGCACTTGTTTGCAAAGCCTGATGGCCCAGGTTTGATTCTCCAGTACTCACGTGATACCAGATGCACAAAGTGATGCATGTCTCTGGAACTGGTTTGCAGCTGCAGGAAGCCCTGGTCTTCCCATTCTCTCTCTCTCTCTTTTTTATTTTACTTTTTTAATTTTTCAAGGTAGGGTTTCACTCAAGACCTGGAATTCACTATGTAGTCTCAGAGTGGCCTCGAACTCACAGCAATCCTCCTGCCTCTGCCTCCCAAGTGCTAGGATTAAAGGCATGCACGACTATGCCCAGCTCCATTCTCTCTGTCTTTCTCTTTCTCTCTATTTGCAAATAAAATATATTTTAAAATTTTTATTTATTATTTGAGAGTGACAGAGAAAGAGGCAGAGAGAGAGAGAGAGAGAATGGGTGCATCAGGGCCTCCAGCCACTGCAAACAAACTCCAGATGTGTGTGCCACCTTGTACACCTAGCTAACGTGGGTCCTGGGGAATTGAACCTGGGTCCTTTGGCTTTGCAGGCAAATGCCTTAACCGCTAAGCCATCCCTCCAGCCCGAATAAAATATTTTTTTAAAAGATTCAGATACTTCTTGTAGGAATAGCACCAGCTAACCCAATGCTAAGGAGCTCGGCTGGGTTTGTAGCAAAAGATAAGAAGCTAAGAATGCTTTTTAAAAATATTTTTTTCTTTATTTATTTGGGAGAGAAATAGGCAGGGAGAGAGAGGGAGAGAGAGAGAGAGAGAGAGTGAATGGACATGCCAGGGCCTCCAGCTGCTACAAACAAACTCCAGATGCATGCGCCCCCTTGTGCATCTGGCTTATGTGTGTTCTGGGGAATCAAACCTGGGTCCTTTGGCTTTGTAGGCAAGCGCCTTAAACACTAAACCATTTCTCCAGCCCTAAGAAATTTTTTTGGTCAAAGTCAAGCTCCTAGATCAGGGCTGGTGGCTGAATAAAAACTCAAAAACCAGGTTTATTAAGCCAGGTGTGGTGGTGCACGCCTTTAATCCCAGCACTCAGGAGACAGAGGTAGGAGGATTGCGGTGAGTTTGAGGCCATGGTGAATTTCAGGTCAGCCAGGGTTAGAGACCCTACTTGAAAAACAAAACAAGAAACAAAAGCAGGTTTATCGAAGGGCAATTGGAAGCTGTAGGTACAAAACAAATGTTCTCTCCTTTCCCTGGGGACATAGAAAAGTCAGGTTCTAGCCAGGCGTGGTGGTGCACACCTTCAATCCCAGCACTCAGGGAGGCAGAGGTAGGAGGATTGCCATGAGTTCGAGGCCACCCTGAGGCTTCATAGTGAATTTCAGGTCAGCTCGAGCTAGAATGAGACCATACTTTTGAAAAACCAAAAAAAAAAAAAAAAAAAAAGAAAGAAAAAAGAAAGAGAAAAGAAAAGAAAGAAAGAAAGAAAGGTCAGGTTTTGAAGGGTGGTGCTGGGGTAATTTTAGGTGGGATTCATCTATTTCTGTGGCCCTGGGTATGAAAGAAGAGGAGGCATCTGGAAAGATGCTCAGGGAAGATGGCGTATGAGGATATAATGCCCTATACTCTCTTTTGCAAGGAGGTCCAGTTCTTCTGCAAGGTGGGTCGCTGCAAGTTCAAAGCCAGCCCGGTCTATATGGTGAGTCTTTAGGCACAGAGGCTGGGGTTCAGGATTAAGCCACTAAGGGCAGGAGAGGAGGAGGAGGAGACAAGTGAATTAAGGAGTCCAACTGCTGGGGAATGACCTTAGTGCCCTGTGGGGCCCATCGGAGCTCCACATCTCCCAGGATTTACGCAGTTTTGGTGCCTCTTTAGGGACCTGTGCCTTTAACTCAAGTGACAGGATTATTTATTCCTGCTGGTGTTAGCCAAGAGGACTGAACTCAGAGTCAGTTCACCGGGGTCCACAGGGGAGCAAGCTGAGGCTGGGGATGGATGGAGCAAGAGTGCAGTGTATCCAGACAGACCAAAGATAAATCCAGACCACCCAGAATCCGCCCCTCGCCCTACCTTCTCTCCACAATCATGCAAACCCTCAAGCCCCAAGCTGGACCCCAAGCACCCATTCCCAGCCGGCAGTGGCAATGCCTAGGGAGGTTATTTTAAGGTTGTTTCCATGTCCTTATCTCCCCAATTCCCCATCCAACAAACAAAAACAAAATAGGCTGCCAAGCCCTGTGGGCCCATTCACACGGAGGGGCCCGCCTTCTCTCCTCCCTTTCTGTACCAGTCTCCTCCCAGTCCAATTTCCTTTGACAGTTCACTTTGTGGGAAGATCATCCTGCATGGTCCCGTTTTTCTTGTTCCTGGAAAGCTGCTCCCTTCAGTTGTTCTTCCTCTGGGTTTCTAGGCAGGCCCTTGATAAGCACGGGATCTGAGCCGGGAGTGGTGGCGCACGCCTTTGATCCCAGCACTCTGGAGGCAGAAGTAGGAGGATCACTGTGAGTTCGAGGCCACCCTGAGACTACAGAGTGAATTCCAGGTCAGTCTGGACTAGATCGAGACCCTACCTTGAAAATACAAACAAATAAAAAAGAATGGGATCTAGCCGAGCACTTCTGGCTGAGCCCACCAATTGGGCCATTTGTGCCACAGATGCTAAATGTTTTGGCCTCTTGGTAATTTGTGACCAGCCTAGGAGAATCTTCTAGAAGAACTCAACTCCAGTCTCTGATGACCAGGAAACTTTACAAACAGTAGGCTGGATTTAGAAGGGACTACAGGGAAGGGGGCCTGCTACAGATGGCGTCCAGGAAGGAACCCCGCTCTCCTGCCCTTCCTTGGTGAATGAATGACTGACATCTGCCTGGGCCCACTTCTCTCCTCCTCTGCTTCTTCCCCTCCAAGCTTGGCTCCAGCCAACTCTCAGGCTCACCCGTCCCCCGCCCCCGCCCGCCCGAAGTGCCCAAGATCGCCCTTGGAGACCAGCTAGCAAACATCGTTAAAACTAAATGCCTTTGTGGAGAGAAAAAGGGGTCTCCTGAAATACAGGCAGGTCTCCTGTGAGCTGGTGTGTGGCTCCATGTGGGAGGCGGGTACGGTAGTCACTTTCATGTGGTTGCTGGGATAGAGCGCTCGCCCCAAAGCAGCTGATGGGAGGAAAGGCTTGATTTTGGCTTCCAGTCTCCATGGGAGATGGCAGGGGCAAGCATGGTCCAAGCAGAGGCTGGACGTCACCTCTGCCACAGCAGGTGGGCAACAGTAGCAAGAGTGAGCCACACTCTTGCAAGGGGCAGCTGGCTATCACACCCCTAAGCCCTCCCCCCAGCCCAACAACATACCTCCTCCAGTAAGGCTCCGCCTCCCGAATTGCCATCAGCTAGGAACCAAGCGTTCAAAACACATGAGTTGATGGGGACGCCCGGATTCAAACCCCCGTCCCCGCCCCACCAAAGTTCTCAACCAAGTTGTTCTGAGGCAGTCTTATATGCCTGGCCCAGGCTTCCTTCCTCTCCCCTCCCACTCCATTCCTTTCCTCCCCACTTTCCTTCCTCACTCTCCATCTGGCCCTCCAGGTGCTAAGCGGCCCTTGCTGTCCCCAACTGACTTAGGTCAGGGTTTCAATAGCTCTAGAGCCCCTTGGATCATCACACAGCAAAAGACAGCCAAGGGCACAATAGAGACATGACCCTGTACCTTGTTATGGGCCAGCCCTGGTCTGAGAAGCCAAGCTCTGTCCATCTGGTGCACCAAACTTTGCCCTACTCCCACCACATCAGTTAATCCTTTCTTCCCGGGGCAGGCTGCACCTTCCTAGGACTGACTTCTGAGCAGCAGGATTGGCCAATGAGTGCCTATTAGACGATCCATCAATCAATTCGCCACCATCAGTCAACCAGTATGGATGGGACAAAGCACCAGCTGAAGGGTAGCTCACTTATTTAGAGAATTTGTGGGTGTGTAATTAACACGGACCAACTCTGCCCTGCTCTGGGGGTTTTAAAAAAGTGTCCTTCCAGAGACCTTTTATTTTTCCCTGTGGGACAGGCGCAGGACACAGACTCCTCTCCTGTAACTTGATCACACGCGTGCGCGCACACACACACACACCCCGTGGGAGCTAGTGGAAGTCCTGTTGGGTGGGGCTTGGGGTTCTCATATGTAAAGTTCTCCCTCCAACCCATCTGTGGGGGGAGGGAGACAGACTGTTCACTCAGCTAGGCCTGAAGGGTGGATAGCTTGGGTTGAGCCTGGCCCCACCTCCCTCAGTTTTTCTTTCTTGCTCACTTCTTTTTTTTTTTTTTTTTTTTCATTTTATTTTATTTTAGAGAGAGAGAGAGAGAGAGAGGCAGATCGAGAGAATGTGCATGCCAGGGCCTCCAGCCACTGCAGATGAACTCCAGACGTATGCACCACCTTGTGCATATGGCTTATGTGGGTACCAGGGAATGGAACTTGGGTCAAGTGCCTTAACTGCTAAGCCTTTCTTTTTTTTTTTTTTTTTTTTTTATTTTTATTTTTGGTTTTTTCGAGGTAGGGTCTCACTCTGGTTCTGGCTGACCTGGAATTAACTATGTAGTCTCAGGGTGGCCTTGAACTTATGGTGATCTTTCTACCTCTGCCTCCTGAGTGCTGGGATTAAAGGCGTACGTCACCATGCCTAGCTTTTGTTTTTTATTTTTATTTATTAGCAACAGACAGGGAGAGAAAGAGGCTCATGCACGTGAGAGAGAGAAAGAGAGAGAGAATGAGCGCACCAGGGCCTCCAGCCACTGCAAACGAACTCCAGATGCATGTGCCACCTTGTGCATCTGGTTTATGTGGATACTGGGGAATCGAGCCTCCAACCCAGGTCCTTAGGCTTCACAGGCAAGCGCTTAATCGCTAAGCCATCTGTCCAGCCCCAGCCTTTTCTTTTAATATTTTATTGATTTATTTGAGAGAGAGAGAGAGAGGCAGATAGAGAAAAGAATAGGTGAGCCAGGGCCTCTAGCCACTGCAAACAAACTCCAGATGCATACACCACCTTGTGCATCCAGCTTTACGTGCCTACTGGGGAACTGAATGCCTTAAGTGCTAAGCCGTTGCTCCAGCCCACCTTGCCCCCCACAGTTTCTTTTTCTTTTCTCCATTTTCCAACCACCCACCTGCCTGCCCAGCCTGTATAACATCACTGAGGACTAGAGTAGGAAAGGACTCTTGGGGCCCAGGAAGCCCCAAGAATGATCAGTGCATACCCACAGATTAAGGGCCTCATGTCTTTTGGGACTCCACCATGGAACCCCCACCCCACTCCCCAGGTAGTCACTCTGGCCCAGGCTGACCTGGAATTCACTATTTAGTCTCAGGGTGGCCTCAAATTCACGGTGATCCTCCTACTTCTGCCTCCAGAGTGCTGGGATTAAAGGCGTGCGCCACCACACCTGGCTTCACCATGAACTTCTTTGAGATCCTGGCTGGACCTGGCCACTCTGCAAAGCTAGGGACATCTCCATGATAGCCTGCTGCAAACCAGAACCCCTTGGGGTTTCATGAAGACCCTCAGCTTTGGTTGCCCAGCTTGCCAGTTATCCCGACCGCACCCCTTTTCCCCTCTCTTCCGGGGTCTCCCTCACATACTCCTCTCCCTTGCCTGCTGAGTGAATAATCTCCAAGGCTGAGCATCTAGGGAGCTCAGGAGACCTGTGTGATTCCCCTCCATACTGGGCCCGGCCCAAGTCTTTCTTAACTTCCCCTAGACGCGCCCACTCAGCTCGCTCCCCCATCCAGTTGAGTTTAGCACCCCGGGTCCCTGTCCCTTAGAAGCCTAAGATGTGGGCATGTGGCTCCCAGGGACCCCCAGGCTGTCCAGGGCAGACAACGAGGGCGTCTCTTCTTGTTTGAACCTAGATGGGGACACGGTGGAGAATAACACGCTTGGCTCCCCACCTTCTCAGCCCAGGCCTTGTAGGTACTCAAGGGTGTTGGGGTGTTTGTGGACGGCAGACTGCTCTCCCCCTCTTGGAGTTCGGGTGTTCAGAGGCACTCTCCTTGGAGCGCACACACCACCAGCTTGTGTGTGTGTGTGTGTGTGTGTGTGTGTGTTTGTGTTTCAGGTTTCTCCTGAGTTTTCACTGTGCCTTTCCAGCGTCCTTCCGTGCTTCCCGCCTCTCTATCTCTCCGGATTGCAGGCTCTACTGCTTTCTTTGTCTGTCTGTCTGTCTCTCCACCTAGTCACGGGTCTTCTCACTCATTCAGGGTGTTTATTGTTTCCACCAGGCCTGTGGCAGGCTCTCCTGCCATCAAACCCTGCCATTCGCACTCTGCCTGTGTAATTTAAAGCTATAGTTAAATTATGACTTCTCCGGACCTGTTGTGGCACCCACGCCTAAGCCTAATTAAATGATCACATCCATTCTGAAGGCAGCTCTCCTCTCCCCTCCAACGTTAATTACAACATAAGAGGCTTTAATGGCCCGCCTCACCTCCAGCTCCTAGAAAGAAAGGTCAGGCGATTAATTTTCGTCATTAATCTTTTCCCAATGTGGACACTGTGCTGTCACCGGAGCCTATTAAACCCCCTTTGTCCACCCCCCCCTTGCCTGCCACCCTCACCCCTCACCCCCTCCTCCCTGAGTGACGACAAAGAAGGAAAATATTTAAGAATCACTTTGTCTCCATGGCTGGCCTCCACCTTTCCTGGAGACAGCTTCTCCTTGTGAGGCGTGAGGGTGGGCTAAGGGAGGGGGTCCAAGTTTGTCTCTGTCAGCTTTTCTTCGTCCCTCTGAAGACTGGGCATGTCTAAAATGTGTTTTTTTTTTTCATTTTTTCAAGGGTCTCGCCTAATCCCAGGCTGACTTGGAATTCAGTATGTATTCTCAGGGTGGCCTCGAACTCATGACGATCCTCCTACCTCTGCCTCCCGAGTGCTGGGATTAAAGGTGTGTGCCACCATGCCCAGCTGATTTTTTGTTGTTGTTGTTGTTGTTTTGGTTTTCCAAGGTAGGGTCTTAGTCTAGCCCAGGCTGACCTGGAATTCACTATGTAGTCTCAGGGTGGCCTTGAATTCATGGCGATCCTCCTACCTCTGCCTCCCCAGTGCTGGGATTAAAGTCGTGCACAAAACGCCTGGTGCTACTCTCATTTTTGGTAAAACGAGCTTCTCTTTTCAGATGGTGGTGACCACTGGGATGACACAAAAGTCACCAAAGTGTTGAGAAGAAACAGTGGAATGTTCAGCACTAAGTGAGACATCTCTATCACACCCTCCAAAGCTCAGGGTCCATTGCAAATATTGTAAGAGCCAAAGGAAGGGGAGGGGTGCTTTTAATACTGTCTTCCAGACACAAAGTGGCCTTGATATTCTTGACCTCACAGTGACTGATGCTACATAATAGGAGGGGGGGAAATGATCACATGCAAATGGAAATCATGTGAGGCAGAGGTAGGAGGATTGCTATGAGTTCGAGGCCAGCCTGAGACTATGTAGTGAATTCCAGGTCAGCCTGGGCTAGAGGGAGACTCTACCTCAAAAAACCAAACAAAACAAAAAAATTGGAAAGGAGCCTACTAGGAAATAAGAAGGGCTTCAGTGGAGGAGGGTTTTGAGAGGGAGTAAAAAGGGAAGGTGGTGAGAGGGAATTATGACCATGGTATATTTCCTATATGTATGGAGGTTGTCAATAAAAAAATTTTTTTGCCGGGCGTGGTGGCACACGCCTTTAATCCCAGCACTCAGGAAGCAGAAGTAGGAGGTTCGCTGAGAGTTCGAGGCCAGCCTGAGACTAGTTAATTCCAGGTCAGCCTGGACCAGAGTGAGACCCTACCTTGCAAAATTTAAAAAAAAAAAAAAATTTTTTTTTAAAAGGAAAAAAAGTGGGCTTATAGCTCAGTGATAGAAGGCTTGCCTAGCATGCACATGGCTCTGGGTTCAATCCCCAGTACTACACAGAAAAAGGAAAAATGGGTTGCAACCCAGAAGAGAGTTCTTGGAAAGTAGAGGGAGTGAGGCTTGGCCAGGAAGATACTAGAACTGGCCAGAGTACAGGATAGAGTGAGGTTGGCGTGGAGTGGCATATATAGGTTGGATTAGGTCAAAACATTCTCACAGCTCCAATCTAGCCTCATCGTGGTTCTCTCTTTGAAAGGAGGGGACAAAAGGCTAGCTCAGATGGGTGGTTACAGTGAAACAAAAGGAGTAGTGGCATGGGGGGGTCCTCCCCCCACCATTCAGCCCCTCTGGGCACATTCACACCACCTGTGCCAGGAGACCAAACCACACGGCTTGCCATGTCCGAGGAGATCCTGAATGCCCTGGAGTGGCCCTGCATGGGACAGAGACCATCACACCCACCAAAGAAAACTGGATTAGCCATTCCCCAAGCTCCCAGAACCCAGACTGCAGAAATCTCTAGACCGAATTTGTAGCTCTAGGTTGGTTGACAGATGCTAAGTAGGAGAGAAAATGTCCATGAGACACAGAACTACCCCAGCTAGGAGGGAAGGACAGCTTGGTGGCCACATTCATTGACCCCCCACAATGAGGTATCTAGGGACCTTTTTAGGAATTCAACCCATTTTGTTCAAGGCCTTCAAGTTCTGGCCGGGAGGGGCAGGGTACTGGTAAAGAACCCAGTCAGAGCTGGGAGTGGTGGCGCATGCCTTTAATCCCAGCACTCGAGAGGCAGAGGTAGGAGAAACGCCACCCTGAGACAACATAGTGAATTCCAGGTCAGCCTGGGCTAGAGCGAGACCCTACCTCAAAAAACAAACACACAAACAAACAACAACAACAAAAGAAAAGAATCCAGTTTGCAGAAGGGCCTCCCAAGACCCCATGGTCCCGTCAGGATGGTAAAGTTCTAGTTAGTGTTTGGAAGGAATTCCCTCCCAGGAAACCCCTAAGAGGCTGGCCAGGACTCACAGAGCTAGCTTCCTTACTATGAAAGTGTCCCTGCCCCATCCCCCCCACCCATCAGAGCCTGGCTCCTATTGGCACTTGCCCAAGGTGGGCATGTGCACACACCGATGGCCCAGAGTGAACCTCTCCATCCACAGCCAGCCCTCTCCTGTGCCCCCCACACCACCCCCAAGGACATTGGGGACATCACGTCCACACAGCTCTGCACGGCGGATAATAATAATTAATAATCATTAGGAACAATGAGAAAACCAGTGCCCAGTCAGCCCGATGTGCAGCCTCGGCTTTTTTCTTTCTTCTTGGTCCTTTTTTTTTTTTTTTTTTTTTACTTTAATGAAAACAATGATTTGACTTTGAAGAAAGTGACTTTTTTAAAGTGAAAGCTAGATTGAGTTCCTCTCTCTGCCCCCTCTTGCCTGCCCCCCTTTCCCTTCTGAGCTCCTCCTCCCATCTTGCTCCCCCCATTTTTTTCTCTCTCCCTTTTTTCTTTTTCTTTTAATACTCTGCGTTCTATCATGCAAATCCCCTTTCAAATTATGAGAGTATTAGAGCCATCAACGGTAATGTCACCGCCACAAAATGAGAGTGGGGACTTAAGCACCTAACGAACAATGAAATGTGCGAGCCCTGGGACAGGACAATTAAGAACTGGGCTTAGCCAGCCAGGGAAATTTATTGCTATCAAATCCATATTTCTATTTTCCCCCTGAACAGTAACCTATTTGAATATGATTAAAGGGTTTCATTACTGCAGAGAGAAAGGCCCGTGTCCCGTGGTTCCCTGTGAGCTCACAAACACAGCCTTGGAGCTGGCTGCTCTTGTGGGGATTCTGTGGAGAAGGGGCATTAGGGAGAGGAGGCTAGTGGAGGACCTGGGGGTCCAGAACTTGCATGTTGGGGGCTGGCTCCCTGCACTAGTGAGTTTGATGAAGGAGGTGATAGACTAGACCTCTTAGGAGACATTCTGAAAGGTTCTTTAGCAGGTGGGGAAACTGAGGTATTAACAAGTTGGAAAAGGGCTGGAAAGATGGCTCAGTGGTTAAGGTGCTTTCCTACAAAGCCTGATGACCCAGATTCAATTCCCCAGGACCCATGTAAAGCCAGATGCACAAAGTGGCGCATGCATCTGGAGTTCATTTACAGTGGCTGGAGGCCTTGGTGTGCCCATTTTCTCTGTCTCTCTTCTCTCTGCTTGCAAATAAATAAAATTTTAAAAAAGGAGAAGTTGGAAAAATTTGGTGAAGGACATTCAAATTGGTAGATTTGAGGGAGTGGCAGATCCAGGGATCCCAATTTCATACTAGTCAGGCTGTTCTTCCTTCCTTCCTCTTCTTTCCCATGTTCTCTCTCTCTCTCTCTCTTTTTGTTTTTGTTTTTTGAGGTAGGGTCTCACTCTGGCCCAGGCTGACATGGAATTCACTGTGTATTCTCAGGGTGCCCTCGAACTCATGGCGATCCTCCTACCCCTGCCTCCCAAGTGTTGGGATTAAAGGCATGTGCCACCACATCTGGCTTTCTCTCTCTCTTTGGGTTTTTCGAGGTTGGGTCTCACTCTAGCCCGGACTGACCTGAAATGCACTATTAGTCTCAGCGTGGCCTCAAACTCACAGCGATCCTCCTACCTCTGCCTCCCGAGTGCTGGGATTAAAGGCGTGCGCCATCATTCCCAGCCCTTTTTTCGCTTTTTCCTTCTCACTTGTGCACAGTGCAGTAGGGACACAGCAGAGACCGGAGAGGAGGCTCTGCCAGGGAGAAGACATCGTCTTCTTGAGAAGTAGAAACGGAGGCTGCAAACTGCTGGAGACCATGGGCAGCCGAATGAGCAGTGCCAGTGCCCAATGAGCCATGTAGGGGGTCAGGAGGGTTCTGTGGACCAGGACCTGGTGGCCTGTAGAAACTGCTGCTGTAGGCCAAAGAATTTTCTTCCTTGCCAGGAGTGATGGCAGACACCTTTAATCCCAGCACTCGGGAGGCAGAGGTAGAAGGATCACCGTGAGTTCCAGGCCACCCTGAGACTACATAGTGAATTCCAGGTCAGCCTGAGCTAGATCAAGACCCTACATCAAAAAAAAAAAAAAAAAAAAAAAAAAAAAAAAAGAGTTTTTCCCTTCAAAGCAAGCAAGCAAGAGAGAGAGATTGGGAGGGGGAATCTGGAGAGATGGCTTAGTGGTTAAGTCTCTTGCCTGCAAAGCCAAAGGACCCAGGTTCATTTTCCCAGGACCAATGTAAAGCCAGATGCACAAGATGGCACGTGCATCTGGAGTTCATTTGCAGTGGCTGGAGGCCCTAGCATGCCCATTTTCTCTATATCTCCTTTTCTTTTCTTTTCTTTTCTTTTCTTTTCTTTCCTTTCCTTTTCTTTTTCTTTCCTTTCCTTTCCTTTTCTCTCCCCTTCCCATCCTTTTCCCTTCCCGTCCTTTTCCCTTCCCGTTCTTTTCCCTTCCCTTCTCTTCCCTTCCCTTCCCTTCCCTTTCCTCTTTCTCTCTCTCTCTCCCTTTCTTTCTTTCTTTCTTTCTTTCTTTCTTTCTTTCTTTCTTTCTCTCTCGCTTGCTTTCTTTCTTCCTTCCTTTCTTTCTCTCTCTCTCTCTCTCTCTTTCTTTCTTTCTTTCTTTCTTTCTTTCTTTCTTTCTTTCTTTCATCTCTTTCATAAATAAATAAAGAAATGTAAGCGCCAGAGGAAGGGCTAGAGTGCTTTGCAATGCTGTCTTCTGAGCCAGAGAGGCACGGCGTTCATGACCTCGCAGTGGCCATGCTTCTGCTTACACAAGGCCTCCATAACAGGAAGGGGAGCATGATGACATCACATAGGAGACTAGCTGGAATGAAGCTTTGCTGGAGAGGGGATAGAGGAAGGAGAAAGAGAGGGTGGTGGGAGGGAATTATCATCACCTTATATAGTCTATCTGTATGGAGGCATGGTGGCACACACGCCTTTTATCCCAGCACTCAGGAGGCAGAGGTAGGAGGATCGCTGTGGGTTTGAGGCCACCCTGAGACAACAGAGTGAATTCCAGGTCAGCCTGAGCTAGAGCAAGACTCTACCTGGAAAAATGAAAAAAAAAAAAAAAAAAGAATAAAGAAAAAGAAAAAGGAGTTTTAATGTCCCTATTCTCAAACCCTCAAAATCACTCTTTTTCTTTTTGTTTGATTTTTGTTTTGTTTTTTGATGTAGGGTCTCACTCTCTAGCCCAGGCTGACCTGGAATTCACTCTGTAGTCTCAGGGTGGTCTCGAACTCACGGTGATCCTCGTACCTCTGCCTCCCTGAGTGCTGGGATGAAAGGTGTGTGTGCCATCACGCCCGGCAGAACCACTCTTCATTATTTATTTAGTTTTAAATATATTTTATTTATTTATTTGAGAGAGAGAGGTATAGAGAAAGACAAATGGGCACGCCAGGGCCTCCAGCCACTGCAAAGGAACTCCAGATGCATGTGCCTCCTCGTGCATCTGGCTTATGCGGGTCCTGGGGTATCAAACCGGGGGTCTTTGGCTTTGTGGGCAAATACCTTAACCGCTAAGCCATCTTCTCCAGCCCCAGAACCACTCTTTAAAGGAGACAGGGTCAGGAAGTGACGTTCAGAGAGGTTAAACAACCTGTCCAAAGTCACACAGGTAATAAATGACCGAGCTGGAGTTCGAACCCAGGCCACTCTGGCTCTCACACACTTGTGATTCCTAGCTGGGGCGCAGTGACTCACACTTGGCTGGAGAGCTGCTTCTCACCCGCTCCTTGTAGCTGCAAGCCCTGTGGAAAAGCACAGTAGCCATGCCAGATGGATCAGCTGTGACAACCCTGGCAGTCTGGGTGACAGATGTCTTGGGAGATCACCCTCACGTGCACCAGAGCAAATGGAGAATCCAAATGCTTACTGTGAAACCAAGAGGAACTGAGCCAGGAGGAAATGAAGCCAGCATGTGGGACCAAATGTCAGAGTGAGGAGACTCAGCCCTGGCCTTCCAGTGGGCCTGGACAAGAGGGACTGGGGGCAGCCAGCAAAGGAGAGCCCACTTTGAGAATCTGACGAAAGCCAAGCGTGGTGGCGCACGCCTTTAATCCCAGCACTCTGGAGGCAGAGGTAGGAGGATTACCGTGAGTTCGAGGCCACCCTGAGACTACATAGTGAATGCCAGGTCAGTTTGGGCTAGAGTGAGACCCTACCTTGAAAAACTGGAAAAAAAAAAAAAAAGAGAGAGAGAGAGAGAGAAAATCTGAGGAAGCACAAGCTGAATGGTATGACATGACTAGAGATGGAGACAAGGCCCAGGAGGAAGAGGAGGAGGAAGTCAGCTTTCATATACACGCCTACACATGTGCAGACACCACTCACACACCACAGCACACATACTACACACAAAAGCACATTTAAAAAAGTAAGGTGGGGGCTGAGAAATGGCTTAGCAGTTAAGGCACTTGCCTGCAAAGCCAAAGGACCTAGGTTTGACTCCCCAGGACCCACGTAAGCCACATGCACAAGGTGGCACATGCGTCTGGAGTTTGTTTGCAGTGGCTGGAGGCCCTGGTGTGTGCTTTCTTTATCTGTCTCTCTCTCTCTCTCTCTCAAATAAATAAAATAAATAAATAAAATTTTTTAAAAAGTAAGGTGGTGCTGAAGAGATGACTTAGTTAAGATGTTTGTCTGAAGAGCCAAAGGGCCCACATAAACCAGATGCACAAGGTTGTGCATGCGTCTGGAGTCCATTTGCAGGCTGGAGGCCCTGGTGCGCCTATTCTCTCTCTTTATCTGCCTCTTTCTCTTCCTTTCTTTCAAATAAATAAATAAAAGGTGAAGAATGATTGAGGAAGACTTCTGGACTGTGTATGGCACAATATAGGCCTGGTCCTAGCCAGACCGCATGGCAAAAGAAAACAGGAAGTGGCTTCTGTAAAAATGGTGTTCTGCGCAGGCTTGATGTGACAACAGTTACAGTCCCATGCTCGCGAGAATCCTACTACGAGATGTCCTATCCAGAGACAGGCTGTCATTGGTCACCAAAAAGGGACCACCCCATACAAGGATTAGCCAGCCAAGCCCCTCAAAACCCATGTGCACTTCCTGAATAAATGAGTTTGTGGATTCTCGCTTCTGCTTTCACCCAACTCCCGGAGTCTGTGTCGTGACTCTGCTCTGCTCACCCCAATTCGGCAGAGACCCTATCGTCCCTCCTGAGCTGGCCTTGGGGGGGACCGCAACAGGACTCCACATGTGTGCACACACATACACACAGATGCATACCTGTACATATATGTGCCCTCATCCACATAACAGACATACATACATACATCCACACACATACATATGAAAAAGTATAGATTCAGTATAAAATATATTTATTTTATTAATTTTTAATTTTTTTGTTTTTTGACGTAGAGTTTCACTCTAGCTCAGGCTGACCTGGAATTCACTGTGTAGTCTCAGGGTAGCCTTGAACTCACAGTGATCCTCCTACCTCTGCCTCCTGAGTGAGTGCTGGGATTAAAGGCATGCACTGCCATGCCTGGCAAAATTTTTTTAAAAATTTATTTGCAAGCAGAGAAAGAGAATGAATGGGTGTGGGCTTGCCAGGGCCTCCTGCCACTACAAACAAATTCCAAATGCATGCGCCACCTTGTGTATCTGACTCTATGTGGGTATTGGGGAATACAGGCTGGCAGCTTTTGCAATCAAGTACCTTTAACTGCTGAACCATCTCTCCAGCCCCCGAATTATCGTTTTTTTTGTTGTTGTTCTGTTTTGTTTTTCAAGGTAGGGTCTCGCTCTAGCCCAGGCTGACCTGGAGTTCACTATGTAGTCTCAGGGTGGCCTTGAACTCATGGCGATCCTCCTAACTCTACTTCCCAAGTGCTAGGACTAAAGGTGTGCGCCACCACGCCTGGCTTTTTTGTTTGTTTTTCGAGGTAGGGTCTCACTCTAGCCCAAATGAACCTGGAATTTACTCTTGTAGTCTCAGGGTGGCTTTAAACTCATGTCGATCCCTCCCACCTCTGCCTTCCGAGTGCTGGGATTAAAGGAGTGCACCACCACCCCTGGCTTAAAAATCTCTTTATATCCCGGATGGTGTTTGGGAAGAGTTGCTGAGCAGGAGTAATGAAGGACGAAATAATGCAATGGCCTCTGAGGGGCTTACTGGAGGGGTGTCGGTTGGGCAATAATTATTTGAGAAAGGTGATTGAAAGTGTCAGAGAGATCTAGAGAGATCTTTTACCACCCTCCTATCCCTCACGCCACCCTTCCTGCAATGCCAAAGTGTCGGGTGTCCTAGGCCAGCACAAACTCTTGGTGGAGAGCCAACCCCTGATGGTACAGGGTGGATCTTAGTGTCAGCTTGGCAGGGCTCAGCTCTGCGGCTTACTTTTTAAAAGGTTTTATTATTTATTTATTCATTTATTTATTTGAGAGAAAGAGAGTAAGATAGTGAGTGAGTGAGAATGGGTGCGCCAGGGCCTCTAGCCACTGCAAATGAACTCCTGACGCATGCGCCACCCACGTGCATCTGGCTTATGCAGGACCTGGAGAATCGAACCTGGGTCCTTAGGCTTCACAGGCATGTGCCTTCACCGCTAAGCCATCTCTCAAGCCCTCTGCCGCTTCTTGGTTGTCTAGATCTGACCCTTGCAGATCATCAGAGACTAAGATGGAATCAGAAAGGCTAGAGAAGCACGTCTGTCATCTCTCAGCACAGGACGAGGACGACGAGGAGGCGGCGGCGGTGGGGGACATCCAGGAGTTCAAGGTCGTCCTCAGGGACAAGTTCAAGGCCAGCTTGGGCTATGTGAGAAAAGGAGATGGCTCGGTCATTAAAAGTGCTTAGTGCACAAGCATGAGGACCTGAATTCAATCGCCAGCACCCATGTGTAAGGCTGGGTGTGGCTGGCAATGCCTGTAACCTGAGTCTTGATGGGGTCAGAGACAGGAGGATTTCTGGGACCCTCTGATCAGCCAGTCTGAGTGAAAAACAGCAAATCGAGGTTCAGTGTGAGACCCTGTCTCAAGGAAATACGGTAGAAGAATGGTAGAGGAAAGAGCCCAACTCCTCCTCTGCCCCCCCACATGTGCACAGGGGGCAAAACATAGGCCCATGAACATTTTTTTGTTTGTTTGTTTTTTGAGGTAGGGTCTCACTCTGGTCCAGGCTGACCTGGAATTAACTATGTAGTCTCAGGGTGACCTCAAACTCTCGGCGATCCTCCTACCTCTGCCTCCCGAGTGCTAGGATTAAAGGCGTGCGCCACCACACCCAGCTTGCCCATGCACATTTCAACCCCACATGTGTGCGCTCACACACCACAGAAGGGGAGAAAGAAAGAAGGGAAGGAAGAAAGGGAAGACAGGAGAGAGGAAGGAAGGAAGGAAGGAAGGAAGAAAGGGAAGACAGGAAAGAGGAAGGAAGGAAGGAAGGAAGGAAGGAAAGAAAACAAGAAAAAGGGACCCTGCTGTTCTGCTTCTTCAACACTGAAAGTATAAGCATTTGCTGCCATGCCCAGCTTTCTTTTTTTTTTTTTTTAAATTATTTATTTATTTAGACAGAGAAAAAAAATTAATTAATTAATTAATTTAGACAGAGAGAAAGGGAGAGAGAGGGAGAGAGAGAGAGAATGTGCATGGGTACACCAGGACTTCCTGCCACTGCAGATGAACTCCAGGCGCACGTGCCACTTTGTGCAGCTGGCTTTACGTGGGTCCTGGGGACTTGAACCTGGGTCATTAGGCTTTTGCAAAAAAGTGCCTTTAACCACTGAGAGCCATCTCTCCAGGCCCCACGCCCAGCTTTCACGTGCCTGCTGGGGATCTGAAGTCAGCTCCTCACGCTTGCGTAGCAGGCACTTTGCCCATGGATCCAGTTCCTCGAACCCTGACCCTCACTTTTAAGGACTCCTTATCTCGTAGAGATCCAGACATTCAAAAGGCAAAGAAAGTGACCAGAAGAACGAAGGACAGATTCCAAGTGGACACAGCCACTCTCTCAGGAGGAGGACAGGGGCACACGTTGCTCATTGGAGAGGTGGGGTACCATGAGGCTCAGAGGGCTCCAAGCAATGGTAACTGTGAAAAAAAACCCCGAATGCTGGCCACGTGACAAGCGATTCAGCCCCGCTGTTTCTACCTACTTCCTTCCAGTTCTCCCTTCCCTTAGCTTGACCTCGGATTAGAATGGACTCTGGCCATAGCTCTGGAGCAGGGTCCTGAGGCCCCCTGCTGGGCCATAGCTAATGTTTACTAGCTCAATCTCAGGGCAGTCCAGCAAGTCCTAGCACGGTGCCTGAAAGAGTAAGATGTTAGCCTTTGGCCGCTAGAGCCTGGGACTACTTACCAACTGGAATGGAAATTTCAATCAGTTATACACACTGAACTGTCAGCATGGCATTATCCATAGCTCCTCCATTCCTCTGCTCACTCCTCTGTGAACCCCATCCATGGATAAGACCTTCTCCTCACTCCAGCCCCACCCTTAGTGTACATTCCATGCTGGGTGGGGACGGCATTAGTGACAGCTCCCACCTCACTGAGAACCTGCAATGGAATTGGGACGCAAGGACAGACCCATTCAGATGTTCAAAGTAGCCTTTTTAAAAATATTTATTTATGGGCTGGAGAAGATGGCTTAGTGGTTAAGGTGTTTGCCTGCAAAGCCAAAGGACCCCAGTTCAATTCCCCAGCACCCACGTAAGCCAGATGCACAAGGGGGCGCGTGTATCTGGAGTTCATTTGCACTGGCATGCCCACTCTCTCTCTCTCTCTCTCTTTCTCTACCTCTCTCTCTCTCAAATAAATAAGTAAATAAAAATATATATATATATTTTTAAACTTTATTTTTTTTATTTTTATTTATTTATTGGAGAGAGAGAGTGAGAATGAGTGAGAATGGGCGTGCAAGGGCCTCTAGCCACTGCAAACGAACTCCAGACGCATGCGTCCCCTTGTGCGTCTGGCTAACGTGGGACCTGGAGAATCGAACCGGGGTCCTTAGGCTTCACAGGCAAGTGCCTTAACCGCTAAGCCATCTCTCCAGCCCAAAATATATATATATATATTTTTTTTTTTTTTTTTTTTGGTTTTTCGAGGTAGGGTCTCACTCTCATCCAGGCTGACCTGGAATTAACTATGTAGTCTCAGGGTGGCCTCGAACTCTCAGTGATCCTCCTACCTCTGCCTCCCGAGTGCTGGGACTAAAGGCGTGCGCCACCACGCCCGGCAATATATATTTTTTTAAAGAAGAAAAAAATATTTATTTATTAGAGAGGGAGAATGGGCGCACCAGGGCCTCCAGCCACTGCAAATAAACTCCAGACACATGTGCCACCTTGTACATCTGGCTTACGTAGGTTTTGGGGAATTGAACCTGGGTCCTTAGGCTTCTCAGGTAAGTGCCTTAACCACTAAGCCACCACTTCAGCCCCCCTCCCCAACCTTTTTTTTTTTTTTCAAGATAAGGTCTCACTCTAGGCCAGGCTGACCCAGAATTCACTCTGTAGTCCCAGGCTGGCCTCGAACTCACGGCGATCCTCCTATCTTTTAAGACATGTCAGGGCAGTTCAGGTATGGCTTGCCTAGTGCTTGGTACTTGCCTAGAGGGATCAGAGAAGACCAAGAGCATGTGAGTGGTGGAGGAAGGCAGGGGAGGCTGCCAGGATACAATAAGACGGTAATCTTTGAGCAAATGAAGGTCAGAATTCTAGCTTCCTTTTGGCTGTTACAGGATTCTCTATCTCTAAAGTCCAGGCTAATGCTAGTTTGCTAGTTTTTTTTTTTTTAATTTAAGTTAATTTATTTGAGGGATAAAGAGAGAGAGAAAGAAAGTGCCAGGGCCTCCAGCCACTGCAAATGAACTCCATACGCATGCACCATCTTGTGCATCTTGTTTCCCACGGGTACTGGGGAATCGAACCTAGGTCCTTTGGCTTTGCCGGCAAGTACCTTTAACCACTTAGCCATCTCTCCAGCCCTAGTTTGCTAATATTTTGTCTTGAGCTTCTACTCTGTCTCAGAGACTAGAGATCAGAGACATGTTGCCTGCTTCCACCCTGGCCCCCACCCTCTCTCTGTAGCAGGAGGGATGCTTTCTTCAGGGAGGGAGTCAGTCTGGGGCTCTTCCCTGCTCCCTTTCTCTCTCTTACTCCTTCCTTCCTGGGGCTGTCAGTTTAATGGACAGGTGGTGAATTCCAGCCTGGCAGATGCCTGGAAAAGCCAGCTTCATGGCACATTGGTGTGTGGAGAGTTTGCTCTTATAAGAGAGTGGCAGATGCTGAGCCCTGCCACCTGCGGCCACCTTTTTTTACTGATACTCCCCACTGCGGCAGCTCAGCCCAGGAAGCCTGCAGGCAGTGAGGCAGGCAGCCTCCCCGAGCGATTCCCATGGAGGTTGGCTTTCCAAGTCCTGGTGCCATTAGTTAGGTCTCTGGCACATGCTGGGCATGTTTTTTAACCATTAAAACCATGCAATAGCTACAGCATACCAGGCAGACAGGCAGCTCTTGGCTTCCCCAGTTGGGACAAGTCGCTTTTTCTCTCTACCAGCCTCAAGAGGAAGCCCTGAGGAGGAAACCAAGGAGCTCTGGTATATGGAGGTCAAAGCACAGCCCACAGCTCACTGTGTCACGTCACCCCTATAAGGGCTGGGCACTTTGCCTCTGTATTTGTCTGTCTGTCTTCCTTCCTTCCTTCCTTCCTTCCTTCCTTCCTTCCTTCCTTCCTTCCTCCCTCCCTCCCTCCCTCCCTCCCTCCCTCCCTCCCTCCCTCCCTCTTTCTTTCTTTCTTTCTTTCTTTCTTTCTTTCTTTCTTTCTTTCTTTCTTTCTTTCTTTCTTTCTTTCTTAATCGATTTTTCAAGGTAGGGTCTCACTTTAGCCCAGGCTGACCTGGAATTCACTCTGTATTCTCAGGGTGGCCTTGAACTCACAGAGATCCTCCTACCTCTGCCTTCCGAGTGCTGGGATTAAAGGCGTGTGCCACCATGCTCAGCTATTAGTCTTTTTTTTTTTTAATTTTATTTATTTACTTGCAAGCAGAGACACAGAGAGAAGTGAGACAGAGAGAGAGGGGGAGAGAATGGGCACCTCAGGACCTCTAGCCACTGCAAATGAACTCCAGATGCACACACCACTTTATGCATGTGGCTTTACGTGGGTACTGGGGAATCGAACCCCAGTCATTAGGCTTTGCAGGCAAGTGCCATGTCCAATGAGCCATCTCTCGACTCCCCACTCCCATTAATCTTTAACAAAGGGATTCAGGAATTGGATGAGGGACAGACCAACAGTCAGATAGAAGGACCTTTGGGAACTAGCAATAAAGCTTGAGGAACTGGGGGAGAAGTAGGAAACTCGGCAGGCGTGGTGGCGCACGCCTTTAATCCCAGCACTTGGGAGGCAGAGGTAGGAGGACTGCTGTGAGTTCAAGACCACCCTGAGAATACAGAGTGAAATCCAGGTCAGCCTAGGCTAGAGTGAGACCCTACCTTGAAAAACCAAAAAAAAAAAAAAGCCAGGCATGGTGGCGCATGCCTTTAATCCCAGCAATCGGGAGGCAGAGGTAGGAGGATCGCCATGAGTTCAAGGACAGCCTGAGACTACATAGTGAATTCCAGCCTGAACTAGAGTGAGACCCTTCCTTGAAAAACAAAACAAAACAGAAAATAGGAGACTCCAGAGTGTATCAGTACAGCCAGATGCCAGACGTGAGCTCAGGCGGGGAAGGTACCTGAGTGGCATCTCAGAGGGGCAATGGGCTCACTCTGCAGCCCACAGCTTCCCTCTAGTTCTTTTCCTGCCCACCCATGCCCACTTCCCTCCTTCTCACTTACCTATTCCTTTTTGCGTTGACATCTCCTACCTGTCCCCACCTCCCACCCCCCAAGACCTCCACCCACCCACACATACCCCCAATGAGGCATCACGGTTCCTAACGAAATGGAACCAATGCCAGATGAAATATATTACTATTAAATACTTAATTCTTCTAGTGAGCAGAGTGCAGCCAGTATGAATACGATTATTAAAGAAAATTACTTTGGCTGATCAGATATTTCTGCATGCTAATTTCTGACCCTTCTTCCCTCACTCCCGCTTCTCGTCCCTTAGAGACCAGGACAGATAAAATTCCATCACAAATAGCTGATTACCGAGGCTTGCATTAAAAAAAAAAAAATTACATTTTCTCCCTGCCTCTCTCTTTCTCTTACTCCTTTATTCAATGTTGATGTCCTTGTCCTTTAGAGGGGGTATCCCTAGATAGCAGCTACCCATTGGGCTACATTAAGGAAACCCAAGTCTCCTTTTCCACCCCTCAAACTACATTTTCTTCCCTATCATCAGGTGTGTTCCATGCCGTTCCCTAAACGAGCAAAAGATCCACTCAAGGCACCCTGTTTCAAAGTTCCATCTTCACCCATGTGGTAGGGCTGCCTACCAAGATGGCTGACTAAGCATGGTGCAGGACAGTCAGGGCCTTCAGAGAGGGATAGGAAGTAATATGGAGGTCCTACCTAAAAGAGGAGGGATTTCCTCATTGTTCAGAGCCTTTTTCTTTTCTTTTTTTCTTTTTTAAAATATTTTTAATTTTTATTTATTTATTTGAGAGAGGGAAAGAGGCAGAGTGAGATAGAGAGAGAATGGGCACGCCAGGGCTTCCAGCCACTGCAAACGAACTCCAGATGCATGTGCCCCCTTGTGTATCTGGCTTACGTGGGTCCTGGGGAATCAAACTGAGGTCCTTTGGCTTTGCAGACAAACGCCTTAACTGCTAAGCCATCTCTCCAGCCCCTTTTTCTTTTTTTGTTAATTTTATTTTTATTTATTTGACAGAAAGAAATAAGGAGAGAGAGAGAATGGGCACACCATGGCCTCCAGCTACTGTTAATGAACTCCAGATGAGTGTGCCTACTTGTGCATCTGGCTTACGTGGGTCCTGGGGAATCAAACTAGGGTCCTTTGGCTTTGCAGGCAAACACCTTAACCACTAAGCCATCTCTCCAGCCCTCCTTTTTTTTTTTTTTTTAACTCTTAAAAGTACTTTATTTGAAGCCAGGCATGGTGGCACAAGCCTTTAATCCCAACACTTGGGAGGCAGAGGTTGGAGGATCGCTGTGAGTTCGAGGACACCTGGAGACTACATAGTTAATTCCAGGTCAGCCTGGGCTAGAGTGAGACCCTACCTCGAAAAACAAACAAACAAATTCCTTCTTAAAGATAGAAGAATCGCTGGGAAGCTCGCAGACCAGCTAACCTGGCAAACACAAAAGTGGACAAAGAGAGACCCAGCCTTAAATAAGGCGGGAAGTAAGGACAGTCACCAGAAATTGTCCTCCGACCTCCACACGAGCACCACGCCAAGCCCCATCCACGCTCACACATACTTTTTGTTGTTGTTTTCTTTTGTTGTTGTTGTTTCTTTTTCAAGGTAGGCTCTTGCTCTGGTCCAGGCTGACCTGGAATTCACTCTGTAGTCTCAGGGTGGCCTCGAACTTAAGGCGATCCTCCTACCTCTGCCTCCCGAGTGCTGGGATTAAAGGCGTGCGCCACCACATCCGGCTCATTGTTTGTTTTTCGAGGTAGGGTCTCACTCTAGCCCAGGCTGGCCATATAGTCTCAGGCTGGCCTCGAACTCACTGTGATCCTCCTACCTTCCCACAATTCCCCCATCTGAGAGGGTTTCTCTAGATCTTGGCTTAACAAGGTGGTCTGTCCCCCACCTCCCAACACACACACACACACACACACACACACACACACACACACACACACACACACACACACCCCGCCCAGCTTGGTCTTGTTTGCTTCAGTCTCCCTAGTGCCTGGATTGCAGACATCCTGCTTCGACAAAGTTCTTAGTGTTTCTTAGATTTCTGAATGACCCCTGAAACCCACTGTGAGGCCCTCCTCGGTTCGGCTCACCAATGCCAGAGCAATTACTGGGGTGCTGACAATTGGAGGTGGTGAGGGGAACGTGCTAAAAAGTATATCCCCTTATTCCTCCCTTCCAGGCGGCTGCAATCCCATAAGCCTTCAATTTACCTGCTTTTATAAAAAAAAGATGCTTTCTTAGGTGTCACCCGGTAGAAGGTATAATTACAGCCTGGGAATGTTAATTCCCTTGCTCCTGATGTGTGGATCGCTGCTCTGCGGGGCTCCTTGTCCTCCTCAGGAGCCCTGGGAGGGGAGATGGGCAGGCACAGGGAGGTGATGGAGGTGGGAGGGATGTGACATGACTATGGTTGTTTCTAGAAGATTCTGTGGGGAGGCTGCTGAGTCATGTAGGAAAGGTCCTGGGTCCCTTGCCCCAGAGCGGGGCTGGTATGGATGGAGGTGAGTTTCTGAGAGAGGCAGAGGCAGTCCGCAGTGGGAGGCAAGATGTCAGAGACCTGCTTCTGCAAAATTCTTGTTCCTGGGCCTGTGAAGCCTAAGGACCCCGGTTTGAGGCTCCATTCCCCAGGACCCACATAAGCCTGATGCACAAGGTGGCGCATGTATCTGGAGTTCATTTGCAGTGACTGGAGGCCCTGGCACGCCCATTCTCTTTCTCTCTCTACCTCTTTCTCTATCTGTTGCTCTCAAATAAATAAATAAAAATTTAAAAACTTAAAAACAAACAAAACCTCTTGTTCCTGGGAGAACTCTTCCCTTCAACACTGAAGCCCCAGCCTTCCTTCCGTGTTGTGTCACGCTGATGGCCTCCAGGTGACTCCTCTGTCTTCCCTGAGGCCCCTCCTCTTCCCTTCCTGTCGCTAACTGTAGGGCACAGTCCAGAAAGAGTTTTCCCCTTGAGCTTCAGAATAGGAGCTCAGCATTCCATGTGACAGAGTGGCCCTGTGTTTAAGAGCCTGGGACTTTCACCTTGGGAAACCTTGGATTTCAGTCCTGGGTCTCCCATCTGGTAGCTTGTCGACTGTAGGGACACTTTCCCATTTGTAAAAAGGGAATCCAGCCGGATGTGGTGGTACACTCCTTTAATCCCTGCACTCAGGAAGGTAAAGTAGGAGGATCATCATGAGTTCCAGGCCACCCTGAGACTACATAGTGAATTACAGGTCAGCCTCAGCTAGACAGAGGCCGTACATTGAAAAATAAAAAAAAAGGGGGGGGATGGCGGGGTTGGGGAAATGGCTTAGTGGTTAAGGCGTTTGCCTGTGAAGCCTAAGGACCCTGGTTCGATTTCCCAGGACCCACGTAAGCCAGATGCACAAGGGGGTGCATGCATCTGGAGTTTGTTTGCAGTAGCTGGAGGCCCTGGTGTGCCTGTTCTCTCTTTCTTTCTGTCTCTTCCTCTCCCTCTCTTTCAAATAAATAAATAAATAATTTTTTTTTTTTTTTTAAAAAAGGAACCCAGTATTGGAGAGATGGCTTAGTGGTTAAGACACTTGCCTGCAAAGCCTGGGAACCCAAGTTCTATTCCCCAGGAACCATGTAAGCCAGATATACAAGGTGGGGCATGTATCTGGAGTTCATTTGTTATGGTTGAAGGTCCCATTCTCATTTATTCTCTCTCTCGCTCTCTCCAATAAATAAATAAATAAATAAATAAATAATAAATAATAAGGGAATCCATATTGCCACCTCATAGGAATGTCCTGAGGATTAGCTGAGCCAGGGCATGTAATGGCTAGAGCTAGATGTGGGGCCTCTAGACACCCTTCAAACATCCCGTTCTTCTGGTTCGTGCTTCACATGCTGTAAATATTTAACCAACTGCATCATGACGGCAGGCAGGCTATCTCCTCCACCAGCGAGTAAGCACCTCCAAGGTGGGAACCACAGAGCTGTGAAGTGCACCGAATGCATGTGCTGCTATGTTATTAAACTCAGAACACACTGACTCTGCGGAGACTGAGCTGCCCAAACAGACAGGATTCTAGAGGCCCGGGTGACGGCTCAGTGGTTAAAGGTACATGCTTGCAAAGCCTGGTGGCCAGGGTTCAATTCCCCAGTATCCATGTAAAGCCAGATGCACAAAGTGTCACGTGCACCTGGAGTTAGTCTGCAGTGGCAGGAGGCCCTGGTGTACCCATATCACTCTCTCTCTCTGCTTGCAAAGAAATAAATAAATAGTACTATGAAAAAAAGGAGAATTTTTATACTTTATTTATTTATTTATTTATTTGAGAGTGAGAAAGAGAAAGAGGCAGATAGAGAGAATGGGCTCGCCAGGGCCTCCAGCCACTGAAAACAAACTCCAGATGTGCGCACCACTTTATGCATCTGGCTTTATGTGGGTACTGGAGATCTGAACTCCAGTCCTTAGGCTTTGTAGGCAAGTGCCTTAACTACTGATCCATCTCCCCAGTCCCCCAAGAAAGAATTTTCTTTTTTCTTTTCTTTTCTTTTCTTTTCTTTTTTTCTTTTCTTTCTTTCTTTCTTTCTTTTTTTTTTTTTTTTTTTGAGGCAGGGTCTCATTCTTGCCCAGGCTGACCTGGAATTCACTATGCAGTCTCAGAGTGGCCTTGAACTGACTCGAACTCATAGCGATCCTCCTACCTCTGCCTCCTGAGTGCTGCGATTAAAGGTGTGCACCACCACGCCCAGCTTTATTTTATTTTTCTATTTATTTACTTATTTGAGAGAGAGAGAGGCAGATATAGAGAGAATGGGCATGCCAGGGCCTCCAGCCACTGCAAATTCCAGATGCATGTGCCACTTTGTATATCTGGTATATGTGGGTACTGGGGAATCAAACCTGGGTCCTTAGGCTTTGCAGGCAAGCACCTTAACCACTAAGCCATCTCTACCCCTAAACTTTTTATTTTATTTTATTTTGGTTTTTTGAGGTAGGGTTTCACTCTAGCTCAGGCTGACCTGGGTTGGAGAGATGGCTTAGTGGTTAAGGTGCTTGCCTGCAAAACCAAAGGACCCAGGTTCGACTCCTCAGGACCCACATAAGCCAGATGCACATGTCTGGAGTTTGTTTGCAGCAGTGGCTAGAAGCCCTGGCAAGTTCATTCTCTCTCCCTCTCTCCATCTTTGCCTCTCTCTTTCCTGTGATTTTAGCATATTTCATACAAGTCTTTTTCTCTGGATACATTTTAAAGGAACAGACTATTATCATTCTTCTTCTTTTTTTTTTTTTTTTTGATAGGGTCTCACTCTAGCTCAGACTGACCTGGACTTCACTATGTAGTCTCAGGGTGGCCTCCAGCTCATGGCGATCCTCCTACCTCTGCCTCCTGAGTGGAGTGCTGGGATTAAAGGCGTGAGCCATCATGCCCAGCCAGGAACAGACTATTTGTAATTGAAGGTTTTTATCTTTTCCAAAAATAAATGAAAAATAATAATAACTTGGGGGGAGAAGAAAAATACAGCTGGGCAGTGACCTGGAAGGGGCGGGGTGGTGAATTAAGGGGCAGGTGGTGGGTCTGTCTCAACAAAACCCTGGCGGAAGAAGAACAAGTAGGGAGAACAAGGAGTATGGGCTCTGCTTGAGGCCGGATGGGTGAGCCTGCAGGGTGGCCTCTCAGTCCAATCAGAGGGGACTGTCTTGCCCTCCCATACTGAGTGGAGGATCCTGGGAGCAGAGGTGGGCTGGGCTCAGCCTGCCTGACCCTCTGGGGAGCTGGAGGGCCTGAGACGCTGTGGAACACGGGTCCCAAGGCTGTAGATACACAGGGCTGGGAATGTTTATTTTTCCTTATTGACTTTCTCCAAATAAACCCCTGGCCGGCAGAAAGGGGCTCCCAGCAGCAGCTGTTTACCCAGTGTTTGTGATAGAGGCCTCTCCATAGCAACAGGTGGCAATGTGCAGCTCTCGGGAACATGGCCCGGCCTCGCACAAGGCTGGACTTACCCAACGTGGAAAGAAAAGAGAGAAGAGGGAAGAAAGGAAGGGAGGCAGGGAAGGAAGAAAAGAGCAAGGGGAAAGAAAGAGGAGGGGAAGGAGGGAAGAAAGGAGACAGGCCCATCAGGTGGGTGGGGTGGAGGATGGGTGGTGGGAGGGCTAAGAAATGAATGTGGGGGGGGAGAACTGTGGAAAGAATTGGACATTTTCTTTTCTTTTTATTTTTTTTAAATTTAAATTTAATTCATTTATTCATTAGAGACAGAGAGAGGGAGAGTGGGTGTGCCAGGGCTTCTAGCCACTGCAAAGGAACTCCAGACGCATGCACCACCTTGTGCATCTGGCTTACGTGGGACCTGGAGAATCGAACTGGAGTCCTCAGGCTTTGCAAGCATACGCCTTAACTGCTAAGCCATCCCTGCAGCCCTTTATTTTATTTTTAAAATACCACATTTTATTCAGATTTCATAAAGAAGTGCGGAAAGGGGAAACAAAGTGGGGAGAACAGAAGCAGGCCTCAGGGAGCCCAAAAGCCCATGTGGGCCACATGTATCTCAGGAGTCCATGTGATCAGATAGGGAACTGGGGAAAAAGTGAGGAAAGAAACGAGAAAAGAAAGTTCAAGGAGCTCCTGCCATGTAGGGAGCTGGAGGGGACAAAGAACCCATGCGGAGAGTAAAGCCCAGGCCCAGGGAAAAACTCACCCACAGCTGGAAGTTCCTAAGTGGTCCGAGAGCCAGGGAGGAATTGGACATTTTCTGTTCTCAGGTCAGAGTCTGCCTGGCGTGGTGGCGCATGCCTTTCATCCCAGCACTTGGGAGGCAGAGGCAGGAGGATTGCCGTGAGTTAGAGGCCAGTCTGAGACTACAGAGTGAATTCCAGGTCAGCCTGGGCTAGAGTGAGACCCTACCTTGGGGAGTTGGGGGGGTGGGCGCAAAGGACAGAGTCCCAAGAGAGTTCCTGGTGGCCCAGAGGGGGACAAGCTCTCTGGTGATATATTGGGAAGTATATCCCTGCCAGGATGAGATACTCACGAGCGGGGACACTTTGTAGAGGACCCAGTGGACACCTACTCATTGTGGGCTTGGGTGCCCTGGGCAGAGCGTGAGTGATTGTGTGTTTAAGTTACTCCGAGCAGGGCGTGGTGACGCACGCCTTTAATCCCAGCACACAGGAGGCAGAGATAGGAGGATGACAGCGAGTTTGAGGTGTGGGCACGGTTGGCTCTTTCTGGAGGCATTTGGACTCTGCTTGTGTCTTCCAGCTTCTTTCTGGCGATCGTGGTGTCCTTGATATTCTTGGCCTCTGCTCTCTGCTCTCCTCCCATATCGTGAGATAACATTTCCCTGCGTGGCCAGATATCCCCCTTCTTAGGAGGATGCCCACTCTCTTCCGGCCTGGTTTCATCTTGATTACACCTGGAAAGACTCTATGTCCACACTGGGCTGGAGAAATGGCCCAATGGTTAAAAACACTTCTTTGCAGAGCCAGCTGGCCCAGGTTCCATTTCCCAGGACCCATGTAAAGCCCGGTGCACAAAGTGGCACATGTGTCTGGAGTTCATTTGCAGTGGCAAGAGGCCCTGGCATACTTATACATTCATCCTCTCTCTCTCTTTCTTGTTCTTTGTCTCTCTCTCTCTCTCTCCCTCCTCTTCCTTTCCTTTTATCTGCTTACAAACAAATAATTTTTTTAAAAATTTTATTTTTAGAGGTAGGGTCTCACTGTAGCCCAGGATGACATGGAATTCACTATGTTGTCTCAGGGTAGCCTTGAACTCACAGTCATCCTCCTACCTCTGCCTCCTGAGTGCTGGAATTAAAGGCATGTGCCACCATCCCTGGCTCAAATAAATAATTTTTTGGGGTGGGGAGGTTTTCGAGGTAGGGTCTCGCTTTAGCCCAGGCTGGCGTGGAATTCACTATGTAGTCTCAGGGTGGCCTTGAACTCATAGCAATCCTCCTACCTCTGCCTCCCGAGTGCTGGGATTAAAGGTGTGCCCCACCAAACCCAGCTTCAAATAATTTTTTGAAAATATTTATTTACTTATTTATTTAAGAGAGAGAGAGAGAGATTGGGTGCATCAGGGTCTCTAGCCACTGCAAACAAAATCCAGATGCATGTGCCACTTTGTGCATCTGGTTTTAAGTGGGTACTGGGGAATCGAATCCAGATGGTCAGGCTTTGCAAACAAGCACCTTTAAATACTGATCCATTTCTCCAGTCCAACTGGAAGTTATCTTTGGGGGGCCCCAGCTGTACCCACAGCAGTGGGCATGGGCAGCTGCATGAGGGAGGCTCAGCACACAGCGGCTTCAGGGTACCCCAGCTCTGCTGAGGCGAAGGTCTCGTCAAGGTGTCATCTTCCCGCAGCAGTGGCACAAGTAGGGCTTCTCGGGATGAGGAGTGGGTGGGAGGGTGGCTTCAGGAGTGCCGAACCCATGTTCTACTCACTAATTGTGTGGCTTTGGACAACTTACTTCTTTTCTCAGTGCCTCGGTTTCCCCATTTGTACCAATACTCATCTCAGCCTTAAGGATCACTTAGAATGTTGCCTGGCACACAGCAAGCACAAGGTAGAGTATGACCAATGCTGGCTGTTTCCTGTGACCCTTGGTTTCCCCTCGGGAGTGTGTGGAAAACCACGTGGGAATGTCCCACCAGGGTGACACCCACTCCTGCTGATAGCAACCTGTGTTCCAGAGTCCATGTGCCAACCCAAGTGCCAGTGGAGGCACGTGGGCACAGCCCTGGCAGAATCTGTCCCGGAACCCTGGTGTAGGTGAGGGCATCAGTGAGGAACACAGAACACCCACCCCATCCTCTCGTGCCCCCAGTGTTCACACAAGGACGCTCTGTTGGGCCAATGATTCAACAGCTGGAATGTGTGACAGAAGTAGGTGGCTAGGCTCACAGACACACACTCACACACAGATGCTCACCTCACACACACACCTCACAGACACAGATCCTATAGAAGTAGACACACACACATCACAGAGTCACACCTCATACACCTCACAGACACATAGTCCCCCCGCCCAAGCTCACAGGTACGCATACCTCATACACATTGTACACTCACTTTAAGGACACACAGCTCATGGAGGCATACACATATCACAGATACACAACAAACAGACCCACACACCCTCAGTCACATCTCACATCCACAGCTACACACATACTCTATGAACACACCTCATACATACGTGCCTCCACCTCACACGTATTACCCATAAAACACCTCACACACAGATAACTCACACACCTCACACATTTCATACAATTATACCTCACACACGTATACTTCATAGACACTCCACACACGTATCTCGTATGCATACGCCTCACACACAGACATTCCACAAATACCTCATATATACATCCTTCACAGACATCACCACACACACACCTCACACATATACCTCACACACATGTGTACTTCTCTGACACTCCACACACACACCTCACACATATGCCTCACACACATATGTACTTCTCTGACACTCCACACACACACCTCACACATATACCTCACACACATATGTACTTCTCTGACACTCCACACACACACCTCACACATATACCTCACACACATGTGTACTTCTCTGACACTCCACACACACACCTCACACATATACCTCACACACATGTGTACTTCTCTGACACTCCACACACACACTCACACATATACCTCACACACACATGTGTACTTCTCTGACACTCCACACACACACCTCACACATATACCTCACACACATGTGTACTTCTCTGACACTCCACACACACACCTCACACATATGCCTCACACACATATGTACTTCTCTGACACTCCACACACACACCTCACACATATACCTCACACACATGTGTACTTCTCTGATACTCCACACACACACCTCACACATATGCCTCACACACATATGTACTTCTCTGACACTCCACACACACACCTCACACATATACTTCACAGACACTCACACACCTCATGCACATGTACTTTACAGACACACCACACACAGACCTCATCCACATATGCCTCACACACATATGTACTTCTCTGACACTCCACACACACACCTCACACATATACTTCACAGACACTCACACACCTCATGCACATGTACTTTACAGACACACCACACACAGACCTCATCTACATATGCCTCACACACATATGTACTTCTCTGACACTCTGCACACACATACCTCACACATATATACTTCACAGACACTCCACACACACACACCCCAGACACACCTCATATACTTAAACCTCACACACACAAACCTCACACACATGTGCCTCCCAGACACACCTCACACACACCTCATACACATATGCCTCACACACGTCCTTCACAGGCGTACCACACACCCACATACTTCACGGACACTCCACATACACACCTCATACACATATGCCTCACACACACACCTCCAGGAGTTCGAGGCCAGCCTGAGGGAACTACGTGCCTGAGGGAACTACATGCCTCAGAGAGAATGAGGCAGAGGGAGGAGGGCAGGTGAAATACTCCTTCCCCAGCAGGCCAGGAGAGGGGATGGACTGAGGACAGAGGCTGCAGTGGGACATTTGCCTGCAGGCTTCTGGACTGGCTTCCGAGACCCTTGTCAGTGTCCCTGCAGCGGGCGCCCCTCCCCAGGGACACGTTGCTCTCTAACTATAAACATGTCATCCTCCTCGTTGCTATTCTAATCCTCATTATAGAACTGTCCTCACACTCAAACACAACAAGCACGCAGCGCTGGCTGTTCCACGGAGGGAGCCAGCCGTGGGGAGACAGGCCATGTTACAGAGAGCACTTACAGCCTCCACTGGGAGGGAGGAGGAGTTGACGTTTCTGCAGAGGGGGGCAAGTCTTCCGGGTGTCAACTCTTTCTCTTCTCTCTGTCCTGTTATCAACCCTACCAAGGAGGCGCTGTGATTGTTTACTGTAAGCTTGTGCCTGCCACCAGCTTCTCCATGGGGACTTCAGAATCCAGCCCTACCCTGTGTGTTCTTTATCTTTGTAGCTGGGCACCTGCATCAGTGCTGAGCACACAGCAGGTGTTTTATAAATGCTACTTAAAAGTAAGGAGATGGCTCAGTGGGTAAGGTGGACCTGAGTTTAGATACCTAAAACCCACATAAAAAAAAAATGCATCTAGCCGGGCGTGGTGGCGCACGCCTTTATTCCCAACACTCGGGAGGCAGAGGTAGGAGGATCGCTGTGAGTTCAAGGCCACCTGAGACTACATAGTGAACTCCAGGTCAGCCTGGACTAGAGTGAGACCCTACCTTGAAAAACAAACAAACCAAAAACCAACCAACCAACCAACCAAGCAAACAAACAAAAAAAAACATGCATCTGTAATCCCAGCTCCAGGGAAGGGAGACAGAATGATCTCAGGGCTTGCTAAGTAGCTGGTTTAGCCAAATCCATGAGCTCTGGTTTCAGTGAGAGACACTGACTCAAAATATAAGGTGAGGGCTGGAGAGATGGCTTAGCGGTTAAGGCGCCTGCCTGCTAAGCCTAAGAACCCTAGTTCCAATCTTCAGGTCCCACGTTTAGCCAGATGCAAAAGTGACGCAAGGGTGCAATGCCGCACTTGACCACAAGGGGGTGCACGCATCTGGATTTCGTTCACAGCAGCTGAGAGGCTGCTGGCGCTCCCCTTCTCTATCTGTCTTCCTCTCCCTCTGACTCTCTCTGTCTCTCTGTGTCTTTCTCCAAAAATAAATAAATAAATAAAAATAAGGTGAGGGCTGGAGAGATGGCTTAATGGTTAACACGCTTGCTCATGGCCTAAGGACCCACGTTTGACAACTCTCCAGGTCCTATGTAAGGCAAATGCACAAGGTGATGCAAATGTGTAAGGTCATATATGCACACAAGGTGGTGCACACATCTGGAGTTTGGTTACAGTGGCCGAAGGCCCTGGCATGCCAATTCATTCTCTCTCTCATAAAAAAATTAAAAATATATAAGGTGAAGGGCTGGAGAAATGGTTCAGTGGTTAAGGCTCTTGCCCGTAAAGCCTAATTACCCAAGTTCTGTTCCTCAGTACCCATGTAAAGCCAGATGTACAAAGTGGTGCCTGGGTCTGGAGTTTGTTTGCAATGACTCGAGGCCCTGCTGTGCCCATTCTCTCTCTTTACCAGGCATGGTAGTTCACGCCTCTAATCCTAGCACACTTGGGAGGCAGAGGTAGGAGATTGCTGTGAGTTCAAGGCCACCCTGAGATTACTAGTGAATTCCAGGTCAGCCTGGGCTAGGGCAAGACCCCCCAGCCCCCCAAAAAAGTGGAGAATGACTGAGGAAGACTCAACTATGACCTTTGGCCTCCACACAGATACACATGTATTTGTACACAGACTATAGCTAGACATACAAACATGCGCACACAAACATATATGACCAAAGAAGCTGAGCAGACTAGGAATGAAATTCTAGGTAGGGTTGGGAGTGTAGAATGCTTTTCTGGCATACCTGAGGCCCTGGGTTCCATCCTTGGCATCACAAAGATTAAATATATATATATGAGAGAGAGAGAGAGAGAGAGAGAGAGAGAATGGGCCCACCAGGGCCTCCAGCCACTGCAAATGAACTCCAGATGCGTGCGCTCCTTGTGCATCTGGCTAACGTGGATCCTGGGGAATCGAACCTGGGTCCTTTGGCTTTGCAGGCAAAAACCTGAACCCCTAAACCATTCCTCCAGCCCACAAAGATTAAAAAAACAAACCAAAAACCAACCAACCAACCAACCAAGCAAACAAACAAAAAAAACATGCATCTGTAATCCCAGCTCCAGGGAAGGGAGACAGAATGATCTCAGGGCTTGCTAAGTAGCTGGTTTAGCCAAATCCATGAGCTCTGGTTTCAGTGAGAGACACTGACTCAAAATATAAGGTGAGGGCTGGAGAGATGGCTTAGCGGTTAAGGCGCCTGCCTGCTAAGCCTAAGAACCCTAGTTCCAATCTTCAGGTCCCACGTTTAGCCAGATGCAAAAGTGACGCAAGGGTGCAATGCCGCACTTGACCACAAGGGGGTGCACGCATCTGGATTTCGTTCACAGCAGCTGAGAGGCTGCTGGCGCTCCCCTTCTCTATCTGTCTTCCTCTCCCTCTGACTCTCTCTGTCTCTCTGTGTCTTTCTCCAAAAATAAATAAATAAATAAAAAATAAGGTGAGGGCTGGAGAGATGGCTTAATGGTTAACACGCTTGCCTGCGAAGCCTAAGGACCCACGTTTGACAACTCTCCAGGTCCTATGTAAGCCAAATGCACAAGGTGATGCAAATGTGTAAGGTCATATATGCACACAAGGTGGTGCACACATCTGGAGTTTGGTTACAGTGGCTGAAGGCCCTGGCATGCCAATTCATTCTCTCTCTCATAAAAAAATTAAAAAAATATAAGGTGAAGGGCTGGAGAGATGGTTCAGTGGTTAAGGCTCTTGCCCGTAAAGCCTAATTACCCAAGTTCCGTTCCTCAGTACCCATGTAAAGCCAGATGTACAAAGTGGCGCCTGAGTCTGGAGTTTGTTTGCAATGACTCGAGGCCCTGCTGTGCCCATTCTCTCTCTTTACCAGGCGTGGTAGTTCACGCCTCTAATCCCAGCACACTTGGGAGGCAGAGGTAGGAGATTGCTGTGAGTTCAAGGCCACCCTGAGATTACTAGTGAATTCCAGGTCAGCCTGGGCTAGGGCAAGACCCCCCAGCCCCCCAAAAAAGTGGAGAATGACTGAGGAAGACTCAACTATGACCTTTGGCCTCCACACAGATACACATGTATTTGTACACAGACTATAGCTAGACATACAAACATGCGCACACAAACGTATATGACCAAAGAAGCTGAGCAGACTAGGAATGAAATTCTAGGTAGGGTTGGGAGTGTAGAATGCTTTTCTGGCATACCTGAGGCCCTGGGTTCCATCCTTGGCATCACAAAGATTAAATATATATATATGAGAGAGAGAGAGAGAGAGAGAGAGAGAGAGAGAATGGGCCCACCAGGGCCTCCAGCCACTGCAAATGAACTCCAGATGCGTGCGCTCCTTGTGCATCTGGCTAACGTGGATCCTGGGGAATCGAACCTGGGTCCTTTGGCTTTGCAGGCAAAAACCTGAACCCCTAAACCATTCCTCCAGCCCACAAAGATTAATTAAAAGTAAAAGCAGGCCCTGGAGAGATGGCTCAGTTTGCCCACAAAGCCTGATAACCAGGGTTTGATTCCCCAGTACCCAAGTATGCACAGAGTGGTCCATGTGTCTGGAGTTCATTTGCAGTGGATAGAGGCCCTGGTGTGCCCACTCTCTCTTGTCTCTCTCTCCCCAACTCTGTTTCTCTGCTTGCAAATAATTTTTTTTAATTTATTTATTTATTTTTTTTGGTTTTTCGAGGTAGGGTTTCACTCTGGCCCAGGCTGACCTGGAATTCACTATGTAGTCTCAGGGTGGCCTTGAACTCACTGCGATCCTCCTACCTCTGCCTCCCAAGTGCTGGGATTAAAGGCGTGCGCCACCACGCCCGGCTTTTTTTTTTTTTTAAAGTAAAAGTAAGCCAGGTGTGGTGGCATACGCCTTTAATCCCAGCACATGGGAGGCTGAGGTAAGGAAATCATTGTGAGTTGGAGGCAGCCTGAAACTGCGTAAATTTAAAAAAAAAAAAAAAAAAAAAAAAAAAAAAAGTAAAAGTAAGTAAATAAAAATGTTGGTGGGACAGTGGGATAAACACAGGAAGGCTGACAGAGAGAACAAAAAGCATCCCTACTTTGACCCCAACAGTCATTGTCCTTGACTCATTCCTAGCGGGGAGGGGGGGGGTTGACCCACATCTTTAATCCTGGCACTCAGGAGGCAGAGGAAGGAGGATCGTCGTGAGTTCAAGGCCGGTTTGAGACTACAGAGTGAGTTCGAGGTCAGCCTGGGCTATAGAGCGAGACCCTACCCCTACCTCACAAAAACAACAACAAAAACAAAAAAGCCCTCAGTCATTTCTTTGTGTCCACCATGCCTTCCCTCCCTCAGTTCTCATAAAAGCCATATGTCCCTGCTGTGAAAGCTAATGGGCTCAATGGTCATGAGCGTGGTTGAACAAATTGTTGGCCCTTTCTGGGCCTCCGTGTCCTGGTCTGTAAAGTGGGCTAGTACTCCTGCTTCCCCTGGTGGCTGTCACGAGGGCTGAGCCAATGACTCATTATTATGTAGTACCCTGCATAGTGCCTGCCACCCAGGGGCTTCTTGGGAGCAAGGGTCAATATGTGAAAGAGGTGGGTGAAGGCCTCCACAGGACACGTCACTGGGACAGAGGAGAATGACAATCAAGCCCTTGACTAAACCATCTTCCCCGGCTTGATGGAGAGATTGGGATGGAAGGCACAGGAGGGGTGCCCTGAGGGATTTAGACGCTGAGACAAGCCGGATGGGCTCAGGGCCCTGGAAACATCACTACAGACTTTGGGAGATCCTGGAAGCAGATCGGGGAAGGTGAGGAATGCAGGAGGAGGGGGAGTTGTGTAGGGGGGACTAGCAGGTTTGCTTCCAACCCCAAGCGACGGGCACAGGGGAGACAGCTAGAGAACAGAGCCCTCAAAGTTTCCAGCACATTCCTGCTAAAATTAGCCCTGTCTTGTGTGCACAACTCTATATTTAAACCAGCGGCCTGTCAGAGACACCGTGCTCATACAGAGGCGCGTGGCAGCGGCTGGGGGCCCAGGGAGATGCAGGGGTGCAGGTGGCCCATGGGGCATGAACAATCTGTCCAGAGCCTGGGTGAGGCCAGTGCCCACCCCATACCTATTGTGTGGAATTTCACAGGGGGCGTAAATGGTCCGTGAGGACTCCCACTACTGCTCTCAGGCAAAGGGCAGAGCCCAAACAGGCAGGACAGACAGATGTACAGGAAGACAGCCGGTAGTAAGGATGGACAGAAAGAAGGACAACTTTAGGAGGAGAGAGGGAGGGAAGAAACCCCCAAAGGAGGGAAGGGGTGAGGGTACAAACTGGGCGAGCCGCAGGTGGTTGTACCCTAATCCAAGAGATGGCAGATGTGGGGAGCAGTCGACAGCGGAGTCCTGCCTCTCATAGGTACCCTTGCCTTTGGGGAGCCAACGCCCTTTACTCCAAATTGAGGGGTGCTCAAGCTGCGCCCCTCCGCCCCTGCCTGCCGCAGCCTCTCCAGAGAGCGGGTGAGCGCACTGTGTGATAAGAAGCCGCTTTTACCAGAGCCGGGCCATTAACTTTGACGCCGAAAATCGGATATTTTATTACTCAGGAATATTTCTGCATCTCTTCAGAGACTGCTCGGGGCGGAGGTTTGGGGGGGGGGGAGGAAGCACCTTGTTTGCAACATCTTCAGACAATTCCTGTTGCCTCTGTGCTCCACCCTGCGGCCCTTCACAGTCCTGGAAGAGGGAGCTTTATATAGGTCAGCTGACCCCCTCTCCCTTGGCCTGCTGCTAAGTGTGTGCATGGATGTGCATTCATGTACACGTGTGTTCACTTGTGATACTAAGGGCCCTTGAGGTGACCCAAGAGACCCAACCCTAGTCTCCTCTGATTACAGACCACCTAGAGGTGGTCCCGAGAGCCATCTGTCCTGTCTGGGCATGCAGATGGGACAACTGAATGCCTCTGTGGAAGGATGTCACTAGACAGAGTCATGTAGCAACGTCATGACTGACCAGAGTCTGAACCCTGAGTTTCATACCTTCCCTAAATAGAAATTATTTTGCAGATATGTTGTGCTTATAATGTTCCTCTGTATGTTCCTGAGCATGTGGGTACATGTGTGTGTACATGTGTGAGGAGGCCAGGGAGTTTTCAACAGTGGTTCCTGCCTGATTCTTTGAGACAAGGTCTCTCACGGAGCCCAGAACTCACTTAGCTTGACTAGACTAGCTAGCCAGTGAGCCGCAGGGATCTTTTTTTTAAAGATTTTTAAAATTTATTTATTTTTATTTATTTTTTTGGTTTTTCGAGGTAGGGTTTCACTCTAGTCCAGGCTGACCTGGGATTCACTATGTAGTTTCAGGATGGCCTCAAACTCACGGTGATCCACCTACCTCTGCCTCCCGAGCGCTGGGATTAAAGGCGTGCGCCACCATGCCTGGCAGATTTTTTATTAAAAAAAAATTATTTATTTATTTGAGAGAGAGATACAGAAATAGGCAGGAAGAGAGAGAGAGAGAGAGAGAGAGAGAGAGAGAGAGAGAGAGCATGTGCTGGAGGCTTCAGCCACTGCAAACGAACTCCAGATGCATGCACCACCTTGTGTATCTGGCTTACGTGGGTCCTGGGGAATCGAACCTGGGTCATTTGGCTTTGCAGGCAAGTGCCTTAACTCCTAAGCCATCTCTCCAGCCCTTTTTAAAGATTTTAAAAACTACTATTTTTAAGCCAGGCGTGGTGGTGCACGCCTTTAATCCCAGCACTTGGGAGGCAGAGGTAGGAGGATCGCCGTGAGTTCAAGGCCACCCTGAGACTACAGAGTGAATTCGAGGTCAGCCTGAGTTAGAGTGAAACCCTACCTAAAAAAAAAAAAAATTACTATTTTTATTTATTTGTTTTTGTGTGTGAGAGAGAATGAATATGGGCGCCTGGACCTTTTGCTGCTGCAAACACACTCCAGACACATACTCCACTTTGTGTATCTGGCTTTATGTGGGTACTGAGAATTGAACCCAGGCTGGCAGGCTTTGAAACCAATTGCCTTTAACCAAGGAGTCATCTCTCTAGCCCCACCAGGGATCTTCTTGTCTTACTTGGGTGGGCGCCACCATGCCCAACATTTTACGTGGTACTAGGAATCTGAACTCAGGTAGTCAGTCACTCACACAGGAAACTTACCAATCTCCCCAATAACTCCCCACCTTTTTTTTTTTTTTTTTTTTTTTAAAAAGTGTCTTAACGTAGTCCAGGCTGGCCTCAAACTTGCTGTGTAGCCGAGGATGACCTTGAACTTCTGATCCTCCTGCCTCTGCCTCCCAGGTGAGCGTTGGGATGACAGGTACAGTCTGGCACACCTGGCTCCGCTAACATCCTAACTCTTATTATCTTCAACATGAGCCTGGCTGGGATGCCCGTTCCCTCTGAGACTTAGCTCTCTCTGACTTCCAGGTATGGTAGCCAGCTTTCCTTTGACTGCCCGGCTTTGAGTTCTGGAAGTCCCACATCCAAAGCTGAAATGATCGGCCACGCTCTTTCCAGGACAGCACAATTCCTTCTTTGTTTGTGCTCCCAGTGACCCTAGCTGGCAGTCACCGACAGGTTAAACGCCCATGTCTGTGTCTGAGCAGTTCACACAGCCACTTGGCCCATACACTCACTATACCCACGTACAGAGGATCTGAGTGTCATGGAGGGACATACCATGAGAAGGGGAAAACTGAGAAGGGAGGCCCTAGTAACTAGCCCCAGAAGGCCTGTGTTAGCACTGGGTTATTTGGCCCTGGCCTAGAGAGCTCTGCGTGCTCAGTCCATACGATTTGTTCAGCCAAACTCAGCGGGGCAAAGTCCCTTGCCTTCCTAACTCCTATGCCTGGCACAGTGCCCGGCACGTGATCCTCTTTATGCAGTATTTTGCTGACTGAACCCACGCCAGGCCTGCCTGCCCCTGAGCTGGCCCTCACGCTGCTGTTCTCACACTCCCGACCTCTCAGCTTCAGGCCCATGCCAGCCTTCTTCCTAGCTGTGTGTCTTCTGTTCCTTAGCCCCAGCCTGCCCTCTCTTCAGTCTTGACAGAAATCACTTTCCAGTGAGGCCAATGAAGGTCAGAAGAAATCCACATACACACGATCTGAAAAGTTCCAGGCTCTGTCTTTGGCCGGAGGCCATCACAACCCCACCCTCTGTGTGGCCCCGAGATGGGAGTCCCCTCCCTCTGCACCCCCCTCCCCCCAGCATCCAGCTGTTGGAGGCCTCTTGCTTCTGGGGATTCCACCAGAGGCATTACTCATTCCCGTGCCCATGTAATCCCCACATAGGGTATGGGTGGTATGATTGTTGCGGTTCACTCCTTATCCAGAAACTCTTAGTGAAATTACAGCTTTAATTAAATACAGCTGGCTGTACGTTATACTCCATGTAATTATCGTGTTATTATTATTATCACTTAGACAAAAGTTCAAACAAAGTTTATTGTAAATACTGTTTGACAGAAAAAAAAAAAAAAAAAAAACTGGAAGAGCTGAGGGTTTTGGGGCCTGTCTGAGTGACAAGGCCACTGCTGTGAAAAGGAGAGAAGAGATCTTCTGAGTGTGTATGGGGTGGGGGGTGGTGCCCAGGAGCAGCTGGGGAGGAAGAAGCCCCGGATGAGGACCACTGGGCAGTTGCAGAACCTTGAGCAAGTGCTTCTCTGAGCATCTCTAGGCCTCAGTTCCTTCCTTGGGATCCAGGGAGACCTGAGCATCCTAAGATACTGACTGAGATCTATGTGTCAGGCACTGTTATAGGCCTTGGAGTTGGGGGGCTGTTGTGCGATGTGGTCCTCTGAGAAAAACATCTATTAGCATCTTAAAAAAAATATTTGGGGGTCTGGAGAGATGGCTTAGCGGTTAAGCACTTGCCTGTGAAGCCTAAGGACCCCAGTTCAAGGCTCGATTCCCCAGGACCCACATAAGCCAGATGCACAAGGGAGCACACGCATCTGGAGTTCATTTGCAGTGGCTGGAGGCCCTGGTGCACCCATTCTCTCTCTCTCTCTCTCTCTGCCTCTTTCTCTGTCTCAAATAAATAAATAAAAATAAACAAAAGAATTTTTTTTTAATTTGCAAACAGAGAGGGGTGGGTGGAATGGGCTTACCCAGGGCCTGTAGCCACTATAAACAAACTCCACTTTGTGCATCTGGCTTTAGGTGGGTACTGGAGAATCGAACCCAGATCACTAGTTGTTTTTTTTAAAAATACTTTATTTATTTATTTGACAGAGAAAGGGGGAAAGGGAGAGGGAGAGAGAATGGGTGCACCAGGGCCTCCAGCCACTGCAAACAAACTCCAGACGCGTGTGCCCCTTTGTGCATTTGTCTAACGTAGGTCCTGGGGAATTAAACCTGGGTCCTTTGGCTTTGCAGGCAAACGCCTTAACCGCTAAACCATCCCTCCAGCCTGATCACTAGATTTTGCAGGCAAGTGCCTTTACCCACCCCCCCAACTATCTCTCCAATCCAACTATTGCCATCTTTATCAGAAATGACTGTGACCTCTTGTGAGATTGTGGAGATTGGGCCTGTTGACAGCAGTCCCCATCTAAGGAGGGGACGGGGAGGGCCATCACACCCTGTGCTGAGATTTCACGTGCCCCCTGCGTCAGCTGCATGCTGTGATGCACACAGTCTGTGGGTCCCTTGGAGATACGTATATGGAGGGTGGAGGGTCAAGGGATGTGTGTGGGGGGGGTCCATCTCAGTAGCTATGAGCAGGTCATTCATCCATGCTGGGATGAGACTTCTCAGGGTGGCCTCAAACTCACGGAGATCCTCCTACCTCTGCCTCCCCAGTGCTGGTATTAAAGGCGAGCGCCACCATGCCTGGGTTGGATGAGACTTCTCAATGCAATGGCTGCAGTAAAGGCCCATGTAAGAGCATCTAATCAAGTCAGGCCTGGTGGCGCTCGCCTTTAATTCCAGCACTCCGGACGTAGAGGTAGGAGAATCTCCGTGAGGTTAAGGCCAGCCTGAGATTACAGAATGAGTACCAGAGGTTAACCTGGGCTAGAGCAAGACTCTTCCTTGAAAAACCAGTAACTAACTAACTAAATAAAATAGGCCGGGCATGGTATGCACGCCTTTAACCCCAACACTCCGAGTTCAAGGCCAGCCTGAACTACAAAATGAGTTCCAGGTCACCCTGGACTATATAGTGAGACCCTACCTTGAACCCCTCCCCCCAAAATACATTTAAATTAGGATTGCTGAAGTTTCCTCTGACTCTCTGGGCCATTGCTATGAAACAAGGCACCCCAAAACTTTGTTCCTTAGGAAGAAGATTAACTGTTACTCACTCACAGTTCTGTGGGTGACGGCAGTTCTCACGTGGGGCCTCTCACATGGTTCCATCAGGTGGCATCTGGGACTGCAGCCAGATGAAGACTGGACTGGGCAGGATGGCCATCTGCTTTACTCACATGTCTAGCATCTCAACTGGATGGATGCAACCACTGGGCACTCGGCCAAGCCCCACCCCCCAACTGGTGGGCTAGGAGACCCGGCACTGGGCCAACCCAACCCCCCACTGGTGGCCCCTCCGTGGAGCTAGGTTGGGCGCCCTCACCACGGTGGGCTGAGGCCCGGTGGACTTCTCACATGCTCACATGGTGCCGGACAATGAACCTGCCATGAAGCCCACGCAGAAGCTGAGATTTTTTTTTTTTTCCTCTGAGCTAGCCTTGAATATTGCACTGTGGCACTTTTGTCACATGACTCTGGGCCACCCCATAGTTAACACAAGATGGGTCTTTTCCTACACAGGGACCCAGATTGGAGGAGGCATATTAATTGTTTCTTGTTTTGGTTTTTCAAGGTAGGGTGTTGCTCTAGCCCAGACTGACCTGGAATTCACTATCTAGTCTCAGAGTGGCCTTGAACTCACAGCTATCTTCCTACCTCTGCCTCCTGAGTGCTGGGATTAAAGGCATGCGCCACCACGCCCGGCTGTTTTCTATATTTTAGTTCCTTTAATCTTCCTGTCCACCCTCTCGACGAGGTACTATTGATAATTTCATTTTCCAGGTGGGGAATCTGAAGTACGGAGAAGTTGAGCAGGTGGCTCAAATCACATGGCTAGAGAGTCTGCTCCTACCTATGGTTTCCTTGGCAGTTCAAAGAGGAGCCTTCCTAGGACTGGGGGTGGGGCCATGGCTCAGCACTTAAAGGCACGTACCTGCTTGGGAAGCCTGCTGGTCTGGGTTTGATTCTCCAGTACCCATGGAAAGCCCAGATGCACAGAGTGACACATATATCTGGAGTGAGTTCGTTTGCAGTGGCAAGGGGCCCTGGAGTGCCCATGCTAGCTCGCTCTCAAATAAATAAATGAATCTATCTATCTATCTATCTATCTATCTATCTATCTATCTATCTATCTATCTATCTATCTATCTATCTATCTATCTATCTCCCTCCCTCCCTCCAAAACATCTGCAGGCAGTGGGTACCTTTCCCTGGCTTCCTGAGTTTCCCAAGCTCTGGGGTATGAAGAGTATTTAAATTGGTTTTCTGAAAGTTCCCAAATGAACCTTTTCATTCTTTTTGGTTTTTCGAGGTAGGGTCTCACTCTAGCCCAGGCTGACCTGGAATTCGCTATGTAGTCTCAGGCTGGCCTCCAACTCACAGTGACGCTCCTCCCTCTGCCTCCCGAGTGCTGGGATTAAAGGCGAGTGCCACCATGGCTGACAAAGGAACTTTTTCATGTGTAGAAGGTCTGGGCTTCATGCTGGCTGAGGCTAAGTGACTTTAAGGTGGACATGGAAGCCCAACTCCTGATGGAGGGGGAGGGTATTGAGAAGGGTGTGGATGGGCCTGCAGTGTTTTCTTCTGGGGTCTCAAACACAGTCTGTCATTTAGACTCTATTAGATAGATAAATTTATTTATTTAGGGACAGCCAGACTTCTGTCACGGGCCTGCTGTGTCCCCTCCTCCCCACTACCCATCACCTGGCTGGGAGTTTGGAGCAGGTTGCTGACTTCTACAGCATAGGCAGGGACGACGGCGGCGTCTCCCAGCCTGATACCTCATGGCAGCCACACTTGCACAAATCTTTAATTGTTTAGTTTAAAGAATTGTGTTTTGACCGCGAGGGGATTTTGGCTGGAGCTCAAGAAGTGATAATGATATCTCCCTGCCAAGATGTCTCCGTGGCTCTCCCTGTGTTAATGTGCACTTTCAAGACGCTCCAATTAACTGCATCAGCTCTGGGGAGAGAGAGGGAGAGGGAGTCGGCAGGGGAGAACGCTAGGGACAGGAGGAGAGCAGACAGGCTCCCCCCCCCACACCCACCCAGTCTTTTTATTAGCAAACAAGTGGGGGTGGGTGGGTAGGTGACAAAGTTCTTCAAGTCTGGCTCCAATGAAGTGGCATCTCCTCCTTTGGAGGGGGAGATTCTGATGAGAGGAGGGGAGTTCTCCATGGGCACCTGCTCTGCCTGCCTCTGCAGGGTCTCCCACCCCTGCCTCTTCCTTCCCTCTGTCTGTACTAGGCTCTGAAGACGCAGTTATTCAAGGGTACCTCGTGTCAGAGGAGAAGACAACCGGCATAGAGCTGAGACCTTGGACAATCAGAAGCCCAGATCTCAGCCTCACCTCCCCAGTCTTCTCTCTCTTGCCCTCATCCTTGCAACTGTTTCTGGAACATTCAGGCCAGGGCGACAGGCACTTGCTGTGAAAGCTTCTCCAAGGGCTGTACTGGGCTGGCTTCCTTTTGGGGACACAGTGAGGCCTTGTTTAACATTTTGCATTCTGCCCCCTGCCACTCTGGTGAACGCCCTTCTCAGCTTTGTCTCTCTCCATAGCGTTGGTTGGCCACTCTCTCATGTACATCTCATCTATCCATTCACTTTATTATCTGCCTCCACCACTGTGACCTTCCCCCACTCCCAGGAGCAGAGTTTGTGTTTTGTTCCTTTCACTTCCACAAATGAGACATTCTGGTGCATGTGGGGGTGTTTGTTTGTTTGTTTGTTTATTACTTTTTGATTTCTTGCTCTAGCCCAGGCTGACTTGGAATTCATGATGTAGGCTCAGGGTGGCCTTGAACTCATGGGGATCTTCCTACCTCTGTCCAGACTGCTGGGATTAAAGGTGTGCCACCACGTCCAGCCCAGCCCTGATTTTTTTTTTTTTAAAGGATTTTATTCATTTGAGAGAAAGAGGCAGGGAGCGACAGAAAGAGAGAGGGAGGGAGAGAATGGGCATGCCAGTGCCTCTAGCCATCACAAACGAACTCCGAACACATGCGCCACCTTGTGTATCTGGCTTACTTGGGTCGTGGGGAATCGAACCTGGGTCCTTAGGCTTTACAGGCAAATGCCTTAATGGCTAAGCCATCTCTCATCCAGTCCTGCTTGTCTGTTTGTTTTTGAGACAGCATCTTGCTATGTAGCCCAGGCTGGCTTCAATCTCCAGAAATCCTCCAGAGTACTGGGCTAACAACCTTGGGGCCAGCACACCTGGCTAGCTAGCTCTTCAGTTACCCTGCGGGTCGCTTATGAAATGAATGAATTCTACTTACCCATCATGCCGCGTTGTGACTCCTTTCCCTCCCCCGCTTCCCTGACACCAGCCCACAACTCTAAGCCTCACGCTGGACCCCTCGCCCAGTTAACTGCAGCCGAACACAGCCACTGCTGTCACCTCCCCCCGCCCCAGTGGCCTCTCCTTAGTTGAAATGTCCCCGTCCATCTCTTAGAAGAGTGGACTTCCAAGGGCTTTCAGGGTTCCACTTTCAACTAGCACTTACTCTCTGAGTACTTACTCTCAGGCCAGGACCCCTGGGGGGAAAAACCATACCAGTTGGAGGCGATGGGACCCCTGCAAGGCCTCAGGTGCCATTCTAGAAGGGTATGGGGGAGAGGATCTGCTGTCCAGGCTGGGCGCACGCATGACGACTCTGCTGTCCCAACTCAAGCGCAGAAAATGACTTTTCCACATGGGATTTCCACATGGGACCTCCCCCCAGCCAGCCACCCCCCCCCACACACACAGTTGGACACTCCGTCCCACCCCGAAGCATCTAGAATCACGGGCTCCTTCCCAGGCCTCTGGCATAAAAGCCTCCAACCCAGGGAGACCTCCACGGTGTCCAAGGAGGGCCTGGAGGTGACCCGGGCTGGAGAAAGGGGACGAGGGCGCAGGCTCTCCCGGGCCTCCCCTCCCCTTGTGTCCCCCTGCACATCTCCCGCAAGCCCGCCAGGGGAGGGTCAGCTCCGGCGGCTCGGGTTTCAGGGAGCCGAAGACAGGAAGATTTAGCGAGGGAGGCGCGGAGCCGCACACTGCGCCGTTTGTCCGCCTTTGAAACCGGAGGCCGCGGCGCGGGGGTGGAGGTGTGGGGGGGCGGCGGGACGCCCGGGTGAATTATCGCTCCACTCGGGGCCGCGACATCCAAGGGTCCCCCCGGGGCCACCCCCTCCTCCGTCGGCCGGCTCCTGTTTCTCCAGGTGCTCGGGTGTTTTGCTACGTGTTAATTTGCCCCAGTTGACGCGCCCTGGGGTGGCCCGGCTCTGGCCTTGGGTTGGGAGGGACCCTGATCCAATGGGAGGGGGGGAAACAGGGTTTTGCAGAGCCCAGAGGAGGGAGGGGGGGCACACACAGATGGCACGTCCCCATTAGTGCCTTTCTCATAGCGACCCCTGCCGCCCCTTGCGTCCTCCTCCTCCTCCAGGCAGCTCGCTCGGGTTTCCCAGCACCCCACCCGCCCTTGCCAATGCGTCCTCACGAACACCCCACCCCCGCCCCGAAGTCGATCTGATTCCTAAAGGTAAGCCATCGGTCCAGCCCAAGATTACTACTAACTCCAGCCACTTAGCGTCTGGCTTTATGTGGGTACTGAGGAATTAGACCAAACTGTCAGGATTTGCCAGCAAGTACCTTAACCACGGAGCCATCTCTCCAACTCTTTCTTATAATTTTTATTTTTATTTATTTATTTATTTATTTGGCTTTTCGAGGTAGGGTTTCACTCTGGTCCAGGCTGACCTGGAATTAACTATGTAGTCTCAGGGTGGCCTCGAACTCACAGTGATCCTCCTACCTCTGCCTCCCGAGTGCTGGGATTAAAGGCGAGAGCCACCACACCTGGCTTTTATTATAATTTTTAAAAATATTTTTATTTAGGGCTGGAGAGATGGCTTAGTGGTCAAGCCGCTTGCCTGCAAAACCAAAGGACCCAGGTTTGAGTGCCCAGGGCCCACGTAAGCCAGATGCACAAGGGGGGGGCACGCATCTGGAGTTCGTTTGCAGTGGCTGGAGGCCCTGGAGCACAGATTCTCTCTCTCTGCCTCTACTCTGGGGAATCAAACTTCAGTTCCTTTGGCTTTGCAGGCAAACACCTTAACCTCTAAGCCATCTCTCCAGCCCAAGGCTATGGCTTTTAGAGAGGCAGGGAAACTGAGGGGCCAAGCAATCTTCCTGAGGCCACACAGCTACCCAGAAGCAAGCTCAGATGTGAGCGCCCTTGCAAGGAGAGGGCTGGGATGCTAGACGCTGGCCTGACCTTGCCCTTTGACCCTGCGTGCTTGATTTTTTTTTTTTTTCACTGTTCCCTGCAGGCTGGGCTAGGGCCTGGGTCTGAGGTTTGGTGTGCATCTGCCGGCTGGTCAGCCTGGGAAGCATCCACGTCTCCTACTTCCTGTACTCCCACCTCCCTGCCCTGCAAGCCTAGAAAAGGAACGGATGCTGCAGAAGCCACTAAGAAGGCTAGTGCAAAGTGAGACAGGGCTGCAGACTCCCGGGAGGGAGTTTCTCTCAGGCCTGCTCAGCCCGGCAGCTGTCAGACCAACGCCTGACCTCTCCATTCTTCTCTTCCTGATAGATGCGCCCCTCCTCCCTGCCTGCTTTGAGGCTCTCTCCCCTCACCTGCCTCCCACAGCGCATAGAGCCCAGTGACCTGCCCCTTCCCCAGGCTGCAGCACTCAGCCCCGCTGGCACGTGGCAGGCCAGTTCCAGGATGGGACATGGCGACCTCCCTCTCTACCTAGGAAGCAAGATGCCTCTAGAGCAGAGCCTCCAGAGGGAGTGTCTGGGAAGTAGGAGGGATGAGGAGAGGGTGGGTCTGTAAAGTAGGCTACTGTTACTCCCCTCCTTAATGTCCTCCATTTCTCTCAAAAATATTTTTATTGACCTGGGCATGGTGGCGCATGCCTTTAATCCCAGCACTTGGGAGGCAGAGGTAGGAGGATCATCCAGAGTTTTTGAGGCCACCCTGAGACTACACAGTGAATTCCAGGTCCGCCTTAGCTGGAGTAAGACCCTACCTCTCGAAAAAAAAAAAAAATTATTTATGTGAATGGAGAGAGAGAGACATAAATGGGTGGGGAGCTGGAGAGATGGCTTAGTGGTTAAGGCTCTTGCCTGCAAATCTAAGGACCCAGGTTCAATTCCCCAGGTCCCACATAAGCCAGATGCACAAGGTGGCACATGCATCTGAAGTTCATTTGCAGTGACTGGATGCCCTGGCACACCTATTCTCTCTCTATCTGCCTCTGTCTTTCTCACTCTCTCATATAAATAAAATAAAATAAAATAAATGGGTGGCCAGGGCCTCTTGCCACAGCAACTAAACTCCAGATTCTTGAGCCACTCTGTGCATCTTGTCTTTCTGTGGGTGCTGAGGGATCAAACCCACGAGCCATGCAAGCAAGGCCCTTAACCCCTCAGCCATCTTTCCAGCATCGCTATATATCTTTTATCGTTTGTTTGTTTTTGAGGTAGGGTCTCACTCTAGCCCAGTCTAATCAGGAACAGAACTCACTCTGTAGTCCCAGGCTGACTTCCTTTTTCCTCTTTCTCCCAGGTGCTGGGAGTAAAGGTGTGAGCCACCACAGCCAGCCCCTATCTCTTTCTCTCTCTCTTTTAATATATCTCTTTAACTGCTATTTCTGGACAAGTGGTCAGAACACCTGAGACCACTCCATCATGTCCCTCCTTGAGACAGATCTCCTGTGAAGGAAGAGTTGTCTTGTCTCAGTCCTTTAAGACATTAGCTTAAATTTACCAGCCACACCTCCAAACCCAGTGGCATCTTCCTCGTGAATCACAGCCCCGAGGAGCCAGAATGTCTTCACCAAACATGACTTGCATTCTCCAGAAGGTTCTTGTATCCCAATCTCCCCAGTCCCTTGGTGCCATGAATGGTATTACAGACATAGTTCACAGCTTAGTCTGGGGAGGCCTAGCTCTGAGAGGTCTGGTGGTGGCTGGAGAGCTAGGTAGGGAGATGAGCAGAAAGGGAATTTTTTCTCTTTACTTACTTTAGAAATTGCCCAGAGGAAACTGAGGGGCCAAAGCAATGATGCTTCAGGGCCACACAGCTACCCAGAAGCAAGCTCAGATGTGAGTGCCCTTGCAGGAGGGCTGGGATGCTAGACATGGCCTGACCTTGCTGACCTGACCCTGCGTGAGTTTTTTTTTTTTTCACTGTTCTGCAGGCTGGGCTGGGGCCTGGGTCCTGAGGTTTGGGTGTGCATCTGCCGGCTGGTCAGCCTGGGAAGCATCCCACGTCTCCCTACTTCCTGTACTCCCACCTCCCTGCCTGCCAAAACTAGAAAAGGAACGGATGCTGCAGAAGCCACTAAGAGGGCTAGTGCAAAAGTGAGACAGGGCTGCAGACTCCCGGGAGGGGGTTTCTCTCAGGCCTGCTCAGCCCGGCAGCTGTCAGACCAACGCTGACCTCTCCATTCTTCTCTTCCTGATAGTGCCCCCCTCACTCCCTGCCTGCTTTGAGGCTCTCTCCCCTCACCTGCCTCCCACAGCGCAGAGGCCCAGTGACCTGCCCCTTCCCCAGGCCGCAGCACTCTCAGCCCCATGGCGTGGCAGGCCAGTTCCAGGATGGGACATGGCGACCTCCCTCTCTACCCTAGGAAGCAAGATGCCTCTAGACAAGGCCTCCAGAGGTGTCTGGGAAGTAGGAGGGATGAGGAGAGGTGGGTCTGTAAAAATGTAGGCTACTGTTACTCCCCTCCTTAATGTCCTCCATTTCTCTCAAAAATATTTTTATTGGCCTGGGCATGGTGGCGCATGCCTTTAATCCCAGCACTTGGGAGGGCAGAGGTAGGAGGATCATCATGAGTTTGAGGCCACCCTGAGACTACACAGTGAATTCCAGGTCCAGCCTGGACTAGAGTGAGACCCTACCTCGAAAAACCAAAAAATAAAAATGTGAATGGAAAAGAAATAAATGGGTTCTAAGCTGGAGAGATGGCTTGACAATAAAAGCTTGCCTGCAAATCTAAAAACCAGTATCACTCCCAGATGGCATAATCCCCAAAATGCATCAAAGTGGCACAAACATCTGAAATTCATTTGAGTGACTGGATGCCTAGATACACCATTCTCTCTCTATCTGCCCTCTGTCTTTCTCAAATAATCCATATAAAATAAAGCTAAAAAAAATATAAAATAAAATAATAATAAATGGTGGCCAAAGGCCTCTTGCCACAATAACTAAACTCAGATTCTTGAGCCACTCTGTGCATCTTGTCTTTCTGTCAAAGCTGAGGACCCTCACCTGTGGGGTTGCAAACAAAATCCTGGACAGTAGCCATCTTTCTGGTAAGACGGCTATCTCACTCTTTTATCGTTTGTTTGTTTTTGAGTGGGGTCTCAACTGGCCAGTCTAATCCAAACTAGAACTCCCTTAATACCCAAGCTGACTTCCTTTTCCTCTTACTCCCAGGTGCTGGGAGTACCTTCATATGGCTAAGTCACTAGAACTCTCCAAGAAAAGACAAAACTCTCTTGTATCATCTCACTTCCCTGATCCTTCTTACAGAAATCTCACTAGTTACTTATCCAAGCGGACAAGTGGTCCATAACACCTGTAAGCCACTCCATCCATGTCCCTTCTAGTCTGGGAAAAGAATCTCATTATGTGAAGGAAGTGTTGTCTTGTCCCAGCCCCTTTAAGACATGGTGCCATGAAAGAATAAATACAGACACAGTTCACAGCTTAGTCTGGGAGGCCTTCCTCAAGATGTCTCACCTGCTGGCTGAGGAGCTAGGTGCTAGATGAGCAGAACTAATCCCATTCTCATTTATGTTGGTTTAATTTTAATTTTTTTCAAGGACATGATTCAGACTGGTTACAGGCTGACCTGGAATTAACTAGCCCAAGTCTGCTATGGTGGCCTCGAGCTCGGTAGGATATCCTCAGACCTCTACCTAAGAGCTCAGGAGAATTAAGGCTTTTTTTGGTTTGAAGATAGTGTCTCATCTGGCAGAGCTGACCTGGAATTCACTATGTTTTCTCAGGGGGGCCTTGAACTCACAGTGATCCTCCTAGTGTCTGCCTCCCATCTTGGTGCTGGGATTAAAGCCTGTTCCATCATGGAAAAACTGAAAGGAATCTTCTATGCATCTCTGGGCCCCAAACCTGAGTCCAAGCCCTGACAGCAACACTGGGAGAGAAGGATCCAACTGAAGCACTGAGAGGTGACTCCTCTAGAAATGATCACCAAGGGACATGGAGGAACCCTTGTTCTGGCTTTTTCAGATAAAATCTGTCTATCAGACATTGTCTTCAATATTCTCTCCCTTCTCAACAAGGCCTCCACCCTGCTGTGGACTTCTCCCCAGCCCAGGAAGCTGTTCTCTGACCTGTCCCAGCTGACATTCCTTCCCTTTACTCCCCATGATGTACGCCACCTTGACAGTATTTATAGAAACTGATAAGAAACTTTCACACTACCTAAATGGATTACAAGACCTGTGTTTGTTTAGTTTTTTCTGTCTTTCTTCTCTCTCTCTCTCTCTTTGGAGACAGTCTTGTTATTATTACTTTAATTTTTAAAATTTATTTGTCAGAGAGAAATAAAACCAGAGTTCTGGTTGCACCAGGGCCTAAAGCCCCATTTCCCACTCCAGACACATGTGCCACCTTGTGCATCTGGCCTCACCAAAGTGACGTCTTTGGGGTTGTCAAACCTGGGTCATTTGGGTTTGCAGGCAAATACCCACAACTAGCTAAGCCCCCCTCCAGCCCCAGGCCACATGTCTTCATATGGCCCAGTTGTTGCCTCCATCCCACCATCCTGCTGCCTCCACCGACCAGGTGCTCCATAACATGCTTATACTATCATGCCAGGCCCTGACAGTGTTTCCAGTGAGAGAATGACAAGAAATGTCCACACTCACTGAGTTCAATAGGCTAATAATACACTTATTTTATTTTATTGGAAACAAGGTTTAAGTAAACGAGACTGGTCTTGAACTCATGATCCCCCTGCCTCAGTTTCCTAAGAGCTGGGATTGCAGACTTGGAGGACCTGACTTTGGAGAGTAATGTTGCTGGAATCCTAGGGTTGGACCTGATTTCTGAGCAGGAGAGCAGAGGGTAAGCAGGAATTTCTGGATGGGACCTCCAGTTTGTGCTGGGACACCAGCAGTGACTGAAAGTTCAGGCTTCACATGCTGTCCACTCTGCCATTAAAAAAAAAAAAAAAACCAAGGGGCTGGGGAGATGGCTCAGCAGTTGAAGGTGCTTGCCTGCAAAGCCTGAAGGCCCTGGTTAGATTCCCCAGGATCCACGTAGGTCACATGCACAGGGTGGCACATGCGTCTGGAGTTTGTTTGCAATGACAGGAGGCCCTGGCTTACTCACATGCTCTCTCTCTCTGCCTCATTTCTCTTTCTTTGCTTGCAAATAAATAAGGAAAAGATGATGATATCAAAATAAAAGAAAGACTGATTGAGAAAACAGGGCAACAATGGATAGTAGAGTTGCAAAGGGAAAGTGGGGAGAGAGGTGCATTATCATGATTCTGCATCTGGCTAAGCGTGGGACCTGGAGATTGGAACCACTGGAGATTGGAACCAGTGTTCTTAGGCTTGGGAGGCAGGCGCCTTAACCTAAGCCATCTCTAAATATTTTTAAACAAACCAAGCTGGGTTAAATGGTGTACATCTTTAATTTTTTTTCAGGAGGCAGAGGTGGGAAGGATTGCTGTGACAGTTCAAGGCCATATGAGACTACAGTGAAAAACAGCCCAGCCTGGGCTTCAGCTGAGGCAGATTCTTAAAAACAAACAAAAACCTCACATTTGGGCTGGAGGAAGGCTTAGTGGTTGAGACACTTGCCTGCAAAGTCTAAGGACTCCCTTGGGCCTGTAATGCCCATGAACCAGATACACTCTGTGAAGCATGCATCTGGGTCCATTGCACTGGCTAGAGCCTATTACTGCCCCATTCCCTCTCTCACAAATAAATAAATAAAACATTTTGTTGTCTGAACAACAAAATAAGCCACTACTCTTATCTTCTTGCTCAGGGGCTGCAACCTGTATCTCAGTTTTGGGGTGTGTTTGGTTTGGGTGGGCATGGGGAAGGGCTACAAGGACTGTATCTACTTTTGGAAAAATGAATTAGTTGTCCATAATGTTAACTTTTGCAAATCTGTCTTTCTTGCTTTCTTTTTAAAAAAATATTCATTTATTTGAGAGAGAGTGAGGAGAGGTGGGGATCGCCCAGGGCCTCCAGCCACTGCAAAGGAACTCAGATGCATTTTTTTGTGCATCTGCTTCAGCTGCCTGGCTGGGGAATGAACTGGGATTTGAGGACTCAGGGAGGTACCTCCGGACCAGAAGGAGATCCTCAAAGGCAAGTGGTGGAAGTGGAAGGAGGGTGGGAAGCGTGAACATGGGGTGTTGAGGGACAAAAGGAACAGGAAGGTCTTTGAATCAATGAAATCCTCTGCTTCTTTCCCATACTGGGCAAATGACTTCCTTTCCCTGAATCTCAGTATGTTCATGTAAAAGTGGGAATCAAATTAGATCCCATCTTCCAACTTGTATGGATTCAATGGGGCAAATGGCTCTGGCAGTGCCTGGCACACAGTAGACCTGTAACTTTTGAGTCCCAGCATTACAAATGACAGAATCACCAACAACACCACTATTTATTCTCTTCTGCAGTCCACCTCTCCTGCCAGCATCAAATTTGGTTCCCATCTTGTAAAGCTTAAAAGCAATCCCTCCCAATCCACGTGTGTGGTTTCCCCCACAGTGGAAGGTCTGAGGCAGACAGCAGCCATCACTGGGTGGAACCGGGCAGAGGCTCTCCTGAAGGGTTCTTGGAGGGTTTCCAGGCCTTACAGGAGACTCCTCCTTCAGGCAGGGACAGGAAGTGGGTACATTTGCAGATGGAATGAGTCTTTCCTGCTGTTATTATTCTCAGAACCAGTCCCCACCCTGGCTACCTGCTCTAACCTTCTCCCCCTTCAGTCCCCTTTGGTGGGGTGGCTTATCCCATGGGATGGCTGTCAATCTATGCCAGCTTGGGCACTAGTACAACTTTGCTGGGTGACTTACTTTCTACAAGGCTCTCCCTTTTCTCTGGGCTTCAGTTTTTCTTGTGATAAAAAGAAGAATCACAAATCCATGTTTTAAAAATAAAATTAGGTCAGCTTGGCTTTATAGAAACTCTACCTCCCTCCCCCTTCTAAAAGAAATAAATAATTAAAAATAAAAATAAATTAAAAAACTGGAGAGATGGCTTAAATTGTTGTATGTGCTTGCCTGCAAAATAGTTAAAGGACCCAGATTTGATTCCCCAGGACCCACGTAAGCCAGTGCTTGTGTCAAGGAGTTCTTTTGCAGTAGCTGGATTTCTTGGCAGAGTTACCCCATTATCTCTCTCTCTCCCTCTCTCCACTTAAATAAATAAATAAGTAAATCCATGATGTAAGGATAAAAAGTTCAGATGGGAAGAAAAAGAGGAAGTTGAGGAAATGGTGGATTTTGCCTGAGTGGAGTTCAGGCTCTGTTGGTCTTTAGGAAAAAACTCACGGAGGATGTATATGAATAGACACCCCCAATTACCCTTTTAATTGCAGGAACAAGACCCTGTTTCACCAAATCTCAGATTCTGAGCACATCCCTCTAACTTTTTCTGGTTGAGCGGGAGGCCCCTTCATAGCGCTTTAAACGTGTTTACAGAAATGGGAATTTGCATGATGAAAATAACCCCAGCCGGACTGTGATTTTACTGCACTTGGCACGGGGCTCCGGAAAAAGCCCCTGCGACCAATTACTGGAATTTTAAAACACAAATAATATTTTATGGGATCAGTGGGCTGGCTCAGGGCCGCCGCACCCTCTCCAGCTCCTCCGCCCACAAACAAGCTTTAAATAAATGTGTAAATAAATCAATAAGCCCAGGCCTTGGACGGGGTTGGGGGCCCCCTCCTTCCACCCCATTCCAGGCTCCGGCATTTTGAGCGCGGGGCCAATTTATTTCTTTTAAAATGCCCCACCGCCAATAGCGCTCGCGAGGCGCGGGCGCCAGGCTCACCTGCAGCGCCGGGAAGCCTTGGAGCGCACCTCAAGCGCCCGCCCGCCCGCAGAGCCTGGCAGACCGCGCCCCGCCATCTGGCCGTGACCGCCGCGCCGCCGCCTCGGAAGGCCCAGCTTCCCGGAATGGCTCGAGGGCGGCAGGAGGATCCACTCTGGGGGCCCACTGAACCATCCGATTCACTTTCCAGCCAGAGATGCAAAGAGGCCAGTGCAGGGATGCAAGGATGTCCAGGGCTAGTGCACGTTTCCCGACCCCGCCTCATCCCTAGCTCCTGAGATCACCATATTTGGGCTGGGGTCCCAAATCGGCATCCTCCAGCCTCTAAGGTATAATTTCTGGGCCTTCCACAGCCGGCCAGCACTGCCCCACCCACCACCGCCGAGCCCGCGCCCAGCCTTTTAGGTTAAGCCGGAGGCAGGTGGCTGGCAGCCAGATGCCTCGGCCGGGTCCCCTCCCCGCGGCGGTCGGCCTCCTCCTCCTCCTCCGCCCACCCGCTCTGAACCAAACAGTCCCAAATAAAAGTGCTTTGCCGGGCCTTTAGTACCCCGTCGCTGCCCCCGCCACAAGGCATGCACCTCCATGCCTGGCTAAAAATATTTTTTAAACAAACCAAGCTGGGCGTGGTGGTGTACATCTTTAATCCCAGCATTCAGGAGGCAGAGGTAGGAGGATTGCTGTGAGTTCAAGGCCACTCTGAGACTACACAGTGAGTTTCAGCCCAGCCTGGGCTTCAGCAAGACTTTATCTTAAAAAACAAAAACAAAAAACCTCACATTTGGGCTGGAGAGATGGCTTAGTGGTTGAGACACTTGCCTGCAAAGCCTAAGGACTCCCCAATACCCACGTAATGCCCACGTGAACCAGATGCACAAGGTGAAGCATGCATCTGGAGTCCATTTGCAGTGGCTAGAGGCCCTAGCGCACCCATTCCCTCTCTCACAAATAAATAAATAAAACATTAAACAACAACAACAACAAAATAAGCCACTACTCTTATCTTCTTGCTATGGGGCTGCAACCTGTATTCCAGTTTTGGGGTGTGTTTGGTTTTGGGTGGGCATGGGGGAAGGGCTACCAAGTACATATCTACTTTTGGAAAAATGAATTAGTTGTCCATAATGTTAACTTTTGCAAATCTGTCTTTCTTGCTTTCTTTTTTAAAAAAATATTCATTTATTTGAGAGAGAGTGAGGAGAGGTGGGGGGGGGGGATGGGCGCACCAGGGCCTCCAGCCACTGCAAAGGAACTCCAGATGCATTCCCTTGTGCATCTGCTTATGTGGGTCCTGGGGAATTGAACTGGGGTTTGAGGACTCAGAGGGAGGTACCTCCGGGACCAAGAAGGAACCCCACAAAGGCAAGTGGTGGAAGTGGAAGGAGGGTGGGAAGCGTGAACATGGGGTGTTGAGGGGACAAAGGAACAGGGAAGGTCTTTGAATCACAGAAATCCTCTGAGAAAGGACTTTCCTTACTGGGCAAATGACTTCCTTTCCCGGAATCTCAGTATGTTCATGTGAAAAGTGGGAATCAAATTAGATCCCATCTTCCAAGCTTGTATGGATTCAATGAGGCAAATCGCCTAACAGTGCCTGGCACACAGTAGGTGCTTGAGTACACGCCAGCATTACAAATGACACGAATCACCAACAACACCACTATTTATTCTCTTCTGCACTCCACCTCTCCTGCCAGCTTCAGAATTTGGATTCCCATCTGCCTCTGCTTAAAAAGCAATCCCTCCCTCCCACGTGTGTGGTTTCCCCCTCAGTGGCTTGTCTGCGGCAGACAGCAGCCATCACTGGGTGGAGCCGGGCAGAGGCTCTCCTGTCCATTACTCAGGGTTTCCAAGGCCTTGCCAGGGACTCTCTCCTCCTTCCAGGCAGGGACAGGAAGTGGGTACATTTGCAGATGGAATGAGTCTTTCCTGCTGTTATTATTCTCAGAGACAGTCCCCACCCTGGCTACCTGCTCTAACCTTCTCCCCTTCCAGTCCCCTTTGGTGGGGTGGCGATCCCATGGCTTGGCTGTCAATCTATGCCAGCTTGGGCACTAGTACAACTTTGCTGGGTGACTTACTTTAGACAAGGCTCTCCTTTTCTCTGGGCTTCAGTTTGCTCTTGTGATAAAAGAAGAATCACAAATCCATGTTTTTAAAAATAAAATTAGGTCAGCTTGGGCTAGAGTGAAACTCTACCTCGAAAAACTAAAAAGAAATAAATAATTAAAAATAAAAATAAATTAAAAGGGCTGGAGAGATGGCTTAGCGGTTGAGGTGCTTGCCTGCAAAGCCAAAGGACCCAGGTTTGATTCCCCAGGACCCACGTAAGCCAGTGCTTGTGTCTGGAGTTCTTTTGCAGTAGCTGGAGGTCTTGGTGGGCCCATTATCTCTCTCTCTCCCTCTCTCACTTAAATAAATAAATAAGTAAATCCATGATGTAAGGATATGTGTTGTTCAGATGGGGGAAGAAAAAGAGGAAGTTGAGGAAATGGTGGATTTTGCCTGGTGGAGTTCAGGCTCTGTCTGGTCTTTAGGGAAAAACGACGGAGGGATGTATATGAATAACACCCCCAATTACCCTGGTAATTGCAGGAACAGAGACCCTGTTTCACCAAATCTCAGATTCTGAGAGCACATCCCTCTAACTTTTTCTGGTTGAGCCCGGGAGGCCCCCTTCCAAAGCGCTTTAAACGTGTTTACAGAAATGGGAATTTGCATGATGAAAATAACCCCGGCCGGACTGTGATTTTACTGCACTTGGCACGGGGCTCGGAAAAAGCGGCTGCATAGCCAATTACTGGAATTTTTAAACACAAATAATATTTTATGGGATCAGTGGGCTGGCTCAGGGCCGCCGCACCCGGCGCGGCTCCTCCGCCCACAAACAAGCTTCGATTGTGTAGGGAAGTCAGCGCGCCAGGCCTTGGACGGGGGTTGGGGTCCCCCCTCCCCTTCCACCCCCATTCCAGGCTCCGGCAGGTGCAGCGCGGGGGCCGGGCGGCGGTGCGCTGCCCCACCGCCAGGGAGCGCTCGCGAGGCGCGGGCGCCGGGCTCACCTGCAGCGCCGGGAAGCCTTGGAGCGCACACTTCGCCCGCCCGCCCGCCCGCAGAGCCTGGCCCGAGCCGCGCGCCCTTGGCACTGGCCGTGACCGCCGCGCCGCCGCCTCCGGAAGGCCCAGCTTCCCGGAATGGCTCGAGGGCGGCAGGGAGAGTCCACTCTGGGGGCCCACTGAACCATCCGATTCACTTTCCAGCCAGAGATGCAAAGAGGCCAGTGCAGGGATGCAAGGATGTCCAGGAGCTAGTGCACGGATTTCCCCCGACCCCCGCCTCATCCCTAGCTCCCTGAGATCACCATATCTGGGCTGGGGTCCCCAAAGGCGGCATCCTCCAGCCTCTACCAGACATAGCCTGGGCCTTCCACAGCCGGCCAGCACTGCCCACCCGCACCACCGCCGAGCCCGCGCCCAGCGCGCACAGGGTTAAGCCGGAGCAGGTGTGTAGCCAGATGCCTCGGCCCGGGTCCCCTCCCCCGCGGCCCGGTCGGCCTCCTCCTCCTCCTCCGCCCACCCGCTCTGAACCAAACAGTCCCAAATAAAAGTGCTATTGTTGCCGGGCCTTTCCCCACCCCCGTCGCTGCCCCGCCACCTGGAGCGGAGCCCGGTCCTCGCTTCACCTGCCCCGGGGCCGGCGGGGTGGAGTGCGGAGGGGGGGGGGTGGAAGTGGGGCCTCCGATCGGGGACTTCCGCTCTCCGTTTCCCCTCCCCCAGTGTCCCCTTCTCTGACCCCTTGAGCCCCCCGGGGCGGGCGCCACCGCTTTGTGGTGGGGGGTTCCTTTCTGGCCTCTTCTCATCCTTTCCCTTCTTCCAGCTCTCCCCCCTTCTCCAATGGCCTGCGAGGTGGCGGGTTTTACAAAGCTGGGAGGACACGAGGCCGGGTGCCAGGAGTCTGAGACAGTGCCACCATCGGCAATGGCAACTATTGCTTTTTCACTTTTTCTTTCTTTCTTTTTTTTTCCTTTCTTTTTCGAGGTAGGGTTTCACTCTAGCCCAGGCTGACCTGGAATTCAGTATATAGTCTCAGGGTGGCCTCGAACTCACGGCGTGCGCCATCACGCCCTGCACTTACTTTTTTTTCTTGCTCTCTTTTTCTTCTTTCCTTCCTCCCCCCCCCCAATCAAGACAAGGGGGGGCAGGGCAAGAGAGACTCCCTTTTAACAAACAAGGAACCGGAGGCTCAAAGTGGTGAAGTGTCCAGCTCTATCACAAGGCTGATAAATCTGTTTTGTTTCGTTTTTGTTTTTGTCCTCCCCCCGCCCCACAGAACCGAAGTCCCTGGACGCCCCAGGCACCATAAGGGTCTCCAGTGCTCATTGGATAGCCAAGGAATTGTGTGTGTGTGTGGGGGGACCTCAGAGATTGTGAATCTGGCTCTCGGTGGTGCCCGTATTCACTTGCTTTGGGCCAGTGCTCCTCCCACCCCCCCGCCCCCCGCCTTCCTTCCCCAGGGTTTGTCCGTCCTGCCATCCAGGAGGGTGGACCCTCCCGTGGCTCCTGAATTCTCACGCTGCCACTTGGAATCCAAGGGGCTGGCTGACCCCCAGAAAGTCTGGAGGCCCCGCCGACTGCAACTGTAGAAGGGTGTTAGGCAACCTGGGGCCTGTCGGAAGCATGAAAAAAGAGTGTCCTTCCCCGCTCTTGCCCGCCAGCCAGCCAGCCAGCCAGCCCGCCTCCCAGCCCTCTCCGCCCGCCGGGCCTCCACCATCCCTCCCGGCTGGCCCCCAGGAGGTTGAACCCCGAGGTTAAGTAAATGGCTCAAGGAAACAAGTCCCAGATCGTGGCGCAGGGAGAAGAAACCCAGACCTCAATGGAGATCCACTCCCCCAACCCCGAGCAGCAATCCGGCTCCGCCAGGGAGGACCACGGCAACCCCCCCTCCCCGCCCCGGGCTTGGCCACCCCCAGTTTTCTGGGATAGCCAGCGGGCTTCGGGCGCAGGCCCGGCCTGTCCCGCCGGCTCAGCCACCTCGGGCGCAGGGCGAGCGGGGACTGGGGAGGTGCGCAGTTACCGTATTTCCTCTCCTTGCGCCCTAGCTATTCATTCCACTTCTCTCCCGGCTGTGAAAAGAGCTCTCCTTGCGAGTCGGGAGACTTGAGATTTTTCCGCTTTGTTCTCTAAGCTCTGTCATTCATGTCTCCACCAACCACCCTCCACCCGGGCAGACCTCCTCAGACCCATCAATCCAGCTTTCTTTTTCCACCACCACTTTCTCCACTCAAAGTTCTGCTGGCCTTACCTCCTCCCACAAGGCCTGCACCTGGTCACTCGTCGCCCTCTCAAGACGTGGCAACTCCCTCCAAAAGACCATCTTGGGGTTATTCTCCACTTTTTGTTTGTTTGTTTATGTTTGTTTGTCTATTACAACATCTCTCTCTCTTTTGGTTTTGCGAGGTAGGGTCTCACTCTGGTCCAGGCTGACCTGGAATTAACTATGTAGTCTCAGGGTGGCCTCGAACTCTTGGCGATCCTCCTACCTGTGCCTCCCGAGTGCTGGGATTAAAGGCGTGCGCCATCACGCCCAGCTATTACAACATCTCTTAGTTTGTCCCTTTTGATTCAATAGCTCATCTTTAAGAGAGCAAGCAGGATTATCTTTTTATGAGACAGGTGCTCAACTAAGCAACTAAGCAATGGATTATTATCTTTATTTTTAAATTTTATTTATTTTTTATCTTCTGAGGTAGGGTCTTACTCTAGCCCAGCCCCGGCTGTCCTGAAATTCACTATGTAGTCTCAAGCTGGCTGCAAACTCATGGTGATCCTCCTACTTCTGCCTCCTGAGTGCTGGGATTAAAGGCGTGTGCCACGAGGGGAGAGAGAGAGAGAGAGAGAGAGAGAGAATGAATGGGTAGCCACTGCAAACTGACTTCAGCTGCATGTGCCACCTTGTGCATCTGGCTTTATGTGGGCCCTGGGGTCTCAAACTCAGGCCCTTAGACTTTGCAGACAAGCACCTTAACTGCTGAGCCATCTCTCCAGCCCCTGGATAATCTTTGAAAAATGAAATCAGATCATGTCTTTCTGCTGGTCTGTTTAAAATCTTCCAATGTCTGTGTATTTCACTGAGATTCTATAGCTGCATGGCCATTTCCCTTGCCCCACTTTCCTCCCCCCGCCACTTCCCCCAGTATTTCTTGCCTGACTGCTCTGTCACCCTCTCCTCCATTGCAAATGCAAAGACAGAGGCTTTGAGAGAAGTCTCGGCTCCCACAACCAGCACTCAGGAAACCCCTATGGATGGAATCAGCTCACCACTGCCCTGCTTGGTGCTTACCTTCCTCATGTGCATAAGTGAATTAGGCATGGTATGGTGACAGACACCCTCTGCTTTTTTATTTTAATTTTTAAAATCTATTTATTTATTTGCAAGCAGAGAATCAAGCATGCCAGGGCCTCTAGTCACAGGGCAAACCAACTCCAGATGCGTATGCCACTTTGTGCATCTGGCTTTATGTGCGTATTGAGGAATAGAACCTGGCTTGTTAGGTTTTGCAGGCAAGTTCCTTAACCGCTTGAGCCATCTCTCCAGCCCGCACCCTCTGCTAAGAGAAGAGGGTTCTGGTGTGGGAAGCAGAGCTGGGGGCTGGAGAAATGGCGCAGGGGTTGAAGGCACTTACATGCAAAGCCTGATGTCCTGGGTTCGATTCCCCAGTACCCACAGAAAGCCAGATGCACAAGTGGCACATGGGTTTGGATGAGTTGTATTTATAGCGGCAGGAGGCCCAGGTGTGCCCATTCTCGCTTACTGCTTGCAAATAAATAACACATACAAATATTTTTTTAAAGGAAGCAGAGAGGGAAGGGTAGATAGTGGAGTTGAAGCCTTAGATGGCTTTGTGGCCTGTAGACAAGCCAGCACAAAGCAGAGGCAGCTTACCCCAGGGAGGTTGCAATGTAGTTCATAGTGCCCATCAGTCCATCCATCCATCCATCCATCCATCCATCCATCCACCCATCCATCCATCCACCCATCCATCCAAGAAGTGTCCCTGCAATGTCCCCAGACTAGAATGAGGCGCTGGGAGAGCCAGGACATGCAGAGCAAGACCTAGCTCGGCAGTCAGAAGACCCCAGGCCATCAGCACGTGTGTTGTGTAACTCAACATGAGCCGAGGATTTCTCTGAGCCTCAGTTCTCCCAAGTGTAAAAGATAGACCATTCCAGGGCTGGAGGAATGGCTTAGTGATTAAGGTGCTTGCCTGCAAAGTCTAAGGACCCAGGTTCGATTCTCCAGGATCCAAATAAGCCAGCTGCACGTGGTGGCGCATGCATCTGGAATTCATATGCAGCACTGGAGGCCCTGGGGCACCCATTCATTCTCTCACTCTCTTTCTCTCAAATAAATAAAATTTAAAAAGAAGATCCTCCACCACTTATGAATCAGAGCATCCAGTGAGATCACCGCACCAGGCACACTTGACCGAGACATGAGAAGACACTTAAAGCAAGATCTCTGTCATTCAAGAGTTCATAGTCGCGCTAGGCATGGAGGCACATACCTTTAATGTGAGTTCAAGGCCACCCTGAGACTACAGAGTGAATTCCAGGTTGGCCTGGGCTAGAGTGAGAAAAAAAAAAAAGAAAGAAAGAAAGAAAGAAAGAAAGAAAGAAAAGAAAAGAAAGAAAAAAAGAAGAAAAAGAAAAAACATAGAGTTCATAGTCAGGCTGGAGAGGTGGCTCAGTGGTTAAAGGCACTTGCTTGAAATACCTGGGTTTGATTCCCCAGTCTCCACACAAATACATAGATGCACAAAGTGGTGCATGTGTTTGGAGTTCATTTGCAGTGGTGCTAGGCCCTGAAGCGCCTATCCTCTCTCTCTCCTTGCAATTAATTAATTAAAAATATTAAAAAGAGGGCTGGAGGAGTCTGGAAAGGGCTTAGCAGTTAAGGCACTTGCCTGCAAAGTCAAAGGACTACGGTTCGAATCCCCAGGACCTACGTAAGCCAGATGCACAAGGTGGGGCATGCATCTGGAGTTTGTTTGCAGTGGCTGGAGGCCCTGATGCCCCATTCTCTCTTCTATCTCTCTCTGCTTGCAAATAAATAAATAAAATTTAAAAAATATTTTGAAAAAAGTTCATAGTCTTTGTAGCTTAGAGAGACCCCTCTCTATGTCCCAAACTCATTTCAGTCTGGCCTTATCTTCCTTGTTGGGGTGGGGGGTTGAGAGGGGAACACTTCCAAATGAGGGCTCCCCCTCGTGGCACCTCGTGGAATAACATGTCTCTCTGCACCTTGAACAAGAGAGAGATGGGCCTTGCTGACTACCACAGTGAAGCAGCTGGAAGAGGTCCTGAGCCTGGGGTGGGGGTGGGGGGAAGGAGCAGGGAAGACTCCCACAGTCAGTCTGGAAGGGCGCTGAATTCTCCTGCCCAACGAGGACACAGGTCCAGGGGGAGGGATCACAGCTCTGGTGTCTACAGTGTCCTCTGCGGGTGCTCACTCGCATAGCTTCACGTGTCACAGGCATCTATGCAAGTCATCAAACGAACAGCTCGGATCACAAACTCTCGCTGTACCCAGGAGCATCCCCCGAGGGCCTTTGCCGAGGCTGTTCTCTGAGATTCCCAGAGGCAAAAGATCAGAGACAGACAACTCGCCTGGATTTTCTTTTACTTTATTTTTTAATTTTTTTTCATTTTTAGACTTGTGAAAGACTGGCTTCCAACTCGCTGTAGAGCTGAGGATGACCTTGAATTTCTGATCCTCTTGCCTCTACTTCAGGAGGTTACAGGCTTGCCCTACTATACCCTGGGCTGGGTTTGGAACCCACCCCGCGTGTTTCCTGAATGTTAGACAAGCAGGCACTCTATCAACAGACTCACACCTCCTTTGTTTTTGTTTATTTATTTATTTTGCTTTTTCGAGGTAGGGTCTCGCTCTAGCCCAGGCTGACCTGGAATTCACTAGGTAGTCTCAGGGTGGCCTCGAACTCACAGCGATCCTCCTACCTCTGTCTCCCTAGTGCTGGGATTAAAGGCGTGCACCACCATGCCTGGCTCTATGTTGTGTGTGTGCTTTTTAAATTTTGTTTATTTATTGGGGGGAAGGTTGAATGGGTAAGGCAGGGCCTCTAGCCACTGCAAATGAACTCCAGACTCCTGTGCCACCTTATGACTGTGGCCTTACATGGATACTGGGGAGTCAAACCTGCGTCCTTAGGCTTCACAGGCAAGGGCTTTAACTGCTAAGCCTTCTCTCCAGCCTTGTTTGTTTGTTTGTTTGAGACAAAGAGAGAGAGAGAGTGAGAATGGGCACATCAGGGCCTCTAGCCGCTGCAAATGAGCTCCAGATGCATGTGCCACCATGTGCATCTGGCTTATGTGGGACCTGGAGAATTGAACCTGGATCCTTAGCCTTCACAGGCATGCGCCTTAACCACTAAGCCATCTCTCCAGCCCTGTTTATTTCTTATTTGCATCTGCTAATTTAGTCCTTGCTGCTATTGGTCCATTTTATTGTTGTTGGTTTTTGTTTGCTTGTTTTTTCAAGGTAGGGTCTCACTCTAGCCCAGGCTAATCTGCAACTCATTCTCTGTAGTCCCAGGTTGGCCTCGAACTCACATTGTTCCTCCAACCTCTGCCTCAGGAGTGCTGGGATTAGGCGTGCACCACCATGCCATACTATTGGCCCATTTTATAATTATGTATTCATTTATTAGAAAGAGGCAGAAAGAGAGAGGATGGGCTTGCCAGGGCCACAGCAAATGAACTCAAGACACATATGCCACCTTATGCATCTGTCTTACGTGGGTCCTGGGGAATCGAACCTGGGTCCTTTGGCTTTACAGGCAAGCTCCTTAACTGCTAAGCCATCTCTCGAACCCTTGGCCCATTTTAGAAATGGAAACAATGATTCATCCAAGGTTAACCAGATCACCAAAGGGTATGCCCAAAGGTGAGGAAGAGCATTGGAGAAATCCCAGTGGGCTACATACAGAAGCCACTCATTAGATACCATTGCCCATGGAGAAAACTGTCTTGTTTTGATTGAGCCCATTTCAGGAGAAACTCTTTGCCAGCCTGAGGCTGCCTGCTGCCTTGAGGAGACGCACCCTGTTTTTCTTGAAGCCTCCGGATCGTGGCATCTAAAGGAGCCTCGGGTCTGTGCTTAAGAAAGGTGGATATTGCTGAAGACTCCACATACTTGGGCTGCAAGGTCACTGAGAAATCCTGTTGGAGCTGACTTGAAAGCCTCCTCCATGTGGACCAGCTGACAGAAAGCTGGAAAAAGCTCTGCTGCATGCAGTTCAATGGGAGAGAGAAATCACCAGTGAAGATATTCAACAGTGGACACTGCAAACCTTAAATTTGGCCAGCCAGACCGAATGAACCAATAGGTGCAATAGTGGCATGTCTGTTATGGGGGAAACCAACCACTCTCTAATTGGACTGGAGGCCTGCTCCATGGGAGGGAATACATCCCTGATCCTGAAAACCTACAACAGGGGTAGTCATGAGCACTAGGGGTGTAACGTCTGCTGGTGTCTGGCTAAATGTATATACTATGTTCACCAAACTGCCCAGTAAGCACTTCTCTTAATGTTCATACCCATGTATTATTGCTACTCTCCCTTTTGGTTAGAGAAGCTTCTCTTTTCAGATGGTGGTGACCTTGCGATGACTTAGAGGGCACTATGGTGCTGAGAAGAAGGGACAGAGGAGTGCTCAGCACTGAAACATCTCTAACACACCTTCCAAGGCTCAGGGTCCATTGCGGAAGAGGGGGAGGAAAGAATATAAGAGCCAAAGGAAGGGTAGGACTCCTTACAACGTGCTCCTCCAGACACAAAATGGCCTGGATATCCATGACCTCACAGTGCCTGACACTACGTACACAGGACCCTCATAATAAGAGGAAAAGATGATGACATCAAAATAAAAGAGAGACTGATTGAGAGGGGGAGGGGATATGATGGAGAGTGGAGTTGCAAAGGGGAAAGTGTGTGGGGGGGGGAGGAATTACCATGGGGTATTGTCTACAATTATGGAAGTTGTCAATTAAAAAAAAAAAAAAAGAAAGAAAGGCCGAGGAGGTGAGGTGCAGACACGAAGATTGCAGCAGCCAGCAGCAGAAGAGTGAGCCCTGACAGCTCCGAGGTGGGCTGGGGAAGGGGCTGTGACTATCCAAGTGGTCTTGCTGCTGGCTGACCGGAGGCTCGTCTCTCTGGTCATGCCTTTGTGCTTGAGGCCTACTGCGGTCTAGGGACTTCTGATACACGAGCAGGGTTTTCAATAGATGGAGAAACCATGGGCAAGGGGTGGGGACCATTCCTAGGCTCTGGCTTCCCAGTGCTGACCTCAAACACCTTAACAACCTGCATGGAACAGAGCAGAGGGTGGCAATACAGGCTCCGGAGCCAGGCCACCCGAACTTGTAGAGCAATTTCCCTCTGAAAAGATCTGTGACCTTGAATGGCACCTGTCAGAGCCTTAGTTTTGTTTTGTTTTTTATTAAAGATTTTATTTTATTTTTTTATTTTTGTTTTTTTCAAGGTAGGGTTTCACTCTGGTCCAGGCTGACCTGGAATTGACTATGTAGTCTCAGGATGGCCTCAAACTCACAGTGATCCCCCTACCTCTGCCTCGGGAGTACTGGGATTAAAGGTGTGTGCCACCACGCTTGGCTAAGATTTTATTTATTTTTATTTATTTATTTATAAGAGACACTGACTGGGTGGGGGGGAGGAGAGGGAGAGAGAGAGAATGGGTGAGTCAGGGCCTTTAGCCGCTGCAAATGAACTCCAGATGCATGTGCTACCATGTGCATCTGGCTTATGTGGGACCTGGAGAATTGAACTGGGGTCTTTAGGCTTCACAGGCATGCGCCTTAACCGCTAAGCCATCTCTCCAGCCCCAGAGCCTTAGTTTTTTTTTTTTTTTATTTTGTTTTTGTTTTTTTGTTTTTTCAAGGTAGATCCCTCTGTAGCCCAGGTTGTCCTGGAATTCACTATGTAGTCTCAGGCTGGCCTCGAACTCGTGGCGATCTTCCTATGTCTGCCTCCTGAGTGCTGGGATTAAAGGTGTGCACCACCACGCCTGGCCCTTTAGTTTATTATTATTATTTATTTACTTGAGAGAGATTGAGAGAGAGAGAGAATGGAGAATGGTCATGCCAGGGTCTCTAGCTACTGAAAACGAACTCCAGACGCATGTGCCACCTTGTGCATCTGGTTTTTACGTGGGTCCTTGAGCTTTGTAGGCAAGCGCCTTAACTGAAGAGCCATCTCTCTGTCCCCAGAGCCTTAGTTTTGTTATCAGTAAAATGGGCACAATGCTAGTAGTGCCTATCCAAGCGTTGCTAGAGACACTAAATGAGTCAATCACATTAAGTACTTGGCACAACCTCCAGTGCATAGTATGTGGTCAACAAGCATCATCTACTATCAAGAAGGAAACTTCAGGCTGGAGTGATTGGTTTAGCAGTTAAGGCGCCTGCATGCTAAGCCTAACAACCCGGTTCCAATCTCCAGGTCCCACGTTTAGCCAGATGCAAAGTGACGCAAGGGCGCAATGCCGCACTTGCTCACAAGGGGGCGCACGCATCTGGATTTCATTCGCAGCAGCTGAGAGACTGCTGGCTCACCCATTCTCTGTCTCCTTCTCCCTCTCTGTCTGTCTCTCTCTGTGTCTCTCTCCAAAAATAAATAAAATAATTAAAAAAACAAAGAAGGAAACTTCTCTCTGAGTTGCATGTACAAGGTCAACTCACAGACAGAAGCACTCACGTCTGGCTTTGGTTCTGGGGTTGTTTTCTCAATGTAGAACACTGTGAAGCCCAGCGCAATACCATGCAGGAAGGAGCGCTTGCTCAAGCCTCCAGGCCCAGCGCAGAATCTGATGAGGAGTCCCAGAGTCCCGAGGGTCATGGGCTGTCCCGTGTCTAGCCTTTCCGTCATGACCGGGCTTGAGCGTGGAGGAAAGAGAGAGGCCTTTGTGGGCAAGGGGCAGGCAGAGAAAGCTCCTTGCCCATCGTGTTTACCGAGCCGCGCTGAATTATCACTAAATGGCGAGAGATCTGGCTTCAGGCAATTGCCTAAATCATTTAGGGGTTGACAGGGAAGGGAGGGAGGCGACAAGGGGAGCCAGAGGGAGAATGTTCCTGTAATTCTTCAGTCTGAGGTGCATTAAGAAGCCATAAGGCATGTCGAGAGCTTGAATTACATTAGCGAGATTATCTGGTTACACTTCATAGTCCTGAATAATATACCGTTGTGAAGCGCACCTGCCTATGGTGAATCTCATCTATGATGGCCTGACCCTGGGGACCCAGGGATGCCAGGGCAGCTGGCGGCGGCTGTCAGAGGGCACACAGCCATGGCACAGACACCTGTGAGCATTGTTTTCAACCTGACTCATTTGTCTGCGTCCCGTACTCCTGCCATGGCCTCCCGGGAGTGGACGTCAGACTTCTCCGTCTCAGATCCCCAAAACAAACTCCCATCCTGTAACCCCAGTTTCAGCCCCAGTGGGACAGGCCACCCCTTAATAACGAAGTCCTTGGAGACCCCTTCTGAGAACCCAGAGCAATATTCTCCTCGGCTCCCATATATGGAGTCTGTCATGAATGGCTGAATCCCCAGCCACTTACAGAGCCACGAAAGCTTTTCTGCTTCCCTCCTCAGACTACAAGGGCCCTGAGATCAGGGCTCAGGATTACAGCCACTGCACTTGGCACCACCAGGCTCAGAGCTTGCCCATGGCTGTACAAGTAGCCCATGACAGCATCAGGGGTTCAAATCTCAGTTGCCTGGACCTGGATTTACTTTTCACAACCTGGTACATCCTTCCTAGAGTGAATTTGTAAGCATTTAATTTTTTAAAATTTTGTTTGCATGTCATGTGTGTGTGTGTGTATGTGTGTGTGTGTGTGTGTGCGCGTGTGTGTGCATGCGCTTTCCAGGGCCTCTTGCCACTGCAAACCAATGATAGATGCTTACAGCACTTTTGGCAGCTGGCTTACATGGGGCGGCTTGGGAATCAAACCTGGGCTCGTAGACTTTACAAGCAAATGCCTGTAACCACTAAGCCATTATCCCAGCCCCCCAGAGTGAATTTGCTTTACACTGGGAAATATCACAAACCCAAGGGACTATTCTATCATGGCGTGTCTCAGCAAGGGCTGCTACCCGAGTGTGGTGGTTTGATTCAGGTGTCCCCCATAAACTTAGGTGTTCTGAATGCTAGGTTCCCAGATGACAGAGATTTGGGAATTACCACCTGCTGGAGGCAGTGTATTGTTGGCAGCAGGATTGTGAGTGTTATAATCAGCTTCCTCTTGCCAGTGTTTGGCACACTCTCCTGTTGCTATTGTCCATCTGATGTTGGCCAGGAGGTGATGTCTACCCTCTGCTCATGCCATTGTTTTCCCCTTGAGTCTGGAAGCCAAAATAAACATTTTTTTCCCCCACAAGCTGATCTTGGTCAGGTGATTTCTGCCAGCAATGTGAAGTGGACTGCAACACCAAATCTCCCTGACTCATCTTTCATCTTTCATCTTGCATCTTTCCTGGGGCCCATTCCACTTCCCACTGGGCTTGGCCAGCCTTTCCTGGCCCTGACCCCTTTGCCTCTCAGCCTGCCCTCAGATCCCAGCTCCAAGAAGGCTGGGTGGCAGTAGGATACTGTTGACTGACTCTGATATCTCTGTGACACCCCAAACTCCATGTACCCCAGGCTGCTTCAACCCCACCTTCCTAAGTATATATACTCTGTGTACTTTATGTAGGGACATATGGAGGTTTTTTTTTTTTTTTTCAGGTAGGGTCTCAGTCTAGCCCAGGCTGACCTGGAATTCACCACATAGTCACAGGGTGGCCTCGATCTCACAGCGATCCTCCCACCTCTGTCTCCCGTGTGCTGGGATTAAAGGCGTGCGCCACCACGCCCGGCTTGAGGATGTGTTTTGGATTAGCTGTGTTCTTGCAGCTTCAGCTAAGCCAAGCTACTCAAGATATAATTTTTTAATTTATATATTTGCAAGCAGAGAGAGATACAGAGAAAGAGAATTCCAGGGCCTCTAGCTGCTGCAAATGAACTCTAGATGCATGTGCCACCTTGTGCATCTGGCTTTACTCGTGTACTGGGGAATCAAACCAGGGTCGTTAGGCTTTTCAGGCAAACACCTTAACCTCGGAGCCATCTCTCCAGCCCCTACTCAAGATCTTCTATGAATGGTCGTCAAAGTTACATTTATCAAGTACTCACCACCTGTTACACTTATTGCAAGCACTGGCTACACTTTCCCCTGATTTATCTCATTTGTCCCATGCCTATCTTAGCAGATAGGCACGTGACAATTTCTATTTAATACTTGAGAATGCTAAGGATTCTTCTTTAAAAAGAAAGAAATTAAAAAGAAATGTTTTTTTAAAATTTTTATTTATTTGCAAGCATAGAGAAAGAGAGAGAAAGACAAACAGAGAGAGAATGGGCATGCCAGCCACTGCAAACAAACTCCAGATGCATGTGCTCCTTGTGCAGCTGGTTTTCGTGGGTCCTGGGGAATCAAACCTGGGATCCTTTGGCTTTGCAGGCAAACGCTTTAACCGCTAAGCCATCTCTCCAGCCCAAGAAATGTTTTTATTTATTTATTTATTTGAGAGAGAGAAATAGGGAGAGGGAGAGAAGGAGAGAGAATGGCCATGCCAGGGCCTCTAGCCACTGCAAACAAACTCTAGATGCTTGTGCCCTCTTGTGTATCTGGCTTATGTGGGTCCTAAAGAATCGAACTAGGATCCTTTGGCTTTGTAGGCAAATGCCTTGTAGCAGACAGCTTCAGGTGGGCTGAGATGAACTTCCAGACCAGGCACAGTTATGGAGGAAGGGATATTATTTATTGAAGCTCTACAGATCCAGGGGAAGTTCCATAATGGCAGAAGAAGCTGGCCTGCTCTCCACAGGGCCAAGCAGAGAGAGAAAAACCAATCAGCCACACAGCAGACAGAGCAAAACTACAGCCCAAAAGTCACAGCACACTTCAGGAACTCCTATTAGGCACATTTGCATGTCTTTACAATGGAATCTCAAACCATCACCACACCTTAAGACCGACCCCCAGTGACATTGCCTCTAGCAAGGTGATTGCAGATGCAAACTATAAACTAATAAAACACTGAATATATTGGGGGACATATATTCAAACTACCACATGCCTTAATCGCTAAGCCATTTCTCTAGCCCAATAAATGTTTTATTATTATTATTATTATTATTATTATTGTTATTTTGGTTTTTCGAGGTAGGGCTCACTCTAGCTAAGGCTGACCTGGAATTCAGAGTGGCCTTGAACTCACAGCGATCCTACCACCTCTGCCTCACGAGTGCTGGGATTAAAGGTGTGCGCTACCACACCCGGCTCTAGAAAAGTTTTTATATGTAGCCCAGGTTGGCCTGTTGAGATCTGCTTGCCTCCACCTCTCAAGTACTGGGATCATAGGTGTGGACCACCATGCCTGGGTTCACATGGGCTTCTTATAATGAGTGCAGCACTGTGGGTGCCTCCTTGGCCCTTCCTCCCCACAGACCACCTCTCCAACCCTCTTCTTCCCTTCAGCCTCTGCCTTGTCCAACACCCCTCCCCACCGTCTGCTGCCAGGTCTGGGAACAGATAGGTCGCCTCCATGGATTCCTTCCTCCTGTGTGTTCAACATCACCCATTCAGGGTTGAAAACTACAGCAGCCACCTATCCATTCATTTCCATCGCTCACTCATGGAATTCTTGGAGGGCAAGGCTACCAAGGACCTTGGAGAGAATCTTGTCCAGTGGTTTTCAACCCGGAATGCACATTTCAAAGGAAATCTTCTGGAGCTGGGGATATAGCTTAGTTGATAGTGTGCTTGTCTAGCATGCATGAAGGCTTGGGCTCAATCCCAACACTGTATAAACCATGTGGGGTGGTGCATGCTTATAATTAACAAAATAGGGAGGTGGAGATAGGAGACCAGAGTGGGCTACATGAGACTGTCTCAAGCAGAAGCATGAGAAGAAGGAAGAGAAGGAGAAGAAGGAGGAGGAGGAAAAGAAAAGGAGGAAGAGGAGGAGGAGAAGAAGAAAGAGGAAAAAAGGAGGAGGAGGAGGAGAAGAAGTAGAAGAAGGAGAGGAAGAAGGAGAAGGAGGAAAAGAAAAGGAGGAAGAGGAAGAGGAAGAGAAGGAGGAGGGGAAGGCAGTAGCTGCCTCAAAGCCTCTGTGGATATCTTATAGAGAAATCAGATCCAGGGGGAGAGGTGGTATCTAAACTCTGGCCTTCTAGGTCCCACACCATTCACTTTGACCCCCTGCATTGGTCTTTTAGTGTACTTGGGGACCCTGCCATTCTGGGAGATGAGCTGCCCTGCTGGTCAGGGGCTCTTTGCAAACATCCATTCCATAAGGACCTCGTACCTTCGTCCCTAAATGAGGTTATACTATTGCATTAGCTCATTCTCCCTATACTCTGAGTGGCATAAGCCTGGGCCCTAACCTTACCCCTCAGCCACCATCTACAAAGCTATGGGACCTTGAGCAAGTTAGTGGAGTAAACTTTATGGCCCTCCGTAGGAATAATAATAAGACCTGCTGAGTTGGTTTCCTATTGCTGTATGTAACCACCCACCCCCTACTCTAGCTGGGGCTCTAGATTAACTAAGTAGAGTGCTTGCCTGGCATGTACAAAACCCTGGGTTTGATTGCCAGTACTGCATAAACTGGGCATGGAGGCAACTCCTGTGATTTCAGTACTTGGAAGGTAGAGGCAGGATGATCAGAAGTTCAAGGTCATTCTCAGCAACCTAGCAAGTTTGAGGCCAGTCAGGTATACATAAGACCCTCTCTCAAAAGAAAACAAAAAACAAACAACCAAAACCCATTTAAACTTCATCCTAAAGAGAGGCTGAAGACAACCATCACACCATCTCTCCCGGGTGTGTGACTAGCGGGCTCAGCTGGGTGGTTCTTCTGCTGGTTTCTCCTGCAGTGACAGCTAGGTGGGAGCTGAGGCTGTCTTCATCTTCAGGGCTGACTGAGATCTGTTCTGACCAGGCCCTCTGTCCTTCAGGCACCCCCAGAGCCTCTCTGTTCCTTATGATCTTTCCAAGCTAGTGAACCTGACTTCTACAGCACAATGCCCCACAGTACACAAGTGGAAGTTCCCAAGCTTCTCAGGGCTGAGAATGACACAAACTCTCATCTGCTGCATACTATTGGTTTGAGCATCAAGAGAAAGGGAAATGAACTCTCCCTCTCAGTGGGGGAATGATAAAGAATCTATAGTCATCTTTAAACCACCACAGCCTGTGTGAATTTAGCTCATAGTAAACACTCCCATGTTAGTTGGGATGATTTTTAAATTTTATTTTTAATTTTAAAAACATTTTACTTTTATTTAGTTGGGGAGTGGTGGTGGAGAGAGAATGGGCTTGTTAGGGTTTCCAGCCACTGCAAACAGATGCCAGATGCATGCGCCACCTGGTGAATCTGGCTTATGTGGGTCCTGGGAATTGAACGAAGGTCCTTTACCTTTGCAAGCAAGCGCCTTAACCACTAAGTCATCTCTCCAGCCCTGATTTTTATATTTCTACCTGATATGCTTAGCTTGGTGCCAGGTGACTAGTGATGGTGGGGGTTGAGTGAGTAATGACAGGCACAGTTTTTACTCCTGATAATAAATAATCTAGTTCATGATATAAAAATAAACTCACACACACAAGCAGAGATCAAAGTATCACCTTAAGGTCTTGTGTGATGAGGGAGTCCATGAGAGGTAGAGATAACATATCCTTAAGGAAGTTGGAGGACAAAGAAGTTAGTAGTGGGGGTTGGGACCTCTGAGATGCCATTGAGGGACAAGGTATAGAATAGTCACAGCATAGATTCTGGAGCTCTGTCTTTGTCTGTATGTGCCTATGAGGTTTTCATGTCACTTAGCTAATTTTTTTTGCCACAGTTTCCTTCCTGTAAAAGTAAACTCACAAGGCTCAACTGAAGAGCACATGACTTACTGCAAAGGACATATTGGTAGGTGGCATGTACCCAACAAGGTTGAGTTAAAGTCACGATCCAAAGAGAAGGGACTTGAGCCAGATGGGAAGATGGGACAGTGGCCTCCAGAGGGATGGGGACAGTGACTGCATGTGTAAAACAGGAAGATTTAAGGGCTGGAGAGATGGCTTAGCGGTTAAGGTGCCTGCCTCCTAAGCCTAAGAAGGCTGGTTCCAATCTCCAGCAGTTCCAATCTCCACGTCCCACGTTTAGCCAGATGCAAAGTGACGCAAGGGCACAATGCTGCATTTGACCACAAGGGGGCGCACGCATCTGGGTTTCTTTTGCAGCAGCTGAGAGGCTGCTGGCTCACCCATCTCTATCTCTTCCTCTCTGTCTCTCTCAAAAAAAAAAAAAAAAAAAAAAAAAAAGGAAGATTTAAGTGTCTTCTTTGGGTCCAGGGTAATAGCCAATTTGCATGTGGTGGGAGGAGATGTTCCTGGGTGTGAAGGTATTGAACCTGGGTGTGGGGGTGTGGAGGATTTGAACCTTATAGGCAAAGGAGAACCCTTGATGGTCTTGATCAATGGGTGATGCTGTGAGGTAGGAAGAACCCTCTGGCAGGGTCCAGTAGGTGTGTTAAAGATGAGAAATGGGGCTGGAGAGATGGCTCAGTGGTTAAGGGGTATTCTTTTTTTTTTTTTTTTTTTCAATGTAGGGTCTCACTCTAGCTGAGGCTGACCTGGAATTCACTATGTACTCTCAGGGTGGCCTTGAACTCCTGGTGATCCTCCTACCTCTGCCTCTCAAGTGCTGGGATTAAAGGCATGCCCCACTATTCCTGGCATAAAGGGGTATTCTTGCAAAGCCTGATAGCCTGATGGTTTGATTCCCTAGTACCCTCATAAAACCAGGTTCACAAAGTGGCACATGCATCTGGAGTTTGTTTGCACTGGCAGGAGGTCCATACTCTCTAAATAAGTAAATAAATATTTAAATAAGATGGATATTTAATTTTTTAAAATTTATTATTTTATTGAAAACTTTCTTTTTAAGATTTTATTTTTATTTTTTTATTTATTAGAGACAGAGAGAGTGAGAGGGAGAGAGAGAGAATGGGCACTCCAGATGCACGCACCACCGTGTGCATCTGGCTTACGTGAGACATGGAGAATCGAACCAGGGTCCTTAGGCTTTACAGGCATGCGCCTTAGCTGCTAAGCCATCTCTCCAGCCTGATAACTTTCATAATTATAGACAATAAACCATGGTAATTCCCTCCAAGCCCTCTCCACTTTCCCCTTCGCAACTCCACTCTCCATCATATCCCCTCCCCTTCTCAATTAGTCTCTCTTTTATTTTTATGCCATCATCTTTTCCTCCTATTATGAGGGTCTTGGGTAGGTAGTGTCAGGCACTGTGAGGTCATGGATATCCAGGCCATTTTCTGTCTGGAAGATTGCATTGTAAGGAGTCCTACCCTTCCTTTGGCTCTTACATTCTTTCTGCCACCTCTTCCGCAATGGGCCCTGAGCCTTGGAAGGTGTGATAGAGATGTTTCAGTGCTGAGCACTCCTCTGTCACTTCTCAGCACCATGGTGCTGTCTGAGTCATCTCAAGGTCACTACCATCTGAAAAGAGAAGCTTCTCTAACCAAAAGTGAGAGTAGCATTAATATATGGGAATGAACATTAAGAGAAGTGCTTACTGGGCAGTTTGGTAAGCATATAGTATATACATTTAGCCAACCTTCAGGTCTCATGACTTCCCCTTATTTAAATATTTACTTTTTTTTTTTTTTTTTTTTTTTCTTTCAAGGTAGGATCTCACTCCAGGTCAGGGTGACCTGGAAATCCACTATGTAGTCTCAGGGTGACATCCTACTCACAGTGATCCTCCTGACTCTGCCTCCGGAGCGCTGGGATGAAAGGTGTGCGCCACCACGCCTGGCTATTTAAATATTTTAAAAAGTCAGAAATATCTATAGCCACGATGCAGGTGTGACAAGGGGATGTCCTGGAACTGGGTGGAGGCAGAGGGAGAGGGCAGGCAGGGAGAGGGCATGGCTCCATGTGTGCAGTCTTTTAACAATACAACAGGAGGTTGCCATGTCCAACCTTCATGCTTGAGAACCACACGGTCAAGTTTCAAGAATACATAGCAGGGGCTGGAGAGATGGCTTAGCGGTTAAGGCGCTTGCCTGTAAAGCCTAAGGACCCAGGTTCGATTCTCCAGGTCTCACATAAGCCAGATGCACAAGGTGGCACATGCATCTGGAGTTTGTCTGTAGTAGCTAGAGGCCCTGGAGTGATATTCTCACTCTCCATCTCTCTCTCTAATAAATAAATAAATAAATAAACAAGCCGGGCATGGTGGCACATGCCTTAATCCCAGCACTCGGGAGGCAGAGGTAGGAGGATCACCATGAGTTCGAGGCCACCCTGAGACTACATAGTGAATTCCAGGTCAGCCTGGGCTAGTGTGAGACCCTACCTCAAAAATAAATAAATAAATAAATAAATAAATAAAATAAATTTTAAAAATTCAAAAAATCTTTTTTAAAAAAAGAGAACATAGCAAAAGAAAAATTCTATTTTCAGTAAGTTTATGATAGTGTGTTAGGCTGATGTCATAGATAATCTTGGCTACATGTGGCCCATGGTCCACGGATAGGACATGTCTATATGGTTATAGGAACCCCTGCCGCCAGCCCAATTC